>CM049184.1:8435254-9035254 GCA_026770425.1 Boechera divaricarpa
GTAACCACATACTTTGATGCATTGTTAAATTAACAATGTCTCTTATGAAAAAGAAATGATATGAATTAAACCATTAAATTAGCTATTGCCTATCATACAAAGTTAAATAATAACGGAAGAAAGTAGCATAGGCATTCGGATATTCGGTTTGGTTTGGTTTGGTTTTTTCGGGTTTCGGATTTTTCGTGTTTTGGAGTTGAGAACCCGTTCGGGTCTAGTTTATTTTTGGACCGATTATGACTAGAACTAGCCAATCCTATTCGGATTCGGTTTGAGTTTTTCAGATTTTTGGATCTTCGGGTTTAGGCCTCTGAAATCCATTCGGATATTTTTCAATAACGGATTCGAATTGGGTTCATGTGTTTCGGGTTGGGTTCAGTTCGGATTTTCGGGTTCGGGTTTTTTGTCCGGCCCTATAAGAAAGGGATGATAATGATATTTTGGAGATGAGAGATAATCAAATAATGCTCAAATTAGATGTGATCTTGTGTGTAATTTCCTTTTCTAAAATTCTAAATTAGATGTATATACGATCTGTGGAATATGATGTTAATGAATGCTAAAAAACAGAGTAAATCAATGATTTCCTAGAGTAGTGACATTGTTTTTCTTGATTTTTTGCTCCTTTTTAACATTTTTATTTCCCTTGTTTATATCTATGGTAATTAAACGTACTACTTAGTAATTACAACATATTTTCTTTCATGTAGATCGCCAAAAAATGATGACATTGTCACTCGAATAACATCATCAAGTTCAAGTTCGATCCACACACTTTCTCAATATATTATACAAAAACTATTGACTGCGTCAACAGAACAACTAAGGTAAGACAGTTTTATATATATCAAATTATGGTATACAATTTAATAGAATGAGAAAAATATTTTCTCCATAAAATATATAATTTATTCAAATAAATAAATAAAACCATAAAATAAATATAATTTTCTAATAGAATCGCTTTCCGTCAAATTTCTGAGCATATTATGGTTTCTTTCATTATCCTATCAGTATTTATGTTTTATTAAGTTCATACTGGATTTCGATAAATCACATTTAATTTTAACAAAAGAAAATTATGACCGTGCGTAGTACGTGGAAATATTAGTTCACATCTAACTTCAAAGCCACATTGGTCCTTTGGTGTGCATAAATGCTTAACCAAACTGCATTGAAAAAAAAACAAAAAAAAAAAAAAACTGCATTGATAAACAAGCGGCAAGATCTGTCTAATAAATCCGATCAGATCATACATTTTCACAAAAAAATAAATATGATTAAGCATGTTTATATGATGCGTAGTTGCATACAGTGCAGAAAATCTTAAGACATGGCTCAGCCTCAAACCGCATAAAGAGCCAAAATGAATCTGAGTATCTATCAATTGATAAACACTGATTGATAAACAAGCGGCAAGATTCATAACCGTGATCAAATAACTATTTTTCCACCAATCAGTGTGATAATTAATTAGATATAAACTTCATGTAAACTCTAATGTTAATCTCTTCTTTAAGATGTAGACCCCATATTTATAACTAGAAGCATGGAGAAAAAAAAAAAAATCATATCCTATGTTTGGCTAGCTTTTGACAAATTTGCGACCAGGGCGGTCCTAATATTTTTGAGACCTAAAGCAAAATGGTAGATATGTGGCCATTGCAAAAATTTTATAGTATTATTGATTTAATATATGTTTTTACTTTGAGTTTTACTGGATTTAATATCTATTCGTATTATAAAAATAGGAAATGAAGGATTAGAAAAATGTATAATGAAAAGAATATATACTACATATATATAAATATGTTTTACTTTCAGATAGTTTTATAGTGTTTCATCTTCTTTTTGGTTAATAATTATGTTTAGTGTAAAATTTAATAACAGTTGCATCAAAACAATATATACATATATATATATATGAGAAAGAAAACCAGAATATAAAAGACTTACGTGAAAAAATAATAAAAAGGGGAAGATGCTAATGTGAAATAGAAAGAAAGAAAATAAGAACAATGGGGACAAATTCTACTATGCATAGTTGCATCATATATGATCGATCTCCACTTACAAAATTAAACCATTAATTACACTAACATACACTCTCAAGATGTGGCCTAATTGAATAGTATTTGGATAGTGGTCTAAAGCATAATTCTTCATTTTGGCAGATCCGGTCCAGAGCATAAGCTAGGTAACCACAAGTTTAGAGTTCCCAATTTTTTAGGTTTTTAGGAGCCTCCAATTTTTAATAGTATATATTAGGATTGTGTTTTTAAAGACCTACAAAATCTGATATTTTTGACTATTATATATTAATATTTAACCCAAAATTATATTTATAATTGTTTTTGAATTAAAAAAATATTTAAAAGAGCCTTAATTTTTTTTACGCTTCGGACCACCATTTTGGTTGGACCGGTCCTGCTTATGGAAGGAATGGCCTTGTTTGCGACTCACTCGAAGATGCTAGATCGGTTGAAATTTGATAATAGTGATTTAATTATCTATTTGAATTTTGTCTTTAATTAATTGTAATAATTAGTATGATTTTTAAAAAATATATCTTTTAACTTATTTATCAATGTTATTTAAATGAGTTACTAAATATATATTAAAATTTGATAGTAATTAGTTGATAAGTTATGACTCATTATTTTAATTTAATATATAAAATTATTGCTAGCTAAATAATCATAGAAATAGATATGTGATTGTGAAGTAAATATTGCGGAAAATGTTTTTCCTATGTACGACGAGATTATAATATTGTGTAGATAAATTAGTCCGTTTGAGAGCCAGAGATGTCGATTATTACTCAAGTTGTTTATATACGCCTTTTCGATTAATATATAGAAGGTGATCACCTTAGTTGTATATCGATCTTCTTCAACTATTTAATAGAACTATAGAAGTATTCATTTGTCGAAAAAGAATTAGTGGTCCATTTGATATTACGTATAGCTTATTAACTTAGTGATGGAGAATCCGATTTCTAAAAGTCGTTACTAAGTAATTAGCAAACTGATGTTGGGATACGTGGTCACAAAATGTTTCCTATATAATTTTATGAGTCACTATTACGGGTTCTTTAGATTATTATAGATCCTAATTAAGAATACAATCGTTTGTGACGTCATTGCGCTACTTTATTTATTACCTAAGGAGGAATTTTCTAACAAGACCACGGCCAAACAGTCACATAGATACATGTCTATAAATTTATATTATGCTAATAGCCCGATCAAACTGGAACCTTTTTTTTACAACGAAGGAAGCGCAAGGAGCTTGCGGTTAACGTTTGTCAAGAATCTTCAAAAAAGATAAAGCGAAAGATAAAAACAACAAAAAGAAGGACGAAGAGAGAAAAAGAAAGAGAGAGAGAGAGAGAGATATAACGATATAAGTAAAGAAAAATAAAAATAATCAATTTAGTGACCATATAATATGTGTATATATATATATATGTACCAGTTTGAGTAAGAGAAGATAATTGAAGTGAACGCACCAAGAACCCGATATTTTAATTGTCTGCGAGAGTTATGGCTCCAGTCGGATTACCTCCAGGCTTTAGATTTCATCCGACCGACGAAGAACTCGTAAACTACTATCTGAAAAGAAAGATCAACGGTCAAGAAATCGAGCTTGATATAATTCCCGAGGTTGATCTCTACAAGTGCGAGCCATGGGACCTCGCAGGTACGTATGTTTTACCTTTTTATCACAGTTTTCAGTAACTAGAAAATTCCATTTTTTGGGGAATAGTCTTATCGTTGCGCTATATTGATATGAACTGATTTTTAATTGTTGTGATCGATTAATAAAACTGTAGAAAAGTCGTTTCTCCCTAGTAGAGATCCGGAATGGTATTTTTTCGGGCCACGTGACCGGAAGTATCCAAACGGGTTTAGGACGAACCGAGCAACGAGAGGTGGATACTGGAAATCAACCGGGAAAGATCGGAGAGTGACGAGTCAGAGCAGAGCGATTGGGATGAAGAAGACGTTGGTTTATTATAAAGGAAGAGCTCCACAAGGGATCCGTACGGATTGGGTTATGCATGAGTATCGTCTCGATGATAAGGATTGTGACGATCCCTCTTCGCTTCAGGTAATTGATCGTTCTTTCATCACTCGATCTATTACCAAATGATAGTATAGTTACTACTTATATACAAACAAAAAGAGAATTACGTAGAGATCATGCATGGCTATTAAACCAACAAAAGAAAAATAACTAATAAATAAAATATGAAAGTAACTGAGTGAATAAAATTCCGTATATTTTAACATTATACCAGGCTGATAAACCTTAAATTGAAAGATATGTGTGAATTTAATATACATTTAACGCTTATCAGCCTGATATTATGATATATTCGTTTCTTGCTGTAAGCTTACAAAAGCTTAGGGTTTCGCTTTGTCTTTACTGCGACGAAGACAAAAGCCATATCTAATTATCCATTATATAAGACAAATTAATTATACTCATATCCATTATATATTCTTTGTTTTTTCTATGACTTTCATATACAAATACTCGATTTAGTACGAAAAAATGTTTATTAGACTATACATAAATATATTCAAGTACATTAAAACATTGGAACATTAAAAAATATAAATGGTTTGGTGCAGGACTCGTATGCATTATGTCGGGTGTTCAAGAAGAACGGAATATGTTCGGAGTTGGAATCAGAACAGCAATTACAAACGGGACAATGTAGCTTCACGACGGCGTCAATGGAGATTAATTCGAATAATAACAATAATTACAATAACGAATACGAGACAATGTCACCGGAAGTGGGTGTTTCCTCCGCCTGCGTTGAAGTAGTCGACGATAAAGACGATTCGTGGATGCAATTTATCACAGATGACGCATGGGACACGTCATCAAACGCTGCAGCTATGGGACATGGTCAAGGGGTTTATTAACTAAAGAACAAAGAGTATTGGGGCAAAAAAGAGAAGAATATAGAATTATTGGGCAAATAACGTAAACTCTTAGGTACACTTTTGTTGTACTTATATAATCGTTGAAATAAAACCTGCGGGTTGTTGGGGTAAAACTTAACTGATATATATATATATATATTTTTTCTAATTGTGAGAATGTGTGGGAAAATCACGTGATTTGATTGGATATTGTATTTTTTTTTGTTTTTACCTTTTTTGTTGGATTGATGATTTTATTATCCATTGATTTGACGGCTCTATGGATCACTGGTACCTTTGTTCTTTTTCCTCACATGGGTGTAACCAGATCAAGTTAATGGATGGGGATATTTGGGTTTATACTTTGACTTGTTCTTTTATTTTATTTTTCCACTATATTTAGTCTTATACAATAGTGTGAAAACCAAGTTACATTCTACTTTTTAGGTCAAATATTCATAGTCAGAGAAAATTTTCCAGCTGCCCATGGAGTGAGACCAAGATATTTACATCACATAACAACAATCAAATGGGATTTCCAACTGACGTCCAATGTTTCTAACTATAATTAATGGTTAAGAAACCTTTTAAACTGTAATCATATTCGCCAAGTAATCAAAAAAAGTAGTGAATTATATTGCATAAAAAAAAATCTTTAATCATAATTCTTTTGATGGCTCTCTATATATTCTATTAAATAATAGGACAGAACAAATAAAAGGAGAAAGTGAAGGGTTTGATGAAGTGTAAATCTAAGATTCTGATCTCACTCTCTTCCAAAAAGAAGATCCCTTGCCTTGCGATCAAGGAGATTGGTCTTTCTTTTTTCTCACGCATCTGTAATACTTACGATCATCTCTCTTTCTACTTCTACACTTTGTAAATTCTCAATAACCAGAAAAGAACATATATAAATACATATACATCTCATGTCCCTTTAACAAAACTATATACATATACATGAGCTCAGCTTTAGCTTTGAAAATCCGCCATTGTTTTGAACCTGCCACTCACCATATGTTTGGCGTTTACATGTACATCTTCCACAGTGGAAAGTGTCCAAATATATCTCCTAATATGGAATTTGCAAGATGGGTTTTACTTTTAGAACCCTGGAAGTGATAAAGTGACTTGTTCTTGTAAATAATTTATGAAAAATGTGTTGTTGTAGAGAGTCGTTGACTGATTCTTGAACCTCTGCGATGTTGTAGGCCTCTTGAACAAGAATGAACATTTTGTCTAAAGCAGAAGCTCAAGAACGTTTGTCTAACTAGTCCTCATCTACATTGGTCGGCCTTTTGTCTTCTTTATGTTGTATGTGCGTCTATATCTATACCCAACTCACCTTAATCTATTTTTTCCAAGATAGCGTTTTTTAGAGTTGTAACTTTGTTTTAGGTTGTATCATATTTGGATTGGTAAAAGATGCATATAGATACGAAGCTATATACTATTAACAACCCAACCTTAAGAACTTAACAAAAATTCAAGAAGGCTCATGTACTATCGTTTATTTCCAAATCAATCCACATGTGAACAGAGCATATAATTAAAGAAAGTTAAACAAAATCAAAGAAAGGAAAACCTCCATATACTCTGCTCCAACAACAATGAGAGCAGAAATTACTTCTGAATCGAAAGTGAGGAAACAACTATCGAATTCAGATTTGAAATAAAACACGAAAAATCCAAAATTTAAACTTGATGCGATATGAATTAGTAAGGAACCGAGATCAAATTTGGAAGATAGACACAGTGAGAAAACCGAACAATCACAGAGTCTATCTGAATCTTCTTGAACATATCTCCACTTACCATATAGCTATGCAAGCCGCTCCAGTTTTGCCGTCGCCATAACACATGATTAGTGTCTTGTCAAAGATGAAGTAACTAAGGCCACAAGACTTATTAACTAGCTTAGGCAAGTTTTTTGTTGGCAAAGTCATCAAAATTATCCACACCACTTCCTCCTCTCTATCAATATTCATCTTCGTTACCCAAATCTCAATCTTCCTTGTTTCGAAGCATTGCTTTAACAAGGAAAAGCGATATTCCTTAAAAACAGCGAGGACAAGTTCATTGCTAAAATAGTCCATCCGACACGGCATGAGACAAAAAGGGTTTACTACCTTTTAGAAAACGATGTTAAGTTTAAAGATTTAGAAACTACGTTAATTATGTTGGGATAATGACAGCTTAGCTGCTCTACTGTCGGTAAAGCTGAAAGCTGATATTTTGATTATTCTAAGTGATGTTGAGGGTCTATACACTGGCCATCCAAGTGATCCTAACTCTAAGTTAATCCACACATTCATTAAAGAAATACACCAGGACCATATTACTTTTGGCCAAAAGTCCACATTAGGACGAGGTGGTATGACTGCAAAAGTTAAAGCTGCTGTTAATGCAGATAATGCTGGTATTCTTGTTATCATAACCAGGTAAAAAATCCCTTCCCTACTCATAATCTGTAATTAAACTGCATAGGCTATATGCTTTTCAAGATTGCAACTCTGTTGAAGTTCGTTCCTTTACCACATTTTTTTCTCTCCACATGCTCAGAATTTATAAGGTACTGAGCAATAAGCTAACAACATAGAATGTTGGATGGAAGAGTGATACTTTTATTGCTATTTGTTTTTTTCTGAAGTGGGTTTCCAGCTGAGAGGACTGCGTGTTGGTACCTTGTTCCATCAAGATGCTCATTTGTGGGATACTAAGTCTCCTGACATGGCAGTTGCTGCAAGAGAAATTTCAAAAAAGCTTCAGGTAATGTTAGGGCTTCGATGCAAGTGTACTCAAATTGTAAATTCAGAAATTGTTTCTTGTGTTGCAAGTTTACTGAACTTGTTTGCAATTTGCTTACAGGTCTTGTCTTCAGAAGATCGAAAAAAATATTCTAGTAGATATCGCCGACGCCCTTGAAGCAAATGAGAAAACAATTAAAGCTGAGAACGATTTGGGTGTTGCTGCAGCACAAGTACATTGATATGAAGAGTCTTTGGTTAGCCCGCTTAGTTATGAAGCGTGGGAAGGGCCCATAATTCACTGTGATAAATGTATTGCACCAATTTTTTTTGTCTTCCTATGGCCTACTTATTTGTACTTTTACATTGTTTTGTGATTGATAGATCTCAATCCTATCAACTTATATTTCTCTCACAATAAATACTTGACATAAAAAAGCTGACAGACCACAAATTAGCTTTATTTTTTTGAAGATTATGTGTGACTGTATATAATATACATTACCGATAAACTATAAATTAGCATAAAGCACCATATTACATTTAACTGCATGAAATACAACAACAAAAATGGTAGAATGACGTACAAAACGATTTCCAACAGAAATATCAGTAAGCGACCAGACAGGTTGTTCATAAATTTATGATAATGGGAAAAAACCTTTAATGAGTAATTCTTTTGGGGGAGATGGTTCTTTTACAGAACATGTAAAAAGGCAAAAGTGAAGGGTCAGATGAAATACTTGCGCATACGATCATTTCATTTTCTTCTTCTACACTTGGTAAATTCTCAATAACCAGAACAAAGCATAACTATATATACATCTCAATGGTCTCATCCCTGCATAAGAAGAATCTCGTAAATATCTGTCCTAATGTTCAGTTCCTTGTCCCGCATCACTTCTTGTAAATCTGACATCTCTTTCACCGTAAGGACTGAGCTCAGCTTCCTAAACCCATCCAGCCATAGTTTTTTCGACCTGCCATGCCATTATGTTATGAATGGGTTCTCGATAATATGAGAAATCTGGAGAAAGAACTTTAGATTGGTTATATGCTCTTACCATGGGCATGCATTTATAGCTCGGAAGTAAATCCTTCTAGCTGCTGATGGATTGTGTGCAATGTCGATCTCATATGCAATGTAGCAACGCCATAGAATGACCGAGTTGTTTAGCGAATCTTGTGCTAATGCCCTTTCAAACAATCCACGTATTCTGTGTGAGGACCCTCCTTTACTCAACTCATAAGAAAGTGCAAATAGCCAAACAACGACAGTTGAATTCCTGCATGATTAATATATTAAACTAGTTTAGCATCGATATATCAATATACATAACCCTTGTTATAGGAGGAAGACCATAAACATATAACTGTTCGTCTTTAACCATTTACGCTAAGCATCCATATCTACATTAGGCAGTTCTCGTGAGATAGAGGGTTTATTTTTAACAAGTTTGTGAAAAAGCTTACTTGCGGGAGTAGTCATCAAACATCATTCTCAGTCTATGGGATGTCATACGGTGATTACAGATGTCCACCAAAGCTCGATAAAGCTCGGGATTGAGAGGATACAGTTGCAGTCCCTCTGATATGGGCTTCCAAAGTTGTGACAAAGTTAGATCGTCCTGGTGTCTCTGAAGCATTCTCACATAATAATTGAACAAGTGTTCAAGTTGATGACTTTGACTTTTTCTTCCTGGAAAATTCACAATAGCCCAAAATCTTAACGACGAGATATAAATTCAGACAAACCGTGCATGCATGATACACGCTTTTAAGTGAAATTTATTCGTAGATGGAAAACATTTCTGATGTAGTCATGTATACTAGTATGGAAATCAGTAAGAGAACCCAAGAATATTGATCATGGAAATAACCTGGAAGAACAGAACTGAACATGTGCTCTAGGATCTCAACAGCACCAGAAAGGTCATTTGTTAACTCCTCAAATAGAGCTGCCGAACAAACAAGCGCTGCTGATTGATCATCAGTGACACCATGAGACCATGCTGATTGTATCTTCTTAAGCTTCTCTCTGAACCCTTGGCGTGCTCTAAGGATTTGCATGCTTGAAGACTGGGAAGTATAAGGAATATAAGCTAGACCACTTCCCAGGTAGCACAGAATGTGCATAGCACGAGATGATGATTCTGTATCCCTACCTCTGAGGCTACTATTGGCTATTTCCGATTCAGCATACCATAAATATAGCAAAGAAGCATTATACTGTAATTCCTGCAATCATAGGTGAAATAATCTTAGCATGGCTTTTGCAATGTCAAATAAAATCCAAAGCAATTGCAGAAATTGGGCTGATGTATCTCTGCACAAGTGCACAAACAATAAAGTCACATAAGAAAACCTATTCTAGCTATATCCACTAGGCCATGCTTCCCTAAACATTACCCAGAAGAGACTGTCCTATAACAAATAACTCTACTATGATCCGTCCATGAGATATTATCCTGTGCAAGCTCAAGTACAGGGCACCAGTTTCCGGAACCAGTAAGTGAAAATCTGAATCAGCAATAAACACAAAACCATGGTAACTCATCTAGAAGTTCTTTTGAATAAGAAACATAGGTGGAAACATGAAACTTTGTATCATATGCTAACAACATAACCGAAAGATCTGAAACTAACCTTAGGGAGGCCACAGATAGAAGTCAGTGCCATGTCAAAGACTCGTCTTGCATGTTTCATATTTCCAGAAGCAGCTTCTCGCTGTGCATAAACTCCACAAAGTAGTAGATCCTGTTCATAGAGAAGGAATCAGTTCAGGTGAACTGAAGAACAAAACAGACCACACCAACAAATTGGAATGGGGCTTACCTGCCGGTCACTTTTCAGGAGACGTTTGGCCAAAGCTTGGCATGGAGTAGTTGCTACCTCACATGTTTTCATATTTGTTACAAATAGCTCTTCTGCAACAAGCACCGCTTCTTCCAGAATGTAGTTTCGCGGAAAAACATTTAGACAAAGCAAGATGGCATTGCGGAGAAACTTCATCATCTCAGTCCGCATAGATATGTCACAGCTGCCACCTAAAAGAGATCCCAAGCTGAAACCGTTGGCACTATCTGATTTCGACAAACATTCATGTACACCTCTCAAGTTTTCTAGCACAGAATCTGACAATGTTTCAAGGCTACTTATTTTCTCACTCCACGACAAACTGTTGCTGGAAGTCCATGGGGAGATATGTGCACCGAAGAAATCAATAAACTGGTATACCAGAGATAAGCGGGCCTCGTTTGAACGTAAGGAAAATAGATATCCATTTATATCTTCATATAGTACAACACTCGAGAGTTGCTCTTCATCTTCTCCCTCGCCCATTTCATCAACACTGGAGAATTCACCTATTAAAGGATGATGCACGGTTAACGACATGCATGTTTACAGTTTTCCAGATAAAATTGCAAGTCAAGCCTATTAAACATATCTACAGAGACTGAACTTTATTTACTAATGGCTCCGGAATGACAGAAAAGGCTGAGCGACTAGTCCCACTTGGACAAAAGCTCACCCAATAGACACATTTAGACCTTTGTATGCTCCAAGAGAAAAGATGAACACAACGATACAGAGATAATGATGGTAAAGGTAGTGATAGATACCAGCTTTCCGAGTAGGCATCCATTGACTAAGATCTCGAGAAACCTCTTCTTCAAACCATTTAACCCAAGTTGATGTATCTTTAACCTCATCACTGGGTGCAGCATTGACATCAATGCCCAATAATTTTAGCATACCTTCAGTATCATCTTCAGGTTTGCTATTCTCGTCTTCCATTTCCTCATCAAGACCCTCTCGATCAACATCGACCTCTACAGTGTTAGCTGAAGCAATACTATCTCCATTTCTACCTGAGACCTGTTCTGTCCAACCTGTCCAACCACCTACCTCATTCTCATCAGATGATTCTTCTTTCAAAATTTTATGCCTGTTTTCCTCCTCTTTCTCCAGCCACAGTGACCATCCAAAAGCTCCTTCATCTCCAACTCTAGCACCATTACTGCTCCAAAAGTGCTCAAACAGTCTTAATTTACTCTGTTCAGTAAGCAACAAAGATGGACAAAAGATGCTAAATTCCACTTCAGCTTGAAATAACGCTGTGGCCAGCTCCTGGTAACCAGCCTGCCACTCAAACCTGCAGAGGCTAACTAGCATATCGACTAGAACGAGTTCCTGCTGGATGGCAGCAGAATCCAATGGTTCTGATGTTGTATCCACCTGCATAATCCAATAAATAGAATTAGACCTTACAATGTCAAACTGCTAACAATAAGATTATCAATAATGTCAGCGATTAAAGATAGTGGGGACACACCAGAAAAAACTAAGGAAAATAAAACAGATGGACTCGAAATGACTTGTGACAGTAAACAGATAAGTACTGAAGTGATTCATCAACCCTTATCAGTTAGCACTATAAAATAAGAACCTGCCTATGTCGCTTGCTGCAAGCAGAAGAAAGAGCCTGGATCGCATAAGAATACATTTTCCTCACTTCCGAGACTTTGAATCTGGAGAACTCCCCTTGAACAACACATAGAAACTCCCTCCATAACTTGTAGCTAGCGGAATTCTGCATAAGTGCCTTTTCCCACCTACTAATTAATACATCTGCGCTGTCTCTGCTTCGGTATGCCTTGAGAAGTGCAAGCAACAGTTCTTCACTATCTGGATTAAGTTCAAAAGCCTTCTCAAGTATACTAATCTTCTTCTCTAAAGTCTGCAGGCGAACTCCTTTCTGAGATTGCATACTTGAAACCTTGTCTTGAAAATCAGCAAATGCTAGCCACGCCTTTTCATCATGGGGACGCTCCCTCGTCACTCTGTTAAACTCTCGCGTTTTATTCAGCACTTCATCCTCCCATGATGCTCCCATCATTGAGTCCTTTGATAAAACATCTTCCTCGTCACTTTCTTGAACAGCCTCATCTTCCTCCAGTGGAATGAAATGATCAAAGGACGAATCCACAGCTTCTCTTGAAGCAGATAAACGAATACGCTTGAAATTCTTGCTGCGTTCCATGGCTGCATGTTTTGCATACCAATATCGGGTATCAGACTTTGCTCTACCCTCCAAAGAATCAATATCAATCTCTGTGTCAAGCATAGAACTACGCCGATTCCGAAAATAATGCCTCAGAGAACCTGACCCAGGAACTCTCTGAGCATTGTCAAGTTTATAACGAGGAACATTCATCCTGCATTATGAAAAAACAGAAGCAGATTCTTTTCAATATCCCCACACTCAAAGCGGATTGCAAAGAAGAATCAAACCAGCCATAACTACACAGGTACGAAACTTATAAGCAAGATACCTGTAAATAGAACCATAAGCCAGATTATCTGGATCAGGACGAGTGTCCAAGTAATAATCCTTCACAGGTTTCGAACAGTATTCATCAGAGTCCTTAACTGAGAATTTCCTAGAACGAGATTCATCAGTATTATTCCCCTTCCGCTTCTTCTTTTTCTTCCCCTTCTTCTTTAACTTGTCGTCATCAGACTCCCAAGACGCTTCTTCTTCAACCAAATTGTAAACCCTAGGCTGATTAGCTTCACCAATATTCCCATCAGCATCTCCTTCTTCATCTTCTTCGTCTCCAGCCTCGACATCGGATAGAGAGGGAGCCGTCGAAGCGGCGGCGTTGATGACGGAGAGATCCGTCGTGAAGCTGGCGTTGCGAAGCCATTGATGAGTACTCGAAATAGCTGAGACGGAGTTCGTCGAAGTAGGGAAGACGGGGAACAAGCCGCCTGTAGTATTCGGTGTTCCGTCGGCGTCCTCTGATGTCTTCGACATATTCATCCAAAGAAAAAAAGAAAAAAGGACGATTCAATTGTATTTTGCGCCGCTAGATTATTTACGCAAAAGGCTCGTCGATAGGCCTGACTATTATTGGGCCTAAAATAAGACTATTAGTGGGCCAAATAGTAACCGTGAGATATTACTTTTCTTATCTATTTTCTAAACATTCGAATTTGAGCTCGAAACTAGTAAAACTTTTTCTTATGGTCATCTGATTTTATAGATTAAGGCATGGATAGTTACAGGTTATACAAAAACTAACCACTACCAAACCTGATGGAGAAACTAGTCAAACTACTGACTACATAACCGGTAAATATTTATTTATTAACTACATAACCGGTAAATATTTATTTATTAATCATCATTGCATCATATTTTGTTTTTGTTTGTTTTACATTGATAATTAATCGTCATTGATAAAGCTTGTTTTGTTTCTGAGAAACCAAATTAATTCAAATCATATTTCTCTTGTTTTGGAACAGTATGCATGTTTATCGTGATAAATCATTCTAAATTTTATTGTCCTTCTAGAGAAAAGGTTAGAGACAAACTGAGTTGTATTCTACTAATATGAATTTTGCAAAATGGGTTTGAAGCGGTTTATGTTGCCTCACAAGTCACAATGAGAAACTGAGAATCCTAATTAATAACTTATTCAAAAGATAGGTCATAGGTAATTTATTTGCAAACCGTATCGAGTGATTTTAGAACGTGTAGTAAACCATGGCACCATCGAGCGATTTGCCAAGATGAAATGTTTGAGGTTGAAAACGCCTTAGGTTCCTTAGCAATCACTTCTTTGATAGTTTTGTCTTTTTGAAAAGTATAGCCAAAGCATTCGAAACTAGCAAAACTTTAATCTTCCTTCAATACTTTCATTGAGTGGTAGCATGGTTGTAACTTAAAATCGCTCATGTAAGCGTCCGGATATATGAGCCCAGTATCTGAGGCTCATTAACCCCACCTAAAAGAAGGAGGGTCGAATCCGGAAAACACGAGACACTCGACTAGGTGGTACAACGTTTTGCCAAATATCATAATTTAATAAACGATTTATCATAGACAAATACAAATTACTTTTATTTTGTTTAAAAAAATATGTAGTCTAAAAATAACATAAGTTCAAAATAAATTTAAAATTTGTAACTCGTTTTAGACTTTAAGTTTTCAAATTGAAAATATTAATGATATTAATTTTATAAAATCAATATAATTGTATGATATATTCCAGAATATCATACTAAATGATTTTAAAGTATTTAATAATAAATATTTCATTACTAAAATTCTAGAATTACATTATAATTATTTAAAATTTTGAAATGAGAAAAAATATTAGTTAAAAAGTAAGCAAACAATAAACTAAAATTAAGCAAAACATAAACAATAATAAGAAACAAATGACAAAACAATACAAACTATTTATTGTTTGAAACGAAAAATAGATTATTATATTGATTTCAATTTCAGCTATACAAAAAAAAAATCATATAATTTTCATAACAGGAAGAAGCCATCTAAAACTTTATATTATTGGGCCTAGAGTAAGATATTTAGTAGACCAAATGTTACGGATACTTCATTTTGGGCTTTAATAACTGCGAAATATTTATTGTTTATTTTCCACCAACATTCGAATTTGAATTCGAAACTACGTAACCGGTAAAATATTTATTGATTAATTATTGCGCCATATTTATTTTTACTCGTCATCTATAAAAGGTACGGCAAAAAGTATAAAAAGCACGTGCAATATTGTTTTCTTTCACTAACCCATTAATTATTTCGATTTTATTGAAGAATATTTCGATCTTACTGAAAATAAATAAATTTTGTAAATAAAAAATTAAAATTAAGACAGTGTAAATAAAAATTGGCAAAAGTGTCATTTTGCGCTTTTCCCACCAAAACTAATGATTCTTCCATGGATCCGAAGTTAAAATTCTAGTAAAAATAAATAAATTAGAATAAATAAATAAAAAATGGCATTATTTGCGTATAGGTGGCGTTGATAATGGGGTTGCCCATGGGAAGCGCCGGGATTGCAGAATAAGGAAAATATTAAGACGAAGAAGAAGAAGAAGAAGCTCAATTACATTTTTGCAGAACTAAGTAAAATACTTCAACAATGGATAATGCAAGCAATTGATTGAAGCTGCTATGCTTTTTATTGGATCTGTAAGTGGAACATGTTATTTTTGCTCGAATTCGAATCCTGGGTTTTTGGGATTGATATTTTTATCCGAAAAAATGCTTATTTTTTGTTTGTTTATGGGGTATTATTCTTGGGAGAATGAGAATATGCTTTGTTAGGGTTTCGTCTCCTCTTCGAGAGATTTATTACTACCAGTCACTGAGTTGCTTGATTTTATCTTTCTGGGTTTTGTTTGGAAGGAGGAATTGAATGGGATTTGAAGAAATTTATTTAATGTAAGAGTTTCGGTTTGTGTAAATGTTTCAGGTTTTGTGAAAAATTTGTTTCTAGATATTTGGGAATATGGAGGACTCGAGCTCTATCGACTCGATTTTGGAGTTTTTGCGGAAGAATCGTTTTATGAGAGCTGAAGCTGCGTTGATTAGTGAGCTTTCTAATAACCCAAGTTCAAATGAGTGCCTTCAAAAGCTTAACTTTGAGAATATTGGTGTGAGCAAGGTGTTGGATGAGAAGAAGCAAGGAGGCAGTAGCCGAGCATTGGGCCTTCAAAACGACAATCACATTTCTGATGAGTTGGTTGTGAAAGAGATACAATGTGGAGCTGCCAGTCACTTACATGAGAGTAATCATATGAATGATGTTTCTGTTCAGACACATAGTGGTAATGCAGATTTTTGGGAGGAGAGATTCACGTTTTCTGAAGATTTAGTAGATACTGAGCTCGATTTACCTCCCTGGAACCATACTTCTGCTGATATTGTAGCTGACTCTGAAGTATACAATATCGATCCAAGTAAAAGAGGCTTTGTGAATCCACGGAGGTCAAAGCAATCGAGTCATGAAAAGGTTCCTGAATCTGGTAAAAGCAATAAAGTGGTTGTGGAAGACATCTTTTCTCCTTTTGAGAAGATACGGACTGGAAGCTCTAGCCAGGTATCCCAGTATGACCATGGTAAAGCATGTCAATCCCTGGAAGTTGATGATAAGGTTGGAAACTCTGCAATACAAGAAGGATTTGTTACGACGTCATGGTCAAGAAGCGAAGAAAACATTGGTGCTTCACCAGACCATTGGAAGGATTGTTCTGTTACAACTGTTTTTCCATTTTCCAAAGGAAGCATGTCAACAAAAGATAATGTTGTAGCCATTTTAGACAAAAGACAAGGAAAGAAAAAGGTTGGCGCCAGTGATTCCAGGATTCTTATTAAGGAGCAGGAAGATGATGTGGCAGCAGCGGTATACCTTGGAAAGTCACAGTCTAGTTATGAACATAAGAATCTAAGCAGCTTAGCATTTTCGCTGCCTCATGATGGTCCTAGGGAAGACTTACCTAGGCTGCCACATGTAAAAATCAAGTCAGAGGATAAACCAATGAACTTTAGTTGGGAAGAAAAACATGAACGAGACATATTGGACGAGAAGCTGATTAATACTGAGAATGCATTCCTTATAGGCTCTTATCTAGATGTTCCTATTGGACAAGAAATCAATTCATCAGGTTAGTTGACATGAGGATGGCGACTATCCAAAACTTCAAACTTTATGTTCTTTATGAGTAAATTAAATTACTATTGGCTAGCATTTGCGTACACCTTTTCCTTTCTTTCTTGTAACGAATAACTTACCTTTTTTGTCATATCTGCAGAGAATGTAGTCCAAGTTTAATTCCTATTCTGATGGTGTCATAGGTGGCAAAATGGCTGGTGGAGGAAACTGGTTGTCTGTAAGTCAAGGAATAGCAGACGATGCATCTGACTTGATTTTTGGCTTCGGCAATGGATTAAGTGATCTCAATGAACATTCAAATGAGTATTGGGACTCTGATGAATATGACGACGATGATGATGTTGGTTACATTAGGCAACCAATTGAGGATGAGGCATGGTTTTTGGGTCACGAAGTCGACTATCCTAGCGACAACGAAAAAGGGACAGAGCATGGAAGTGTTCCTGATACGCAGGATAAAAGTCAAAACAAGAATGATGATGATCATTCATTTGCCGAGGAGGATTCTTATTTCTCCGGTGAGCAATATGTGCTCACAAAAAGCATTGAGCCAGTTACTGCTTCATATGATCCGATGGGTCTCTCAATGACTGAAACATACAGCAGGACCAAGGAACCTGATTTGGTTGCTCGATATGACGGGCAATTGATGGATGCAGAGGAGCTAAGTTTGATGCACACTGAACCTGTGTGGAAGGGATTTGTCACCCATGAAAATGATCTAATTTTGTTGAACAAAGGGAAAGTCGAGGACAATTGTGGTAGACTCTGTCCGAAGGATATCCGCGCAGAAGATGATCGAAATGCTGCAGTTAGGTCAATTGGTGTAGGAATGAGCGATGATGTTGATGACAATGGGAGTATAGTACCTGATTTTTTTCCTGGAGAAGGTAGTGAATGGGATCTCGAGCTCCTTCCTCATCGCCGAGTTGGAGTTCGTGGTGTCAAGCCTCCACCTGGTAAAGGTGCAAGTATGCAGCTAAAAAACTTTGCAAATGGTGGTTTCTCCTTTCCCTCTCCAGTACCTGATGGACAGATGTCCCATGAAGAATCTGCAAACCCTGAATGGTCGAACCATTGCAATGCTATTGTGAGAAATGAAAGTGATGGACCAAAGGGGCTAATTGAGTCTGATAGTATGCTTGTTGCTTCGACAAAAAGACGTAGCAGCCCTTCCACTGAAAGAAATTTAAGAGACAGGGATGGTGAGAAGGTTGCGAGTTCAAGAAATTCTTCCCCATCCGCACTCTCCCACAATTCTGATACTGGGAGAGAGCAAAAGGAAGAAGATGAGGAAGAAACTAGTCATGGGCCAGAAGAAGACCCTGTGACCTCGTTTGAGGATGAGGATGCAATCGTGGTCCAAGAGCAAGTAAGACAGATTCAAGCCCAAGAGCAGGATTTTGAGACCTTCAACCTGAAGATTGTTCACAGGAAAAACAGGTCTCTTCCTTTACAATTATCGTGGGTTGTTTGTTTATTATGTATTAAATGATGTTTGGTACAGATTTTGTTTAGAAGGGGGATGCAGTTTATCCCAATTCTTATGAACCCTCAGGAAATTTATTTGTTTCTTCTATATGTCTTTTGTTGCCCAGAACTGGTTATGAGGAGGATAAGAACTTCCATGTGGTTTTGAATACTGTCATAGCTGGTCGTTACCATGTCACTGAGCATCTTGGATCAGCAGCTTTTAGCAAAGCAATACAAGCACATGACCTCCACACAGGCATTGATGTCTGTGTGAAGATCATAAAGAACAACAAAGACTTTTTTGACCAAAGCCTTGATGAGATCAAACTTCTCAAGTATGTCAATCAGCATGATCCTGCTGACAAGTACCATCTCCTTCGACTGTATGATTACTTCTACTTCCGGGTAAGTAGATGCATGAATTATGTCTTTATTCTTTTCAACATCTTTTCCTCTATTTATCACTGGGTAGATATCATAGATGAGTTTTGATAATATTCTGCTTTGGTGCTATGATGTCTCAATTGTCCGTTGATGAGATTCAATGAAGAATGTGTGACTTGGGCCTGCATCTTGAGCCATTGACTACGATTAATTTGAATCTTTGTTTTGCAGGAGCACCTGTTAATAGTATGTGAACTTCTCAAGGCAAACTTGTATGAGTTCCAAAAGTTTAATAGGGAATCAGGTGGAGAGGTGTATTTCACAATGCCAAGATTGCAGGTTAACCAACATCCTTACTACTCACGAGTTTTATGTATGTTTTTCGCTACTCTCTCATTTTCTTCTAAATCAAAATTTTGTGCAGTCAATTACTATCCAGTGCTTGGAAGCATTGAACTTTCTGCATGGTCTCGGCCTTATACACTGTGACTTAAAACCCGAAAACATACTAATCAAAAGCTACAGCAGATGCGAAATCAAAGTTATTGATCTGGGAAGTAGCTGTTTTGAGACAGATCATCTTTGCTCCTATGTCCAGTCTAGATCCTACCGCGCTCCAGAAGTCATCCTTGGGCTTCCATATGATAAAAAGATAGACATCTGGTCGCTTGGCTGCATTTTGGCAGAACTGTGTACAGGCAACGTAAGAAAGTTCTAGCATCGATGAAACCTGTTATAACCTTTCTTATAATGCAATCCACTAAGCTAGCTAGGAGTACAGATTATGTAACTTGGGTCTGCTTTTACAGGTTCTTTTCCAAAATGATTCTCCGGCTACTTTGCTTGCAAGGGTCATTGGTATAATCGGATCCATTGACCAACAAATGCTTGCCAAAGGACGTGATACATGCAAGTACTTCACCAAAAATCATTTGTTATACGAGAGAAACCAGGTGTGTATTGAAAATTCCAAGAAGTAACCTTACTATATAGTGTAGCTCCCTGCTGTTACTGAAGCAATCTGTAATGGTTGTAGAACTGGATTTTCAAACGGAGTAATGGGTTTGTGTTCCTAATATCTCAGGAGAGTAACAATTTGGAGTACCTAATACCGAAAAAGTCATCGCTAAGGCGTAGGTTGCCAATGGGTGACCAAGGCTTCATAGACTTTGTTGCTTACTTGCTCCAAGTTGATCCAAAGAAACGCCCTTCTGCATCTGAAGCTCTTAAGCATCCATGGTTGACTTATCCCTACGAACCCATATCTCCATGATTTAGTCGGCGCAACATAAGAAGAAACGGTTTGTGTTATTATTTGACATCTTCGTAATCACAGTTCAGAATGGATGAGAGCTAGTCAAGGAGGAAGATGATGGTTTGTTTTTTTCCCCTTTGTTTTGTTGAAAAGTCTTCTGATAGGGGAAATGTTTCAGACCTTGTTGTTGCTGTATATTAATTTGATGTGTGACTATTGCTCATTTGGTCTCAGCATTTTGTTTCACTGGTAGCTTGTGAAAATATAGTCCCTCCCTTCCTCAATTTTGATTTTTTTTTTTTCCAAATGCTTTGGGTATTTGATTATATGTTTGTAGTCGTTGATATTTGTATATGCATTGTGTGTGGGAATTTGCTTATTGCTTTTGCAGCTAATTTTTCGTTACCGCACGGTCCACACTACCGAACAATTGATTTTTTTAATAATATGGTTTGGTTGGGTTGGTTCCTGTTAACCAGAGTGAACAACCCAACTACAACTACAAGTATTTGGGAAAAAGGTTTTTACATACCCCTACAATTAAACTATGTTGAATTCATACCTATTTTATACTTATGTGCTAAAACATACATTAACTAAGTAAGATTTTGAATTTCAACAACAAACTTTTAATTTTGTGCGGCGTCATACATATCGTCTAACACCATTACGTTTCCGTTAACGGACGATGACGTGTATTCCAGGTGGCCAAAACGACGTCGTTTTGGCGTTGAAACGAGAAACCTATGTGGATTAAAAACGACGACGTGGCAAGCTTCTTCTTCCTCTTCGTTTTAATTTTTTTTCTCCCAAATCGCATTGTCTTCCAATTCTTCGCCTTCTCTCAATAAACCCTAGATCCAATTTTACCCAACTCGAAACCCCAATCGAAACGTAAATCATGAATCGCAAACCTCACTAGATTTGTTTCTCCTTCTTCTTCAGTCAATTCATTCTGTCATAAATTTTAAAACCTAGCGAAGAAGATTCAGGAATTTTAGAAGCAAATACTAAAACCTAGCGAAGAAGATTCAGGAATTTTAGAAGCAAATTCTAAGTCGAAAATGAGGTAATTTCTGGGTTTGTGCTTAGATTTTATGCATCTACATTTGTATTGTTTTGGGTAAGTCCCTCTTTTGTTGTTACATACTTCGTCGATTGGTGGGGTTGGTGGGGTCGATTGGTGTTTGTCGGTTATATCTTTATCAGTAAAAATCGATTCTTTTATCGGTAATAATGTGTCCATGTGCTGCTTTTTAAGCTAATAGCTCGATAAAGATAAGCCTAAAAACCAATTATTGTATTGTATATTGAATTTTTTTATTGTATTCTATATGTGTCCATGTAATTTTTCTATACTATATTCTATATGGTATTCTATATTGTATTATATGTGTCCATGTGGATTTTCTATATTATATTTTATATGTGGTCATGTGAATGTTCTTGACATTGTTCTTAAATGTCATCTTTTTCAGCTGTGACGATGATGTTACATTCCAAATATACTACGACGGGAAGTTTGTGGTTTCAGAAGGCAATGCTCATATATATGTTGGAGGCGCAGTTAACACTCTTGAGAGCAAACCGGAAGATATTTTTACAAGTTTGAAGGACTCGGTGGGATTATCTTTGTTTGGACAGCGGATATGGTATAAACTCCCGTTCGAAGAATTCACAGAGTTGAAGCTGTTGTATAATAGATCTGAAA
This sequence comes from Boechera divaricarpa, assembly GCA_026770425.1. NCBI lineage: Eukaryota > Viridiplantae > Streptophyta > Magnoliopsida > Brassicales > Brassicaceae > Boechera > Boechera divaricarpa. Next base: position 8,457,256 of record CM049184.1, read on the forward strand.
ATTTTCAAAAGATGTGTTTATCTACGAAGTGGACTAAAGCGGCTGATATATTTTTAGAAAAGGATGAGATTTCTGAAGAAAGGAATGATGATAGAGGTGAGGATGATGCTAGAGGTCAAGGTGATGGTGATAATGCTAGAGGTCAAGGTGATGGTGATAATGCTAGAGGTCAAGATGATGGATAATGCTAGAGGACATGATGATGGTGATAATGCTAGAGGTATGGATGAAAGGACTGATGCTAGCGGTGAGGAAGACGAGAATGATGATGTTGGACCTTATGAAGATGAGGATGGCAATTCTGAGGCAACTCTTCCAAATTCTGATTGTGATGAGGATGCAAAAAGGTATGGTATTTACAAAAAAGGCAGTGAAGAGATTAGATTGGGCCAAGGATTTGACAGCATACCTCAGTTCAAGGAAGCTGTTGTTGATTATGCACTTAGGAAAGGCTTTAATGTGAAATTCTCAAGATGGGGACCTGAGAAATCTGAAGTGATATGTGCAGTTGGTGGTGGTTACAAATTCAGAATCTATTGTTCTATAGAAAGACCAATAGGGAAGTATTTGGTTAAGACATACAATGATGAACATTCTTGCATCAAAGACGGGTATAACAAGGTAGTGAAGGATGGCGTCATTGCTAAGTTGTTATTGAATGACATTAGAAAAGATCCTACTTACAAGCCAAAGTTAATGCAAGAAGCACTTGAGGAGCATTACAACTTGATAGTCACAAATGATCAATATAGAAAAGCCAAGGCAAAAGCATTGGCAATCATTCAAGCTGAGCATGATGAATAATTTGCTAGACTAAAGGACTACCGGTTAGAACTTATGGAGTAAGTTAGCTTTCCTTTCTCTCTGTTTGTTTGGTTAGTTTGTCTTATAGTTAAACCTAATGTCTCTTCTTATTTTTGTCAGTTCCAATCCAGAATCCACTGTGGAGTTAGGGACAGTGACTATTGATGGTGTTGAGAAACTTGAATTGACAGGTTCTACTTATGCTTTGCATCCCTCCGGAAGAATTGGCTTGCTCACTGTCGACCCATAATTGGAATAGATGGTTGTTTCTTAAAGAACAATGTCAAATGTCAATTATTGGCAGCTATTGGAAGAAATGCCAACAATCAGTTCTTTCATGTGGCATGGGCTATTATTCCTATTGAAAATACTTAGAGTTGGGTATGGTTTATTAAACATCTGAAAAATGACTTCGCTCTAACAGATGGATCAAGATTCACTCTCATTTCAGATAGGCAGAAGGTATCATTCTCATCTATAAACTCTGTAAATATCCTAAACACATATGTATCATAATTCACTACCTTTGACATGATAGGGTTTGTTACTTGTTGTTGACCAAGAGCTGCCTAGAGTGGAACACCGTATGTGTGTCAGACATATCTACGGGAACCTGAAGAGAGCTTATCCAGGCAAAGAATTGCCAAAAGACTTATTTTGGGTTGCTGCCAAAAGTTTCAACATTGGAGACTATGAAAGGGCCATGGAAGATTTGAAGAGCTTTGATAAAGGTGTGTATGAAGATGTGATGCAGAAGAATCCCCATAACTATAGTCGTGCTTTCTTCACTTGCACATCAGTGTGTGAAGACGTCTCCAATAACTTCTCTGAGTTTTACAACAGCACTATCAACAATGCGCGAGAGATGTCATTGGTAGTTATGTTGGAGACCATCCGACGGTGTGTATGTTGTGTAATGAGATGAGAAGGAAAAAAGCAATGAAGCATCTAGGGAAATACAGTGAGAAAGTAGCCAAGACCATTGCATTGGAGGAGAAATACCGTAAGTACTGTCAGGTAATCCCTTGTGGCAATGGACAGTACGAAGTTGTTAAAAATAATATACACGGGTTTAGAGTTGATATGAATGCAAAAACATTTGCATGTAGAAGGTGGAATATGACTGGTATTCCTTGTCGTCATGCATTGTGTGTCATTCTTTTGAAGAAACAAAAGCCTGAAGATTTTATTTCCGATTGGTACTTGACATCAATATGGGTTAGTCAATACAGTGAGCCACTCATGGGAGTTAATGGTTTGAAATTATGGAGAAAATCTGGTGAAGAAAGGCTTCAACCACCACCTAGGGAGATATCTAAAAGACCTACAAAGAAACAAAAAAAGATCAAAGGCAAGAATGAGTCTCCTCAAAAAAAAAAAAGACAGAGAAAGGAAAGGAAGCTGAAGAACCTACTCAGAAAAGACGAAACTCACAAGAGAAGGAATGACTCTTCATTGTGGAAGGTGCAGTATAACAGGACACAACACAAGAAAATGTCCTAATGTTGGAGTGCTATCTAAAAGGGCACAAAAGCAGCAAAAATAACAAATTCCAAGCCAACAAAGTCAAGGTCCAAGCCAACCAAGTTAATCTTCACAAATTTTACTTTGTGATTGAACAAGGTTTGATGATGGTTTTTGTCGTGAATGGACGGTTTTAGGGTTGTAGGGATGATGGTTTTTGTCTTTTGTGATGATGGGTTGTCTTGTATGGACGGTGTTAGGGTAGTAGGATTGATGGTTTTTGGCTTGTATTTGCCAAGGATAGGAGATGGTTTTTGGATTGTATGCACAGTTTTTTAGCTGTTTTAGCTTCTATGTTGAAGGTTATTAAAGATATTTGCTGTAATATTTTTTTAAACATCGGCTTATATCATGAATGTTTTTAGGTTCTACCTTCATAAATTAATTTTAGGTTTATAATACCTTTCTTTTAGTTAAAACAAACCTTAACACAAACTAATCATCAAACAAACGTGAACACTTTTTTTTTTTTGTCGATCAATACCATATATAAACAACATAAACGTAAGCCAAATACATGACTAAACAACATAACATAAAAGCTTACGGAATCATCATAACATAAGCCAAATACATGACTAAACAACAAATGATCAAATTTTTGAAAGAACGCAGCGTTTATATCTCTTTCTCGCAGGAAGCGACCATGTCTTTGAGCTCTCCAATGTCCTTCTCACATCCTTTTGCAAGTGTCGAAATAGCTTGAATCTCATTTCCATAGTTATTTGTCACGGCCTCGCATGTGCGTGTCTCCATTGCTAGAGTCTCCATCTCAGATTCCACATCATGTAAACCTTTCTGTAAGCTTCCCACATCTACTTTTATCTTCTCAACAATATTCTCTACCTCCTCCATCTCTTCAACCATAGCTACATCGGTCCATTTGAATAAATGTCTATTATCCTATAATAAAAAACAACCAATATCTTTCATATATCAGCAGTACATTCCCAAGAATTATGCACTACATTCCCAAAAATTATCTCCTCTGAGCCATACGGACAACAATAGAATAACCTCCCAGGATTTTTTGATGTCTCTGATGTCTGTAGTATAGACTTTGCACTGCATCTACATTTTCTCGGCAATCCTCTACCTCTTTCATCCCCAAGATGTCTGAAGCCATCACTTATTCCTACACCAATTTCGAAATCAAAATCGATAAACCTAAATTTTTGAAATCGATATCGTTAATCGAACACAAAGATTGGGGTTGAGAATCAAAATACTTACCAGAACTATCTGATGAAGACATTAGTGCTACTTACAAGATCGCTTGTTACAATAGAAAACCCCGAAATCTATCTTCGCTTTTGCATGTTGCGATTTGGGAGGAAAAAAAATTAAAACGAAGAGGAAGAAGAAGCTTGCCACGACATCGTTTTTAATCCACATAGGTTTCTCGTTTCAACGCCAAAACGACGTCGTTTTGTCCACCTGGAATACAGGTCATCGTTCGTTAACGGAAACGTAACGGTGTTAGACGATATGTATGACGCCGCACAAATTAAAAATTTGATGTTTAAATTCAAAATCTTACTTAGTTAATATATGTTTTACCACATGAGTATAAAAATAGGTATGAATTCACATAGTCCAATTGTAGGGATATGTAAAAGCCCTTTTCCCACGAGTACTTACAGCTGTAGAAAATAAATTTCTGATAAGGGGGAGTTTAGTTATACGGGAAAATGAGAAAAATTGATCAAAGATAAATATAGTGGGGGTAATGTGTAAGGAGTTGAAAAAGTAGTGCCTTTTGGTGAGAAAAAAAAAAAAAATCAATTTGTGACATTTAATTTAAAGATTAACGCACGGCATAACTTACTTTCGGAAATTTCCGGAGCATCATTATTGAGTAAGTTTAAGTAAAAAATAAAATGCATTTGGAAACAAACTTTGGCTTCTTCACAAAGAACTTAATCTACACACTAGAAATATTTTTAACCTCTTATAAAATTCAAATAGTTAATGTATTTATAGGATAAACCCGAAACATATTAATGATCGGATCATCGAGTTTACCGGTTCGACCGCGTGTCCGGATCGGATATCAAAACATTGCTCAAAGACTACCGAAACGTCACTCTCTCTGTTTATATGGTACCATCAATATAAATTTAATGCCAAGAAAAAAAAAAGACAAAAACAAAAAGTTTTGCCTGATGGTCTAAATTAAAACTTTATTACCAAGAACATGATAAGCCCAAAGAATAAGAATTACCCTTAACAGACAATATTTCTCTTGTGTTCCACAAGGCGTTTCCAATACTTAGTGATATCCTCCAACGACATCTTCGTAGTCTTCACTTCAACTTCATCACCACTAACAGCTGCAGCTGCGGCTAGATGCGCGATCCGGCTAGGAAGCCCTTCGATCTCTTTCAGTACCTGAATGATATGTGTGATGAGTCTATCTGCAAGGCCTCGGCTGAAGTCTTCTCTGATCACAACTCTGAGCACAGCAATGTGCTGTGCATCTGCAGGCATAGTGTAAGCCGGTATGATCCACCCGAATTTTCTCAGAGACTCTGCGATCTCAAACACCGTGTGTTTGCTACTATCTTTGAGAGAGAATGCCACTAGTGGCACGCCGATATCTTTAGACAGAATGTGGAATTTCCCTGTCATCTCTATTCCTTCTCTTAGCCTCCTCGCGTTGTCCATGCAGTTTTCCATTATGTTCTTGTATCCCTTTTTCAATTTCCAAAAAGAATCATAAGATAAGTAACATGTCACATCTAGCCAAGAATAAGATGAAAGTTCAATGAAACTGTAATGAAGATATATAAGGGAACAAGTACCTCAAAGCCTAGTCGAATAAACTGATAGTACTGAGCAATAATTTGGCTCGACCCTGCAAAATAAAATAAAAAAGAGTTTTTTAAAGAAAATATGATGATGAATTGATTGGATAAGCCAGTGGTTACAAACCTTTTGAGAAGTTAAGAGTGAAAGTGGGTTGATCAGCTCCTAAGTAGTTTATGTGAAAGACAAGGTCCTCTGGCAAATCATCTTTTGTTCTCCAGACAATCCAACCAACTCCTGCATACACAAGTCCATACTTATGACCACTGACATTGATGCTTTTCACCCATGGAAGCCTAAAGTCCCATTCAAGATCAGGGTAGAGAAAAGGAGCAATGAAGCCTCCACTGGCTGCATCAACGTGAATAGGTGTTTCCCAACCCGTCTCTGCATTTTTCTCAGCTAAGAGATCGTTCAATAGCTTTACATCCTCAAACTCTCCTGTAAGTGTGGATCCTAGAATTGCTGCAACGCAGATGGTATTTTCATCCACCATCTCTACGGCTTTAGCTGGGTCCATCACGTAATAGTCTTCCCTTAGTTTCACCTCTTTGAGCTCTACCTCAAAGTATCTTGCAAACTTCTCCCAGCACACCTGCCCGGATGAAATATTATATACACAAGTTTAAAAGTGTCTTGGTATTTGAAAAATGTCCAAAGCAAATAAGAATTCAGAGAACACACAAATTAAAGAAGGCTGAGAATAAGTATATTTAGACCTGAACATTGGCTCCAGTTACAATGTTAGGGTTATCAGTAGATAGACCCTGAGCTCTTCTCCTCTGTTGCCATCTTCTTTTGAAAGCTAAACCGGCAAGCATTATAGCCTCTGATGAACCAACAGTTCCACACCCAATAGCAGCCTCGTCTTCTCCAACAGGAGCATGGAACAAGTTAGCTATCATATTCACACACCGGTTCTGAAGACGGAGAATAGCCAAGTAAAGAAGTATTCCAGGCTAAAAAACAGTCTTGACTCTATTGAGAATGGAGAGCAGATGGGGAGAGAGAAGAACCTGGAGCTCGGTAGTGACAGGATATTCATCCATGTCAACATAGTTCTTATTCACCGAATCCATGATGAGTTTATCACACTCAGGTTCCATCCAAGTGGTGACAAAGGAAGCTAGGTTAAGCCTGGGATTTCCATCAAGCATCAACTCATCATTGATCACTTGATAAGCAGCGTCTTTGGGCATAGAATTGTCTGGCATCTTGAACCTGTTTCAGTATATGCAAACAAATACATAACTATTTACATTGTAACATAGAAAAAGAAAAATGAGGAAAGAATCCAGAAAAATGCAGAGAGAGGAACCTGGGAACAACGGCACGGACATATCTGGAAGCAAAAGTGGAATGCAAATGCTCTTCGGAGTCAGAGTTGGTTGCGAGTACCATTGTGTTTGAGTTATGCTGAAACGTTGAATCAGAAGAGGAAAATAAATGTCAGAAGCTTTTGGACAAATATAAAGAAAGTAAGAAAGCTAATTGTCTTAACTAATTTAAGACATTCAAATAACTAACTCCCTCTTTTTGTCCCCCTTGACCCTCTCTTCCCCTTGAATTTTGCTTTGGTACATCATTTGTAATTATATATAAAATTATTATTGTCCTCAAACCATTAAACAGAGAACAACATCAGAATCATTAACAGAGCCTCATATTATTTCCTGATTGGTGGTCGATGATCTCTTCTTCCCAATATTACAGATCAGATTATACTGTACTAATACTATCTGAATTATAGAATAATCAATCTCCCTATAGATTTGTCTATCTACCCCCAACAGACATATAGAGTTGATATTGTGAATTCCTTATGTTGCGTAGTTGTATGGATCAGAATGCTTCTGCTGTATTTATTTATGAGGGACGATTACAACAGCTTATATACTTGTTGAAAGCAATAAGGGATCTACAAAGATACATTTATATCAATATAGATTTATGTTTATCTCCTATATATATATATATATTCATTGAGATATTTGAGAATCTAGAAAGATGTTAATATTAACGTACGATGCTTATATCAGATGAAGAGAAGAAACATTTTTCTTAAGAGTCGTTTAAGAATCCAATACCAATATATAGTCTCGTTCTCTCCGGAAGTCAAAACTCTCACAGTATTACGCACCACCAAAAAAATTTGCATAAACGGAGAGCGCCCTCACAGAGTCAGAAATCTTAAACGGTACATACACGAGAGCCAATAGCGCCCATAAAGCCTCTCACCAAAATCCCAATTCAGATATCCGGGGAATAAAAGAAGAAACTTCAGGGGGGTTCATGATGAGCTCTGATACTGCTCCTTCACGGCTCTTGCTGCAGCACTGTACCAGCCTGCTGCAGCCATTGCACCTGGATCTGGAACCGTTGCAAGAATCTCTGCAGATACATAGCTTGATCTCCCAGCCTGTGTTACACAATCTCATCCGTCATCCCAAAATGAAAACCATTTAACATAACAAAAGCAGACCGAAGTGGTAAGCTAAACTCACCTGTGCTTGCATCTGTATGGTTGATTCCGCTCCTGCAGTTGCTGCTTCGGCAGACAGAATGAAAGCAGATATCGGATCCTCTCCAGCGCTCAGCTTCTGTTCTTATCAAAAACAAAAACTCATTACTACTTGCAAGTTGCAATATCTAAATCTTCAGTGTGAAAAGAAAGTAAGCCGCTCTTTGTCACCTCCTCAAGAACTTGTGAAGCTGGGATGAGAGCATCTAGCATTGTTCGGTAGCCTGCAGTTGCTCCACCATATTTGCTGACTGAAGCGATTGATGACTTGAGTGCTTCAGACCCTGATTCAAATAACGTTAAGTGTCAAAACAAGCCTGTGCCTTTTAGAATACTAGCTAACCACATGCAAGCAAGCATGAGCTCACAGTGTTTGGGAGTGACTTCTGACTGAGCGTTAGATTTTAGCTCCGCGTATGCTGCCTTGCAGAGGAGATGGTAACTGTTTTCACAAGAAAACCCATAATGTTACTTTACCAATGAATGCCAACAGCATGAACTGTCTATAGCGAAGATAATGTAAATTAATTCATGACTTACATTATTCCGCTTGTCCCCCCCATGGCTCTTCTGATTGATGAACCAATCTCATTCACTGTTTCTGCAGCATCATTGAGTGGATAACTAGAAACAAAAAGAGACATGGTTCAAATTTTTGTCAAGAATCTCTGTGAAGAACTCAACATAAAGAGAGGTATATGAGGGAGTAAAAGTAACAAATAGACTCACTAGTTTTTCATGTCCTCCAGAATAGCTGTTGCACCCCTGTACATCTACACAATTGATGCAGGCCCGTGTAAGATAATATTTAAATGAACAAAATAGAAGTATGCACACTGGAAACATCTAAAAACAAGACTTACTGTCGACCCACAATCACCATCGCCTACTTTTCCATCCCATTCGTTCAAACTATCCTTTAGACTGATGATCACAGTTGCTGCTGCTTGAATAGCTGCCTCAAGGATTCGACCTTCTTTACTCAGCTCTTGAGGTCGGCTTTGAGACTGGTATTGCCAAGTTTTCATGAAATTTACCAAAAACATTTGTCACCAAACCTTGAAACCTCTAAACAACCTATCTTAATCAAACTTGTAATGCATACCTCGGCACTTTTTATTGATCGAGAAGGAGGAACAGGAACAGGAATCTTCGCTGGTGGCCGGTTGCCTGCAATGCAGCACAAAATCTTTGTATCTAAGACTATATTCAAAGGAAAAAAAATCATGGAAATAGGAAACAGCTTAAATCTCACGGACCATCAGTGCCAACAGGCCAATTTGGAGCCTTGGTTGGAGCATCCAATCGGTCTAAAATCGACTGGTCAGCCTTCAGGATTGAAATCGAGAATCCTGAGAAAGGAAGCTCGTCAGAGTAACAACAGGAGTAGTATTGAACACTTAACACAATGAAGGAATCTACAGAAACTCACCTGCCATATCAAGAGAAGTCATAAAAAAGCCTGTATACACCCTATCAACAGCAAGTCCGAATTCCAACTGCAGTTTAGGGACTGCTTTTCCAGCAGCAATCATAAGTTCCATTAAAGGGGTGCCTCCCAAACTGCAAAATTGAGAAGGAGAAACTAAGTTCTCCGCTAACAACCATACACACAGAAATCACCATCTAGTTGAACAAAATTGATATCACAGGAGCAGCATTTGGTCCAGTTAAACATATGGAGTAATAGACAGATATCAATTTATATAGAAAAATATATCGACTGGGGCTTACCCATTAACCATGAGAACCACTCTGTTACCACGAGTAATTGGAACATAATTGGTCTCCTGAAGAAATGGAAGAATAATCAAATCTCTATGACTATGGAAACAAGAAAGTACCATAAAGATAGCACAAATTAAGTACATACAGGACTAAGTATCTGCTGAAGAACATGGGAAACCACCACATCCACAGGTTGAACGTCAACCACAGCAGCACCAGGTTCTCCATGCTGAGAGACAAATTGCAATGAGTGTCAAAGTACGAACCAAAAAACTGAAACAAAGTGAATTTTTCGTGTGCAAACTCGAAAATACAAGAAAATAACATACAATTCCAAGCCCGAGTTCCATCTTCTCTGCGCCAAGACGATCTGATGTAACCTGTCCAGGAAGCGTACAGACGGATAATGCAACACCCATGGTACCAACCATCTCTGATGCAGATTTTGCCTCAGCCGCAACTTTTTCTAGAGAAAGACCAGCAGCTGCTGCTGCACCCGCAACCTATCCTTTGCCAAGCAGAAGCAAACAAAATTAACTGATGCTTGAAGCTTTATGTTCAGAACTTCTTATTGATTCTAAAAACAAAACAACCAAATCAAAATATAGCAGCCCAAGGTCTCAGACATCACAATGTGAAAAGATACAGTAGCAAAAACAATATCAACGAACAGCAAATGCATACTAAACACACTGGTTTAGAGTGTGGTTAGGAAAAGGAAGGAAAGGACGAGAGAACCTTATGGACAAGAACTGTTCCTGCTAACCCTCTGCGTCCAGCGATACCACGTGGCGGGGGTAAAGCGCAATCCTCTCCAACAATTACAGTCTACAAAGGAGATTCTGTTATTCTGTCCGACAAAAACTCTTAATTGTGAAAAAGCAATAATGAGCAGTACCTCAACTTTGTAACCTTCAGATTTTGCTTGCTCAGCAGCCAGACCAAAGTTCAAGCGATCACCCGTATAATTCTGTCAAGAGAGATGATGGGGAAACTAAATTAATCAAAAAACATAAGAGACAAGAATCTATAGTTCCTCGCAACAATGAAACTGTATGTATGTGCTCTTTCCCATTATGACTACCTTGACAATCAATAGACATCCCTCAGTACCAGTTACAGCTCGAATTCCCTGGAATTTGGGAAAAGTTTATCATTCAATCGAAATACACAGAAGAAAACAGATAGAAAACCCCATTTGGAATACTCACAGCAAGGATGGAATCAACTGGTGGGGAGGCAAAGACATCTCCGCAGATAGCAGCTGTTAGCATACCTTCTCCAACGTACCCAGCATGTGCTGGCTCATGCCCACTGCCTCCACCTGCATACAAAAGCAGCATTGCTTAAGTGATTTTCAAAATCCTAAACCAACCACATAATATCTGGTCACAAAACTCCCACCTGATATAACAGCAACCTTGTCATATTTTGCAGCCGAGACATCAGCTCGTAGTACCACCTTAACCTCAGGAAAACCATCCAAATACTGAAGTCCAGGATAAGTTTCGACCAGACCCTCGATGAACTCAGTAACAACATCTGCAAAAAGGAACTCTTACTACAAAAGTCCCAAACCGCTACTTCTATGTACACCCTAAACCATGGAGGTGTTGACCATGCAGCGAAATACAACGGCAACGGAGCAGCATTTCGAGGATCGCGAACAAAATTAGGGGGAAAATGTGGATAAACCGACCAAGGCGAATTTTATGAGCAAGAAACAGGCAATGCAAAGGATTTCCTAAACAGTAACACACAATCGAGAAAGATAACATAGGTCAACAGTTCGCAAGAGCGTTCACAATACTCATCGACCTAATCTACGACGGAGAAAGAAACAACGCCACCGAACAGAACAGAGGATGTGAGGAACAGATAAACGCAAGGAAACAAAAGGAAGAAGAAGAAGAAGAGCACGAACCGTTGGGGTTGTTGATGAATTTCTTGGCCGCGAAAACCATAATTGTGAAGTATGAAGCGATCAAAAACTGAGAATCGGAGAAGCTCGCATGTAAGAGGAGAGGATTGTAGCGGAAGGTTTAAGGCAATCCAGAGAAATGAGAGAGTCAACAACAACAGCAACGCGTGAGAGAGAAGAGAAGGAAGAAGAAGAAAGACGCAAATGGGAGTTTGTTCCGTACGAGAAAACCCAAAGTTAATTATAAATGACAGTTGCACAAGTAATATGGGCCAGGCCCGATCTTTAAGTGGATAAGATAGATTATTAGATTTTGACGAATTTGTATATATTACTTTATTGGCATAGATTTATCACCTAATTAGACTCTTAATGGTCACTGACTCACTGTGGGGTGAACACGTGATACGGGTACGTTGTCGTGTGCCACGCGCGCGCCTGTGCCGTATCGCTGCGTGTGTGTTTGTATTTTTTTTCTATTAATTAAAAAAATGCATTTGCTTAGAATTTGTATTAGATTAATCCTATAAGTTTATGTTATTTATATACCCTTTTTTGTTCAAAGTTTTAAGTTTTTAGGAATCGTTGAAAGTCTTCGATGTGAATTTCATTTGCCTCTATTTCCATGGTTTCGTCTTTCTATATTTATTTTGAAATACTTTTTCTATTTAAATTTACAATCAAGTCTTATCCAAAACTAACTTTCCATGTATTTGATCTAACCCGCGGAGCCGTGAATGATAAAGAAAGAAGATAAAAGAAAAGTAACTTTCCATGTCCATTCATTCTTGATAAAGTATCGTACCATTTTTTCAACTTTTTATTCTATTTAGTACGTAAGTTCTACAAGTAAGGTTATCTAAAAGTATTTTTAATAATTATATGTATCTATGAGGATTTGGAAATCTATTGAACACTTGTCGAAATCTAATAGAATATTTATCCCTTACAAATTTAAATCCTAACTTATGCATAAAACAAAGAGTACTTATGAGAGAACTGAGAACCTTCAACCTAGTATTAGTCCATAGAGGATTTCATGTTGTATATAGTTTCCACAAAAGCAAAACAAAAATTATAATCTTGCACAGTTCATGTCGTATATAGTTTTGCTAAGTTCGCATAATCATATATACACAAATTATATTCTCTAGACTCTAGTGAAACGTTGGTTTTGATGCTTTTATATTGCTTGTATGTCCACAAAGAAAGAGCTTACTTTACCATGGCAGGTCACTTTAGGCCCAATCCTCGTTACTATCTTTGCGTATATCTCCTACAGTGGGGTCAAATGTATACCTTTCTTCACATGTTTATGACTCATGAGATAATTCTTTATCATGGGATGAAGTTTTGTTTCTCCGAGTTTTTTCCTCTTTACGTAGCTCTCTATCTCGCGATCTTGTCCGTCTCATTTCCACTAGAAGTGTTCCGGAAAATACTTGGGATGTTGACTGGTCTTGTAGAAGAAGAAGATGATGGTTGTCCGATTTGTCTCGAAGACCTCAATGGAACTTACTATCGTTACGTTATGTTACGAGAGGTTGCAATTTTAAGTTTCCCCGTAATTGTATTCATGATATGTGGGTATGGCGGCGTTTAGTTTGTCCCATATGTCGCGGTTTGGTGATTAGCTAAACATAAATGAATTACTCAATCATATAGTTAGTCTTGATTAACCTAATCTCTACTTTTTTCAGACTGTTAACTAGATTCGGATTCCTATCTACTTTTTTGAATTGGATTCTCAAATTTTTAACAAACAAATGGTGCAAGAAGGATGAGAAGACAAAACCGAATTAAAATTTAAAAAGTAAAGAAAATCGGGAAATGGAAAAATCTTTTGCCGGCCATGAAAATGAAAACATTCAAGGTGTGGAATAAGCCTAAAAAATAATTAAATACCGGAAATAAATTAGCTAAAGCCAAACCGTAAAAAAGATATGGACAAACAAAATCGAACCGAACAGTGTAACCATTCTGACCGGAAGTCAATGGGTAGGTACTAGTCCTGGGCAAAAAAAACCGGAATCGAATCCGAACTGAACCGAGAACTGAATGGGTACCCGAAATGTCCGAAATATAATTATATACCCAAAATATTAATTATATTTAGATTTGATATAACTCAATTACTCATAATTACAATTATAAACTCGAAATTTTTAGTTAATTTTAGACCAAAATAACCAAAATATCCGAAAATTCTTAGTTATTTTTCGGTTAAATCGGCTAGTTTGGTTATTTTTGATTACAAAGTAACCATTTGGAACCGAACCCGAACTTTTTGGTTATTTTCAGTTCCAATTTGAAGTGACCGAACCGCACCGAATTTTGATTCGGTTCCAAATAGTTATTAGTTTTCAAAAATCTAAAAAACCAAAAACCGAAAGAATCGAATCGAAGAACCGAATGATCAGGCTGGTGGTACCAAATACCAATGAAGTCACTAACATAGGCGACTATTGGGCCATAAAAGGCCCATCAATTAAAAATGTTTAGAAAAACAAAAAAGGACAATACCGGCCGGCACACGCACACGGCGTAGATACGTGTCCGACGCACGCAGAATCACAGATCTTAATCATAATCATTCTTTCAATTTCACACGGAAGAAGAGGATCTAAAAGAGCGAAAGAGAGATCTTGAAGAAGAAAACAATGGCATTGCAATGGCTGATTCTGTCGTATGTGGTTGCCGCCGAGGTCGCCATCGCCATCATCTTGACTCTCCCTTACCCAATGCTCCTGAAGAAACGTATCGTATCACTTGTCTCGCTCATACTCAATCCTGCCGCCTCCGTCGTCGCCTTCGCTGGATTTCAGCTCCTTGGTAATCGCCTCTCTCGCTCGTAGATCATCTGATTTTTCACGTTTTTTCTTGTTCAGGATCGATACGGTCTTTACAACTAGGGTTTCGAGTTGGGAGTGATTTGGTATATTTTTTTCATGTGAATTGTTTGTGTCATATGTTTCTTTTCAGATATTTACTGGAAGAATGAACATAGGCTAATGTGCTCATCTGAGGTTTGCACTACTACAGAGCGAGATCGCTACGAGAAAGCTGTAAGTATCAGCTAAAAACATTTAACTTATGATCGTGCCCTCACTTTGATATGAAGCGTATTTTAGTTCATACTTTTTCATATCTGTCTTCTTTGATGAATATTAAAATGATGTATAATCATCCGAGGATCGAGTTTAGTTGCTCAATAATGAAACAACAATGAGTTCTCAGTAGCACTACCAATTGCATAGTTGATCAGAGATTCGCAGGGTTAGTGCCAGGCTTAGTAGTTAGTATTAATCTGAGCTCATGTCTATAGCAAACTTAGCTGCTGTTAAGAAACTAAAATTTGTTGCAAGGAATCTTATTTTGGTGGAAACATCCGCATATATTTTCTTTGAAAGATTTGTCAAAATGGAACCAGTGCCGTATTCTTTTTATGCCCTGTTCTTCTGAATATGTTGATGAGATTTCAACATTTATCTGAGCCTTTTCAGTTTGCGTTTCTGGTCGCGCGAATTGATTTTAGAGTGTAAAATTCGAATCCTGGGGGGTTTTATCTGTTATTTGCTACATTTAATTTGGGATTCAGTTCTCCTATTTATCTGTTATCTGGTTTACTTGTGTTTTAGATCTATAAGGCTCAGAGGAATGTGGTTCTGTGTGCAGCTGGGATCCTTCTCTACTGGTACATTATCAACTATCACACACTCCACACTTCATACTTGGCACTTATGTAATTCACTATTTTGACTGATTCTCTCATATTCACTGACAGGTGCATCTTCCGCATCTGCAAGTACCACAAAGATCTTGAGCGTTTGGAGGAATTAGAGAAGAGATACAAAGACGAGTAGAAGTCTCCCCAAGTCTGAGAGTCTGGTTCTTCTGTTATAGTATCACCTCGGCTTGTGAGTAGTCCCAAAAACTGAATGAGACCATGATTTAACTTGAGACGTCTTTGCACAGACCCTTTTTTGTGTTTATTCCTTTTGCAACTTTTGATTTACTTTTCTGAGGAACAACAGGCTCTGTTTATTTCACGTCCAGAATTCACATTTACAGATTATAGTTGTTACCAGAAACCTAGATAACTCCGAGTAAAATTTGCAAATGTCTGTAGATGGACTTGGGAGAGTCGGGGAGACATCCCTGCCAGAGGAAAGCTGGGTTTTCTGGGCTTTGATGGTCCGGTCCGGTTTTTGTATACCATTTATCTGAGCTGAGCCCGACCGAGCAAATTTATTAAACCTGTTTGGTTTTAGTATTTGGCTGTAACAGCATTCTGGTCTTTCTTGAAAATCGGACTGAGCCTGCTGGAACACTATATCTAGACCGGTCTAAAGAGCTGGAGCGGATTGGTTTAAGTGTCGATTAGAAGTAGGAGGGAATATGTGTTTGAAGGTCTGTAGTTGAGACACTCTCTTGTTCTGTAACCACAAGACATGAACCCCCAAAAGAAGGATGTAATCTCCATTACCGAACCAAACTCGAAAGGTTCAAGAAGCAACGGGAAAGCAACCAGTGACGTATTGACTAAAGCAAAACAACTGTTACCAATGATTGGGCCTTTATTTGTTACGGCCCGGACTATTTCAACGTATTTAAACTCAAAAGTGACGAAATATTTAACGATTTAACTAAGGATTATTACACTGGAAGTAGAAAGTGTACAGTGTACACTAAACTGCAAAGCTGCGTGTCGAGACATGAGAGGTTATAGCAGCTTTGTCCGCTGTTAGAAGTCTGTTGGAAAGTGAAGTATAAGGTCCAATAGCAATACCATCTCGTGACACAATCGGTTCTACTAGAATTAAATAATCAAAACACAATCATATGATTGGGCACATATGTTTCCCCAAATATTCTCCTTATAGATAATAATGAAATTAATCATATAGAATAATCAACCTTTTAAAAGACACCCGGATAAAGAATTTTCCTTACGTTGGTTGGGATAAAATCTGCTAGCTCAATTAAAATATTTAATAAAAATCGAAATTTTTATTATTTTTACGGAAAAATCAAAACCACAACTTTGTTGTATTTTTACTAAAAACTCAAAACCTAAACTTAGGGTTTTATATATACAATTTTTTTAGAATTTTGAATTTACCACAAACAAAACCAAAATCTCCGAGAGATTCAAAAAAAATATGAGAGGTGGATGTCAGAACTGGAGAGCGAAAGAATAAAAAAAGATGCGGCCACTGGTTGGAATATCCCTTAGCATCTTTAACCGCACCTTTTTATCTGTTTTCTGATTTTTCGCCTTTAATATTTTTTGGTTTAAAAAGCATCTTCTTCTCCCTCCTTCCTTCCTTCCTTCATCATCATCTTCATCGTATCCTTCACCATCCTCGTTTCTCTTCTTCTCATCTCAAATCCCTTCTCTCTCTCTCTCTTTCTCTCGCATATACAGAGAGAGATACAATAAAAAAACCTCTAAGTACGTTTCATCAAGCCTTAATTTTCCCATATATATAATTCTGTGAGCCGTGAACAATAATTATGGATTCTCGTCGATCGAGTCTGAGTTTGCTATTGTATATCTGCGCCGCCACCCTCGTCGTGGTGTCGAACGGTGAGCTTCAGAGATTTATCGAGCCGGCGAAAAGCGACGGATCCGTTAGTTTTATAGTGATCGGAGATTGGGGTCGCCGTGGCTCCTTCAATCAGTCTATCGTTGCCTATCAGGTTTTAGTCCCCATATCAATCATTTTGGAATATTCTAATAATATTCTGTCCACGTACAATGGCGTGTTTAATTAATTAGTCATTTATTTATTACAGATGGGGACGATTGGAGAGAAGGTTGATTTAGATTTCGTGGTGTCTACGGGAGATAATTTCTACGACAATGGATTGTTTAGTGCATACGATCCAAACTTCCAACAATCTTTCTCTAACATCTACACTGCTCCAAGTCTCCAGAAACAGTGGTACAGTGGTAATAATTTTTATATAATCCCATAACTTTTGTTTCTATTTTTGAATTTTGGTTTGAGTTTCTCATCAAACTCTCATAACCAAATGATGCAGTTTTGGGAAACCATGACTATAGAGGTGATGCAGAAGCTCAGCTCAGCTCTGTTCTTCGGGAAATCGATAGCCGTTGGATCTGTCTCCGATCATTCGTCGTTGATGCAGAGTTAGTAGAGATGTTCTTCGTTGACACGACTCCTTTTGTGAAAGAATACTACACTGAAGCAGATGGTCACACATACGATTGGCGCGCAGTTCCATCTCGCAACTCTTATGTCAAAGCTCTCCTCCGTGATCTCCAAGTTTCCTTAAAGAGTTCTAAAGCGAGATGGAAGATTGTTGTTGGTCACCATGCAATGAGAAGCATTGGACACCATGGAGACACTAAAGAGCTCAACGAAGAGCTTCTTCCGATTCTCAAAGAGCACGGTGTTGATCTCTACATGAACGGACACGATCATTGTCTTCAACATATTAGTGATGAAGACAGTCCTATTCAGTTTCTAACGAGTGGTGCTGGATCCAAGGCTTGGAGAGGAGATATTGACCCAGTGACCAACAATCCCAAGTCTCTGAAATTCTATTACGATGGTCAAGGATTCATGTCCGCTCGGTTCACTCACTCAGATGCAGAGATTATCTTCTACGATGTCTTTGGCGAGGTTTTGCACAAATGGGTTACTTCTAAACAACTTGTTCATTCCTCGGTCTGAAGGAAAAAAATGCCTAATAAAATTGGATTCATTGTAATTTTGTACCATACATTTACTTATTTTAAGTCCTATTGCAGGCTAGGTAGGGTTCCTGCTTAGTTTAGCATCCCTATCATCTTTAGCTCTAGCTATCCCATCACAATATCATATAAATGTACGATCTTTTTTCCTCGGATTTTGATACAACTGTAATGATACCCTTAATGGGTAGCTTCTTAATGTTCATAAGTTAGTCAATTGCACTACAGACCATTTTTAGTTCAATACAAAGTGGTACCTTGCATCCACATGGCTCTCTACGTCCCAGAGGAACGATCCGAAAGTCACAGCCTCCAAGACGAGCCTCTTCATCCCACCAAAGCTGATATTTATCTGCTCGTCCTTCGATGAATCGACCGTGCCTTCCGGTGTTATTACAATCTCAGGCTTACCAAACAATGCCTCTGTGTGTTTCTCAATGATTCGAACTGCTTCTCTTGATCTTATAGTGGCGTATCTCTGAAGCGTCTCTCCATCAAACGACATCACGTATGACCTTAACCGGGATGGTTTAATCTCGCTGCCAAAGCCCTTAGCGCTAACTCCTCCCGCAAATGAACCAACCTCTGGGTGAGACGATACAGCCTCATGTGTCGTAGGCCTCTCTGTTTGATCAACGCTTGTTTTACTTGCATCCAACTCACCTGGAAGAATCTTCATCGTTTTCTCAAGCTGAAACCTTTGGTCCACCCTCTTCAAGAAATATCCATACATCACAGAAGCAGCATAAACTTGTCCAACTCTGAGCTTGCTTATCTGTGCAACAGAGGCCAGATCACCAATTCTGCTTCCAAGAATCAGTGCTAGATGGTTGTGAATCATCTCGTACATCTCAGGAGAGTGAAGCTGCTCAAGTTTCTCTACTTTGGTCGGCCAAGTATCAACCCGACCAGATGGATCAGAAGATGGGCTTATTGATGGTACAAGTGATACGTTAGCTTCCATGAACTTTTGAACCACCAATGCGTACAAAATCTCTTCCAACGTCCTTCTTCTCTCATTTTCCTTCACCTCCGCAATTCTCCTACACGCCGGAAAACAATTCTCATAATCAAACTCGTATTCAAATTCCAAGCTTTGTGTGTCTTAGAACTAGGTCTCTTATGTGTATATATAGATGGAGGCTTTAAAACAGATAATGGACCACAACCATACCGCTAGTCACTGAATTGTCCAAAGTAACAATATCATGACTATTCAAATTCGTTATGGTATTTATATCTATAAACACAGAAAAGCTCACAAAACATCTCTTTCACTTACTACCTCAAGCAAGATTTATATCAACATCAATGAAAGTTGTCAAGATTCAGTTCCAATTTTTCAGGTCCGCATGGTAATCAAAATAGTAACCTAGTGTTTGTAACAAACCTGTAAAGAACGATGTCGGTTCCAGGTACGGACGATGCATCTTTGTTATGTCCCTCAGAGTCCCGATCAGTTTGAAGCTGCTCAAGTTGCTGTTCAACAGCTGCAGGCACAAGATGAGGATGACTCACCAAAATCTGAGACAGAAACTGACCAGCAGGCGACTCCAGCTGAAGCGGCGCGATCGGTTTGGGGGAAGAACCAGAGGAAGCATCACTAGATGCTGAAGCTCTAACCACAAAACTTCTTCGAGTTTTAGCAGTCGTCGTTAAGCTTTGCGACGCGTTTTGCTGCAAGTTGACAAAAACAAAATTAAAACTACCAAATATGCAAATTTCCACTAAATTATCAGATAACTCCATCACAAAATTATCAGAGTATCGAAAAACTTGATTTTTTGGCCGATTAAGAGGAAACCGGATCAGACTATTTGGGGGAAAAAATCAATTTTGATCATAAAATAAGGTTAATTGAATGAAGAATAAGAGATTCGAAACATACCCTGAAACGAAGTTGAAGTCTTGAACCAGAACGTGTGAACCCAGGGCCACTGGCTGTAAGGAACATAGATCCAGAACCGTTGTCGGAAGTTCTAGGTAGTAAGACGGGAGATCGAACCAAATTCGCCGTCACGGCATCCATGGTTACTCTCTGAGAGTAGAAAGAAGAGAAATCGAAGTTCTGGTTGGAGATAAGAAAAAACTCTAGAAGATCTTGGGAGAGAGAGATGTCGGGATTGGAGATCGATTGATATTACTGGTAAACAGACTTTGGTTTAGTTCTTTGACAAAAATGAGAGACGGGTCTGATTATTTATATTATAAAATGAAATAACTCGAAAGAAAATATATTATTCACTTAAATATTTTGTGACCATGGAAATCATTGTGTGTCCTCCGTTGTCCAATAATGAATAAACGATATTATAAAATCGTATAATTCTTTTTGTAGCGTCATTTAAAGATTTGAACACAATAATATCAATATCTAAAAACTTGCACTAGAAAGTTCGAAAAGAAAAACTTTGCAATCACATTTTTATTTTCTATTTTTATGCAATTAGAATTTAATATATCCCATGTTATAGCACGAATTAATTATAATTATAGAAAAATATCCAAAAATTATTAAATCAGGATATTTAAAAATTATAATTCTTCCAAAATTTTATGAAAATTATAATATCAAATTTTATAATATTGAATTTTTGTTAGCACCTAAAAACATAATTAAATCAGTTTAAATTCTTCCTCAAAAATCTTCCAAAAAATCGCAATCTATATCAGATCTCTTATTTTTGAAAAATTAAATCAACATATAATTTAATTTAATTAGTGTGTTTAATTAAATCAACAAAATCTTCACAAAATCTATTTTTAACTTTTTTCAAAAAAAATAAAATTAATTAATTATTTAAAACAAAAATTATAAATAACTAATTTAATATTTAATTAATTGATCACATAATAATTAATTGACTAAAATATACCTTAATGAGAGATTTTAATTTGTTCTTAGATGTAATGACAATGCGATGTAATTATTAATATTTTGTAAAATTTATTTATAAGTGTATTCCTTATATAATATATAGAAGATAGTCAATTAGTATAAAGCTTAGATCATATTTTCCACATCCTCTAAACCACATTTATTTTCTATTTTTATGCAATCAAGAACTTCTATGAATTTACAGGTGACTTAATAATTAATATAGTCAATTAATATAAAGCTTAGATCATATTTTCCACATCCTCTAGGTTTTATCTTTTTTACTAATCTTGTAAGTTTCTCTTTGCGCAGACTAAATGAGAAAAGTAGTAGAGTCAAACTAATAAAGGAAGAGAAACGGTGAGAGCCACCAACTGCTGTTGTGTCCATGCCCACTTACACGTATTATTAATACGTTTTGTTTGTTTTGTGACGCATGGGCTATTTACCCCACTTAGGGCCCAATAAATTCATATTCTAGAAACAACCGTAGCCTCACGATAGATTCCGTTACGTGTTCGCAATTTCCACAAGTGTTTTTCTAGTCGGCGTCCCTATAAATTGAGTAATCTTTTTAAAAAAAGTTTCCATTTCTTGACATTTGTTGGTAACTAAGCATTAGTTGATAGAGACACTAGACAGATAATAATAAGTTCTATCTACTCCGTTGAACAACAACAAAAGGAGATAAGATAGAGAAGAATATAAATTGTTAAATACAATGATTAAAACTAAATTAATGGCTTTTAAAAACCTTAAGGAAAATGGGTCTATTATTATTTGGGTAATTAATTAATCAAATAATTAGGAACTTTCAATAAAACTTCAATTATTTTCACGTGGCATGAAGTTGAAGAACCGACCAATTATTAGAACACACTCTTCTCTTACCTATCTTCTTAAGTTGTTTACTTTGTTCGATATGATCAACAACTCACACAATTCGAAATCGTCCTAACACTTTGTTGCGTGTTATCTTCTCTCTCAAAATCACGTCTCAAGTTTGATAACTTGTACAATTCCCAGATTGATCTGTAATCATGGCTTCCATGAGTTTCGCCTTGAATCGCTTCTCTGGACTAGCCGCTAAAACCAGCTTATCAGCTGACTTCGATCCTTCCTCTCGCCGGAGTTTTCTACCGCCGACTAGAGTTGGTCTTAGGATCTCTGCCGCCGCCGAATCGGAGCCTGATCTCAGTGTCACTGTAAATGGCTTGAAAATGCCCAATCCTTTCGTGATCGGGTCAGGTCCACCGGGTACCAACTACACCGTCATGAAGAGAGCCTTTGATGAAGGTTGGGGAGCCGTCATCGCCAAAACCGTAAGCTCTTTCTTCAATCTGGTTCATGAAAAATTGAGATTTGACTTTTTCAATTTTAGAGTAGATGATGATTGAATTTGAATTTGTTCTGGGTTGACTGTATGGAATTTTGAATTGAAGTTTCAGAAGTAATCAATACTCAATAGGTTTCTTGATTTTGCTAACCATAGTACCAAGAACAGAGGATTTGGGTTATGTCTGTGTTTTTGTATGATGATGGTTGATTTTGGTCTGAATCTGTGATTGAATGATTTAGGTATCACTAGATGCAGCCAAAGTTATCAACGTGACACCTCGATATGCGCGGCTACGAACCGGATCAAATGGCTCAGCCAAAACAGATGTAATTGGGTGGCAGAACATAGAACTCATTAGCGACCGACCTCTCGAAACCATGCTCAAAGAGTTTAAGCAATTGAAAAAAGAGTACCCTGATCGGATTCTGATTGCTTCAATCATGGAGGAATACAACAAAACTGCTTGGGAAGAGCTCATCGACCGTGTTGAGCAAACTGGTGTTGTGAGTTTTCCCCAAACTTAGATTCTTAAGTTTTCTCCTCTTGTCTGATATTACTATGTATGTTGAAGAGACTGTTCTGGATAATTGTATTGTAGGATGCTTTAGAAATCAACTTCTCGTGTCCTCATGGTATGCCAGAGCGCAGAATGGGTGCCGCTGTTGGACAAGATTGTGTGCTTCTCGACGAGGTTTGCGGATGGATTAATGCTAAAGCTACAGTTCCTGTATGGGCTAAGATGACTCCTAATATCACTGACATAACAGAGGTGTGACAGCTAATTTTTATCAGCCTTGGTGCCTTCCTATTGCTAAGATAACCGATCTGTATAGAGCATATATATCCTTATAGAAAATGAAAAGATTTGATACAAGTTTATGCAAAACCGTTATTGCTACTCTGCTTGCTCTGCTTTAAACATGTCCGTTTTCTTTATCTTTAAATAGCCTGCTAGGGTGTCTCTAAAATCAGGATGTGAAGGCATTTCCGCTATTAATACAATCATGAGTGTAATGGGAATTGATATGAAGACGCTGCGTCCTGAGCCATGCGTTGAAGGGTTAGCTATATAGCACTCTTATAATGTCAAAAGTTTAGCAACTCTTCATAACAAGAATTGCTAACTTTTGTTACTGTTTTGCAGTTACTCAACTCCAGGAGGCTACTCTTATAAGGCCGTTCGCCCAATCGCACTTGCGAAAGTTATGAACATTGCCAAAATGATGAAATCTGAGTTCAGTGGGAACGATTACTCGCTTTCGGGTATTGGAGGTGTTGAAACTGGCTATGATGCCGCTGAATTCATTCTCCTCGGATCAAATACTGTACAGGTGACTAAACTCAACACTATCCTCATTTTTATGTTTTAGACTTTATTCCCTGAGAAACTTAGTTACTACTCTTTTGTTGGAAGGTATGCACCGGTGTGATGATGCACGGCTATGGTCATGTGAAAACCCTTTGCGCCGACCTTCAAGATTTCATGAAACAACACAACTTCTCGACGATAGAAGACTTCAGAGGGTATGAACAACCTTTCTTTTAGGCTTTTATATCTTTATTTCCGCTTGCTTGCTTACTGAGCAATTTCGTCGTGTTGTTTGTTGGCTTAGGCATTCGCTGCAGTACTTTACAACACACACAGATTTAGTTAAGAGACAGAAAGAAGCGGTTGAGCAGAGAAAAGCCGAGAAGCGAGGTTTAAAATCTGATAAAGATTGGACTGGAGATGGGTTCGTGAAGGAGACTGAGAGTATGGTTTCTAACTAAGTTAGTAGCCTGATGAAGTGATGACCACCCAAACATTCAATAAAGGTTCTGCAACTTCATTCACAATCAACTCACAAAGGCTCTTCCTTTCACTTGTTTCAAATCGACTTCTTAAATCTCACTTGGAAAGAAATAACTAAATTTATGTATCTTAATTTCTTCTCGTTGTGTACCATTCATCTTGTATCCATAGCAACCATTTCTTTGTTCCTTCAAGTTGGCTTAATTTTTGGCCAATAATAATATTATAGACCACTCAAAGTTTAATGGTCATACCGGTTCCGTGAAAGCGGTTAAAAGAATGATTTATGGGGTGTTATTGGTTTGTTAATTAGATGGACGAAGATTTTATTGTTATATAATTAAGATTTTTCAAAATTTTATTAAAGTTTGGGGTTATTAGTTTATGTATTTGTAAAAGGTAATATAAAATTTTTATAAATCTAGAGGTATTGGATCCATGATTTTATAAAGTCAATAAAAGTCTTGTGTTATTTAAATAACATGAAAGTAACTTATTTTATCATTTGAATTAAAATATTGTGTTATTGGTTTATTGATTGTATATATTTTGCTTCACAAAACTAATCATCAAAAATATAGTACCTAATAAGGTATTCTCAAAGTATTCTCTTAGAATACTCTTTTGGAGATACCCATCAAAATAAGAGTTTAATAATTTTGTGTACATGCTATTTTACATTCAACAAAAATTCTCGATAGCTCTACTAGTAATGACCATCTTTTTTATTGGTTCGTTTAGGAGATTTCCTTTAAAGGTACACTTCTTTATATATATATTTTGGTGGAATGGAAGCCAAACAAGTTTTAAACACACAATTGTTACACAAAAACCACAATCATGATTCTTCAAGTATCTTACTGTTACAGTTTTACACGAGACTACACATTACATAATAATACAACACACCAGACAAGATTGTCGTCTCTCTCTCTTGCCTTTGCCTTTTATGTACATATAATATTATACAAACAAATCAAGCAAACACTAGAATCATACTACAATTCTTTGCTAAAAAGCTATTGAACAATTTTATAGAAAATGAAAAAAAAAACAAGTTTGAGATATTTAGGAGAGAGATGCTTTGATGACTCTATACTTCGGGCAATAATTTATAAAAGTTTGAAATACTTTGAGATACTCTTTTGCAATCTTTGAAAATATTATGCAGTATTTTTGAGATACTCTTTTGCAATCTTTTAAAATCTTTTAAAGTACTTACTTTCTATAATTTTTAAAGTCATCAAAAATCTATCTAAAGTAGAGATCCAATAACATCCACTTATTTTAAACCAACCATGAAGCAAGACTTTATTACGCTATTAACCTTTTATTAATAAGTTACCCTCTATCGTTTTTTACAAGATTCATCTATTATGATATGATTCAAATGATACAAGTGATCATGATAAAAATCTGACCAATTGAGTATTGTTTTATTTCAACAACAGAACATATTCAAAATATATCTTATCTAAACTGTTAAATGAGTAAAAGAAGTAGGTGGAATGAGCTAGAAGTCAAAAATCATTCGTTTTATTTTATTTTACGATTTTATATGCGAATGATTAAATTTATCTTCCAATATTCATAGACTTCAGTGGTAAAAATAGACTCGACATGTATCTTGCAATTTCATGAGGTGTGATTTGGCTAAAGAAACTTGGCCATAACCCATCAATATCAGATCTTGGATAAAATGAAGTATGAGTTGATTGAAGCAAGATTAGTAGGAAGCTAGTCAAACAACTCCGGATGCTTTTGATACATGGGAAAACTTTTCACGGCTGAATTTTGATATGAATGTTGGAAAAAGAAAAAACGTAGATGTAAAAAATCGATTCATGATCTGTTTTTGTCTTAACTAATTGGTTGGTTCTAAGTATATCAAAGTCCCACATCGCTTGGATAAAGCTATTTTTTTGTGTGAGTTAGGTCCACACTTACTAATATGTTATTAGAGCTAGACCCAATACTCCGATTGTGGTCCACCCGTGGATGTCCAGTCCCACAAACTTCATGTTTCAGATTGTTGAATTATGAGCGTGAGAGGGGTGTATCAAAGTCCCACATCGCTTAGGTAGAACTAGATTTTGGGTGTGAGTTAGGCTCACACTTACTAATATGATATCAGAGCTAGGCGCAATACTCCGATTGTGGCCCACCCGTGGATGTCCAATCCTACAAACTTCACGCTTCAGATGTTGAACTCTGAGCGTGAAGGGGTGTATTAGAGTCCCACATCGTTTGGGTAAAAATGAGCAATGTCTTTTATAAGTGTGTGGCAATCTTTCTCCTTTGAGCTAGCTTTTGGGTGTGAGTTAGGTCCATACTTACTAATAAAGTACAAAATTAATATGGTTTTGGGGGGGGGGGGGAATTTTGTCATGCCTATTTTTATACACATCCGTTTGATGCGAAGAACCAAGGCAACAAACAAGATGGGCTTAATTATGAAAAATTGATTTAAAGAAGAAATATCATGTACGTATAAGACAAAAGTGCCCACGGCTTTATTCATCACAATGATACCTTTATCGAGTTTATTTTAAAAATCATTTCATTTCTTACCTACCAACATTTACGTGTTCATCAACAGTTCTGTTTTTACCAATTTTTAACATAAAAATCTTCGAAATATACATAAACAGTTTTGAAGATCGTTTGAAAGTCATATTTTATGTTGAAAGTTTATGTATACTCCTATTGGTATCAATTTTGAACATACTTTACCTAAACACAGAAATCAAGCATCCTCTTCTAATATAGATTCTCTTTTTGAGGTTGAATATGTTCCAGGAGATCGATTATCTGAAACTACTCTTCTTCTTGTAAATCCTTACGAAATCTTTGCCACGAAACCAAGTATCTTTTCTGTTCGTGGTGTTACACAACTTGTTCGTTCATCTTCCACTAGAAAGGTCAAGAAGTATGTCCAACCCAGCAAATTCTCCTCATGCCAAGTCCCAGCCACCGAAGAAGAGCAATTCATCTCACTAAACATCCTGAAAATTCTCATCATGCCAAGTCCCAATATTGCTAGGAGAAATCCACAAAGAGTTTATCGGTACTCCCAACCATATCAGAGAAACACTCCAAGAAGAATACTTTGCAGCAAAATGTTGTTCCTTGAAAAAAAAAATATGGCAAAATATTTTGAAAGACAAACAAAAAGATATTATGCACTTGATGGTCTCAACAATCCAAGTTTGAAGCATGTATATCTCTCCTCCATAGACGATTATCTCAGCCAACAAACGAAGCTTTACATCAGAGATCAAAACCAAGCAGTTGAAGAAGTTTCCATAGGCCAAATCCGGCGATATGTGTTCCGGACACTCGATAAGCTATGCAAGCAGAAAGAATTATGGTCATAATTCATGGATAAATCAAAGCATCTACCCAAAGTCTGCTCGAAATCCAATTTATCGATCAAATATTCGAAGAAACAATCTTTCTCAAGTGCTACACGCAGAAAAAGATCTCACAAAACACGGCGTTTCCCAAGAAAATCTCCATTCAGGCATAAACGATTCTTTAGAAGAAAACGCACTTTCAAGAAAAATACAGGATGCTTCCTCTGTCACAAAGAAGGTCACTTAGCAAAAAATTGTCCCAACAATTCCAATAAGAAAAAAGAATATCTCATCAATTCGATATCCAATATTGCCCCAGAACTTGATCTAGATCATCACGATCTTGAATCAATACTCTCCCCCGATAGGGATAAAAAAGATGCAATATTCGGATATTCAGATTCTGAAGACGACGAATCATCATCCAAAGAAAAAGAAGTATGCTACAAAATTACAGAAATTCTACAGCAAGAGGAGGTCCATACACCACATCTCCCTGTCATAATTTTTTATCCAGAAAAGGAGATGCGTCCAGTCCATATTATTGCTTTCTTAGATACTAGAGCTCATACCTCGATCATGAACCCAAAAGTCCTTCCAACATCCATGTGGTTACCATACCACCAAAAGTTCAGAGTTGCAAATGCGGGTTATCTAAAGATCAAACTCAAATCAAGACCAATCACCATAGAAGTCTTTCCAGGATGCCAGATAAAGATATCATCCTAGGATGGGATTACTATTATGCATTAAAGAAAAAGTTCAACATCTCCATCGAACCTAGAGGAGGCAAATAGAAAAGTTTCTTAAAAGCTTTTACAATCATTCCAAGACTCTTCAAAATCGAAGATCCAATGGTGTTAAAGTTCAAAAACATCAAAGGAGAAATTGAAAACGTCTCATTTGCAGATTCTCACAGTGAATTCCTCTAAAAATGCAAGGAGCCATTATGGCTTAATCCGGCGTTCTTCGTATCTCTTCCCTTTAAAGAAAATGTAATCACTATACCAACAATGGTAAGTCATGCAGGGATGCCTCCAGCGTTACTACAACAGGTAAATGAAAAAAGCAAACAACTCATTAAACAAGGCATAATCTCACCAATGAATTCACCATGGGCCTGCAAAGCTTTCTATGTCAACAAGAGAGCAAAACAAGCACGAAGAAAATTACGGCTAGTCATCAACTATAAGCTTCTAAATCAATTCCTCCAATATATCAAGTTCCCACTGCTAACAAGATAAACATTGCTACAACACCTATCAGGAGCAACCATTTCTCAAAAGTTTGATTTAAAATCAGGGTTTTGGCAACTTGGCATCTAACCATAAGAAATATACAAAACGGCGTTTTGTCTATCTAATCGCCATCTTTAATGAAAAGTTCTACCCTTTGGTCTAAAGACAGCTCCGTCCTTGTTTCAGCAAGCAATATTAAAAATATTCAAGCCATTGGTCCACACAACGTTGATCTATATTGATGACATCCTCCTGTTCTCTACAAGTGAAGATAAGCATTTCCGAACTCTGAAGCAATTTCATGATATAGTAAAAAAATATGGAATCATGTTCTCAGCAAAAAAAAAAGATTATATCACAACAAAAAATCGACTTCCTTGGTGTCAAGATCAATGAAAGAAGATTTGTACCTCAACCTCACCTTGCCACATAATTACTCTCTTTTCCTGATGAAAACATGACGAGAAGGCAAGTACAACAATTCTTAAGCGTAATCAATTACGTATGTGACTTTATTCCAAAGTTGTCCCAGCTTACACAGCATCTGCGAAAGATGCTCCAAAAGAATCCCTCACAGTGGACTACACGACAAACTGAAGCAGTCAAAAGGTTAAAGCTAGAAATACATAAGCTACCACCCCTAAAGATTCTTTCTACAGAAAAACGAATAATTCAGACTGATACTAGTGATAAGTATTGGGGAGCAATACTGTTCGAAGAGACTGATGGGAAAAGGCAAATTTGTGGCTACAGAAGTGGTCGTTTCAAAGAGTCAGAAATGCACTACCACTCTACATTCAAAGAAATCTTAACCGTCAAAAGAGCTATTGAAAAATTCGAGTTTTACCTTATTGGACATAAATTTAGAATCGAGATGGACATGTCATCTTTTCCAAAAATGCTACAGTTCAGTCAGAATATAATTTCACATCAGCAATTACTACGTTGAAGTTAATGATTTTAAAATTACGATTTTGAATCCGCCTATTTAAAGGGTACGAAGAACATCTTAGCAGACATGCTCAGGCATAACCCATTAAAGACAATGTATACAATGACAATTGTCGCAGGTCCTAACTCCTCCGTAAAAAGCAGCTTTTAAGATTTTGGCAGCAACATACCTGAAGATGCAAAAGACATCATCAAAGATGGAACATTCTATAATCACCTCAAGCAAAGGATTTTTGATACTAGTCTATAATCCTGAGCAGTCACGGAGCCGACAACAACTTCATCACACCACTTGGAATTCATCCTGACTATCCATTCGCTCATCTTTACAGAATCTGGAATGTCAACCTCCCAAAAGAAGTTATTTGTTTCCTCTGGTACCTTTGTGCAGTGTATACTATTGGAATTATCTTTGATATTCCATGTTATACCAATATATCCACTGCCCCAGATACGCAGCCAACGGTCTTTCCACCTTCTTAAGATGGTTCGCTACAATGAACGCTTGGAGAACCAAACTTTGCAGCTCAGCAAAAGCACTCAATTACCCCTCCAAAAAGCTGAAGAATTCCAACACTTATAATCTGTTCTTCAAACCGCATACCATCTACTTGTTTCACAAGCCTATCAATCTTAATCCAAGATCACAAAATGTCTATGCAATGCCAACACATATCCACCACAAAGATTTCAACAAAGGAGTTCGTCCAGATTTCAACATGGCCGACAATGAAGTTTTTGAGTCCTTCCAGCTACATGCTTTCCACCTCAACAACACAGACCAAAAGTTTGCCATTCCTTATAAAATGA
Organism: Boechera divaricarpa; assembly: GCA_026770425.1. Lineage (NCBI taxonomy): Eukaryota > Viridiplantae > Streptophyta > Magnoliopsida > Brassicales > Brassicaceae > Boechera > Boechera divaricarpa. The sequence goes on from CM049184.1 coordinate 8,487,650, forward strand.
ATTGGTCATTTTATGAGCTTGACTACCAGATGATTCTCGATGAAGACCTCTAGTTCTTCATGTCAAAAGAAGAAGAGAAAGAAGCAGAGAAGCAAAAGCAGAATACCCAAAAAAAAATTATCAAAGAAGACAGTCACACTGACAAACCACCAGCACCAGGAATGTATTGGCAAGATTCTCAAGAACCAGAAGGTCCTAATTAAGACTTACATCTTGATGAAATCGGCAAGTTTTGCAACATTGATGTCACCATGGAGCCAGTCGATAATCTCGAAGAATCAGAACCGGAATATGTATGCCCAGGCGATTGTTATGGATGCTGTGAAGAACACATGTTAGAATTTGAAATGGATCACTAAAGACCCAACAAAAAGACTTAAAACCCAGCAAAAGGTTCATGAGCCCAACAAAAAAATATAAGAAAATATATGAATAATTAAAATAAATGACGTCAACAAATATGTAAGCATGATGCAAGAAGTCACTAAAGAAAATGATGTCAGTCTTATGTAAGCATGACATCAGAGTGTGTAAAAATATTTAGTGTATGTAGAAAAGTTTATAAGTGTGTAATGAGGTAAGCGCTTACGTAAGCATGCTTAAACCTTCCCTATAAATATGTGTGTACCCCTTCATGGAAGGGATAAGTTTTCATTTTCAGAAATAACATTCTCTCTCTACAATGAGTCTCTAAATTCTCTCTAAGTTTTCTAGATCTCAACATCTTCATAAGCTTTGTTTATTTCTTTCAAACACAAATTAATGATCAAAATATTAATAAGTTTAGATAAATATTGTAGAGTCTCTGATCTAGCAACACGGCGGTCAATATGACTTTCGTGAGGAAAAATCCTAAGAGTGGTTGAACCATGGCTGAATGTGTTAGTGCCTCTGCATGCTCCCAATAACTGGTTTCTTCATGTCTGTCAATATGACTTTTCAACACGTCTTGATCTGAGGTATCTCCTTTGTTTATCTATAACCTATTGGTATTATAGCCAGCAAATTCTATAATCCTTTGGTCTACCTATTTGGCATGAGGAGAATTTCCAACACCGTTGACTTCAGCTATATATATAACTATCACGTGTAAATACGAAAATATAAAAAAATATATAAAATCTTATTGAGAATATTTGAATTATAAATAATAATCCACAGTCGATACATTTTTAAAAATTTATCTGATAATTTTTAAAATTTTTTTTGATACACACATTCTATTCCGCAATACAATTTAACTTTTTTTGGTCATCTTGTATATTAAAGAAACATAACCCAATAAAATACACTACAATACATCGATAAATACAATTTTTATCCAATTAAACTAACGTTAAATAACATATAGAGTTATTTTAAACTTCAACCTTCATTTTTTATTGGTTAATATCTATGCTAAATGAATTAAAAAAATTTGATTTATAACAAAATCTAATTGACCAATGATACATAAATTAGCATATGTAAAAAAAAGTTTCTGTATTTTTGTTTTTTTGGTTAAAGATAATAAAAATAAAAATTATTTTATATATACACATATAAATTAATTTATGTAATTATGTTTTAAAAATTAATGTTCTATTTCGTTAAGAAAAAGAAAAAATATTTTCTTATGGATATACGCGATCATATTAATGATTAGTTTTTAGAAACCAAAGTTTAAAACTAAACCTTTTGACACATGTTGAAATCTGATCGGTAAATATGACAGATGTCAAATTAGTGATTAATTTTGAAAACTAAACGTTAGAGTATATAATAAGAAATAGAATTGTCAATTAAATATTGTTGTTATAATCTGTAATCTCAGGAGAATCCTAACTGAAAAAGAAAATATAAGTTCAGACGACATATTATTAATTATATATATATTTTTAAAGATAATACTGGCATACAACAATAAAGAAATTACCAATTTACTAAAATTATGTATTGACCGTAATTATTTGAAAAAAAAAATAGCTCTATAAACACACACTCTCAGCAAAAAGTTGTATTGATCGTCTTCCCTAAACACTGATTAATATTTCTCTCCCACGCCGACATGTCTCTGCTCTCAGATCTCGTTAACCTCAATCTCTCTGATGCCACCGAGAAAATCATAGCCGAATACATATGGTTCGATCTCTCTTCTCTCTGTTTCTCTCTCACCATGAGTCTCATTTATCGTTGTGTCTTCTTGTTGCTGCGATCAAAAAGTTTTTTCTCTTCTTTTTTTTCTTTTTTTGGCTACTGATCTCTTGATGGGTTCTGAGAATTTTTTTGGTATGAACACGATTCATTACACAGAAGGTTTCGTTTTCCTGCGTTAGATTAAGACGTGTATACCATAAAGCTTGTCTCTTTTTTTTTGTCTTCTTGTTGATTTGTGAGTTTTTGTATGAATTTTTGAATGAACAGGATCGGTGGATCTGGAATGGACATTAGAAGCAAAGCCAGGGTAATTGATATATTAATCTACATGTGTTTATTTATTTCATCCTCTGTTTTTGGTTACTTTGATTGATCTGATTTGTATTTGAATAATATGTAGACACTACCAGGACCAGTAAGTGATCCATCAAAACTTCCCAAATGGAACTACGACGGATCCAGCACCGGTCAGGCTGCCGGAGAAGACAGTGAAGTCATTCTATAGTATGCTCTTCGATCATCTATATCTATATGTCTCTATACGCATAAACAAAATTCATATTTTAATATTGGTCTTGTGTTTGTTTTTTTTTTTTTTTTTTTTTCTGATGAATCAAAAGCCCTCAGGCGATATTCAAGGATCCGTTCAGGAAAGGCAACAACATTCTGGTGGGTTTATTTGATATGTGATATGATTGGTGTGACACATTCAATTTGGAATTATATTAGATATAAGTGATAATTGATTATTGTGATATATGCAGGTGATGTGTGATGCTTACACACCAGCCGGTGATCCAATCCCAACCAACAAGAGGCACAACGCTGCTAAGATCTTCAGCCACCCCAACGTTGCTTCTGAGGAGCCATGGTACACTCTTCTTCTTCTTATGTATCAGTTCTCGGATTAGTAGTTTTATTGATCTCTTTGCAAATCAAATAATATGCTAATCTGTCTTCTCTTTGTGATTCAACAGGTATGGGATTGAGCAAGAATACACTTTAATGCAAAAGGATGTGAACTGGCCTATTGGTTGGCCTGTTGGTGGCTTCCCTGGCCCTCAGGTAAAATCCAATTACCATAATGTTCTCACAACACGTTTTGACATATTAGTCTAATATAATGTTATTTTTTTTTGGTTGAAACAGGGACCTTACTACTGTGGTGTGGGAGCTGACAAAGCCATTGGTCGTGACATTGTTGATGCACACTACAAGGCCTGCCTTTACGCCGGTATTGGCATTTCTGGTGTCAATGGAGAAGTCATGCCTGGCCAGTGGGAGTTCCAAGTCGGTCCTGTTGAGGGTATTGGTGCTGGTGATCAAGTCTGGGTGGCTCGATACCTTCTCGAGGTAGTAATCTACGTAGCCGGGTTCTATTACGAATACAAAGCTTCAAATGTGCTAATGTCATCTTCTCTTTTTGACAGAGGATCACTGAGATCTCTGGTGTAATTGTCAGCTTCGACCCGAAACCAGTCCCGGTTAGTTTCTTCCTACTCTCTAACGCTTCATTACCATTTACCACAAGTCAAGTGTTGTTATAACATTCTTGAATGGGTTCAGGGTGACTGGAATGGAGCTGGAGCTCACTGCAACTACAGTACAAAGTCGATGAGGAACGATGGAGGATTAGAAGTGATAAAGAAAGCAATAGAGAAGCTTCAGCTGAAACACAAAGAACACATTTCTGCTTACGGTGAAGGCAACGAGCGTCGTCTCACGGGAAAGCACGAAACCGCAGACATCAACACGTTCTCTTGGGGAGTTGCGAACCGTGGAGCGTCGGTTAGAGTGGGACGTGACACGGAGAAGGAAGGTAAAGGTTACTTCGAGGATCGAAGGCCAGCTTCGAACATGGATCCTTATGTTGTCACCTCTATGATCGCTGAAACCACTATCCTCGGTTGATGACACATTTCATAATTTGATTTGCCCTGTTTGTTTTTTTTTTTTTTCCCTTGTGATTGCACCTTTCGATTAAAACAATTCTTATAATGGCGTATTGTGTGACATTTTGTGTTTTGTTTCGAATAATTAAATAAGGGATTCTTAAGGTCAAAAAAGTAGTGTATAATGTTATCAAGTAGTTTTTTTTTCTTTCTTTGTTATGATAATAACAAAATTCGGCCGGCGCGTCGGAGGTTGAACTTGTCGGGGTTAGTAGTTGGTGTTGGATAAGATTTTGCGATTAATATTTACGAATGATATATTATTTTAGATAATGTGGAATATTCTTTACAACAATATTACTATGTGGCATGTGACGTACTTATAAATAAAATTAAAATAAATAGTAGATGGTATGTTAGGTGGGAACACCGACACACCGTAATGCTCGTCACGTGCTCTGTACTCCTTCGTAGTCTCATGCATTGAAGTTCGCAAACTAACTATGGTAGGAAAAGTCAAAATAAACTTTTTGATATTTGTGATATTTATTGTAAGTGGGAAATTAGTGACTCTCCTTTCCACTCAGAAAATTTAGTCTCTTGTGACTCATTTACTTGTTTTATTAAGCATAATGGCATTACTAAACTAGAAAAGATAATGACGAAAAGGTAGTATAGCATTTTCCTAAGTTTTGGCAAAGTCATACAAACATAAGTACATTGTTAGTACCTCAGTGCATAGGTACCACACACTTTAATTATTGCTGCCATCTGTAAAACGTTCCTCATAAAGTAAATAAATTTTTAAAAAATCATGACGCCCCAACCCACTTGACTTCACTTTAAGATAAAGAAATTGAAAAGATATAAAGTTATGATCGGTGTTGTCGACCAACACGAAAAAGAAAACATACGATTGGCTATTGGATTATAAAATTACAAACTTGAAAATATTATTATCAGTTTAACTAATAAAAGTGTCCTTTCGGATGTGTAATTAATAAAAACATACCACCCCTCTTCTCCCTCTTTTCTAGAAAATTATTTCGAATGTGTATTTTTTTTTTTCAAGTTTTCTAGTTTTTTATAATTCTTTGATCAAACTCTTGTTTCCACTTTGATGATGATGATATAGATTTAACATTTCATAAAAAAAAAAATAATAAATATAGTGTCCTTGTTTTTATAATGAAGATTCCGATTCAATTTTTCCACAGGGAAAAAGCAGATGATAAGAAACTTTATTTCTTTGAATGGAATATGTATTAGGTTTAGTGATGATTATAGTTGAACCTGGACTCTGTTTATATCAGAGCATGCAAAAACTCGTGTCTATTTTATTCAATTTTCGTTTTTTATTTTTATTTTATTTATCTACTTGAAAATAACCGAATAAATATAGAAATGTCTTTTCCTGAAAATCAGGTGCAATTATTTAAATTCAGGGCTACAATTGTCTTTTCGGAAACCATTCCTTTATCTATATTTTCAATAAAATATAATAGTGTATGTGGATAAAATAAAGTAACACAATTTTTTTTTCTTTTCTAAGTAACGTATCGTTTTAGTATTTTCAAGAAAGCCGCCTTATTGGGTAATTTAGCTTGAAGCTTTTCGGCCCAAAGTATTGATCTCAACCAACTAAATGACGTCGTTTGAAAACAAGCCTTGAAAATTCGTCTATCTAGCCCAATGTTGCTGTGTAGATTGACCACTGAGCCAAAACCACGTTAAAACCCTCTCTCTGAGATTCCGGAGGCTTCGAGGGTGCGAGATGAAATGGCTGCAATGGCTCGCTGTGCATTGATTCCAATTTCATCTATGAACCCAGCTCATAGCTTTCTTCATCAGTTTACTCAACCCAATGCGTCATTCTATTTTCCTCCCACTCCACCGATTTTTTTGCGTGTTCGGAAATGTGGATTTTCCGGCGGAAATCGCCGTCGTGGGGTCACCATGGCCGCCGGTACAGATCACTATTCTACTTTGAAAGTCAACCGCAACGCTACCTTGCAGGAGATCAAGAGCTCGTACCGAAAACTCGCGCGCAAGGTTACTCTTCGTGATTTGCCTTTGTTTTTGGTTTTTTTTGTTTTTTTTTTTTGTTCTTTCTCGAGTTGAAGCTTAGGATTTGTAATGGTGGAACAGTATCACCCGGATATGAACAAGAACCCTGGTGCAGAAGATAAGTTCAAACAGATTAGTGCTGCTTATGAGGTAACACAAGTTCTGTCATCTTTTTGAATGCATAGTTTTGATGGAATCTGCGTTTTCGTTTGTGAAGTTTTTTTTTGCTTATTACACATGGGAATGAAGCATATGTGTAGGTATTATCTGATGAGGAGAAGAGATCCGTGTATGATCGCTTCGGTGAGGCAGGTTTACAAGGAGATTTTAATGGATCACAGGATACTTCTTCACAAGGCGTAAGTCATCAATTAAGAGATTCTAATGATTCCAAAACATTTTATTGTCTAATGAGCTCCTTGATTCTTTTCCCCATTCTTCAGGTGGATCCATTTGACTTGTACAGTGCATTCTTTGGAGGTTCTGATGGATTCTTTGGGGGAATGGGTGAATCAGGAGGGATGGGTTTTGATTTCATGAATAAGAGAAGCCTAGACCTTGACATTCGGTAAAATTCTTATTTTGTTCACGAGCTATAAACTTTGAAATTGCGTTTTTTTCCCCACTTGAATTGGCATTTGATTACTGTCCTTACTTGTTTACTGGGCGATAATTGGCTAGAGGAAACCAGTGGTTATGGTTATTTCTTTTGTTATGCTAATATTCCGGTCTTCTCTGTTTGCTGAACGTGTTTTCTTTTCTTGAAAATGGAGCAAGTTATCTATGTCTCCTAGTCTTTGTTTCTTGTTTGATACTGGGGGTCGTTTATATTAGGTATGACCTGCGGTTGAGCTTTGAAGAGGCAGTGTTTGGAGTAAAACGGGAGATTGAGGTTTCTTATTTAGAAACATGTGATAGTTGTGGAGGAACAGGTGCTAAATCCAGTAACGCTATTAAACAGTGTACTAGTTGTGATGGTAAAGGACGTGTGATGAACACTCAGAGAACACCCTTTGGAATCATGTCTCAGGTAACTCATTATACCCGAATACTATTCTTATCAGTTGCTATTCCAAAATGGAAATTTTAATTTCCCTTGACACTTGCTATAGATGATAATATGTGTTATATAGGTGTCCACTTGCTCCAAATGTGGTGGTGAAGGCAAAATCATCACTGATAAGTGTCGGAAATGCACAGGCAATGGGAGACTGCGGTCTAGGAAAAAAATGGATGTTGTTGTCCCTCCTGGTGTCAGTGATAGAGCCACAATGCGGATTCAAGGAGAAGGTAACGTGGACAAGAGAAGGTACAGGAGTATCTGCTATTTTCATTTCTGATATTTAGTGTTTTGGCAATTGTTTTTCAATATGGTTTCCAATGTCCTCAGTGGAAGAGCTGGTGACTTGTTCATCGTACTTCAAGTTGATGAGAAGCTTGGAATTCGGAGAGAAGGGCTTAATCTATACTCCAATATCAACGTCGATTTCACAGATGCTATACTTGGGGCGATCACAAAGGTGGTTATGAACTTGGTTCTTGTTTTTGATGTTACTCGGTAGTGAGAATCTTGTAGGCATGACATCTTTCTTTTCTTTTTTTTTTTCAGGTAGAAACGGTTGAGGGAACAATGGATCTCCGGATTCCCGCAGGAACTCAGCCTGGCGACACCGTAAAATTATATCGAAAAGGAGTTCCAGACACGGATAGACCTTCAATCCGGGGAGACCATTGCTTTGTAGTGAAGGTTTCGATCCCCAAAAACCTGAGGTTTGTGTCACATCACTTCCCTTTTAGCCCTTTATGTTGCATTGCTTACTAAAAACTGCTTGAAACAACGTAAATGGCAGCGAGAGGGAGCGCAAATTGGTAGAGGAATTCTCGTCACTCAGAAGATCTACCAGTAATACTGGTACAACGCTATTCCATTCAGAAACTAATAGTTTTTAAAAAAAAATTGTTCAAGCTAATTTTAATCCCCATTTGTAGGAGGACGTCGTCAAGAAGAGCATAGTTTTGGCTCAGAGCCCAGAAAAGAACCGTCCTTGTGGCATAAAATGAAGAATTTCATAAGGTAATCTCATGGAAACCTTTCCTAGCAGTTCATCAAAGGACACAACATTGTTATCTTGTCCTTGAATCCTGGTATAATATATATAGTTTTAAATGTCACGTGTTTTGTAGACCAGAGGATTCAAGAGCAAAATTTGGGACTATGAGCTTGAACCCATCATTGCCACTACGAAGAATGAAAATGGCAGAGACTTCAATTGTTCTCTCGGTCTTGGCTCTGTGTGTTATAACCTCGGCTGTTGCATTGGTTCAGAAGAAGGGTAATCGCCGAAACAAAACAAGGAACATTAATTTCGTCAATTCCCTAAACCCAAATGAAGAACTTTAATTTCAAGTAACAGAGAGCTTTTACCAGATTTAAAAGTCCCCTTGTTGCCATACAATTCTAGTTTCTAGGGTGAAACTGTTTTGTCACAGTAGAGATATGATCTTGTATGTATGTTTTATCATTTATATAGATGGTTAAGAGTTGTGATACAAAGAATGCTAGTACTTGACCAATGGTTATGTATGCTAAACCGGCTTAAACCGTTACTGAAATCTTTTCCGAATCATATGCTTTGAACTCAATTCAGTCCTTCGGTTTATATAAATGTTGAATTGAATTTGATAAAACCAACGCCGAGGTATTGAGATATGACTTTATGGAGGACATGGAGATTCATAATATAATGTTTTCTGGGTTCTATTAGTAAGTACAATGTTTAGGACAACTTTATAAAATTAGAGAACTTTAAATACTTTTTTTTGTATCTCATTTAGAGAACCTTTTTACGCAATCAAGAAAAGGTTTCCCATAATCTATAAAGTCATTATCGCTTAAGTGGGTCTCAACACAGCTACTGTACTTAGTACTTACAGTATGACTAACGTCTTTATCTTCTACAGACAGCTAGAGAGAAAATAACAACTCAATATTCCAACTACCAAACTGTTTATCCCCATGTGCGATCGAAAATAGAATCATTAAATTACTACACTTTCCCAAGTTTCATTTTATACGGAGTATGTTGTTTTATTATTTTTAACATTAATTAAAAGAAATTAAAATTTTATCATGATACGAATAAGATCACGTACATTACTCTGTGGACCATGAGATATAATACTATAATAGATTTGATGGAAAGAAAATTGGTAAGAGTAAGAGATTAATGGGACCCTTTTGATTGATGATACAGAGTGGTTCATATTGAGAAGAAAAAAATGAAAAATCGAATAAGATTAATGGGACCCTTTTGACAATCACAAAACAGAGAATGCGTATTTCTGTAAAAAAAAACTTTGAATGCTGTTAAATTATTGTTGTTGGCTTTTTGACATGTTATGGTCCTACCATTCTCTGCATACCCATGTTCATATTTTTTTTCTTCTTTTACAACCAATGCATTATTATACTAAAGAAAAAATCAATTAGATTAAAGAAGAAATACATAGAATTAAGTGTTATCTTGAGAAGAGGGATTCACTTTACTCAGATGCAGGGAATTTCATAATCATAACACACACCCACTTGCTAATTTCGTGTTAATCCGATTGATAATTAAAAAGATGACTAAGTAGAAAATTTACAATTAGAAGTAGGAATGATATTATAACTCACACCAGATTCTAAAATTATCAATAATTAAACATAAACCAATAATAGAAAGAGAAGAAAACAACTATTTTTTTTCCAAGCACAGAAAGACAGACGTCACTGTTGTAATAGAAATGTCGTTTTTGTCACATTTACACAATTAATTTAAATATTCAAAAACTTTATGTAAAAAATAAAAAATAAAAAGTGGAGAAAAGAGAAGAGAGAGTGTGAAGTGTTGAGTGTTGACTAGCTTCACTCTCTTCTCTTCTCTTCTCTGTAAACCACACAGCTTAGAGCTTTTTCTAGGGTTTCTCTCTCTCTTCGTTTCTTACAATGCGACTCTTCTTCACCTCTTCCATGGCGAATCTCTCCTTATTCCTCTCGATTCTTCTCCTCCTCTCTCTTCCTCTTCCGTCAATCGGAGATCTCGCCGCCGACAAATCCGCGCTTCTCTCGCTTCGTTCCGCCGTCGGGGGTCGTACATTACTCTGGGACATCAAACTAACCACACCATGCAACTGGACCGGCGTCGTATGCGAAGGTGGTCGTGTAACCGCCCTTCGTCTTCCCGGAGAAACGCTCTCCGGTCATATACCAGAGGGTATTTTCGGTAATTTAACTCAGCTCCGTACGCTGAGTCTCCGTCTCAATGCTCTTACTGGTACTCTTCCTTTGGATCTCGGAAGCTGCTCCGATCTTCGGCGTTTGTACTTGCAGGGAAACAGATTCTCCGGTGAGATACCGGAGGTTTTGTTTAGTCTTAGTAACCTCGTTAGGTTGAATCTAGCGGAGAATGAGTTTACCGGCGAGATCTCTTCAGGGTTTAAAAACCTTACTAGGCTTAAGACTCTGTATCTGGAGAATAACAAGCTCTCTGGCTCTCTTCTTGATTTGGATTTGCCTTTGGATCAGTTCAACGTTTCTAATAACTTGTTGAACGGATCTATACCTGAGAGTCTGCAGAAATTTGACTCTGATTCGTTTGTGGGAACTTCACTCTGTGGCAAACCCCTTGATGTTTGCTCTAATGAAGGAACTGTGCCTAGCCAACCAATTTCTGTTGGAAACATACCTGGAACTCTGGAGGGAAGCAAGGGGGAGAAGAAAAAGAAGAAGCTTTCTGGTGGAGCTATAGCAGGAATAGTGATTGGATGTGTAGTTGGTTTCTCCCTGATTGTTCTCATTTTGATGGTTCTCTTCCGGAAAAAGGGAAACGAGAGGACACGGGCCGTCGATATTGCCACTGTTAAGCAACACGAAGTCGATATTCTCGGCGAGAAAGCGGCCGTGGAGGCACCGGAGAGTGGGAGCTATGGGAACGAGTACAACCCGACTGCGATGAAACCCGTGGAAGTGAACAGTTCAGGGATGAAGAAATTAGTGTTCTTTGGGAATGCGACAAAGGTTTTCGATCTGGAGGATCTGTTGAGAGCTTCGGCGGAGGTTTTGGGGAAAGGAACGTTCGGGACAGCTTATAAGGCGGTGCTTGATGCGGTGACATTAGTGGCTGTGAAGAGGCTGAAGGATGTGACGATGGCGGACAGAGAGTTCAAGGAGAAGATTGAGGTTGTTGGGGCGATGGATCATGAGAACTTGGTGCCCTTGAGAGCTTACTATTACAGTGGAGACGAGAAGCTACTTGTCTATGACTTCATGCCTATGGGAAGCTTGTCAGCTCTCTTACACGGTGAGAGTTATCTATCTCTATCTCTGCTTACAAATTGTGATTTTTATTCTGCTTTATCAAAAAAAAAAAAAAGGTTTGGCTTATTTGCTTCATAATTAGTAATGGATTTGCTTATTTAAGACAGATATGTCAAATCTTTCTATGATTAGTTTGGTACTGCATCACATTGATTTGAAATTCACAATACAATGTAAACAGCTTTTGTTAGATTTATTGACATGATTTAGTGAAGAATCTATATCATATACTTGACATTCACATGGTTTACACAGAACGTCTATGAATTAGTGGGGACAATAGATAACCTTGGATTCCTCGACTGGCAGGGACAGTGATAATTGATCTTCTAGTTTTGTGTTTGAACAATGAAAACTCCAGATATCCTGTGTTCTACTTTCAGACAATAGTTTTTTACGTGTTGAGCTTAATGTCATACTATGTTACAGGAAACAAAGGCACAGGTCGGCCTCCGTTGAACTGGGAAATCCGATCACGTATCGCCCTTGGAGCTGCTCGTGGCTTAGACTATCTTCACTCACAAGACCCATTGAGCTCTCACGGAAACGTCAAGTCCTCCAATATACTCTTAACAAACTCCCATGACGCACGAGTATCTGATTTCGGCCTGGCTCAGCTTGTCAGCGCATCATCCACAACCCCAAACCGGGCCACTGGGTACCGTGCGCCGGAAGTAACTGACCCAAGGCGTGTCTCGCAGAGAGCGGATGTGTACAGCTTTGGTGTGGTGTTGCTAGAGCTGCTCACCGGAAAAGCGCCGTCTAACTCGGTGATGAACGAGGAAGGGATGGATTTGGCAAGGTGGGTGCATTCGGTGGCAAGAGAGGAGTGGAGGAATGAGGTTTTTGACTCGGAGCTGATGAGTATCGAGACGGTGGTCTCGCTGGAAGAAGAGATGGCGGAAATGCTGCAGCTGGGCATTGACTGTACAGAGCAGCACCCTGACAAGCGACCAGTGATGGTGGAGGTTGTGAGAAGGATGCAAGAGTTGCGCCAATCGGGTTCAGATCAGGTGGGCTAAGACCATCAGATGAAAGGAGACTTGAGAGGCTCATGAGTTGGATCGATGAGATGTAACGACGGCGTTCTCGGTGTTTGATGATTAAATGTTAGTTTAAGAATATGGCGGGGGAATTAGAGTTGGGGTCGTTAATTAGATGATTTTAATTATGGTGTTCCTTTTTGTTTCTTTCATGTGTGGGCACTGATGATGAGGAGTTGTTGTGGTTGTAATTATTAGTGCTTTTAACTTTATTTCAATTTTGTTTCAGCTTTTTATCTCTTTGATAAGATTGCGTGCAGACAAAAAGAAGAAGATTGAATTACATACATTCACGTCCGCTTCTTGCGATCCAATGGCGTGACAGCTATTGGGGAGATGTTATACTATGTCGTGTTGGTATGTTTTGTTTTTTTCTTTTATGATCTTTGTTCGCCAAACAAGTGCAAGAAAAAGTTTGTAACTAAAATTGCTGAATAGATCTAAAAGTTTGAGGTTATGTCTTAAATGGTATTTGAAATCATTAAAGGTTAAGTAGGTTGTGAGCTCTCTTATCTTTACATAGACCGACTGCAGCCGCTGGTTACTCAAAACGCAAACGCTACCTCACCACTCTCATGTACTTGTGATTATGGAAATATGGGAAAAGTACCGATATATCACGTTCGTGGCTGCGTTTGCGTCCCCATAATGTTTCAATATCCGTTGTCTCTCTCTTTTTTTTTTTCTCTTCCTGTCTCTGCAGATACAACATATTGAAACATATTTAAAATTGTCACTGCAAATGGAGATTACAAGATTGATTTTGTGATGATGAATAAGGTTAAAAACAGAAACGAACGACTTACATTTACAGAGTATACAAACAACGCCGGTAATGGCAGAGTACTCATTACACTGACTCACAGAACACCAAAGGAATCGAGAAAAACATCCAGGAATTGGATGTTACTTGTGATGCGGAATCGGTTGTGGCTCATCTTTCCAGCCTTTGGATAGAAGATCATAGTTGATAGACGCCAACTGAGAGAGGTTCTGCAAAACCGTAAAGGAGAGAAACTCTGAATGCTACGCATTGTGCTCTTATTACCCAACCACTCAACAAAGACAAGCCAGATTTCAAGTTGTGGAGGCCGAACCCACAAGTTCAAAGACTGTCAATCAATCCCTATGGTTCTATATGTGACTCTGACATCTACCTACAGCCTAATACACCTCCATACTTCCAACTCTTCCCAGCTAACATAACTTATGCTATATTATATCTGTTGCCACAAACCAATACATAGATTAATCAAAAAATGAAATTTCGATTTTGAAATATCAACAACTATATAAACCACCAACCAATTGCATACTTGGACAAAATTGGATCTTAACAGGTCAGTCATGAGTTAGTACCTTAAATGAGAAATTACTGAAAGAGTAATCTACAGGTACGCCAGACTCAAACTCTGTGTGTCCTTCGCATTCTTCAGCCTGTGTAGCAACATTGATCCAATTCAAGGAACGTGAACATCCAACGAACATTAATGATGATTGTTCGACTAATTCTAAGGAGATAAAATTCAAAGAGTGGTTTAGCAGATGTTACCTCCCCTTCTTCATGATGATTGTTCGAGCAATCACTGCTGTTACTCAAGCTATCAGCATCACTATAATCTTGAACCTCACCACTCGGGAAAAATTGCTCATCCGATGTGTTCCATGAGTAGCGACTTCTGAAGTAACTTGTGTCAATTGCACTCTCTGAAGCCGGAACAAATGCAGCCTAAAGCAAACAAGCGTTAAGCTTTAAAAAGGCACCAAGTAGCAAAGCTTATGTCTTTAAAAGGATAAGATAAATAAATACACCTTTTGCCTTGCTAGTGTGTCCCAGTTGATGTTTTTAAAGAAGATGTGCTGCTTGACCTGAGTCATGAAATTAATGTCATTAACAGTTTACAACTTGTTGGAACTATTCATCACAGAAAAAGACATCCATTTTTACCTCAGACGCCCCTCTAGCTCCAAGTCTCTGATGAGGATCTTCTGTTAAAAATCTAGAAAAGGAAGACGACATGACGTAACAGACAATAACCTGCCTTGTTCTCTATGGAGTTAAGACTCAATATTGTATATGAACGGTAACATAGAATATCTCTTACCGGTCTATAATATCATGGGCTTCAGCACTCATTTCTTCTGGAACAAGAGGCCATGGTATCTTACGGTTGAGAATATTGTCAAATATTTGCTAGAGCAAACCAAAGAAAATGCAACATTCAAATGTTGGAAACTGAAAGTAGACGCACAGTGCTCACTATAGCAACATATGTACTGATTTCAAATATAAGTTAGGAGGAGCTGAGAAGCCAATACAAAAAATACATGACATTTGAAGACCAGCCCAAGTATGAATTTTAGTTCCTAAGAGTTTAAGAAAACATCTGTTCCTATATCAAAGCATAAATAAGAAACAAAGCAATGATTAGTCTCTGACCTGAGGATGTTCCGCATTGAAGGGTGGAATTCCCACAATGAGTTCAAACAGAATGATGCCAACAGACCACCAATCCGCAGTTACACCTGAATGATAATGCAAGTATATAATATTTTTGCAGTATTGGGATGTGATAAACGAAACAGAATTATCTGAAACTATTGCCAGACGGGTCTAGAGCAAGATATATCATGAAAGTCGTTGGTCCAACGTACTTAGCATATAACCCTGCTACTTACACCATAGTAGAGCAGAAATGAATTTGTAGCAGTTTATTTTTCTACTCAAATTACCAATCCCAGCTGAGTACCAATGATTCTACTAAGCAAGCAACCTTGAATAAAAGACAAGCAGACACCAAGATTAAACAAGTTTACGCACCATGTCCTGTCCCTAAAAGAATTTCTGGCGCTAAGTAGTCAGGAGTACCCACAGCCGACCGTTTCTTGCGCCTTTCAAGCTGATCCTCAGATGCCGCTAATCGTGAATCCTCCTCATCAAGCAGTGACGTCCCACTTACAGCAGGACCAGCCAGATCATCCGTGCTGTTGATGAGACCAACTTTAGAGAGCCCGAAATCTGTCAACTGCTCAGATACAAGAAAGAAACCATAGGTCTTAAATTTAATGTCTCTCATACATGCAAAGGCTACATCTCGTAAACCTTAAATATCAAGACATAGGAAGCGTTCGAAAGGAATAATATTACCCACAAGTTTCCAAAAGATGGCAGAAGAATTCTTACAATGGAAATATCTACCTTTATATGACCATCATGCGCAATCAACAAATTATCTGGCTTCAAATCACGGTGAACAACACCCTCAGAATGCAAATATTCCAAAGCAAGTACCTGACATAGAAATTCATCATGAAATCACTTTCTAGAGCTCTATGGAATGTACTGTTAATAAAATAAACATGCAGAACTTACAACTTCGGCAATATATACACGGACAATATCTTCCTCTAAGCAACCTAAATTTCTCAACAACGAATACAGGTCCCCTCCATTCAGATACTCCATCACCAGATACAGGTTGTCACGACAAGTGAAAGAATAGAAGAAACGAACCTGGTCAAAACAAAGTAATGTTAAAAGAAGTAAATCTCTTCTGAGAATATGCTTAAAGGCTAGACCTGCTTACCACAAAGGGATTGCGAACGTTGATCAATATATCACGTTCAGCAAGTATACTTTCAACAGCATTCTTACGGATCATATCTGCCTTTTTCAGAACCTGTGGAGCATGGCCAACATTAAACACAAGATTAGAGAAAACACTACTAACGATTTTGCCATCCACATTAGCCTAACTACAAAAAGAAGAATCTTTTGTAACAAAAGAAAAAGAACTGAAAAGAGAACAAAAGCACCAAATCGTTTACCTTGATTGCAAATAGATCTCCTGTTGTTCTCTTTTGTGCCAAAACTCGCCCAAAAGCTCCCCGGCTTATTGGTTTTATGATCTCAAAATCATCAATGGATGTGCGGTCTCGTGGATGTACTGGGCTAGTCCTCAAGCTCCGAACAACATCATCTTCTAAAGGAGCATCTTCATCAATTACAGTGCTTAGTAGGTCAACTTTTTCATCATCCAGAAGCTCACACATATGCAGATACTTCTCCCTACATAATCAAGAATATTATACATTTATACTTAAAAAACACATTCTGCGGTGAACTACTTATAATTCCACTGACAAGAGAACAGTTCTGGAAAACCATAAAACATCTTTCAGAATATAAATATATATGCATGCAAAAGTAGCATTAAGGAGCTTACCGAATCAACTTTTCTATGCGAGTCCCAAAAGTTTCTACTGTAAGTGCATCAAACTTTCTGCGGTCTATGACAACCCTCAGATCTTCAAGACAAGAAAGTAAGAATGGAATGGATTGATCATCACCCGGAATGGCATCTGCTGCACATTTTGCAATGTCAGCAAGTTCACTCATCTGCGTTATCGGGTTATCAAGAGTTTTTCAATCAGAGGGTATTTAAAAATAAGAGACAAGAAAAATTATGAACATGGAGCACAACCATCACAAACCTGCGGAATATCATCTTGATCATGGAATGTACCCTTGCCTCCTAATATAAGTTCAATTGGATCAGGCCTAGGGGTCGGAATGGGGGATCTAGGAGTCATGCTACTGGCAGATGAAGTTGTCATGCCTTGGTCAGACTTGGGACCAAAACGGGTTCTACATGACATTAACGGTAAACCTCTCAGATCATCCATAAAAATTGAATTATCAGAATCTGGGAAACAGTCAAGCATGTCTTCTGACCCTCTTCGCGACCAATCACTCAACCTTGGGGAGAGAACGTCAGATTCTTCAGTCAAATTTGAATTGGATACTTTCATACCATCTGGGCTTTCTGCGGCTGCTAGGCTATCCTTATGCCTGAAGGTCTCTGCTATCTTGTCAAGTGTTCCAGCAACTGCCATCAGCCGCTCATCAACACTCAGTCCTTTCTGGTCATATTTATCAGCCAATGTACAAACTCTAGAGTGATCTTCCACATGAGTTGTGGGAACTAACTCCTCACAGATACGGCACATTATTGAACTTTCCTCCGAAATAACGGGCTGTTCCCCCCAGTAACCCCAAGAAATATTGTGCCGATGCTTGGAAGAGTGTTCATGAGAATCTTTTGCTGGAGGACAGTTGAGAATAGCAACAGCTGCATTATCGCTAGCTTGTCGATTCCCAACCATATGCGGAGGTTCAAGTTTGATATCATTCTGCTCTTCTGACGCTGGCGCTTCTTTCACAGTTTTCCGTGCTGGAGAAGGAAGTTTCTTCCAGGAAGACTTTCTATCAATGTTTGCAGGAGATTCAGATTCCTTAACAGAATAATTTTCAGGAGGAGAGAGAGGGGGAACTGAGCGTACAACAGCGTCCTCCTTCCATTCCAAACCACGCTGCTCCTGACTATAAGCTTTCTTGGTGGATGGTACCTTTAAGACCTTTGCAGCACTGGAACTCCTTCCCGCTCCATTTGGAGGTATTTTCTCTATAGAATGCAAGACTCTTGACTGACGTAGTTGTACAACTTGTTCTTCCTCCCCCCAACTTTCCTTATGAAACTGAAGTAATCTAGTACATCTGGTAAGGATAAAAAGCATCCGAGTATGAAGCTGCTTAAGGACGCCTGGAGGAAGCTCTTGACGCCTATCATCTAAGTCCTGAACTATGCCTTCACACTGAAGCCAGAAATCTCCAGGAGTAGTCATAGCACAACTTCGAGCCAAAATTAACAAGTCTTCAAATGTTTCTTCCCACTCAGGATGGCTTTCTGCATTTTTCTCAAGAACTCCCACCAGGTCCGCCGCAAATACTGCAAGGTCAGAGTTTACTTCTTCCTTTGCTTTATCAAATTTTGCTCGAATCAGAACCAATATTTCCTGGAAAAGACAGATGATTAGATTCTGCATTCAAAATGATCACAAGGGGTTAATAGAGATAGGGGACTCTAGAATACCTCCACATTGTTCGACCTACGAGGCTTCCATAATGGAAAGGGCCGTACACCTTTTGAGTTCAACTCATGAGAAAAGCTTTTGATGTCACCAGGAAACCTCTTTCGTGGAGCACTGGTCATACGAAGTAAGGCTTGATAACGTGGTGATTCGGACTCTTTGGGATTTTCCCATTCATATGAATTCTAGAAAGATAAATGTCAAGTCACCAAGATCACTTATAGTTAAAACTTATACACATAGGAAACACCACTTGAGAAAATTATGTGATGGAGAATGGGGTACCTCTGGGGTGCAAAAGTCTGAATTTCTTAGAGGGCCAGAGCGACCGGATGACATTTCAGAGCGACCTGCGAAGTACCAACAAAAGCAAACTTGAGAAATAAGAACTGAAAATTTAACAGGTGGCAAAACTTATCTGGATACAGTACAGTATAAGATGCGTTTATGCAGTGATTAAGTTCCAGTTATCAACACACAGATGCAGATTCTTAAAAGTAGCAAGCCTCTGATATCTTACAAGCTAACATACTCATAACAAGCAGAACAAGGAACAAGATTATCAGGGATGAGACGAGCACATGTACTAACATCATATTACCAGCACAGCAAGCTGCCAATACGTATTTCTCTCCTAGTTCCCATTTAACAGCAAAGCAACGAAAAGGATGAAGACAAAAACATAGTTCCCCCTTCCCCCCCCCCCACCAGCTGTTATTAGTATATAAGGACATACCAGTTCCCGATGAGGATGCTACATTCTGCAATCGAGATCCTGATGCCGGCAAAGTAGGGCTGAGGCTCCTCGGTGGTCCAGTATCAGGAGACATACTATCACGATCACTCTTATTGTCACTCGGCCGAGTACGACCCATGATCTCTTCTAACCCTAGCTTGCTACTCCCAGTTTCTTTCTTTCTATTGCCACTACCAGAGCCAGAAGTGGTTGAACCGGAGCCCAAGTCCCCATCAACACCCATCTTCGACAGATTGCTCGTAGCCGGATCATTCCTATAATTGAAAACCCTTTCCTGTGGCAACGGTCCGGATCTCGTCTTGATCCGGTTCAAGCCCAGAGACGAAGCCATGATTGGAGAAACAAAAGCAGGTCCCTCCTTCACGTCAGTCGGCGGCGGTTTCTTCGCTTCAGAACTGGGAGACAAGTTCGATTTTCCGATAGAGTGAGCTTGAACTTCCGATGTGACTTGCTTCCCCTTAGATGAACCATCCTTCTTCTTCAAACCATCTTTAATCTGCGTCTTCTTGCAACCAACTCCGGAAAATCCAGTAACGGAGCTCGGATTAGGGATCGGAGGTTCCTCCTTGGAAGCGGATTTAGACTTCTTCTTATCTGATCGTATCGGAGAGTTAGAGCCAACAGATCTGGGACTATTAGAGCTATCGGGACTAGAAGATCCAGATTTCTTCGAAGAGAAGAAGAGCTTGTTCTTGAATACCATTTCTCGATTCCGCTGATTCAAACCTAATCGCTACACACTACACACCAAATCCAACCATAAATCCAGTTGTCAATTTCAACACTCCGACTTCAATAGAACAATAGCTCTCTCTCTCTCTCTCTCGCTCGCTCTATGACTCTCTGCTTCTCTGGAGATCTTCAGAGTTTTCGAGGTTAGATTTGAGGAAGTGACGAGGAAGAAGAAGAAGAAGGCGTAACTGTAGTGGGGAAAGATTAGATTCAGTGCTTACTAATTAATTTACTAGAAAAGGAAAACGGTCAATACTGGTTTAGACTATATTTTGACTTTTTGATTACAATTTTTAAAACCAAAAAGTAATTTATGTTGAATCATTTCTTAACAAAACAACTCATTTTCATATTATTTTCTTCTCAGCACTAGTTATCTACCGTTGAAAATTAATTAACCCTTTATATTGTTAATCAATACACAAATAGCACATGAATCAATCTATTTGTTCTATTACTTATAGAAAATTAGAAAATGTTATATAATCAGATAACCAAGAAAACGATCTTAATGTTTTCTCCCAGATTAAATAAATGAAAATAAGTTAAGTGCAGCTGATCTACAAGATGTGCTTGGCTTTGTGTGAATCCCCCAAGAGTTCCAACTTTATGCGGTCCATATCAACAAATCCTCATTGCCCACACAGAATTATTATGACAATTAGATTTGGGCCATTCCTTATCATTTTGGGCCTATATTAGAACGGACTTTCATATTAGAGCTGAGTTTGTTTCGCATTACAAGGATTTTGTAGTGGACATGTCAAGGGAGAATAGTCTGGCAAAACGATCTCACAAGTCACAAGTGATCAAAGACGGTTCAAGAAGAGTTCGATCTACTTCTCTTTACTTTCAGACCAGCAGTTCGTGTCGAGTCGGTCTGGCAATACTGTTACTTCAATCTAATGTACCAGATTGGTTACGTATGCTTGTACAGGCTACGCCTACAAACTTATCTTTCGTGCAAAGTACATCTTTTTGAGAAAAAAAATGCATCTTTCATCATTCTCCTCCTCGTGATCTTATCATATTTAGAGTCTATAAATCATTTATTAGCTCTCCTCCTGTTCCGATTTCTAAGATGTTTTAAAGGTTTTTTTTGTTTTGCTTTATCTTATTTAAATTTTTTAACGCAAAATTTAATTTAATTTGTGATTATTTTTTTTTTTTGTATTTTTTTTTTAAAACTGAAATAAATAATGTGTCGTGTTAGAAAATAACATTTATATCTCAGTTAATAACTTTACTAACTTTTCACTTTCTAGTGTTTTATAGTTATTCAGTGAAAACTGAATCAAATTTAAATAACAGGCGTTTTATAGTTATTCTGTGAATACATGCATCATGAATGTATTCTACTACTTGCATGTGAATTTAGATCAACATGGTGTTTTTCTCATCACTCAAAGACTTCCATCGATGCGATTTTGAATTATCAGAACTGGAAGAAAAGAAAAAATATTTTTAGATCAATTCCATCATATGAAAACTCAAATTGATGGATGAAATATGAAAAAAGGTCTAAGGACTTGATTGGGAAGGCTTTTAATAAAACATTAGCAGTATGTTATATTATGCTCCAAAAGCATTATGTTATAAAAGTTGTAAGTTTTAGTTAAAAACTTGATTGGTATAGCAGTGAGCATATAGATACAAATTTACTAAAATAGACGTGATTCTTTATTTTGAATTTTTTTTAAGAAAATAATATTATATAAAATAGAAAAAGTATAAAATCTCTAAAAATAAACTAAAAATATTCAAGTTTGACCAAATCAATGTAAACAAACAAAGAAGAAAAAAAAAACAAAAACAAAAACTGAGAGAGATTGAGAAAAAAAGACTAACGTGTTTGTAACGACTCTATAACTAATACTAACTAGTCCAAATACTTTCTGCAATATTGTTACGAAGTCCTGACATGTATGTATCGCATGTAGGTTCATAACGTGTGGCTTCAACTTCTGATTCATCTTCTGTATCTAAAACATTCAATGCTTGTTCTCCCATTCCTTCGTACTCATCAAAATCAGAATCATTTATGTTCGATGAACGTAAAAAATTTTGAAGGGCCATCGTTGCAACGACAATCTTGCATTGGATTTGTAGGCTATATCGTGCCTCATTTTTTAAAATACGCCATTTCGCTTTCCACACACCAAATGTACGTTCAATAACTGAACGTAAAGACGAATGTCGTTTGTTAAAACACTCACTTGTACTATTAGGTGGTCCTTCGCCCCACTAATGTGGATGGTATCTGGTTTTATGGTTTGGAGCTAAATAACCTTTTCTGTTCGGATATCCAGAATCAACTACAAAATATTTTCCTTCAGGAGGTGTCGGAAAATATTTGTCACTTTGTGCACAATATGTAAGAACTTTATATGGACAAGGTGAACATCATTGAAAAATCTACCATCGTCTACTTACATTACCATATAAAAATATAAATCATGTTTTACGATTGGGTGCATCTACTTACGTGTTATTTTTGTTGTGTTAAAGCTTGTGTTGTGTTGTTAAGCTTGTGTGTTCAAAACTTGTATCAATTCAACGAAAGTTTCGTCGCAGCTTTTTTAAAGGGCTTGTGTGTTCGTTGTATGATTACATAACCCTATTTATATAAAGTTTTCAATAATTAAAGACAAATAAGTCTTTTAATATTTAATAAGCCTCTAAACTTTGAAAAACCTCAATTAAAGAGCATTAAGGTGTAGAGCATTAAGGAGCCCAATATGCTTTACTTAATGTTCTTAAAAAAAATTTGATTGGCTTTTAATGAGCATTAAACTCTACAAAAAACCTTACTTATCAAGCCCTAAAACAAGATTAGCAGCTCTATATAGATAATCGAAGTCAAAGGTGCACTCTTCAAAAGCCATTTATCAATGCAATCACAGTGGGATTTGTACATGCAATCTCTTAGCCTAACATAATTAATTAACCAAAACCTATGGTGAGATCTTCGAGACAGGTTGGGCAAACTTCTTCTTCGTCTTTCCCTAAACTCTCCTTATTCTTCTCCACCACAACTCTCTCTAATTTCTATGAAATTCCAAGGCGTGGAGATATACATTTTGGCTCCTGAATCTTCTCAGCTTCATATGTATATCAGCGTAAATTTCTGCGGAAATCAAAACGGTGAAAAAGCCATAAAGAAGTCGGTATAAGATATCCTGAAGCCACGGAATGTTGAAGAAGAAGACGAAGCGAGTGAAGAACATAACAACAGAACAAACGAAGAAAAAGAATCTCTGTATCGAAACAGAGGAAAAGAGAAGAAGATTTGAAAACTCTCTTTCATTCCAAGTGTTTCTCTTAACCTTGTATTGTAAAGTCTCTGTCTGATGCAGAGTGTTTCAGACAAAGGCTTATCTATTCTAGAGTTAATACCACAAGATGTAATCCTCTATAAAAGCCGCTGATTCTCTGTAACAATCGCCTATCGATTAGAAAAACCAAAACCATTGATTAACAATATTGCCGTTTTGAGAGTCTTGAAAGCTTTCTCATTTTTCTACTTTTCTCTAAAATAAATCTCTTAAATCTTTGGTTTTGGGTTTTCTCACATGGTATCAGAGCACCAGGCGTTTTATTGGGTTCGATTGAGTTTTTCCGTTCAATCTCCTCCTCACGAACTCAACAAATGTAGAAGAGCCAGATCTAACGAAGGAAGAAGTGAAGACTTGTTGAAATTATTCCAAAAGAAATAAAAAAAAGCTCTGTGAAGAAAGCTGGTTAAATACCTCAGAGTGAAGTTAAGCCAAGCTCGCCAAGTATCAGAAGAATACCTCTGAGTGAAGCAAGCTAACTCTCCAAGTTGAAGACCAAGAAATTTCACACGGGGTTTTGAATTTTTTTTTTCCTTTTCAATCATGTATTTATATACCCTTCGGATCAAGAGCAAACTCATGTTGATGGTCCATTCACCATGAGTTTGAGGGGGGATGTTGAAGAAGAAGACGAAGCGAGTGAAGAACAGAAGAACATAACAAACGAAGAAGAAGAATCTCTGTATCGAAACAGAGGAAAAGAGAAGAAGATGTGAAGACTCTCTTTCATTCATAGTGTTTCCCTTAACCTTGTATTGTAAAGTCTTTGTCTGATGTAGAGTGTTTCAGACAAAGGCTTATCTATTTTAGGGTTAATACCACAAGATGTAATCCTCTATAAAAGCTGTTAATTCTCTGTAACAATCGCCTATCGATTAGAAAAACCAAAACCATTGATTTGAGATATTTATTTTACAGAAAAGTAAAGAAATGAGAAAGCTTTTAAGGCTCTCAAAACGGCTATATTGTTAATCAATGGTTTTGGTTTTTCTAATCAATAGACGAATGTTACAGAGAATCAACAACTAGTATAGAGGATTACATCTTGTGGTATTAAACCTAGAATAGATAAGCCTTTGTCTGAAACACTCTGCATCAGACAGAGACTTTACAATACAAGGTTAAGGGAAACACTCTGAATGAAAGAGAGTCTTCACATCTTCTTCTCTTTTCCTCTGTTTCGATATATATATTCTTCTTCTTCGCTTGTTATGTTCTTCTGTTCTTCACTCGCTTCGTCTTTTTCTTCAACAAAACCATTGATTAACATTATTGCCGTTTTGAGAATCTTAAAAGCTTTCTCATTTCTTTACTTTTCTGTAAAATAAATCTCTCAAATCTTTGGTTTTGGGTTTTCTCACAAAGAAGACTAATTAATTCTGGAGGTCTACAACAACTAACATATAAGTAACCACAAGATAGAAGAGAGAATCCCAGAACATGAAGGAGAAAGAGCCTCCAACTAACAAACAAAATATTGAAGGCTCTTCTCTGGGTCTGGCTCGACGAGAACGAGGATGAGTCATCAAAGGATCCACTGAAGCACCAAACTCAAAAAAGCCAAATATTGCAACTACTCAAGTCAATCCAAATCTAGTTAGATGCTTCTATATATCATATACATATGTCCCTTAATTTTCTCTTTGCCATTATTGAATCTGTTATCATATCCCTTGATATCCGACTCTTTTATTTTCATTCAATTTTTATACAAATTATTTAATTTGTCGTTGTAGGACGTTGCTGTTGAGTTTGATACAAATTATTCGATTTTAATACAAATTATTCGATTCAAAAATCGAGTTAGGTTTGGTTTTGGCTGGAGGAAAAGTTTCCATTTTTAAGCCAAATTCGTGATCTAATTCTTTTGTTTTGTGTGTTATATGTTATTAATTTTTATTCTTAGATGGTTGTTAAATCTTGTCGTCGACAGTTATTATGAAAAACCTATTAATATACCATCAAAATACTAAAAAATAATGTAATGGTAATCATAGTCAACTTTTTATTTTTATTTTGCCAGTTAGGTTTTGTCTGAAAATTATGTGTGTATGGCTGCTGTGTTAATCTATATATTTGAGTATTTTATAGATATGGCCGGGTTCCATAGAAACATTTGAAATTGAATAAGGCCGGTTAGTTTGATCCGACCAACGAGCTAGAATAATCTCTTATAGTATATAAAACAAGCAGATAGGAGGATATCAGTGGTGTGATGTCTTCGGTAATACTCTAAGTACCGACAATTAAAACTAAATTTTAGGTTTAGATGTCTTTACATATACAAAGGAACCATGAGGAACAATTCATACAAGAAATACAAGTGAAGATATAGAAAAATGGAACAAAGTCTTTATCATCAATCACCTATCAGATTAAACACATGTATTAATTTAAAATATTTAGCTATTAGGCTAATAGACTCATACTAGATAGATTTTTACTCTATCACTAATAAATCACCGTCAATTTTGTTTGTTCATTTATTCTAGAGATTAACCTGTTCACAACAGAGCTAGTTAGAGATACTCCCGCCGTTTTCCATAATGCTGCAATTTTTTAAGCTATAAATATTTTATATAATCCTTTATTCTACTTTTTTGCAGTATTAAAACCATAATTAAATTTTGGGTGTTGTATGTGGATCATAGCGTGAAGGAAACGTTTATGGCATCTTTTTGATATTATAATCTTCGCTGTGTAGGTCCACTTTTGATCTGATCTATTATATGGAATATTGTGTACATTAAATTGCAGTGTAGTATTTTCTTATTTAATATTTTAATGTACTACATTTTATTGTGATATTAAGAGCAAGAAATAGATAAATAAAGGCGGGAGAAAATGACGTGCTAAATACATTTCCCTAGACTCAGAAATGTTATCGTCAAGTTGTTGTGCTTGACTGCTTTCCATTTTAAATATACTTTTGTTGGGATTTTAATTTTAAAAATACTTTTTATAAAACAATTCAAATCTTTATCACTATATTGTGATTTACTTAAATACGTTTCAAAACATTACTACAGTATAGTTTTACTGTATTAATAAGAAAGTGACGCACGAAATGGCGTAATTTCCTCCCCCGGGCCACATGGATCTATAAATACACAAAAACGATGTCAACGAGTGATTTTAGTAATATTTACATCTGTACCAATAATTACCCTAATAAAAAGTATAATTTTAAGCAACATACTTTAATAATTTAGCCAAAAAGCATTTAATATTATTAATAAAGTACACTGACTAGAATAATAATTTAAAAGTGATTGAATATTCGAGTAATGACATAATCACATGGGGTATTAGATTAATAATGTTGAGTTGTGGAGCTAAATTCCGCAACAATTATTTTGTGTGTGTTTTAAAATCATTTTATGAAAGTTGGATTGGAAATTATAATATTAACAATTAGTACCATCCGGTCAATTAAATTATATAACACAGAGAATATATTACATTTTTTGACAAAAATGCAACGTGCATATGTTTATCTTGGTCAAGAGAGAACGTGCACGAAAGTAGCAGTAATTGGATTGAGCGGTGAGACAAACGAGTTTACAAGTCACGCGCTCTATTTCGCGCGTTAGCCGACACAAAATTGACACACATAAAAGGAAATTAATAATAATTGCCGCTTCGCGTCTCGTGAATCATTCACGTTAAAAAAATTGACTGGCAGCTGGTGACGCGGGTACATAAAATAACGCACGTGCCTCGCAACGTGTCTCACCACCAAAAGAAACGCCACACACTGCACGACGATGCACGTGCCTTTTCACCGCCTATAGCCGGTGACAACATGTAGCTGGTTTTTTGCACCAATAGGAGATGAAAAAAAAGGAATCTTTTTTTTTTTTTCCTAAATCTCAAAAACTGAAATAAATTAATGGTACTAATCACATGTCGCATGCGATTTGTTAATAAAAACTAGAAATCGCTGTGTATGTGTGTTAACTTCATTCCACGTTTTTTCATTTTGTCCCTCAAAAGTCTCTGTTTATATTCTCTTTTTTTCGGGCGAAGCTATATTTGCTTGATTCCGGCGTTTAACACGCGTTTTAATCGTCGGGGGGTTTGAGATCGAATTATTTTGTATCGTTGTGAGTTTCTCTGCGGCTTTATTATATACATGGAGAGGGACTTTTTGGGATTGGGTTCGAAAAATTCTCCGATCACTGTCAAGGAGGAAACCAGCGAAAGCTCTAGAGATTCAGGTTAATTCCTCTTCGATTTATTTTGATGATTCTGGTTATGTTTTAAATCTCTCTGTTAGACTAACGTCATGCTTAATTCCCAAACCAAATCGTCGATCTGTTTGTAATTTCTGGAACAATTATGCGTTAGGAGTTAGTACTAGATTGGTATTTTTTGTTTTTTTGGATCCCTGATTTTATGGTTTGCTCGGGAACTGAAATTGTCAGTTTGTGTCTTGGAGCAGAACATTGTTCTCGGGAGATGAACTGTGTTATCATTTGGATTTTAGCAAACTAGTTGTGTTCTTTTAGAAAGCCCTGTGTAAAACATGTTTTAGGTTCACACAATCAAGCTTGTGTTTTTTTACACAATTAAACTCGGTAAATTTTTTTTTACAAGAGGAACTTTTGTTAGGAGAGTCTTATAATTGAGAAATACTTTTAATTAGTTTATTTATAATAGCGAATACGTAAAATGTTGGAAAAGAAGGGATCTAATAGAGACAGGTACATAAAATAATAAAATAGAGACGGTTGGTAGTAGGTAGATAGATTAATTATACACAAAAGTGCGAGTTGGATTAGTTTATAAGATGATTAAATATTTGATTGTGTGTTGATTAAGTGAAACTGGCGTAGGATATTAGAATATAGTATAGTTCAAGGGACAATGTGAAATGAATAGTTTTCTCACCACGAGGAATATAAATTATTTCCACTTTGTTTTCTTTTTAAGCCAAAACGTGCCATACCACAAAAGTAGTGCATCAACATGTGGTGTGTGGAGGCAAAGTTTGAATCTCTCTTTATTTTAAAAATAAAAACAAATTTCATTTATTGTAGTTTCGTACAATGACTTTGATTAAATTTTTATAAATTAGACACGGTTTTCAAAGGTGGTTTTGCTGCCTCGTTGAATTTGTCAACAGTATCAGATTCTACATTGTTGGTTAATCTTTTATCTTAATTGGGTTCGGTGTTGTTAATGTAAGATCTCGAGACATTTATGGTTAACAGTTGATACTTCACGTTTGACTTTAAACTGATAAGTTCGATTGTTTCCTTTTTTTTTTTTTTTTTCTTTTCTTTTGTAGCTCCCAATAGAGGAATGAACTGGTCGTTCTCAAACAAAGTCTCTGCTGCTTCTTCTCAGTTTCTATCTTTCAGGCCATCTCAAGAAGATAGACATAGAAAGTCTGGAAATTATCATCTGCCGCACTCTGGTTCCTTCATGCCATCATCAGTAGCAGATGTATATGATTCAAACCGCAAAGCTCCTTACAGTTCTGTACAGGTATTTGTCATCATAACCTATATTAACCTATGTTAACCAAGACCCATGTGCCTTTTTCCCCATGCAAGATAGCTTTAAAAGTGAGCCCTGTTTTAATGAGCATATAGCAATTGGTTTTTGTCTAGTTTGGCACAAGTTTCTGTTGTGATCCCACGTGAATCAACACTGGTAGTCTGGTAGTTTATGGCAATTAGTTTGTGGATCTAATCTTTGTTTAAAACTGATTCATTTCAAGTGTAAGTTAAGCTTCTCATTTTTGATAAATTAGTTCATACAATTGCCTTACACGTACGTTACGGCTTGTAATTCTCAGGGAGTCAGAATGTTCCCTAATTCAAATCAACAAGAAGAAACTAATGCAGTTTCCATGTCCATGCCGGATTTCCAGTCTCATCATTATGCACCAGGAGGAAGAAGCTTCATCGGCAATAGCAATAACTCACAACCTTTGGTGGGAGTTCCTATCATGGCACCTCCAATTTCAATCCTTCCTGCTCCAGGCTCCATTGTAGGGACAACTGATATTAGGTACCCACTGCTTCTCCCTTCTCTGTTAGTCATTATATCTTGTGGTTACAGAATCTCTTTCTACATTTCATAGTTGACTAAGGACTTATTTTTGTCAGATCTTCTTCCAAGCCAATAGGGTCACCTGCGCAGTTGACGATCTTTTATGCTGGTTCAGTTTGTGTTTACGATGACATATCTCCTGAAAAGGTAACTCAAATCATTTTCTTCCATATATGCATCTCTTTTATTCGTAAGGTATGGTACTCATTTGCTTTATTCTTTCATTCCTCTATCTCAGGCAAAGGCGATAATGTTGCTAGCTGGGAATGGTTCTTCTATGCCTCAAGCCTTTTCACCGCCTCAAACTCATCAACATGCGGTCCATCATACTCGTGGCTCTGTTGATTCTTCAGCTATGCCTCCTAGCTTCATTCCTACAATATCTTATCTTAGTCCTGAAGCTGGAAGTAGCACAAATGGACTTGGAGCAGCAAAATTAACAAGAGGCTTGACATCAACATGCCACGACCACCAAACTAATGCATCCAATATCAATTGTTCAGTAGCAGTTTCATGTTCTACCAATGTAATGGCTCCAACAGGTAAAAACAAAGTCAGATACCTGATACTAAATTCGCCATAGCTTACTAGTATATCCATGGCTGTAACTTCAGTCTCTTTCTTGTGCAGTGGCTTTACCCCTGGCTCGCAAAGCATCTCTGGCTAGGTTTTTAGAGAAACGCAAAGAAAGGTACACAACACCTCTTCACATAATACACCATTCAATAGTTTCTTGAACTAACTCTCTTCCTCATCGTGTGTTTTGCAGGGTCACGAGCGTATCACCATATTGCTTAGACAAGAAGTCATCGACAGATTGTCGCAGATCAATGTCTGAATGCATTAGTTCTTCTCTCAGCTCTGCAACCTAATCTCATCTACAGTAAGAAGGCTGCTTTAGACCACTCCACACTCATATTTGCATTTCAATGGCGGCCTTTCAGTTCCTCTGTTAATTTTTTTTTCTCTGGCTACACCGAGTTTCTTCTTAGCTTATATATATACGATAGTGTATACGTTGTTTACCAGATTTTGGTCTAATGGAACTTATGAGAGCAAAACAGATATGTACTTCGGAAAATTAGTAGAACCTGTTTGTTTGTTTCTTTACTTTTTTCTTTTGTATATATCACTCAGGCTCGCATATGTATAATTCACGCAATGGAATTAGTTTGCTTCTGTTTCCCTTACTTATTTCTCCAATCAATTTATCTATTTTTTTCAAAAAATGGAGACGTTCTATTAAGGATTTGCTAATTTGTTCTGGTTAACTTGTCATTTATGTATTGGTTTGGTACAAATGTCACACCGATTCTGTTTTCATAGCAGACAAGGTGTGCCAAGTGTCCCCTTTTAAGACCTCACCAATGACGTAAAAAAAAAAAAAAACCCCAGTGTTCTTGTTCCGTGACTCCTAAAACTGCTAACCAGCATTCATAATAGAAGGCATGAATAAATAAGTTTACTCAGCGAATATGATCACATCCGTCCACAAGATCCATAACATATATCCATACTATTATAGACACTCACTCATAGTCATAGTTAACTATAAACCTGAATGTCTGATACATTGGCAATTATGTATTGGTTTAGCATAAGTTATGCAGCATAACATTCTATTTCATAAACAAGGATTAAATTAAAAAGCAGATAAACCGGATATAAATTCAGTCGCGGTTAAGTAAATGCGAATACAAAACCGGTTCAACCGGTACACAACCACAAAGAATATGTTCGGTTTCGGCGAACGAACACAATAAAGTCAGATACGAGCAGACACAGGGAATCACTGTGCTCCGGCTGATTTTCACTGTACAACCATAAGGAGCTGAAGGATCCAGTCTGATCAAGCTATTTTCGGGAGACTATTATGGATGCGAATCAAGTAGCAGAGCTGAGAAGATTCGTCGAACAGTTGAAATCGAATCCTTCGATTCTCCACGATCCTTCTCTGATTTTCTTCAAGGAGTATCTCCGAAGGTAGTGAATCTTCTCTCAATTCTCTTTCTTTCGATAGATTCCAATCTTCTGTGTAGACTTCTCCATGGAGCTGTGAGTTTCTTCTAATCGATGTTCGTTCCCGTCTTTTCGTACAGTTTAGGAGCTCAAGTTCCGAAGATTGAGAAAACTGTAAGTTGTCTTTCTTATTGCAACTCTCACTGGTAGAATTATCAGGTTACTCTTGTTTGTGCTAATTGGGTTTGCGTTCTTAATATCCTTGTGTGGAATTGATTTACCAAAAACCTTTTCTAGGCTGAACTACCTATTTGCTGATTAATGGTTCTTTTTATCACACTGAATGATGATACCACAATGCAGGAAAGAGATTATGAAGACAAGTCGGAGACAAAACCCAGTTTCTCTCCTAAACATGATGATGGATTTACTGAGTCTGATGTTGAACTGGACAATTCTGATGTAGTTGAACCAGACAATGAGCCTCCTCAGCCGGTAGGTGTTGAAGATACCAGCTTTGGATATTATCTGATGGTTGTGATCTCTTTGCAAATTTTTCCCAGATTTTTTTATTTTACTTTCTTTCCTTAGATGGGAGATCCTACAGCTGAAGTGACGGATGAAAATAGGGATGCTGCTCAGTCAGAGAAGAGCAAAGCTATGGAGGCAATCTCTGATGGTACATAACCACTAAATTAGTTTTGATTTATTTTGTTCATAGGATTTCCCCATGGGTTCAACATCTCGTTAATGCTTGATTGGTGTACAGGCAAGTTTGACGAAGCTATAGAACATCTAACAAATGCCGTCATGCTAAACCCTACTTCAGCAATTCTCTACGCCACTAGAGGTAACTTTCTTTTACTAGTTCTCTCTCTCTTTTCGGCTGAATGTGGGTGATCATTCTGAATATTTTTAATTGTTATCCTGCAGCTAGTGTGTTTCTAAAAGTTAAGAAGCCAAATGCTGCAATTCGCGATGCCAACAAGGCTTTACAGGTGATCATTTCTCTTGACATAAACTTGTTTTGTTTGTGCAGAAAATGGATTGGTAAAGCAAGCTTATTTCTCAATAGTTGTATAGCTTGGGAAAGTAATTTTATATCCCAATGGTTTTCTTCCATAAACAAGCTATATGTCTCTATAGTTTTATGGCTTGAGACAGTAATTCAATATCTAAATGGTTTTCTTTCATAGACAAGCTAAACTAGTTTATTCTGGGGTTTAGTTCAACCCTGATTCAGCTAAGGGTTATAAGTCACAAGGTATGGCTAGGGCCATGTTAGGCCAATGGGAAGAGGCTGCAGCTGATCTACATCTAGCGTCAAAATTAGATTACGATGAGGAGATAGGGACGATGCTTAAGAAGGTAATTGCGGAAACTTCTTGATATCACTGTACCAACAGTATTCTCCTTAAGTTCTACATTACCGAAAATATGCTGATAATGTGTACTTCACAGGTTGAACCCAAGGCAAAGAGAATCGAAGAACATCGCAGGAAATATCAACGCCTGAGGAAAGAAAAGGAGCTCCAAAGGGCTGAACGTGAGAGACGACAACAGGAAGAAGCCCAGGTCAGACCAACCCATACCCATGATTAAAAAAATATAATGCCGTTGTGTAGCTATCTTTGTGTAATTTTACATTCTTAACAGAAAGCACATAGGCCTGATTATCTTCTCCCTGTGAGAGTAACAATATAACCTCTCTTGACATTATCAACTTCATATCATATCAAACATCTCACACTCATTGATTTGCTTCTCCTTGCTCTTGAATCCTATCAATGCAGGAGCGAGAAGATCAGGCTGCACTCAAAGACGGTAAACATTTTATCCATTTCTTTCAAAGGTTCTCTACGTCATAATATTACTGCAACGAACTACGTATGTGTCGGAACATTTATCTGTGAGTCTTGTCCCAATGAATTGTCTGCACTCAATAAGAATCAAAGCTCGATAAGCTCTTATTAGCCACTAAATCCAGTTGATAAGGTCGCTAACCAGCTTGCTTATCGAGCCTACAGCTTCATGCGCATCACTTACCTGAGAAATTCTGCAAATCCAGACCAGAACCATAACCTCCCAACAAAACATATTTAGGGGATAGTTTAGTGGAAACTCATGGTGTATTGACACCTCAGTAGCGTTCTGTTTCTTTAGGATACCGCTAGTTCCTCAGGATTTTATATGCTGATCACAAGTATGCGACTCCACAGTGAGAAAAACAACTTGCATGTACCTTAGATCCCAATTATTCTCACAAAGCTTCATTTACAGCTTTTATAAAACCTAAAATGAAATTTGCATGTCAAAAAGGAAATGACCATCTTTTCTCCCTGATGATACAGGACAAGTGATTAGCATCCGCTCAACAAGCGAACTAGAAGCAAAGACAAAGGCCGCGAAGAAGGCATCGCGTCTGCTCATCCTTTACTTCACAGCCACATGGTGTGGACCGTGCCGTTATATGTCTCCTCTGTACTCAAACCTGGCCACACAGCACCCGAGAGTCGTTTTCTTGAAAGTTGACATAGACGAGGCCAACGACGTGGCTGCTTCTTGGAACATTAGTAGCGTCCCGACCTTTTGCTTCATCAGAGATGGCAAAGAGGTAGACAAAGTTGTCGGAGCTGATAAAGGTTCGCTTGAGCAGAAGATTTCACAGCACTGTTCTTCTAAGTAATGTTTTCTCTCTTCTCTGCTATCCCATAGTTTAAAATTGTAGCATAACTTTTAAGTATTTGTAATTGTTTACATGACAGATCCGATCAGTCGAATAAATATAAGAGGTAATCTCTTTTGTAGTTTGTTACAATGTGGAGAACTTGCAGTCTTGTGTTGTGTTGATTTTAATTTCAATTTAGTTTCTAGTTTTTTTTTTCCGGATTTTCTAGTTTTTTCGACTATGATATTTTCGGTTATTTCGAGTAACAAAACGGAATCAATCCAAATCCGAAAACATTTCGGTTATATACCGGTTTCTATAATTCAGTATCCATACCGAACCGATAAGTCTTCGGATCCTATATGGATAGCAAAATCTTTTGCCCGAACTGACCAGATCCCGAATGCCCAGCCCTAGAACATTTTTTATTGACGGCTGAAATCTGGACACGTGTCAGATAATAAGCACTGGTACTTCTCTGTCAAACGTGGAATTTGGTAATGAATAACAGTTTCTTTGAACATTTTGAAATATCGCCAGGAAAGATGCGAGTCAAATTTGATGGAGATTTCACAGAGACCAGCAATCATGATTTTGAATCTTGGTCAAATGGGCTAATTAACTCGTAACTCACAAAGGCAAAATAAGCTCGTTAAAATGTTCTAGTGTCAGTTAATTAACTAACCTAATCTTACCTGTAATATCTATCAAACAATGGTTCTATATCATCTCCCTTATCATCTCTTTGATCACCTCCATTGTACTTTTTGAGGGCATGAAGGTGGTGATGCTCCATTTGTCCATGAGACTTTGAGGAATGTAGGTCTCATGAATCATGACCCTACATGTTGACGAACACGTCTAACAAAGCAAGAAAAACTAGAAATCTCAGTCGCGTTAAATAGAGTGTCACAAGTCCGTTACAATCCATCCGTCTTGATACCGTTATCAGCACTAGCAATTCCTGCCTTTCTCTTAGAAATCCACTTGCAACTTATATGCTTATGATTTCAGGCCTATCAATGAGATCCCATGTTTTGTTTTTACACAAGGAATCCAATTCCTCATTTGCTGCTTCTATTCACTTGTCACTATCCGGATTACTCATTACTTCAGAAAAACTTGAAGATTCTGTGATACCACTATCCTCAGCTAGAGAACAAACATATGCTGATAAATCCTCATTACACTCATAGTCCTGAAATCTTGGAGGAGGATGAATATGCCTTCTCACTCTATCTCTAGCAACTTATACCCACTGAGATCCTGTTGACCAGTTTCTAACTGTTAAATCACTTCTGCATGTGTCTCATGTTGTTGTGTGTTATAAACATCTTGTTCTGTAGATGCTCCACATTGAGCTAAGTCTCTTGAATCTTTGCTTTCACCTGCAAGATCAGAATTTAAAGTTTTATCAGTACTTAAAAAACATTTTTATCATTATCTGGTTGAAGTTCTGGCCTGATGTCTTTGTACTCTTGGACGTGATCAAGTTTTCATGTTTAGTTTATTAATTTATAAGAGTCGTATAATATATAGTTAAGTAACTTAGAATTATATAATATTCATTCAAATCATCGAAGATATATGAATGAGTTAACCGTAAAACGGTTACACGTGTATGTGTGTCTCCACATTGAGTTGTCTTCTATAAACTTGTCCCTTAGTCAAAGTGTGTCTTGTAAACCTATAAAAAAAGTTTATATATCTAATAAAAGTGCGTGGTTTTCGTTTACAAAGATCGAACAATACATAACAAAGAAAACACTTTGAGTGTAACACAAGAAAGAGAGAGAGAGAGAGAGAGAGACAAAAAACAGAGTAAAATCTGTATTGTCCGATCCTTTACGACTTTGAGAGATCAAAGTTCTACATGGTATCAGAGCTATGGAGACAACAATGCAGCAAGTTATTCCAATCTTCAATGGTGAATCGTATGGCTTTTGGAAAATCAAGATAATAACCATCTTGAAAATACGAAAGTTGTGGGATGTTATCGAAAATGGAGTTATGTTGAGTTCGTCTTCTGAAAACTCACCGGCGTTAACCAGAGAGAGAGATGATCAAGTGATGAAGGATATGATGGCTCTTCAGATCCTTCAAAGCGCAGTTTCAGATTCAATATTTCTGAGAATCGCTCTCGCATCAAGCGCAAGAGAAGCTTGGAACGCTTTGGAAATGGAGTTCCAAGGAAGTTCACAAGTAAAGATGATTAATCTTCAAACCTTAAGAAGAGAATATGAGAATCTGAAGATGGAGGAAAGTGAAACCATAAATGATTTCACTACCAAGTTGATTAACATGAGTAATCAAATAAGAGTTCACGGTGAAGATAAGACCGATTACCAATTGGTTCAAAAGGTTCTTATCTCTTTGCCGCAAAAGTTTGATAGCATCGTTGCTGTCCTTGAACAAACAAAAAATCTATCAACTCTCTCTATGACAGAGATGATAGGTACTTTGAAAGCGCATGAGAAGCGTTTAAGTCTCCGAGAAGAACGTATCAATGAAGGTGCATTTTATGGAGAAAAACTTGGTTCGAAAAGAGGAAACAAGCAAGACAAGAAAGGCCATGAGAAGACCAATAAGTGGTGTGGCGTGTGCAAAAGAAACAATCACAATGAGGTAGATTGTTGGAGAAAGAAGAACGGAGGCGTTCTGCAAAAGAGTGCGAAGAACGAAAGAAAATGTTATGTGTGTGATAAACCGGGACACATAGCTAAAGATTATAAACTTAGACAAAGTGAACGAGCACATCTAAGTTTTGAAGAGTTAGAAGATCACGATGAAGATGAATGTCATATGCTCTTTAGTGTCGTTGAAGAAGAAGAAGCTTCAACAATTTGTGAAGAGACATGGTTGGTGGATAGCGGATGCACCAATCATAGGTCTAAAGATGCAAGATACTTAGCAACTTGGATCGTAATAAGAGAATCACTATATGGGTTGGAAATGGTGAGAAAGTCTTGTCGGAGGGCAAAGGAGATATACGAGTCTCTACGAATAAGGGAGTATATATTATCAAAGATGTACTTCTCGTACCCGAACTTGCAAGAAATTTGCTAAGTGTCTCGCAAATGATATCTAATGGATATCGGGTTATTTTTGAAGACAATAAATGCATGATTCAAGATCCAAATAGGAGAAAGATCTTGGATATCAAGATGGAAGACAAGAGTTTTCCAAAACGTTGGAAAAAATCAAGTGAAGATGCTTACGTTGCATTCGAAGAGAAGGAAGAAAAGATAAATCTTTGGCATAAGCGTTTTGGTCACGTAAACTATGACAAGATGGAGACAATGCAAAATCTAAAGATTGTAGAAGATCTTCCAAAGTTTGAAGTGGTGGAAGGTGTATGTGAGTCTTGTGAGATGGGAAAACAATCAAGAAGGAGTTTTCTGAAAAATTCTCAAAGGAATACAAGCAATGTATTAGATCTCATACACTCGGACATGTGTGGTCCAATGTAAACGGAATCAGTAAATGGAAGTAAGTACTTCCTAACATTTATTTATGATTATTCAAGGATGACGTGGGTCTATTTTATGAAAAGCAAGAGTGAAGTGCTCTCAAAATTCAAGATATTCAAGCCTTACGCGGAAAATCAATCGGAAACCCGGATTAAGAGGCTTAGAATGGAGGGAGGCGGTGAGTTCATGTCAAAAGAATTCATCAAACTATGTCAAGAGAGTGGCATACATCGTGAAGTAACAACACTCTATACTCCACAACAAAACAGTGTTGCGGAGAGACGGAACCGTACGCTTGTGGAAATGGCTAGATCGATGCTCACGGAGAGGAGTTTATCAAACAAGTTTTGGGCTGAAGCTATTGCAACATCAATTTATTTGCAAAATAGATTACCATCTAAGCCATTGGAGAAAGGTGTGACTCCATTAGAAGTATGGAGTGGGAAGAAACCAAGTGTAAATCACTTAAAGATATTCGGGTGTGTATGTTACGTACATGTTTCGAATGAGAAGAGAAGAAAACTTGACGCTAAAACCAAGCAAGGGATATTCGTTGGTTATAGTAATGAATCAAAAGGATACAGAGTGTTCTTATAAGTGAAGAGAAGATCGAAGTGTCAAGAGACGTGACGTTCGATGAAGAGAAGACGTGGAATTGGGATAAAAAGGAAGTAAAGAAATCGATTCTTTCACAATTTAAGATCAAGTCTTCAAGGGAACTAGGAGATCAAGGAACACATAACGATATAAACGCTCAAGTAGAACAAGTAAGTGATGCATTCAAGCGACTACAAATCTCAAATAGAGGAGTACAAAACACGGTCGAAGAAGGATAAACATCTGTTGGTCCAAGAGGATTCAAATCGATCAACGATTTGATGCAACAAACAAACGAAGTTGAAGAGATTGTTCATATACACGAGATGTGTCTTATGATGGCCGAAGAACCTCAGGCTTTGGAAGAAGCAATGAATGACGTGAAGTGGATAGAAGCCATGAGAGAAGAGTTGAGGATGATTGAAAAGAACAAGACGTGGCAAGTTGTGGAGAGACCAAGCGATAAAAATGTGATTAGTGTCAAATGGATCTTTCGTTTAAAGACTAATGCAAGTGGAGAATCAATCAAACACAAGGCGAGATTAGTAGCTAGAGGATTCACACAAGAATATGGTGTGGATTATCTTGAAACCTTTGCACCGTTTCAAGATACGATACGATAAGAACGTTAATGGCGATTGCGGCTCAACACAAATGGAAACTCTTCCAAATGGACGTGAAGTCAGCATTCCTAAATGGAGACTTGGAAGAGGAGATTTATGTAGAACAACCACCAGGATTTGTAGAAAAGGGGAAGAAAGAAAAGTTCTTAAACTCTACAAGGCGCTTTATGGCTTAAAGCAAGCACCTACAACATGGTATGGGCGCTTTGACAGTTACTTTGTCAAGAATGGTTTTGAGAGAAGTATCAATGATGCAACACTCTATGTAAAGAAGACATTGGAGGATATATTGGTGGTCAGTTTGTACGTTGATGACATCATCATCACCGGAAGCAACATGAAGAAGATAGAACGATTTAAGAAGGAGATGAAGAGTGAGTTCGAGATGACGGACTTAGGCGAACTAAATTACTTCCTTGGCATGAAAGTGATACAAAACGAAGAAGGTATATTTCTCTCACAAGAGAAGAATGCAAAGAAGCTCTTGAAGAAATTTGGAATGCAAGATTGCAAAAGTTTGTCAACGCCATTGACTCCTCACGACAAAAAGAGGAGGTCTTGAATGAAAAGTTTGAAGACGTTACGAAGTATAGAAGCATGATTGGAGGCTTATTGTATCTTTGTGCTTCTAGACCATACATCATGTATGCGAGTTCTTACTTGTCTCGCTACATGACATCTCCATTAAAGCAACATCTTCAAGAAGCCAAACGAGTTCTCAGATATGTCAAGGCTACTTTGACATATGGAATTCATTTCAAGCGAGTAGAAGAACCAGAGTTGGTGGCATTTTCTGATAGCGATTGGGGCGGATCAGTCGAGGACAAAAAGAGTACAAGTGGCTATGTCTTTACGATTCGCTTGGGTGCATTTGGTTGGAATTCTAGCAAGCAGAAGACGGTTGCACAATCAACGGCCGAGGCGGAATACATTGCTGTTTGCTCAGCAGCAAACCAAGCAATATGGTTACAGAGGCTAGTGAATGAGATTGGTTTCAAGGCAGAGAAAGGTGTAAAGATCTTCTATGATAACAAATCAGCGATTGCAATTACAAAGAATCCAGTTCAACATCGTCAGACTAAGCATATCGACATCAAATATCATTTCATACGAAAGACTGAACAGAATGGGAAGATCAAACTTAAGTACTGTCCATGAGAGTTGCAAATAGCAGACATATTGACGAAGCCCTTAAACACAACAAGGTTCGAGGTTCTACGAGAAGAGGTAGGCGTAACGATGAAGTCATGATCAAGGAGGAGTGTTGGATGTGATCAAGTCTTCATGTTTAGTTTATTAATTTATAAGAGTCTTATAATATATAGTTAAGTAACTTAGAATTATATAATATCCATTCAAATCATCGAAGAGATATGAATGAGTTAACCGTAAAACGGTTACACGTTTATGTGTGTCTCCACATTGAGTTGTCTTCTATAAACGTGTCCCTTAGTCAAAGTGTGTCTTGTAAACCTATAAATACAGTTTATATATCTAATAAAAGTGTGTGGTTTTCGTTTACAAAGATCGAGCAATACATAACAAAGAAAACACTTTGAGTGTAACACAAGAAACAGAGAGAGAGAGACAAAAAACAGAGTAAAATATGTGTTGTCTGATCCTTAACGACTTTGAGAGATCAAAGTTCTACATGTACACCATGTCTTCTCTGAAGACTACATTTCTGCTGATTACACACTTCTTGTCTTCAAGTAATCGAACTCTAAACCTTTTAACTCTTTTTGGATATCCAGTAAACACTCCTTTTTTGGCCCTTGGTTCTAAATTTCCTTCGCTTGTATGAACATATGCTAGACACCTAAACCTTCTTAATCCATCCAGGGAAGGCATTAAAGAAGTCCATAACTCCTCAGGAACACTGAAGTCAATCGCTGATGAAGGTGACATGTTGATCAGATGTACTGCTGTGGAGGGTGGCTCTGCCCAAAATCTTTGACCAAGTCTACTTTCACTTGCCATGCTTTTCACTTTATTCATTGTTGTTCTGTTTAACCTCTTAGCCACACTATTATGTTGTGGTGTGTAAATGCATGTTCTATGCTTCACTATACCTTCATTTTTGCGAAACCTGTCAAACTGTTTATTACCCGTTGCGTTAAATAAAGTGTCACAAGTCCGTTATTAACCATTCACCTTGATAACGTTACTAAAAATCCATCAAAAGAATGTCACATGATTTTTTGCAAATTAATTTGCAGAAAAAAAAATACATATTAAATCCACGAAACCGGTCCTCGGCGCTTAGGGCATTGGTTTGAAATCTTAGAAAAGAAAAAAAAATATAATTAAACATCTTCAAACTTGTTCTCCCAATGTCTTACTTTCTTTATCCAATTGAACATGCCAAAGTTTGGGCCTATCCTATCTGTTAATTATAACCAACAATATAATTCTATATATTTATTTGAAATTTTTTTACGATTACATCATCAGATTCTAAAAACTTTTACAATCGTGAGAATTTTGATTTAATATATAATTTAACAAATTTAACAATGATAACTGACTAATTATATTAGGGATTAAATTCGACCTTTTGGGTTTAACACTTTAACTTACATTGACGATGGTAAATTTTAAGAAAGAAATATCTAGAAGGACTTTGAAAACCTAATGTTATAATAGATGGGTTTAAAATTGTAATTTTGAAAGCCAGCCCAATAAAGGAGCAGTACAAAAATCATCAAGTGGTCCGCGTAACAGAGAATCAGTAAACCCCTTCGACGTTTTCGGCGTTTTTATTCACTTCCCGCTTTCAAGCGCTCGAGAGACTAATCGCTCTCATCTTCTTCCAGAACGTTCGTCTTCTGCGTTCTGTGGTTAGGATTTTCTGATTGTTGCACGAAAACCTAATTTGGGGATATAGCAGACGCTTTATCTTGATTTTTGCAGTCGATATATCAATATTGATTTCTCTTTTGTGGAGATTTTGGCAGGAAGATTTCATTTCTTCCTAAGCCCCTCTATATTCCCAAATCAGGTTCTCGTGCTGCCTCAATCATGGCTTACAATCTTCAGAATGATTCTGTAGATTATCCAGGTTCTTTCTTTATCTTCTTCTTTTACTATTTAGAATTGCTTCCTTAAACAACTTCATGTTGAACGCAAAACGCAAAACGTTTTACTTAGGAACTCTCTTCGTTGGAATAAAACCTTCTAGGAAGAATGCTTCATTGAATGTAACCTTGTGGAGTTAAGAATCATGTTTCTTCTGGTTTAGCCAGTTTTTGCGTTTTCCATTATATTCCACTGTTTCTAATCTTCTCTGGAATCGCTGGTTAGGGAAACAAGAAAAGTTTCTGTTGAGAAGAGTTGATTTTTATGACATATCTGGTGTATAGACTGTTCGATTTCCTAGAAAATAGGGGAAAACTGGATCGTTTTCCTCTCTAGGTTTTTACTCCTCCGATGTTTCTTGTTTTGTGACTGAGATTGAAAAACTACCAGTAGAGGTTTTGCTAAACCATGTTTCAGAGATTTCATAGTCTCTTATGCAAATTTTTGGTAATTGAATGGTTAAAATGATGCATTAAGTAATGGATCATTAGTTACAATGTTGTGGAGTCAAAAGCCATGTTTCTATTTTCTGTGTTTTAGACATCATTCATCTGTGATTTTATGTCACATTTGATGTGTTTTAGAAAGGGCTCAATGATATATTTCGATTGTGATATCTTCATGTTTGTATGTGAACCTAAAAAGTTGTTTGTATCTTGTTTTTAAACCAGATATTGAGGAGGTATTAGAACGCTCCAGAGGGGAGTGGCTTGGTAGGCAAGATGTCCATGACATCTTTACCTTGCACGAAAACCCTACTGTCTCTCTTGACCCAGTGAACGAGATAGAAGAAGGGTTATACATGTATAACAAGTGGAGTGTTTTAGACACCCATGAGTGGGAACCCTTTGATGATGGACGCATAATACATACTAAAACGACTAGCGAAGAGCACCAACCTATGCGTTATACCATTGTGCGTTTGGTTTTAGATCCCATTGATGAGGGAATTAGAAGTACTTATGAGAGAAGAGTGTACACACCTCGAGCCGAGTAAGTAAATTTTACAAGTTTTTTCTTTTCTTTTTGTCTTGATGAACATACTAACTGTTATTGTTTACTGGTAATAGATTTGAGGAGTGTGTGTTAGCCCATTATCGATTTCTGAACATTGCAAATGATGAAGATTCAGAAGACGATAGCGGGGTAGACACAGAAGACTCAGAAGACCCGCCGGGCGATGATTCCAGTGATGATAGTGGAGATGATGGTGGCGGGAACGACGGCGGAAACTTAGAGGAAGAAGATAATGGCGAGGATGATAGTGACGTAGATGCTTATGTTGGAGAAGATGCTGATGATCCAGCCGATTCTGACCATGAGGATGCTCCTCCTTCGCCTCTCTGTAACGGTCATGTGATTATGAAAGCAAAGAGAATTGAAGAACACCGCAGGAAATATCAACGCCTGAGGAAAGAAAAGGAGCTACTGGACTTGCATCCCCTCCCGGTGACAGCGCTAA
Organism: Boechera divaricarpa; assembly: GCA_026770425.1. Taxonomy (NCBI): domain Eukaryota; kingdom Viridiplantae; phylum Streptophyta; class Magnoliopsida; order Brassicales; family Brassicaceae; genus Boechera; species Boechera divaricarpa. The sequence goes on from CM049184.1 coordinate 8,530,822, forward strand.
GGAATTGCAATTACGAGAGACTCTATCAGGATTTTGAAGCCAGGATGCAGGCGATGACCAAGCCAACCTACACCACCATAGTCCAGCACGCCAAGAATAAGAAGCTGGCTATTGTTTTTGTCCCAACCTGTAAACATGTCCACTTGACTGCTGTAGATCTGATGGTTTACTCTCACATGGATAACTCGCAGAGTCCTGATTTCCTGTTAAGGAAATTGGAAGTACTGGAGCCTTTTGTTAGCCAAATTTGCAAGGAAACACTGTGCCATGGTGTTGGGTTCTTGCATGAGGGTTTAAGCAGTCTGGATCAGGATTTTGTGACGCAGCTCTTTGAAGCTGGACGGATTCAGGTTTGTTTGATGAGCAGTTCATTGTGTTGGGGCACTCCATTAACTGCGCATTTGGTGGTCGTAATTGGGACACAGTACTACGATGGGAGGGAAAATTCACATTCAGATTATCTCTTCTCTGATCTGCTTCAGATGATTGGCCGTGCTAGCCGATCTCTTCTTGATAATGCCGGGAAGTGTGTGATCTTTTGTCACACACCAGGTAAAAAGTATTACAAGAAGTTTCTGTACGAAGCCTTCCCTATGGAAAGTCATCTCCAGCATTTCTTGCATGATAATTTCAACGCAGAAGTGGTTGCTGGGGTTATAGAGAACAAGCAAGATACTGTGGATTATCTAACATGGACTTTCATGTACAGGAGGCTTCCCCAGAACCCTAACCACTACAGTCTGCAAGGTGTTAGCCACAGGCATATGTCTGATCACCTATCACAGCTAGTTGAGAACACTTTATCTGATCGTGAAGCCATTAAATGCATTGAGATAGAGGATGAGATGGAACTCTCTCCTCTCAACCTTGGTATGATTGCTTCCTATTATTACATCAGTTACACCACCATTGAGCGTTTCAGTTCTCTGTTGTCTTCTAAAGCCAAGATGAAGGGTCTTCTTGACATATGCCTGTGGCTAAGTTCGATTGTTTCCTTTTTTTGACTTTAAACTGATAAGTTCGATTGTTTCCTTTTTTTTCTTTTTCTTTTGTAGCTCCCAATAGAGGAATGAACTGGTCGTTCTCAAACAAAGTCTCTGCTGCCTCTTCTCAGTTTCTATCTTTCAGGCCATCTCAAGAAGATAGACATAGAAAATCTGGAAATTATCAGCTGCTGCACTCTGGTTCCTTCGTGCCATCATCAGTAGCAGATGTATATGATTCAAACCGCAAAGCTCCTTACAGTTCTGTACAGGTATTTGTCATCATAACCTATATTAACATATGTTAACCAAGACCCATGTGCTTTTTTTCCCATGCAAGATAGCTTTAAAAGTGCGCCCTGTTTTATGAGCATATAGCAATTGGTTTTTGTCTAGTTTGGCACAAGTTTCTGTTGTATCCCACGTGAATCAACACTGGTAGTTTATGGCAATTAGTTTGTGGATCTAATCTTGGTTTAATACTGATCCATTTCATTTGTAAGTTAAGCTTCTCATTTTTGATAAATTAGTTCACACAATTGCCTTACACGTACGTTACGGCTTGTTATTCTCAGGGAGTCAGAATGTTCCCTAATTCAAATCAACAAGAAGAAACTAATGCAGTTTCCATGGCCATGCCGGGTTTCCAGTCTCATCATTATGCACCAGGAGGAAGAAGCTTCATCAGCAATAGCAATAACTCACAACCTTTAGTGGGAGTTCCTATCATGGCACCTCCAATTTCAATCCTTCCTGCTCCAGGCTCCATTGTAGGGACAACTGATATTAGGTACCCACTGCTTCTCCCTTCTCTGTTAGTCATTATATCTTGTGGTTACAGAATCTCTTTCTACATTTCATAGTTGACTAAAGACTTATTTTTGTCAGATCTTCTTCCAAGCCAATAGGGTCACCTGCGCAGTTGACGATCTTTTATGCTGGTTCAGTTTGTGTTTACGATGACATATCTCCTGAAAAGGTAACTCAAATCATTTTCTTCCATATATGCATCTCTTTTATTCGTAAGGTATGGTACTCATTTGCCTTATTCTTTCATTCCTCCATCTCAGGCAAAGGCGATAATGTTGTTATCTGGGAATGGTTCTTCTATGCCTCAAGCCTATTCACTGCCTCAAACTCATCAACATGCTTCATCAGAGATGGCAAAGAGGTCGACAAAGTTGTTGGAGCTGATAAAGGTTCGCTTGAGCAGAAGATTGCACAGCACTCTTCGTCTAATTAATGGTTTCTCTCCTCTCATTGCCCTCCTCTGGCTTGTACTGTATCTTCGCAATGCTAATTGCTGTCCCATAATTTAAAATTGTAGCATAACTTTTAAGTATTTGTAATTGTTTACATGACAGATCAGATCAGTCGAATAAATATAAGATGTAAAAGAAGAGTTAAGAGAGCAGAGATACCCCTTTTTCAGCTTATTAGCAATGCCAAAGAAGGAAAAAAATGTAGACTATATCACTTTTAGGGGTATTTTGATACGCTGTCCGTTGGAAATTACAGGATGAACAGAGTAAAGAGAACAGAGGCCATGCTGAGAAACCAACAATTGTCGAGATACAAATTAATAACTGAAGATGGAAAAAAAATAACAGTAAATAGTATATTAGGGTGGTACAGCTTGCTTGATTTGCACTGAGCTTGGAACATAAGAGCACACAAGTGGCCAACAACCTGCGTCTATAGATTCGCCAAGATCCACTAGTTTGAAGTATCCCTTCTTTCCAATGATGTAAGCTATGTTGCGAGTGGGGTAAGATTTATCTCTGTCTTTATCAAGAACCACCGCGACCTTCTTCTTCTCGTCAACGAAGAAACTCCCACCTGTATACAGAAACTGAAAACCGAAACCGGTGAGTGGTTTCATATCAACCGCTAAGAACAACTTGTTCCACGACACCGCATTGGGCTCAATCTTGCTACTAATCCATATCTTGACGGTAAACGCACCACATTGTTGAAATAGCACCGCAAGATGCTTTTCTCTAACACTAGATAGAGTCACAGTATCTAGATAAAAAGCGTGAAAAGGCAGAGGAAGACGCGGTCCAAATCTCTCCGTTGTAAAATCAAAACATAGTAAGAAATCAGGGATATCTGATATATCTCCTCTCACTTCTCCTGGTACTGCAGGTGGAAGCTTCTCTTGAGCAAACCAGTACGTGTTGCCCATGAGTGACACACCACGTTGATAATACTGTATATCCCAGTCCGGATTGACATCAACAACCTTCCATGAATCAGAGTTTAAATCGTAGATTTCAAACTCACGAAGTAGGCGCTTCACCTTCGAGTCGTAATCATCCAGAAATCTCAAGACTTTGTAGCTACGAAGCGAGTACTTGTTCGTCCTCACGTATCCCAAAGCGTACCGGTCAAACAATATGTGGTAAGAATTCCTGGGTTTGATCCACCTTGTTTGCCCCGAACAAGGGTTCCAAACAACAAGACCAGATCTGTCTTTGGTGATGCATAACAATAAACCGTCGCAGTGAAAGACTTTAGATATGTCGACACGATCTGCATCGTCTAGGCTATTGAGTTTACCTATACGGTCTATAGATGGATTAAGGAGATTGACGCTGAATAAACAAACCCTATATTGGATCATCATGACCACCTGAAACTCCTTCCTGTGATAATTCTTTGCTGCTGCTTTTGCTTTACCGATGTGCTTCACTGTAAAGCTCCGATTTTTGGATAAATTGTTCAACTTTTTGCATGTAGATCGCACTCCTCTCAGAGATGTCACCGGAAGCCTAGAGAGCACCTCCTCCGCCAAATCCCTTGGAAGATTGGCTATCATCGTCGTCCTTGTTTCAACAATCTGAATCTGTAGTGGTAATAAGTTAGGTCAACCGTCCAAACCCCTATCTTTTTCTTCCGATTTCTTCCGGATCTGTCTCTGTTTTTTTGTTGGCAAACCTTCCGGATCTATCTATCAATCAAAATGAGAGGGGCTTTCGCTCATAATTTCTGTGTACGGCTGACATCTGGACACATGGCATATCATAAGCACATCAGATCTCTTCTCCTGCCGACCAGGACATTGGTAATAAGTTACTTTTAAAACTTGGGCAAAAAAGGTCATGGCACAAAGACTGTTAAAGTCTCGGCTTATAATTCTTTCACTCAAGTCAACGGCATCGTAAGGCCTCGCTTAGATTTTTTTTAGGGCTGCGAAAAAAACGAAACCAAAAGAACCAAACAAAACCGATCCGAAAAACAAGATTCAGTTTGATATCGGTTATCTTAAAATAACTGATTGGATCCTATGTTGATCAGATTTTGTGTCTGGTTCGATTTTGTTTTTTATCCGATATCCAAAAAAGAACCGAATTAACCGTTGATATATGATAATATCATATAATCGAGTATGAACGACGTTTCTGCTTTCCCTTTACTCTGATATTAAAATGATTTTACCCTAAATCCCCAAATATGGATATCCTAACTATATTCTATCCTCTGTCTGAAGTCTTCGAGAAATCGATCAGAGGTATGGCTTCAATTTTCAATCTATCTTATGGTTATTGTGTAGTGTTGCAAGCCTACAACTTATGTTCTTCATTTGCTATGAATTCGAAGCTTAGTAGTTAGTATACTCTTCTGTTCATCGATTTCTTTCTCTATCTTTCGAATATGTAGTTTAGTATAATGATATAGTCTTTTGTTATTCAGTTTGTTTGTCTGTTCTTCGATTTCTATGCCTGTTCTTTGATTTGTTTGTCTGTTCTTCGATTAACTTTTTACTTTTTTTTTTTTTTTGGTAGATGGAGTCAACTTCATTTCCAGAAGGATATATGATGATGATATCGGGACTTCTAGTCCAGGAAGTAACCACCGCAAATCCAAACGAAAAGAGAAACCGGGAACAAGTGGAGTTAGTTCGAATCCACCAAAGTCACTGAAGAAAACAAGAGTCACATCACTATTGAATACAAGGTCTTATGTTTGGGATTGTCTAACATCATCTGGGACTTCAAATTCGTAGAAGCATCTAACGAATTGCAAGCAACACAAGGCATAGACCGATAGAACCATGCACCATAACTTAAATCAAGAAGACGTTGATGGTAATTTAAAATTGTCAAAGATTTCTGAAGTTGTGTTCAGGGAGGCTTCCAATGAGATGTTAGTATTGGGTGAATTACCTCTAGCATTCATTGAGAGTGTTACTTGGAGACATTTCTGCAGTAAAGCCAAACTCTACAAGCCTCATTCTCGCAAAATAGCTACTTGGAACATTGCGAAGATGTACGTGAAAAAGCTTGAAGAGAATGATTAAATCTCCTAAGCAGAGGGTCTCTCTTAAAATATATATTTGGGTTGCTCCCACTACTGATGCGAGTTATATGGTTATTATTGTGCATTATGTTGATGCAAGTTGGTGTTTGAGGAAGCTAATTATAGGTTTTAAAAACATTTCAGATCATAAAAGAAGAACTATATCATGAGTGTTTGGTCGAATGGGGGCATAGAGAAGATCTTCACCATTGTTGTTGACAATGCTACAACCAACACTTCATCTCTCAAGAAGTTCAAGGATGCATTCAAATCAGTGGGAAATGATACATTGGTTTTAGGTGGTGAGTTCGATATGCTGCTCACATTCTGAATTTAATGGTGAGGGAAGGGTTACAAGATGTGGATGCTAATGTGGCTGTTATCCGTAATGGGGTGCAATATGTGAGGTCTTCTACTCTGAGATACAAGTCATTTAAGCTGCGTGTTGACTTAGGAAAGTGAGCAGAGGAAGGTTGACTATGGACTTGAAAACTATGTGGAATTCAACCTATCTAATGCTGAGTCGAGCAATGAAGTTTAGGTTAACACTTGATAAGATGGAGGATGAGGATAAACTCTTTAATGACTATTTTTTGGAGTATGAGAATGGAAGAAAAGATTGGACCATTTACTTTAGAGGATTAGGATGCAGTTGAGAGACTAGTGAGATTTCTTATCATCTTTTATAATTCTGCATTGATAGTATCTGCATATAATAAGGTTAATTCTCACAAGTGGTACAATGAGATTGTTATAATCGAATTGAATCTAGCCTCATTGTGCACTAGTTCTGATGATGAGTTAATAAAATAAGCATGTGAAATGAGAGAGAAATTTGACAAATATTGGGTTGTATTGCATGAAATCAATATGCTTTTGATTATTGCTAGTGTGTTTGACCCTAGAAACAAAATGCAGTTTGCAACACTTTGTTTTGATCAGCTTTATGGGAAAGATAGTGAGCTGTCTTTTAGCTTGCAGCTTCAGTAGAGTCTGTTATGACTAAGCTGTTTAAAGAATACAATACAATACAGATGTTGGGCCATCATCTCAGTCTAGGTCATCTTCTCAGAATGGTCAAGATCATGTTCCTTGTGATTTGATTGATAAATGGATTTGGCAGTTGATGATCATGGGTATCATAGGATGGATTTTGTGTACAATGCAATGGTTAAAGAAAAAAAACTTCATGATGCAAGCAATGAGTTGCATATATATTTGAAGAAACAAGTGGAAAGCCCAAACCTTCTGATGGGGACAGAATATGACGTGTTGTCATGGTGGAGGCTCAATTGTGCAAAGTTCCCTATTTTATCAGAGATATCTAAGGATGTCCTGGCTATGCAAGTATCTTCTGTTGTATCCAAAAGTGCATTTAGCACTAGTGGTCGTATACTAGACTCCTATAGGAGTTGTTTGATTCACTATATGATAGAGGTTTTGATGTGCACAGAACAATGAATGAAGGGTGATCTTCATTATAGTGAACAAGGAGTGGTTACCAGTCAATAAATGCTTACTGAAGTTGAGCTGCTAGAGATACTTCAAAAAGGTACTTAATGTTCTTTAAATTCTATTTCATACCTTGTTTAGAATTAACATTCATTTTTTTAATTTTTTTTTTACATTTTTTTTAGAGTTTGATGGTCAAAAAACTTTTCAAAACTGATATAAAGTATTACTTGTTATGTGTTTTTTACTTTTTCTTCTTGTATCATGATTTATATTACTCATTACTTATATGGTAATGGAATTATGGATCATTCGTCATTAAAGTTAGAGTAATAGTGATTCTGAATTTTGTAAGTTTGTAACAGGGAGTAGTCGAGTAGGTGACAATTGAAGTTTCGGCTATGCTTTAGAGTTTTGATGTGTCTTCTTCCGAAGTCAGAACTCAGAAGTTCTTCTTTGTTTCTTTCTCTTTAAAACTTGGAACTTGAATTCAATGACTTGCTTGGCATTATAAGTTTGAAACTATCATAATTTTTCTTCTCTTTTGTAGTTTGTTACAATGTGGAGAACTTGCAGTCTTGTGTTGTGTTGATTTTAATTTCAATTTAGTTTCTAGTTTTTTTCCGGATTTTTTGGTTTTTTCGACTATTATGGATATTTTCGGTTATTTCGAGTAACAAAACGGAACTGATCCAAATCCGAAAATATTTTGGTTATATACCGATTTCTATAATTCAGTATCCATACCGACTGATAAGTCTTCGGATCCTATATGGATAGCAAATTCTTTGACCCGAACTAACGTCACGTTAATAACCATTAAATTTTCACGTTAACACCGTTAGTAACCTTATAGTCCCCCTTTCAAAAACTTATAAAAGCATACAAGTTTTCAAAAAAAATTTCTCAGATGTCACCGGAAGCCTAGAGAGCACCTCCTCCGCAAATCCCTTGGAAGATTGGATACCATAGTCGTCTTTGTGTTTCATAAATCCCTTTATTTTTTTCTGATATATGAGAGGATTTTTTTAATTAGATTTCTATGTAATGCTAACATTTTATCGTGTAAAAAGTTTAAGGAAACAATAATTATTTTTCCAGATTCTATTTGACATAAGCATTGTAATTAAGAATTAAAATTAATTCATTTATTGTGATTAAGTCTCAAAATAAAGAAAGCACATAATCCATTAGCCTCTTTTGGTCAAGACTCTGTATTCCCCTAAACAATGACTCTGTATTCCCCCTTCAACATGAGTCCTCACAACCAGATCACTCACAATTTTTGACCTCTTCACTACGCTTCCCCAATTTACCATAAAATTCACTACACTACCCGAATTTTATAAACTCTGCGCAATTCTACCTAACGTGACCAAATTTCGGTTTAATTTAATTTAACCATGTTTTCTTAACTAATAACCATCTAAACCGCTTTAAACCCTAATTTTAATCAAATCATACCCAAAAATCAATTCAACCCAATTTTTTCATCTTCTTTATCCAACATTCATAATTTCTAGAAATTTCTTGATTCATTTTGAGGTAAAAAGATGAAAAAAAATGATTTGGTATAAATAAAGAAGATGAAAAAATTGGGTTGAATCGATTTTTGGGTATGATTTGATTAAAATTAGGGTTTAAATCGGTTTATATGGTTATTAATTAAGAAAACACGGTTAAATTAAATTTAATCCTAGACCTGGTCACGTTAGGTGGAATTGCGCAGAATTTATAAAATTCGGGTAATGTAATGAATTTTATGGTAAATTAGGGAAGCATAATGAAGAGGTCAAAAATTGGAGGTGATCTGATTACGAGAACTCATGTCGAGGGAGGAATACAGAGTCAGTCCCTCAAAGAACCACATTAAAAGGCAACTTTTTCGTTGTCGACAAGACCATTACATTAACACTTTATATTTATTTATACCAAATTTTGTTTGTTTTGGGTTTTAATAATATATATGGGCTCAACATTTGGCCCAACAAAAGAAGCAGTGTCTTAATTTTTTTTTTTTTTTTTTCTTCAGAAAACTGATTGTAAATTCAAATTCCGTCTGTATTTATTATTCATACATCTGGAGCTTCGATAAGCCCTCTGATTTAGGTAATTATTGTCGCGCATAATGATTTATTTGTTCTAATCAAACTTTTGAATTTTCCAATTACGATCACTTTATCTAGAAATTCACAACCGAAATCACGGCCGGAATATGAGGCGGTTACCGCCGTGGATGCTCGGTGGCGCGTCCACCGGTGAAGCAGCCACACGCAATGGTTCAGAACCCACCAAATCGAAGGCTGAAAAAAGACCGAGAAGAAACGTAAAACCCAAAGAGAAAGACTTAAATCTCAATTCAGAGGAACCAAAACGAGTTCCTAGGAAGATGGGAAAAGAAGCTAAGCGTAGTAATGGTCCGGAGATGATTCAATCAGTGATGACTGGTCGAGAAGATGAGCATCTCACAGTTGATGACTTATTAAGCTTCGCTCATGAGGTATGTAAATCTATTCCATAGTTTATTTTTGCTATTAGTAATCTTGAAATTTACTTAATTACTTATTCATGTTCTTCTTCCACTTAACCATTAATCGCAGTATGTCCAAAGTGATGAAGTCCAGACAAGCAAGGAGGATGAAAGCTTGTCAATGTCTGAATCCATGTTAGTTGTGGATGAATCAAATATGGCAACATCTCAACGAGAAACCAGAGATCCAACAGCAGAGGACATGTTAGATCTTCTAATGGGTCCTTTTTTCAAGAAAAGCTAGAATAGAATCAGAATTGGGTTTTAAGTGCTTCAACATATTTGCCCAAGTTTTGAGTTTTGTTCCAGTATATATATGATAAAGCTTCATTTTTTCCTATGATATATGAAAGACGCAGATAAAATTTTGAAAGAGGAAGAAGAAATGTACGAGCTACTGAGTTCATAAGCCCAGGGAGAAGGGCAAACGAAAGCATTAGTGCTCCTGAAACATTAAGATTTCTCAATTTTGGCAACTAAAAGGACCGAAAGCACCACTTTTTCAAGCGCATCAGTGACGTGCTGCCTTAATCAACATAATCACACACAAACACATACACGAATCAGAGAGCTTAAGATTGGAATCAAATCAAATACACTCACTACCTCTCAGCGGAGATGGGTGTATATATACTGACGACGGCCACATGTAGAAAACCCTAGTTGTTCGCTTCGTGGCGCCTTAAGGACTAATGGGCTTGTTTGTTTTTTTCCTTTATTGGGCTTATACGAAGCTTCGAGTTGAATGCTCTTAAATACCTTTTAATTTCTCGCTTTCCATATAAACCAGAAAAGTAATGTGAAAATTTTATAAGTGCTACACATGTATGAACATAGTGGATTCCTCACGAATAGAAAAATCTAAATTGAAGTAAATCAACTATGCCTAGAAATCTTTTAGAAACCATGAAATCGACAATAAACCTAAAGAAAGGAAATGCAATAAAACGTGATTAATGGTTTTTTGGTTGCTCCGCACGGTTGATAAGATTAATTGTGTACTTTTCAATTTTCAAATTTGTAGTTTTAAACCATCCTCAAACTTTCTTTAAGGTAAATGATAGCTTTGGAGAAAAAAAAAGGGTAAAAGATAGCTACATACACAAGTATAGGTCATGGTCAGATATCCCAAAATTACATATATATATAGTGAACTACACAAATTAAATGTATCGCATGTCCACGTATACCAACTAACATACGGCATGATGTTAACACGATAACCATCATATTTTGGATACATGTTCACCGAAATCCGATAAAGATCGGCGTTGACCAAAAAAATATTCAAAAAATATTTAGTTTTAGTTAAAAATAATCATTAACATGCATTTTGATCATTTAGCTTGTACTTTGTATCAAACCAATAGAAAAAGTCAAGAAACAACAAAAATAACCTACTCTTAACACAAAAATTTGGAAGCATACTGAAAAATATGACTTTTCACAGCAACAAAAACACAGGGAGCATTTTCAGAACAACCAGAAACCCATCCTCATAATGAACATGAATATGTTAACTTCTAATTTTATTTTGACCGGGTTAGCTAAAGAGTTAAAGGGAAACATGAACCTAATTCCACAAGACTCAAAGAAGAGACAATATGGGCATATGAGTTACTAAGAATAAACTTCAATCATCCATCTCAGAACCTAAACAAGACTAATTTGAAGATTTTAAACTAATATAGAAAATGATACCAAAAGCTTGAGCTATGCAATATATAAATAACACAGAAAAAGAAGAAAAATAACTCTTTATCGCCATAAGTGTCAAAGTACAAATCTTTATATTATTAATAACTCAACATTTAAAAGAAAAATCTAATAAAGTCAGAACACTCATAATAACTCAAGAAATAACAACCAAGAACATAAAATCTAGGGTTTATTTCAATACTTGATTTATTAGTCATGGTTTTGTCCGTTTTCTTGTAGTATGGGGATGCCTTGTTTATGTCTAACACTCGCATACACATCTCGATAGTTATCATGTCTTTGGCGTTGACCCTGGAGAAGAATACGAAAGGACATTGAATATATGTCATCTTTACTTCATACTCAAAATCTTCATTCAATTTTATTAAAATCCTAATTCTTCCTGCACGCGCAAAATTTCTCTCTCTCGTTAGAAACTTTTTGGTGCAGATAAAGCTGTGCTTCATGTCTAAAAAAATACACTCTAGTGTACTTTACATATCTTGGCTTTTGCTTTGCTGCATTAAGAATACCATCAAGGCACTCAAAAATTCTTGTAGCCGTGCGCGTTTTAACGATGACAACACCATGTTCTTTGCAGAGTCGCACGACACCTTCCAACAACACTCACAATAACACCATTTTTTAAAGTTTATTTTTGACCTAACAACAAAACATTTCGTGAAAGAGCTAAAGTAACAACGTCAGTTAAATGAGACGTTGAAAAAATAACGATTTGAACGACATCAATTATTATGAACGAAAACTGCATCAATAGAGAAAAAGAAAGAAACCAGCGACATCAAAAGAGAAAGATTCAAAGAACGTTAGTGTATTTATTTGTCATAAGAGAGTGTCGTGCGACACTCAAAAGAACAGAGCCATAATAGATTCAGTTGAAGTTGTTAGTGATATAATTTAACTTTGATTAATTAAAAGGCAGTGACAATTGATTAAAATTGTATCTAATCAATAAAGGTGAAAATGCATAGGCCAAACAAGATGATAGGGCATGAAATCATTGGAAAACTGTTTTTATTAAAATAATTTTTTTAAAAACAAATTATTAAAATAACTTAAAATGATGTTTTAATACCAAATTTTACAAAGTGCCAAAATTGGTTCAATTTTTTCATTAATTTTTAAAGGTTTTCTACCAAAAAAATCTTCAAATAATTATTTTGTATATTCTATTTCTCAAAAAAAAATGTAGATCAATCTGTGCAGGTAAAAGTAATAAGCAATATAACTCGTTGTTATCACCGTAAATTTGTAAAATTTGATAAATAGTTTATTAAATTAAAGATTTCATATCAAAGAGTTTAAATCTACTTTTAAACAATATTTAAAAAACATCTATCCAAATTATATTATATATTATTTTTGGTTTTGATGTGCATATTTTTTAGAGATAGAGTATAAAATTGAAAGAAATGACTACATGGAGGTTAAAACCCAAAATAAAACTGATAATGAAAGTTTAAGGAATAGCTTGTACGACTGTATCGCCGGAGGTGCTTACCTCTCTCACACCTATTTCTCTTCTTCTATTCGACATTCGAAGCTCTCTCTTTTACCGCGCTTCCTACACATTTTGGCAGACACCAACTCCTACCTAATCTGGTAGCAATCCATTTGCAGATCGTATTGACCCGAAGAAGATCCCATCAGGTAACCCACCGCTCCAAGAATCACGAGTAGCTCGTTCCGTCTTCTTTAGTGCGTGTCCCGTTGCTAAATCTACTCAATTCTGAGTCATTCGAGTGTGATCTGGATCGGCTGCGTTATCGATTTCGTTTTTCCCCGTCTCTGAGTTTGGATCCAGTCAAGTGATTTAGATGCGAGAAAGTTGGGATTGTTGATAAATCTGTAAACTTTATGGAGAGAGAGAGGATTAATGGGATTGTGATAAAACTCAATTCTGTTTAAAATTGACTAAATTTGGTTCTTCTGTGTTGCAGTTTTTGGGTTTTGAGGAATGAATTTCTTACTTCGATCTGCTTCTTCCGCTACTCATCGGCCGCCGGTAAGCGAACCACCAGCTACGCCACCTCAACCTCCGCCCGAAACTACGAAGCCGGGAGCAACTTTGGAAGGGCTGATTGCCGAAGAGCCTTTCCCACAATATCCATCAGTTGAAGATCTCGATCGTGTGGCTGACGGATCTGGAGATGATGATGGTAGTGGAGAGTCAAATGCAAAGAATTGTGGCTCTGGTATGGAGAGATTCTCAGATGTGTCAGAGGAAGAAGGATGGATCGCCATTCCATATAGTATAAACTTAATCTCTTTACTTAAAATTTTCAGTTTTTGATTTCGAAAGTATTGAATTAACTGTCTTTGTTAGTTATCCTGATTTGGTGACATCTTATTACAGAGGAAATCCCGGATAACTGGTCTGAGTCTGTTGATATTCATTCGTTACGGTCGCTGGATCGGTCCTTTGTTTTCCCTGGTATGCTGTTTCTTAGATCATCTCATCATTTGCATTTAAACTGCTACTAGCTATTGAACGTCAAAGACATTTTTCTACTTTAGGGGAGCAGATTCAAATCCTTGCATGCTTATCTGAGAGTAAAGGAGACACAGAGATCATTACCCCTTTTAAGGTTGCTGAGGTAATGAGCAGAAGTGGACAGAGAAAGGTCTCTGACAAACAAAATGGAGATATGTCTGATGGGGCAAGTACACCATCAGGGGATGGAGAAATGAGTCCTGATGCTCAGTTTGCAACTCAGAATGGTGACAGCCCTGGTAAAGAGAGTTTGGATTCACAAAAGGACTTATCTGATGGCGAATCAATCTTGAGGATGGAAGATCATCAGAGACGAACAGAAGACTTGCTTTCCAGGTTTCAGAAGTCTCATTTCTTTGTTAGGATTGCAGAGTCTGGTGAGCCACTTTGGTCAAAGAAAAGCTCTCTGGTCACAGATAATGAGATGGATGAAAAGAGGAAAAGCACGAAAAGTAGACCTTGTGTTAGTGCTTTTGTAGATAGAGGAGACTTCGATCCTAATGTTTCTGGAGGTGTAGCTAGAAGTAAGGCAAAATGCTGTGCCTTACCCAATGGAGATATAGTGGTATGTGATGGTAAATTTGTTACTTTCTGTTTTGCTAATAAAACTAGGGTAGTCTGTTTGAAATGATATATGAACCACTGAACTTCCTCTTCTTGTGTAATGCATTGACTGATTTATGTGAATTTACCATACTACTCGTTCATATATTCTGAACTTTTTATAACCGAGTTAATGGACCTACTGATTCTCAGACAACACTTTTGTTTGGAAGGATGCAGGTCTCTTTACAAGTTTATATTGTCGACTGTCCCAAAGAACCCATCATAGAGATACTGCAGTTTGAGAAGCATCAGGACAAGGACCAAAATTCTGAGAACGATAAGGATCCATATGGGAATCTTTTAAAGTGGCTGATACCGTTGGATAACACTATTTCTCAACAACCCCGCTCTCTACCACCTCCTTTAAGCCCTAGCCCAAGTATCAGCAGCACTGCACACAAGCCAGCGATCTCTTCTACCTCAGGCTCTCAACTTTTCTCATTCGGCCATTTTAGAAGCTACTCCATGTCCGCTCTACCTCCAAACACTGCACCAGTTACTGGACCCATGATAACACAAAGCTCTAAACCATCATTTGATATTGAAGATTGGGACAGTTACTCTGGTCAAACGTTACGAAACGGTCAGAAGTCTGGGACTGAAGAGCTTTTATCTTTCCGGGGTGTCCCATTGGAGCGGGATAGGTTCTCTGTTCGTTGTGGACTCGAAGGTATCTGCATTCCTGGTAGAAGGTGGAGGAGGAAACTCGAGATCATCCAACCTATTGAGATAAATTCTTTTGCAGCTGACTGCAATACAGATGATCTTCTCTGCGTTCAGATAAAGGTGTGTCTCTGCATTGTTGTTAAACTTTGGTGTTACTGTGGTCAGTTATTTTCTGAGATGCGTCTTAATTTGCCTTTTTTACTGGCAGAATGTGGCTCCTATCCATGCTCCAGATATTGTAATATACATAGACGCCATAACAATTGTTTTTGAAGAGGCGGGGAAAAATGCTTCCCCTTCCTCAGTACCAATTGCATGTATTGAAGCTGGAAACGAGCACAGTTTGCCGAATTTAACTCTCAGGTTAGCCTATTTACCTAAAGTTTCTCGGAATTGTTTCTATTGTATTGAAATTTCGCCCCATCACTCTTCTTGATATAATTGATGGATTTAGATATCGGCATTTTGCTTTAGGTATCCTTTCTTGGGTCGTTTGAATGGCCAGTAAGTTTCAGAAGTCTTCAATGATGTGATAGACAAAAATAATCCATACTATTAGGTAATCTTGGGTAGTGACTAAGACATCGTAGAACTAGTTATCAGATCTAGCTGAGTTTCTGAGGGAAATTAGCCTCAACGAGCATAGTTGGTAGGAGACTAAAACCAGAGCTAAAATGCCCCTTTCAGGAACATTATAGAGTGCATTTACCTACCCTTAGTTTTCTTGCAACCTTTCAGGAAAGGTGAGGAGCACTCATTCATCGTGAAGCCTGCGTTTTCTGTTGGTAGTAATCTGAAGCCCTCTGCTGCAAGAAAAGAACTCAAATCATCGAGTTTATCTCTTCCAACTGTAAATTTTGAAAGAAAAGGGAGCGGTTTAAGTGGTGATCAGTATGCGGTTATGGTGTCATGTCGGTGCAACTACACAGGTAGATCCATGGTGCCATGGTTTGTAGCCATGTTTTTGTCTTTCTTCTGTTCAGATCTGTAGCTGGTTCTTTAATGTTTATTTTTTTTTTTGTTAAATTTATAATATGTTGGATTCAGAATCAAGGCTGTTTTTCAAACAACGGACAAATTGGAGACCACGAGTTTCGAGGGACCTGATGATCTCTGTTGCATCTGAAATGTCAGGAGAGCCTTGTGGTCCTCATGGGAGAGCCTCTCAACTACCTGTTCAGGTCATTCTCTCTCTGACTATCTCTAGAAGTTAAATGCAAAAATGCATGTACTAATGGAAGGCGTACGCAGCTGAAGTAACTGCTAGTGTATACCCAAATTACTCGAGCTTTAGTTAGATGTTGTCGCTAAATTCTGGCTAGTAGTTGTGACTTCCTCAGTTAAGACTGGCTTTGTATATTTAAATAAGAAACTATGCAATAATTAGAAAGCCCCTAACTGCAATGTGGTCCTAATTTTCAAATTAAACCAACCACTGGCCATCTGCAAAGACCACCCAACTTATATCCCAAATGGCGTGTTTATTTTTGTACCTCATACTTTTTATCTACTGGTTTCAGATTTTAACTCTTCAGGCATCGAATTTGACATCAGAAGATCTGTCTTTGACCGTTCTCGCTCCTGCATCCTTCACATCACCTCCGTCTGTAGTTTCCCTAAACTCCACGCCTACGTCCCCTCTAAGCCCATTCCTAGGATTCTCTGAGTTCACAGAGAGGGTACAAAGCGAGAAACGCAACACAACGATGCGTAAACACCAATCGTTACCCCCAATTCCACTGGAGACAAGAACAGAGAACACAAATGGTGAATCTTCCAATCCTTCAGATGTTGTTCCGAAGAGCGGCTTAGGTTGCACACATCTCTGGCTACAAAGTCGAGTTCCCTTGGGGTAAACATCTAATAATATTATCCAATGAGTTTATTCTTGGTATGGTTTTATGTCTTTTACATTATAAATTGATAACGGGCTTTTACTTTCTAAATGCATCAGATGCGTTCCTTCGAAATCTACAGCTACGATCAAGTTAGAGCTACTCCCTTTGACTGATGGCATAATCACTCTTGATACTCTCCAGATCCACGCCAAGGAGAAAGGTAAGCAAAAAAATCCTCTGGTTCTCACCAAATGACTAGAAACACTTGTGCTGCGTCTTCTCTCTTTCCATGAAAACATGTGGTTCCATATGAACACATTAATAGCCTGCACACTGTAGAAACCTCAAAATGTTTTTTTTTGTTTTAATTTTTTTTATAAAGAGTCTTCAATATGATTTGGAGTAAATCCTAATCATAAATGTTAGATGCTCCTGTTTAATGACTAGACCATCGGGCTCGTTTGTGTGACAGGTCGTAGATACATTCCAGAGCAGTCTCTGAAGATAAACGCAACTTCAAGCATTTCCTCTGGGATTTTCTAGTCTTACCCAATACCACTTTTGCCTATTGTTAGAGCCAAAAAGAGTCATCAAACACAAAGCAGTTACATCTCAATAGAGGCCCATCCAAGATTGTGTGTTGAAAATTGATTTTGGTTTCGATGTTTCAAGGTTTGAAGATAATTATGTTGTAAAACCCACTTGTGTTTTTCTTATTTATTTGAACCATGTATTTGCGTTCTTTGGCTTCTTCGTTTTTTGGTAATTGGTTGTTCTGAAATTTGCATAGAGAGATTAGAGACAAGACAATCATTGGTATTGAATTTATATTTTGGTATTTGCTTATAAAATCAGATCATCAACCGAGGATTAAACAAAACTTTGTTACCAAATCCTAATTATCTTTGAAAGTTACAAAATAAATTACATGATCCAAGTTCTGAGTCCCAAGTAATCAAATGAAGCACAAAAAGTCCTGAGCACCGGAACTTAGGTGCACTCAAATGCAGGGGAACGCAGCTCTACAAGTCTGAAGCCATTTTCGCAGTGACCCCAAGTCGCCGTCGTGAAGGCAAAAACCCTTGACCTCCGGGATCAATATCTTGGAGAGGCGAAGATGTCGACATTGTTGTCTAAAATACTTACGAGATCGAACGCTCAGAGCCACTGGTGCTCTACTACAACCAGTATATCTGCCTCTCCTTCTTTACCGAAACAATTCTGGGCACGACACTTCTCCGCCGTCGCCGACTCTTCCTCCTCTAGCTCCGCCGCGCTTGGAAGCCAACCTAGTTCTTCTGCTCCACCGCAAGGTATGTCGCTCGTGCTATGTATTCCGATGCTTAAGCTTGAAATCTGGGGATATTAAAAAATCAATTTGTGAAAACTGCTTAAGCCCTTTTTGTTTCAGAGAACAAACGAGGGTCCAAGTGGTCACAGTTGCTGTTGTTCTTGCCTGGAGCGATTACCTTCGGCCTCGGGTCATGGCAGATCGTCAGAAGAGAGGAAAAGGTCGGTGTCGCTATTTCGAAATCAGTGGAAGTCCTTTGCATTTTGTTTTCATTTGTCTTTTTCTTCTCCTATCATGTCTCTCTAGCTTGGTTATAGTTTGTCTTAGACTTTTAGCTGGAATCTATATATGTTCGGAATGTGGTTCACACCAATTTGTGGTTTTGGGATCAGTAGAGGAGTTAAAGTAACTTGATCTTAGATTCGTGATCTGTGATCTGGGTACAGCACACACTGATCTATGCTGAGGCAATGCAGTTTTATGCACCGTCATGTAGACTAATTAAGTTAACTTAAGTGTCACATTCCAGTGAGAATTCGTGTATCACATTGATGTTCAAATGTTCGTAATTATTTGATATAAATGATCTGACGACACTCTTGTTTTATTGTGAACCCAAGCTCAGTACTGGCTACCATGCCCATGTCTTCGTAGCAATTACTCTTTATTCCGTTACTTGATGTCTTTTCTTTTTCTCTTCCAAATAGTTGCTGAAGCTGATACATTTAACATTATTTGGTGCTTTTGGCTGAGTAGACCCTATAGCTTTATTCACTCCTGTTTAACGCAGTTCAAAACACTGGAGTACCAACAGCAACGGTTGAATATGGAACCAATGAAGCTAAATACAGAACATCCTCCTGATAAGAATCTGGATGCATTAGAATTTAGACGGGTTAGTTGCAAGGGTGTATTTGACGAGCAAAGGTGTATCTATTTGGGTCCACGGTCTAGGTCCATATCGGGAGTGACTGAAAATGGATTTTATGTCATCACACCTCTATTGCCGATCCCTGGTGACCTGGATAGGTGAGGGTAATGATCCTTTCTCCTTGCTTTTAAGTCTTTCTATTACCCTTTTTCGGCCTTATTTGTCAGCCGCATAGATTAAAATTAGGGTCTTATCTTTATGTTTTCAGTGATGGCTGTGAAAGTATTAAAGCTCTTTCTCAGGATACAATAGGCCATTGGGTTCTCTAATCCCATTATACTCTCTAAACACTTGTCCATGATTGTCTTACAATAATCACATTATTTTGGAGATTCTGATAGGCGGAGATTGTAATACTAAAATCGTTTGGTTAATAACTGTTAGACAGCATCTAACTAGTAAAGAGTTTAAGAATTAATTTGGTATTATCCTTCTTTGTGTTCTGCTGCAGTGTCACTTACGCCTTGATTGGTCTTGGCTTTGTCGTAGTATTTCGCTTCGGGTTTTAGCTATAGAGTTTAACTGTTTGCTGAAGTCTGATTGTTATTTTCCTTTGTCCACTAGCGTGCAGTCACCTATTCTGGTGAATCGCGGATGGGTTCCTCGAAGTTGGAGAGAGAAGTCACCTGAATCCACAGATGCTGACTTCATTACAAACCAGTCAACAAAAGCTAAATCAGTCTCCAATGAACAAAATTCCTGGTGGAAATTTTGGTCTAAGACGCAAGTGATTGACGAGGTTGGTCTTGTTATACCCTCTTGTTCAAAAACTTCTTTCCTTTATCATAAGGCTGGCTTCTCACATATTTGTTTTAGCTCGAAACTGTAATTTTGTGGATGCATCAGAATAGAAATATTGTATTTTTGCAGAGAGAGATTGAATTTAGCTATATGCAAAGATTTACTTATTTGGTTCGTCTTTATCAAATCTCTTGCATACGACTTGTGAAAACTGAAATCTTGCAGGAGCAAGTACCTGCGGTTAAGCCTGTAGAAGTCGTTGGTGTGATCAGGGGAGGGGAGAACCCGAGCATATTTGTTCCATCCAATGATCCAAGTACTGGACAGTGGTTCTATGTAGATGTTCCTGCGATGGCTCGAGCCGTAGGTCTTCCTGAAAACACAATTTACATAGAGGACGTCCATGAAGAAATAGATCGAAGTAGACCGTACCCTGTTCCTAAGGACATCAACACCTTGATCCGTAGTAAAGTCATGCCACAGGACCATCTCAACTACTCAATAACATGGTAAACTCCATACAGATACTTTTAGGGGTTCTTGGCATGGTCTGGTCTTAATTGCTATGGTGAATGAGAGACATTTTGTTTGTGTCGATGAACAGGTACTCTCTTTCCGCAGCTGTCACTTTCATGGCTTACAAGAGACTCAAGCCAAAGTCTGCGCGCAGATAAGCTACCTCTCTGCTCAAATCAAATCAAATCTTATTCTTTTTGTCACATGTCTGCAGAAATAATAATTGCAGTGGATAATTGGTTTTAGGTTTAAACTTTCATAAGAAAAAGGGCACAATGAAAAACTTGATATTGTGATAACTTAATAGAAATTTGTAGTTTTCCTTTTCGACGATGGAAGAAAGTTAGAACTCGAAGCCGTTTGTTGGTAAAGACGGTTGCAATGAGTGCTTGTAAAAATCACCATTGTTCTTTCTTGTAGACTATCAGCAGTTGTTGGTGTTAGTGATACTTATTATCAAGAAAAAGTCATTTTTTGCTTAAAAGTAAAATTGCGGTTTAAGAGTGTTTATTACATACCCTATATATTATTTGGGAAGTACAATTATAAATAAACCTTACAAAATGTTAATAATTACTTCACATTATCAGTACATCTAAGAACAAATTAAAATCTCTCAGTAAAGATATTTTAGTCAATTAATTATTATGTGATCATTTAATTAAATATTAAATTAATTATTTATAATTTTCATTCTAAATAATTTATTTATTTTAGTTTTTTGAAAAAAAAAAAATAGATTTTGTAAAGATTTTGTTGATTTAATTAAACACACTAATTAAATTAAATTAAATGTTGATTTAATTTTCCAAAAATAAGAGATTTAATATAGATTCTGATTTTTGAAAAGATTTTAAGAAATAATTTAAACCGATTTAATTTTGTTTTAGATGCTAACAAAGATTCGATATTATAAAAATTGATATTATAATTTTCATAAAGTTTTGGAATAATTACAATTTTTTAATATTCTGATTTTATAATTTTTAGATATTTTTTTATAATTGTAATTTATTGTGTTATAGCACGGGATATATCATAGTTATATATATTTTGAAACATTTTCTTAAATATATGTTGTGTTTATTCGAAACCCTATAGACTGTCTGTATAAGCTGCTGTCAAGAGGAAAATAACGACCGTCTGAACTCAAAAAAAAACATATTACAAATTTTGTTATTACCTTTTTTTATTCTACTAAAATCCTCATTATTCCACTGACGATACTAGGATCTTTGCCGCGATGCCTTTGTGTCTTTGACTCTAGTTGCAGTTTTTGAAAACATTTATCGATGTGGTGTATCTCCCTCCATGTTTAGTAATATCTTACACGAAAGTTCAAACAAGGTTTTGTTTTTTCAATAAAAAAGGTCAACCATTGTAAATGTTACCAAGGAAGGCCAAACAAGAAACACAGAAGAAATACACGTATGAACTGTTAACTCGTACTAAACACTTTATGAAATAGAACAAAATTCATCCATTCTGCAAAACTTGTTTTAGTTATATAGGTTTATAATAAGAAAAAAAATTATTAATCGTAGAGACTGTTGAAAGGCTTGTTTTGAATGGTATAGTTTTACGGAAGGAATAAAAAATTGAATTAAAAATAAAAATATTTGAAGTAGCTGAATGATATATATAATAAATGGAAAGAAATGAAACAATTTCGTTTTTTTTTTTAAATAACGTAATGAATGATTAGTAACTAAGTAATTGCATATAGTAAGTAAATGATTAAGGCATGAAGGAAGGCGAGGTGTAATATCAGTCTTGTCCCAGATTGTTCGCCAGAGTCAGAGAATCAGAATCATCCTCGCTGTTTCCTATTTGCCAATATTCTCACCCAATCATCTTCTTTCTCTTCCCATCAGAGCCAGCCAATCCATGGCGGTTTCTCTATTTACCTCTTTCTCTTTCTAGCAACGGTGTTATCTTCGTGTAATTCGGTTTTCCGAGAAGTCAAATCCCTAATCTCCTTGATTCTCATGGCGATCATTACAGGAGATCGATATCTAGAGAATCTCCACAAGTTCCTTGAAGAGAAAGCTGATTCGCTTATTGATGGTACCGATGTTCTCAAGCTCAATCCCGCGGGCCTTCACTATGTTCATCTCCGTCTCGAATCTCTCCGTGAACTTGAGCGTATGCTCTCCGGAGCTCCCGTTGACTATCTCCGCGCCTACGTCTCCGACATTGGCGATTTCCGTGCTCTCGAGCAGCTCCGACGTATTCTTCGTCTCCTCCCTTCTCTTAAGGTCGTTTCATCGCTTCCTTCACCGGCTCGTGATCCTACGCCGCTCTCTCTTCTTCCCTTTTCTAAGCTTAAGGTCTTGGAACTCCGTGGCTGTGATTTGTCTACTTCTTCTGCTAAGGGCTTGCTCGAACTTAGACACACCTTGGAGAAGATGATCTGCCATAATTCCACTGTGAGTTTTCCTCTTTTCCCTTTTTTTTTTTTTAATGGTTTAGTGCATTTCCGCTATGGCATTGAGTGAGGTTATAGCTCTGTTCTGTTCTGTGTTGCTTTAGGCTGTAGACTAATTGACCTATTAGTATATTTGGAATGGGAAATGAACGCTGCAAGGTTTTCATGTCATTTCTTCAGAGGTTTCAGGACACAAAGGTTGATGTATAAGTTTATTCATGTGCTTTGCTTGTCTTTGAATCGTTTTTGGAAGTCCCTGACTAATATTTTCCGGGTCTCCACTAAATGTAGGATGCGTTGCGGCATGTGTTCGCTAGTAGAATCGCCGAGATAAAGGATTCACCACAGTGGAATAAGTTGGCTTTCGTTTCTTGCGCTTGTAACCGTCTTGTGCTCATGGATGAGTCATTGCAACTTCTTCCATCTGTTGAGTCGCTTGATCTGAGTCGAAACAAGTTTGCAAAGGTGGATAATCTTCGGAGATGTTTCAAGTTGAAACACCTTGATCTGGGTTTCAATCAACTTAGAAAAATCTCTCACTTGAGTGAGGTAGGAAAGTTCAGATTTCTGCATGTCCATCTATAGATTTCATTTCGATCTGAAGTGCTGAACATTTGTGTTTGTTAGTTACTATCTCTTGAACCATTTAGCTTGTCTTGATAGTTCCAAAAATACTAAGGCATAGTTTGAACAGACCGAAGATATAAGGAACACTTTGACTTTCTGTGCTGAAGATTTTATTTAGGTTTTTCCCTAGGGACCCATACACCTATTTTTTTTGGACTATGCAGGTATCATGTCACCTTGTTAAACTTGTTTTGAGGAATAACGCGCTAACAACATTGCATGGGATTGAGAATTTGAAGTCACTTGAAGGCCTTGATGTTTCCTTCAATCTTGTTTCCGACTTTTCAGAACTGGAGTTCCTCGGGAGTCTTTCATTCTTGACAGACCTGTGGTTGGAAGGAAATCCAATTTGTTGTGCTCGATGGTACAGGGCACATGTCCTCAGCTACGTTACTCGTCCAAATGATGTAAGTTTTGTTTTAGAGACTGTAGAATCTTATTAAAAATACAGAAATTGCACCATTTCAATTCTGCTTGATTCAAAATGCTTTTTCTTATCTGTGCGGCTTTTCAGTTGAAGCTAGATGGCAAACATATTGGGAATAGAGAATTTTGGAAGAGGCAGGTTGTTGTTACCCGTAGGAAAAGTCAGCCTGCCAGCTATGGGTTCTACTCTCCGGCCAGAGACGAAGCTGATGACGAAGGAAGCTGTAATAGAAAAAAGGTAATCAGCAGAAAGTTCAGTTACAGTTTATTTACATATTTATAATCTGCTCGTTGCTGTTGTGGCCCTTTCTCCTGCGTGAAACTAAACCCTAAGCTTGAAAAACATAAGAATATATCCAAACCAATTACGCAGGTGTAGTATGGCATGGCTTTTTGAAAAGCGTTGTGAACCCTGAACATACACAAGACTCGATAGGCAGCTTCTCTATGTGCTCTTTCAGAGTTTCAGTTTCTTGGTTTTTTTTGTGGTATAAATACGTATTGAAAGCTGATAATCGTCCTCTTTTTTCCTTTCACAGACGAAAATCTACCGGCTCGCGTCTATTGATAGTGAGGAAGAAAGCACCTATGTGAATTCTGATCAAGAGTCTGCGTCATGTGAACCTGAGACTCAAAGCAAAGAGGAGAGTATCAAGTCAGATCATGAAGCTGATGTCTTTGGTCTAATAAGTAAAGTTGAACAGTTGAAGAAAGAACGTTCTGTTCTTTGGCTTCGAGAGTTTAAGGAGTGGATAGATCATCCATCAGAGGATTTTGTGGATGTCAGAAAAAATGAGAGCAGTACTGATTTAGAGGAAAAGTATTACACGAAGAATTAAAATGGCCCAAATCATCATGGTGAAACATTGAGATACGCACCAGGGCCTTTACCAGGTTTCCAAATTGCAGATCCAAATCAGAAGCATCAAGCATTTTTTCTTGATGGGAAGCCAGATGAAAATGGAAACATGTCAACATCGGATGCTACTCAGGATATGACAGGATCATTTTTACCCTCATCACCCCTCATTATCAAAAGGATGTCTTACACCGGCGTCAGAACCTGGTGGAAGAAATCTTACAGCTATCAGCAGATTCTTATTCAGTAGCATCGTCTGATAGCACAAGCAGCTGCAGTGAAAATGAAGATTATGAATCTGAGCAATCAAATCCTGAACAGGATACGTTGATGGATCATCTTAGTGGGAATAGACCCAGGGAGGAGATTCTGGGATCTGCTAAAAAAGGCACAAGCTTTCTTGACTCTCAACCAGAGAAGAGTAGCATCATAAAGACTTGGAGGATAGAAGATTCGTTCAAAGCAAAGACCACTAATTTTCTTTCTGGACTGCATAATAGTGAGCTTGCTTCTGGTGTTAACCAGATTTACCATTGGTTTGACAAAAGGAAAAGCAAGAGGAAGCCTAAAAAAAGAGATGTTTCTTTACTGGAGGAAAATAGTTTCATAAATAATGGAGAAACATCTCATAGAAGTGATGCAGATATCAGTGATTCTTTCGAAGATGAATATATTTCTGATCATTTTCAAGAAGGTTCCTTGACTACGGGTTGTAATAGTAAGAAAAGCACTAAATTTTTGGGAACTGAAAAATCCCTTGAAGTAATAGGTGGTCTAGTGGAGGAATATTTTACAACAACACAGTCAGATTCCAGCATTGATGAGACTTGTAGAGCATTCGTTACTTGTGATTGTATACTACCGCAAGAATCCACCTGCAAGCAACGGTATGTTTTGTTTTCCTCTGTAATTGTGATTCTAGGTGAAAGAAAGTAATCTGAGTCCCTGCTATAGTTAAAGACTTATGATATTTGACAGGGACATGCTGAGTAAAAAAAAGTCACTGAGGTTGCGTAGATATTGCTTCTCTAGTTTTGATAGGCTTTTATAATATTCAATTTGAAAATTAAAAACTAGTCGATGGAAGTAGATCGAGATGTTTTTGGTTCCCTTGTGATTCACATGTATGAATAATCTGTTCTTTAGTTTTATTATAACTACAAATTTGTCTTGAATTTACAAGAATGGCATCTCTTCTTTTCCCCCTGACAGTACTCTATAAATGCAGGAAAGTAGTGTTGCTGCTGAGTAGCCAAGAAAAACTGTATGTGCTGCTCGTGGGTGTCTCTACTGATTCACAAGGTTAGACTGCTCTTCCATGTCTTCCTCTTTTATTCTATATGTCCGAATGTGTTATGCTCTGTTGATTTTGGCTTACTTTTCCTTGACCCCTGATACCTGCAGAGAGCAACTTAAGTTTATTATGTTCACATACAATCGATGATATACAAGACGTCTCAGTTGGTCTAGGGCTTCAGGTTGTGAGGTTAGTCTTTTATGGTTCCGCTTTTTAAATTGATTATGTGCCAATGTCCTTAACCTGTCGCTTTCCTTTTGGTTTAGGCTACGCTTTAGGGAGGATGCAGAGTACATTTTCATAACAGCGAGCATTGAAAGAACAACAGTTTTACTCAATATCATAAAATTCTTGGATTCTCAGGTTACAGATTCAAAATGTTCTTTGGGAAGGTGAGCTACCATCATCTTTTTCTTCAGCTATTTTACTATTCTTCTTCTGTCTTCTGATTTGACATGTATTGAAACTTGAATGGCAGTTTGGAGAATGTTCAAGTGGAATTGTTTGAGAAAGAAATATGTAGTGGTTTGAAGCCAAGTATATTCCAGTATAGTGTTCTCCATTTTCATAGCAGCACTCTAGGAGGTATAATCTCTCTTGCATAACTTTAATTGTTGAGTGAGAAATGGTAACGCTACATGCCATTTTTCCCTGAAACTTTAAGTGAATTAAGATCTCAGAGTCTATACTACCCAATGATTTGCCTAGATAGTCGTTCGACCAGATCAGTAGCTCATGATTTGATGTGTAGTGTGTAAACACACATTCACAACATTAGATTTATTTTTTGAGCTAATTGATGACATTTCTGTGAAGTCTCTTATCTACATGGACCCTGCAAATGACTAGGTTTTTGGCTAGTCACTGCTACTCAAAGAAATTATTTAATACTCAATGGGATGTCCTAGTCTAATAAATAATCAGATTAGATGCAATTCATGCAATTAGATGCAATTATTGAGCATGTTTTATTTCTCTTAATAAGGTTTTACTAGCTTACAAGTCATCTAATTCGAGCTGTATCAGCACTGACCATATACTATGTTTTTAATCAATTTTCCTCTATTAAACTGAACAGAAGTGTCATGGCTTCCACGGTCGCTCTTTGTGGCGGGTGGACATCTCTTCATATGCAATGAAGACTTCAAGCAGCTGAGTTGTCTGCTGACAGATGCTTCTTCTGCTCCGTATTTCTCACTTGACTCAAGCTGCTCCATCTCCGACATATATGAGATGGTAACAATGTTTATTCTTGCCCTTTGCTCTCAATTATGTCAGTTTTTCTTCAGTTGTTCATGTGCAATTTGTGTATTATCCAGGTTATTGAACCGCGAGGAAGCCCGCGCTTGTCACTGAAGATCAAGCAGAAGGATTCCACATTTCAAACCGGACAAAAAAGGACAGTGAATTCAGTAACATGGAAGCTCAAGTTACTCAGCACTGAGTGTGTACTCAGATTTGTGGCTCTAGTCAATGGACTTCACCCAGATTCGACAGAATTCCCGTTGCTCGTAAGGCATTTGGGTGAGAGATAAGTAGTAAATGTTTATAACTTGATATTCGTTCATAACTTCATATTCATTTGATTCAATTTGTTCATGAGTTTTGTTTCATCTTGTATAAAGCCCTTGAGGGTCCTGTGGTGTGTTCAAAATATTCTTCGATTTGTATATTTTTAAATGTGTATCATTCATACAACAAACAGCAAGGAAGAAGAAAGAAAATTAGAATAATTTCTGGATTTTCACTTCGAAAGCCTGTGCTGTTACTCGTTTTACAAACTTTTGCAGGTGATGGAACAATGGGGCAGGGAACTAATCAACCTTGGTCTTCTCTTCATCAACCTGTGCCATCAATGCCTCCAACTCTGCCTCCGATAAGCTCTCCAACCGTTTCTGCCCATTACCAAGCCAACCATATGTTAATGTTGGGTGAAGTACGTAATAAACTCTGATTGATTAAGAAGAGCACAAACCTGCATGACTTGAGACTCGTAGTCACGAAGTTGCTGGGCATAAGTCATCTCCTTGTTACCGACTCTAAAGATGTAAGTCGAAATCCAACCCAAAGTCAAACCCAGCACCAGTATCAGCTGTACTGCATTCCCTGCTTGCAGCGGATCCACTCCCACATACTGCCCCATTTCATAATAACAAATGGGTACTCGGGAAAGGTAGATAAACTCATTTAATATCAATATATTAGATAATGAATTACCTCAAGTCCACTCTCTAGGCCGATACCAAGTGCAGTCACTCCCACTCCTATCAACAGAACATCCTTTCTCGTGTATCCGAAAGGTGTCGTCTATATAACCAAATTATTACACAACAGAGTTTGCGTCAGGACATGAGACACTGCTACTACTACTACTACTACGATGATGATGATGATGATGATATAAAATTGAATTTTTGAAGAGATGGAGATCAGACCTTGGTCTTTGTCGCAGAGTCGTCCTCAGTTTCAGTAGAGTTTGAGCTAACTCTACATCTCATTCTTTGGTTCTCTCTCTTATCTACTGATGATGACAATCCATGTCCCTCGAATCTATATAAGACTTTCTTGGCAGCTCTGAATCCTGCACCACCTCAACAAACACAGGAGAGTTTTTACCATCGCTTCAGCTACAAAATCCTAGGTTTTGTCGAAAACGATTTTGCGGAGATTCATCAATTCTATGGTGAAAACCTGTAATT
The DNA here is from genome assembly GCA_026770425.1 of Boechera divaricarpa. NCBI lineage: Eukaryota > Viridiplantae > Streptophyta > Magnoliopsida > Brassicales > Brassicaceae > Boechera > Boechera divaricarpa. The sequence goes on from CM049184.1 coordinate 8,559,227, forward strand.
TGTTGCCCAACGGGACGAATCCGTACAGCCACCGACAGAACCTCTTGGTTTCTGCATAGATTCGAAACTCCGTACGGTAGAGAAGCCATTTCTGAGGTAATCCACAAGCCGTGGTTACATGTGAAAAAGAAAAATGAAACAAAGAGAGTAATGGGAGGAAGAAGAGATTAGAGAGACGGGTGGTTGATATTTGACGCGCCCCATAGGCTTCTGCTTCTTCAGTGTTCCCCATCCACGCTCAAGAGGCGCGTGTTTCTCACCGTCCAAAACGTAGGCGGTAGGCGTGTGTGGAGACATAATTGCCATCAGAATCACTCAAATATTATTTGGACTCTTTTATTCCCCAAGTTCATGTTCACAAATCACAAATGTTTACAATATATGAAAAATAAAGTAGTCCTTTTAAAATGTTAAAAAACCCGGTTCAGTTTGGTTTTATTATTCTCTCCCCCCCCCCCCCCCCCACCCCACAACGAGCAAAAGATAAACCTAAAATCACTATTTTCCCGATTCAATGAACCGGACCTTTATTCCCCCATCAAACATCTAACACCTAAACGCCCATCTAAAAAACAACCGCTTCACTCAAGCTGAAAACTCAAACAGCATCGTGTGCTGGTACTTCTCACCAGCCTTAACCACTACAGACGGGAAATTCGACTGGTTAATCGCGTTTGGGAATCCCTGCGTCTCAAGGCACACACCCGCATGTTTCCCATAAACCGCATTCCCTTTCCCAACCACTCCATTCACATAGTTCCCGGTATAAAACTGCATTCCCGGCACATTGGTCCACAAGTTCAATACCCTTGAGCTAGCACCGTCACTGAGCTTCGCTGCGTGTTTCAGCCCCTCCTTCTCTTGATCAGGACAGTCCAACACGTAGTTATGATCATATCCAATACCCACCTCTCCAATAGACTCGCCTATCTGTTTCTCCTCAGTGAAATCGAAAGGACTTCCCTTTACCGGCAAGATCTCCCCTGTAGGAACTGTGTATTCGTCAACCGGCGTGATATGAGACCCCCATATCTGAATCTTATGGTCGAGAATGTTTCCTGAGTCATGACCCGCCAAGTTCCAGTATGTATGCTGAGCTAAGCTAATGGGAGTGTCTTTGTTCTCTGGAAGAGCTTCCATGTCAAGTCTCATCGTCGTGGCTGACGTGAGAGTGTATGTCGCCGTGACAGAAACTGCACCGGGATAACCTGTGGAGGGGACCGTAAACATTATATAGCTAGCTAATCAAATCGCATAGATATCATACAGAAACTAAATGAAAGAAAATGGATATGTCAGGACCTTCTTCTCCATCAGCACTGTGATATTTGAAAGTGATGAAAGGTTTTTCACCGTCTTTCTTGTGCCCTGCAACTTCCCATATCTTCTTATCGAAACCCTTGTTACCACCTGTATGTAGTAACGTTTATGTTTTAAATCCGATTTAAATTCATGGAAAGCTATAGAAGCATTCAGAGAAGAGATATTGTTATATATATACCGTGGAGGCTATTGGGAGGCTTGTTGATGGGTAAAGTGTAGTTGACTCCATTGAGACTAAATTTTCCCTCTTTGATCCGATTTGCCACACGACCAACTATGCACCCAAAGTACGGTGCAAGCCCTTTCTGTTACAATCATAGCATTCATATAATAGATTCATAGACACAAGTTCATTACTACTGTTACATAATCCATATTATTTTGATTTTTCATCACACGTTATACCACAATATACGTGACCATATAAATTTCTTAACAATATGATTCAGACACTATTCATAAGATCTGTTGTTGCTAATAACACTATCTATTCACCATAAGAGTTTGAAATTTGAAATCAAACACATCCAGAGGCAGTGATTATAGTTTTCGGACAGATCGGTTGAAATCTATGTAAAGATCAATCAAAGGATTATGTGAATTCGAGAGAGATTACCACATATGGATCCACCGAGTCGAATCCGAGAACTACATCAGCCAATTTCCCTTCAAATAAGAAAACAAACTCGATAATCAGAGGATTAGGATTTGGAGACATAACAGAGATCATCAGAGAAAGGAAGAAGAGAAGGAACCGTTCTTGTCGGGAACAGACAAAGAGGTGATGGTGGCGCCGTAGTTTGAGATCTTGACCTGCATGGTGCCATTGTTGAGCTCGAAGATCTCTGGAGTGTTCTTGCTCTGCTCCGCCATTAGTGGGCTCCGAGGATTAAATTAGGGCTTTAAGATTAGAAGCGAACTGGTTTTATGGACTGAGATGTTTGAGGAGAAACAAAACAAGGGGAAGTGATCAGTTTGGGAATCTCGTAACTGATCAATGTTGACGTCATCCACATCCCAAACTATTTTATCATGTTTTGACTATAGGGAAAAAAAAAAAAATTTGATAAGTAATTTTTTTTTTTTAGCGAAACTATCTTTTGATAAGTAAATTATTAAACTTAATTAACAAATGATTGATAAGTCGGATTATGTATTTTTGACGAGAAAAGATAGAAATAAAAGATTGTCATAACAGCGTCTTCACGTGAATTTAGATTTAGCTCTACCTTTTTCAGGTATCCTATGAAAAAACGATGGAACCTATAAAAAGCTTACTTTGTAATTTAATTTACTTTTCGTAAATTTCAATATGCTCTCAACCAAAATGTGCCAGCTTTTACCCCAAGGTTACAAAAAAAAATTGTTCCCATAAAAGATTCTGATATTCCCATTAACTAGAAACCATTAAATCAAAAACTTTAAAGATATCAAAAGCTCAGGCATCGAAAGAAATAGTGTAACAGATGGCAAAGAGGTCTTTAGCTTAAAAGAAGCACAATCATTTCAAAAAGCAAATCATTTGTCACTTTCTTCTTCCTCACCAATCTATCATCCCCAACCAAAGCAAAAACACTTTCCTCTTTCTCTCATTAGGAAGTAGGAACTCTCCCATCCGACGTCGTTTTAGCTCATTGACTCAATCTCCAACATCTTCAAACCCTTTGAGACCAGCGATTACAGAGATGCAAGATCCACGCAATCATGTGCCATCTTCTCCCACCATCTCCTCCGTCTCTTCCTCCGATCTTGATACCGAGGTCAGTTCCTACAATCTTAAACTTAGTAAAGATTCCAATTAATCTGCTTCCGCATATAGATTGAGCTTCATCTTCCCAGAAATTTTCTTGTATTTTCCAAGCTACCCAGAGAGCTTTCTACTTTAAAGTATCAATCTTTAACTAGCAAACTAGTTTAAAGTTCCAAAGGTTAAGCTTTTAGAACTGCCCAGAAACAAAGGAAGATAATTTTGTAGTATTCGTTTCCAAAGATTAAAATGGACTTTGAAATTTGAAGTTTTTAAAGTATTGATTTGGTTTTTTTTATTGGTGATGTGAGGATTTAGTCTACAGGATCGTTCTTCCATGACAGAAGCATCACACTTGGGACGCTTATGGGATTTAGTTTCACTGCAACCATGCCTATGCCATTTAGAGCTTCTTCACACCGCCACGTGTCACCCTCGGTAGCAATCTCACGAGCTTCCAGCTTTAATGCAAGACGCCACCAGAGGAAGCGTCCTCCTTCAAACTCGGCTGAGCCTGAGCGGCATCGTCGCCGTAAATGGTGGCGTTTTTGCCGAGACGACGATGACGACGCCGGAATTCACCGTGGTACCGGAGATTCAAAGCGGTCATCGCTCGGAGAGTATTTGGAGGTGGAACGGAGGTTTGGAGATGAAGCCGTTTATAACTCCGCCGAGGCGGAGCTAGAGGGTGCGGTGGCACGGTACCAAGATCAGCAGCCGGCTTTGGGAGAGCGGGCACTGTTCGCAGATGGGAGGGTTCTTCCTCCGGCTTCAGTTGAAGCGGTTACCGGAGAAGGTACACCAATAGCCACGGCCCTTTGTAGATTCCCGGTTTCTTTAACCGGTATATGCAGCGGTGGCGGGGGATAAATACGTCGGTTCATGTGTGTGTTTGTTTTAACTTTTAATTGTATGTAGACTTTAATATTTGTATTCAATTTCTAACTTTCTAGAATCGAAATCGTGGTTTTGTAGATATATGGGACGTAGTCAAAGTAAGATAAGGAGAAATGAAGGCTTAGATGGCAATAGTAAGAAGAAAAAAAGCACATGCACTGCTTTTGGTGTAAAATGGGGTTGTAGAACATGGATAGATTAGTGATAGTAATGGCACATCTTTTAGTGTAAAACAAAACTTATACATATTTTACACGAGGGTAGTCTCTCTCATATTAGTTTTCCACCTACAAAAGTTGATTGTCTTCGAAATAAGCTTCGGGGATGTTGAAGATGGAGTGTCCACCATTCAATTAGGCCACCTCGAATCAAGATTGGCATGCTAATAAACACTTGGCCCAGCGTAGATCTCCAAAAAAAAAAAAAAAATAGTCTTAAATCTTAGAGAAAAAAAAAAGATCAAAATTATCCTCCAAAATAAAATGAAAAGATCGGTTCAACCGCATAAGATATAAGAAAAATCGCCAAAACCCCTTCGAATATAAATAGAGAAGCACATCTTTTGAGACCGGATAGAATCCTTGATGGAGACTTTCACACAAAATATATAAACACTTCTTATCTATTTGTTTAAACACTTTATTTGTAATATGAACCACGAATGGCTTGATCATTTTCCGATCATTTTCCAATGGTACGTAGACAACATTTACAAGTAGCAGCTATAATATAAATAAAAGCCCAATTTGTCATCCTTCTTTCATCGTTAAGCTCGAGTTTTGTTGACATCTTCCTTAAAACCCACTTTATTTATCGTTCGATTTACCTCTTGTGATATCTCAATTCAACAATTGGCGTTGTTTGTGGGGATTTAGGAGATTCATTTCTAAATAAAAAGCCCAAAAAGCTTAACGACGAAAAGCTAAACCACAGATCAAACCGCCTCGACTTCTCGGGCGGAGTCACGACGAACCAGGAGAAGATTGTAATCAAGATTGTTGGAGTTAGGCTGTGCACCCTCCAAATAGCCTGATTAATCGTCGACCAAACCAAAAAAGCCCATGGAGCTCGGCTCATGACGTCATCGGAGCTCGGCTCATGACGTCATCGGAGCTCGGCTCATGACGTCATCGGAGCTCGGCTCATGACGTCATTACCGACTTAAGAAGAGAAAGGAGAAGGAAATCTTTGGGAATAAAGGAAGTAAATCACTTAACTCAGAGAAAACAAGAAAATGTAAGATCAAGCTAAACCGACTTAGCATCCATATAAATAGGAAGGCACCTTGATGAAGAAAAGGGGGAGAGAAAAACACACACAAAAATCTAAGAGATAGCTATTGTATCGAACTAGATCACCTTTGTAATTTGAACTACGGATGGTTTGATCCTTTTTCAAGGATACGTTGGCAGCCTTTCACAAATCCTATATATAAAGTAAACAAAAATCTTATCTCATCGCCGACACGACATAAATTCTCCCTTAATCGTAGAGTTAAATCTTTGTTAAAATCCTAATTTAACGAGAAATTTTTTTTTTGATACAATTGGAGGTATTTAATTAAAAGATCATCTTATGGTTGTATGAAAATTTTTGGGATTTTGATCACCTTTTTGGAGTCATGTATCATAAGTGTTTTTGTGAAATAGATTTACTTTGATAACACAAGCTAAGTGAAAGGGATAATATTATTCATGAATCAGAGATGGCTTTATAAAGCCTTACATCGACAACTGAAGCAAAAGAAAAACTAGGAACAACTCTGCAACAACTACTTCACGTGCTTCCTAAAGACTAGGATTTATTTGACCAAATAGAAACGAAACAAAGACTCGTTCAATAGAATAATGACTTACTCAAATGTCCAACAATCCCTCCCTTAAGCTAATTCACCGAAACTTAGTTTATTTCAGAAATATCAATCACTCCAAGCATTCCACGAAGCTTCTCAAACTGCTCCAGCTTCAATGGTTTTGTAAGGATGTCTGCAAACTAATTTTCAGATGGACAGTGACACAACTTAATAATTCCATCATTCACCAAGTCTCTGAGATAATGAAACCTTTCTTCAATGTGCTTACTCTTTCCACGAAAAATTGGATGCTTAGACAACTGAATGGTAGAACTATTGTCACACATGTTCACAGTCTCTGTTTTCTCTTCACATCCAATTTGTTCCAATACTCTTCTAAGCCAAACACACTAACACGCACATGAGGCTGCTGCTATGTATTCTGCTTCAGTGGTAGAAAGAGCAACAACTGATTGCTTCTTTGATGCCCACGAAATCGCTCCATATGCCATCATAAACACAAAGCCAGATGTGCTTCATCGATCGTCTAGATCACCAGCATAGTCACTGTCTGTATAAGCCATGAGTTTCACCCCACTTTCTCCTTTCCTGTAAAAAATTCTCAGCTCAATTGTACCTTTCAAATACCTTAAGATCCTCTTTGCTGCAAGCCAATATGATAATCTAGGATTAGCCATGAACCTGCTTATCAAGCAAACTCCATACATCAAGTCCGGCCTTGTCACATTTAGATACATGAGACTTCCAACCACTTGTTTGAACCAAGTTTCATCAACTCTAACGCCATTCTCGTCCTTTGTTAACTTTGTTCCTGGTATAATAGAATTTTTCACAGAGTTACTCTCATCCATGCCAAACTTTGCCAATATTTCTCTTGCATATCGACGTTGGCAAATAAAGATCCCATCTTGGCTCTGTTTCACTTCTACTCCAAGAAAATACTTCATCTTTCCCAAATCAGACATCTCAAATTCCAACATCATTGAGTTCTTAAACTCATCACACATGTTTCTATCATTCCCAGTAAAAATTAAATCATCAACATAAAGGCTGACAATTAAAATTTTACCTCCCTTTGATTTTGTGAACAAAGTATGCTCGCTGGGACATTTCTCAAAGCTTTCTCACTGGAAGTAAGCCTCAATTCTGCTATACCAAGCTCGTGGAGCTTGTTTAAGGTCATATAATACCTTTTTTAGTTTGTAAATTTTCTCTTCTTCTCCTTTTTTTACAAACGTCTCTGGCTGCTTAACATAAACATCTTCTTTGAGTTCTCCATGCAGGAAAGCGCTCTTTACATCAAGTTTAAAGACCTCCCAGTTTGATTGCGCTGCTATTGCGAGAATTGTACGAATGGTGTCAAGTCTTGCGACCGGAGCAAACACCTCAGTATAATCCACTCCATAACACTGTGCATATCCTTTTGCTACCAACCTCGCTTTGTACTTCTCTACTTCTCCATCTTCATTAAACTTGGTTTTATACACCCACTTAACTCCAATAGGTGTAAAGCCCTCAGGTAGTGCAGTAAGCTCCCAAGTATGATTTTTCTCAATAGATTCAATCTCACTCACCATCGCATATTTCCAGATTTTCTGTTTCACTGCTTTCTCAAACAGAATTGGATCATTTTCTGCTACCACCATCATTAACATTAGCGCATTCAAGCCTTCTTCTTCCTCATTTATTGTGCATTCTCCTGTCTCATAACCAGCCATCCATCCTGGTGCCCTTCTCTCACTTATACTACTTATTTGAATAGAACTGTTATCACCATCATTACGCAAACCTAGAGATAGAGGTGGATCACGTGGATTCACATTTGGGATTGCAACAATTCTCTCTACTTCATTTTGCTCATATACCTTCTAATATATCTGCTCTTGTTTCAGCATCAGATCTGCCCCAATCTCAGCATTTTTCTTCTTCAAATACAACATCCTTACTGACTACAATTTTCTTTGAAATTGGATCATATAGTCTCCACGCTTTAGATTCATCACTAACTCCCAGAAAAACACATATCTTGCTCTTATCATCCAATTTGATATGCTTCTAATCTGGTATATGAACATGTGCAATACACCAAAAAATTCGAAAATACTCTATCACTGGTTTCTTTCCACTCCATGTCTCTTCTGGAGTCATTCCTTCAATTGATGCGGTAGGACTCTGGTTTTGAATATGAACACACCATCGAGTTGCTTCAGACCAAAATGCTTTCGAAACTTGTCGTTCACTCAACATGGATCGCACCGTGTTTATAATGGTTATGTTCTTCCTATCCGTAACTTCATTCTGTTGTGGAGTGTAGGCTTCTGTTAATTGCCTGTCGATCCCCTGAGTTTTACAAAATTCTACAAACTCGCTTGAGTTAAACTCACCACCTCGATCTGTTCTCAGACACATTATGAATGCTCCAATCTCTTTCTCCACACCAGCTTTGAAGATTTTGAAATAAGTAAAGGCTTCTGATTTTTCACGTAAAAAATATACCCATGTTTTACGAGAAAAATCATCAATAAAACTGAGGATATACCTCTTATCACTGTGTGAGGCTGGCGTGATGGGACCATATATGTCTGAGTGCACTAACTGGAGTTGCTTTGAAGCTCTCCACAAACTATTATTCGGCATAGATTCTCTGTGTTGTTTTTCCGTCAAGCAAATAATGCATACTTCCTTGGTAGATTTCAGAGATGGCAAGCTAACAGCCATATTTTTCTGAGACAACATTCTTAGACCATCATGATTTAGATGCCTAAAACAACAGTGCCACAAGTGAGCTTCTTTTTCAGCAACCTCTTCAACCTAAAGGCACATTGGACTCTTTGAAGATCTAGAGGCAAGTAGATAAAACATTATATTTCCACTCATACTAGTCTGCATAATCACTCCTCTACTAGGATGAAAAACTATGCAGGTTCCATCTTGAATTAATATCGCTAAACATTTTTCTTGAAGTTGTCCTACACTTAACAGATTGTTTCTAAGCTCAGAAATATAGTAGACATCAGTTATCACCTAAGTGATGTCATTGACTTGCACTCTTATACTTCCTTTTGCTACCACGACCATCCTTGTGTCATTTCCGAGCTTCACTGTTTGATTAAAATTTTTTTCTAAGGTTGAGAACCACCCTCTGTCTCCTGCCATGTGGTTGCTGCAGCCAGAATCAATGAACTACACATCTTCTCTCCTTAAATTGTTGAGCTCCACATGCGCCATCAACAACAATTCATCCTCATCCTCCAACTCAGCATAATTGGCTTTCTTTTCCCACTAAAGACACTCAAACTGAAAATGTCCCAAGTTGTGACACTTGAAACATTCAATGAGTGCTCTGTTTTGTCCAGTCCTTCCTATACCTCTACCACGAGCTCCTCGATACGCATCTCGACCCCTTCCTCGGCTGGATCTCTTATCTTGAGAGACTGCTAACACTTGTTCTTCTTCCTGAGATCCATGCATTCTTTGTTTATGAACCAACAAGCTTCCATGTAGTTCATCAATGCTCATCATGCTCAGATCGTTCGATTCTTCTATCGAACAAACAACGTAATTGAACTTTGGAGTCAATGATCTGAGTACCTTCCCAACGATCGTACTTTGATCCATGATCTCACCATTTGTCTTCATCTTATTCACCACCGTCAAGGTTCTTCCCAAGAAGGTATCTACCTTCTCTCCTTCCTTCATAGCAAGCAGCTCAAACTCCCTTCTAAGAGCTTGAAGTTGTGCCCTTTTCACCTTTGTGGACCCTTGATACTTCCTTCTCATTGATTCTCAAATTGCCTTTGAAGTACTCTTGTCAAGAATTGTCTCCAGAATTTCTCTGTCAATGGCTTGAAAGAGAAAATTCTTGACTTTCAAATCCTTGAGTTTGGCCTCTTCCACCGTCTTCCTCTGAGCTTCGCTGACCGGCGTTGTGCCCACTGCTACCGTCGGGATCCCTTCTTCAACCAGACTCCACATCTCTCTGCTCCTTAGGAAGTTTTCCATCGTCATTGACCAATAGTCATAGTGACCGTCAAACTTCAGAATGGCCGATTGTACGAACTTCTCTGAGTTTGACATCTCGTTACTTTTCTCACTCTCTCACCCAAATTTGCTATCTTGTATAGCTCTGATACCAAATGTGAAATAGATTTACTTTGATAACGCAAGCTAAGGGAAAGGGATAATATTATTCATGAATCAGAGATGCCTTTATAAAGCCTTACATCGACAACTGAAGCAAACGAAAAACTAGGAACAACTTTGCAACAACCACTTCACGTGCTTGCTTCCTAGGATTTATTTGACCAAATTGAAACGAAACAAATACTCGTTCAATAGAATAATGACTTACTCAAATATCCAACAATTTTTGCTGAGAGAATAATTCTTCTTCATAATACTCCCTTAGATTTCAGTCAATCGGATATTTTCATCGTGTATTTTTCCGAATTTAGTTCTCTTTCCACATGCTTTCCCGAATCAATTCAATTCAATTCTCTATAATTAAGTTTCTCGATTTGTTGTATTTTTTTTTATGGTATCAATTAACCAAAAACAGAAAAACTGTTGGGTTTAAGTCAAGACTACAAAACATAGTTAACATTTCTTTTCCCTTATTGTATATTGGTTGTGGTTTTTGACAGATAACATTATGAAATTCTGAGATTAATTTTGGGAAATATAAAAAGATGCAGATATATGAAGAATGAAAATAAAACTAAATAATTGTGAAATAACAAAATATTTTTGATTTGTTGGGGTTACAATGATGGAATAGCAAAATAATTGAACAAAAAATCAAAGTTTAGTATAATTGTGTGATTATATTTAACTAAAATGATTGTATGTGTGTGCATATTTTATTATCCTCTATATATTATTTGGGGAGTACACTTCTAAATAAACCTTACAAAATGTTAATAATTACATCACATTGCCATTACATATAAGAACAAATTAAAATCTTTCATTAAGGGTATTTTAGTCAATTAATTATTATGTGATTATTTAATTAAATATTAAATTAATTATTTATAATTTTTGTTTTAAATAAAATTTTTTTTTTAAGTTAAAAATAGGTTTTGTGAAAATTTTGTTGATTTAATTAAACACATTAATTAAATTAAATTAAATTAAATGATGATTTAATTTTTCAAAAATAAGAGATTTGATATAGATTGCGATTTTTTAAAAAAATTTAAAAAATAATTTAAACCGATTTAATTATGTTTTAAGTGCTAATAACGATTCGATATTATAAAAATTGATATTATAGTTTTCATAAATTTTTAGAAAAATTATAATTTTGTAATATCCTGATTTTATAATTTTTAGATATTTTCTTATATTTGAAACGACGTCAAATAAAAAAACTATTGTAAAAAAGGAAACAATTAATAAAATTAGTTTTTTTTTTTTTACAACGTGAATAAAAAATCCTCGTCGACTCGAGTGATGTAAAAAAAAAAAAAAAAACGAATAAACCTGAAGCAACGCAACACACAAAACAAAACTCTTCACCTTAGGGGATCTCTCTTATCTTAAAGCAGCAGCAGCACAAAAACGTCATCGATGGCGTCTCAAGCTGCGAATCTCTGGGTTCTTCTAGGTTTAGGTCTCGCTGGGATTTTTATGATTACCAAGAAGCTCAAGAAGACCGTCCGTGAAGATTTCGGCGCTTTTATCGATAAACTCTTGCTTCTTCCTCCTCCGCAACCTGCTCCTCCCAAAGCTCCTCATCCTCTCACCGGCCTCACTTTTGCCGTTTCCGACGTGTGAGTCGCCGTTTACTTGTTTCCCCTTTTTTCTCCGGCTCCATATATGTTTATGGTTTTTAATTGGGGATTTAGGTGGAGAAGTTTCGCTAGGGTAGTCAAAATTTTGTTTGACAAATATTGGAATCTGCGTTGACTCTGTTCTTATTCGCATTATATGTCTGTTGGTGAACTTTAGAGAGTATGGTTGATTAATTTTGAGCAACTTTACTGAAAATTTTGTTTGTTGTAGATTCAAATGTGTGTGCGTCTGCTAGTTCTTGATATATATATGAAACTTCAAACTGTTCTGTTCATTGGAAGACTCTACGGTTGGATCTTTGGAGATAGTGTTTGTATGTTTTAGATTCATCACCAAGTTTGGATGAAAATCATGTTTTTCAGAGTGTTTGACCTCGACTTATCCATGGAGTCTACTTAAAACAATCTCAACATGTTGACTAGGAAATATTTATCTAATATTTGTGTGTATCTCATTCTCTTCTATAACATTTATGCTGTTAAAAGCTAAAATTTACTCTTTCTCTCCTTCTCATTTTTTTGCCAGATTCGATATTACAGGCTACGTGACTGGCTTCGGTCATCCAGACTGGGTCAGGACGCATGAAGCGGCTTCTTCAACATGTCCTGTGGTTTTAACTCTTCTTGAAGGTGGAGCCACTTGTGTTGGAAAAACTGTAGTTGATGAACTTGCGTTTAGGTTTGTCTCTGTGTCGATTACATATGTGAAATAGTTTGTGATTCCAGTGTTGAGATTTTTGTTTTATCAGGGTTCAAGTATTTTGACTCCTTTGTATTGCGGTTTTTATTTTCTTCAGTATCAGTGGAGAAAACAAGCATTACGAAGCACCTACAAATCCTGCAGCTCCTGCTCGTATTCCTGGTGGCGCTTGCAGTGGCGCTGCTGTTGCTGTAGCCACTAAAGCTGTGGATTTTGCGTTAGGTGAGTTCAGTAGATACTTTATTTCCTTGTAAGGACAATTTGGTATGATATAACTGTTTGCTTTAGTAACAAAACATTGCATAAACTTTCAAAACATGGTTGATAGTTATCTTCCTTAGTAATCTTCTGAAACGACTCGTAACATGTTTAATATTTACATTACATTTTCATCAAAACTGCCACCATATTGCAGTTTCAAGCAAGATGTTGATGTCTGTATTAATCATGTCACTTTTGCATGCATACTGCTTTCATCATAAACATGATAGTACTGAAGCCTTCCATGGGGATGTAAGAATCACTGAACCAAAACACACTCTCCTGTAAACTTTGAGTTACAGTAGAGCTGGGTTAAATCCCAAAAGAGAACCACACCCCTACTTTTCTGTATAAGCTATCTGTGGGCTCGCAAACTTATTTGGCCTCTTATATAATTGCTTGATTTAGACTCTTATGGCGGTATAGTAAGATAGCTCCATACGGATTTCCATGGTAGTCTGTCACTGGCTTCTCCCATCATTCTCTAAAATCTCAACCGTTTACTGGTTGGTTCTGGTTCAATTATTAAAGAATATAGTTTTGATGAGTTGTATCATCGCAGGCATCGACACAGCTGGCGGGGTAAGAGTGCCTGCAGGGTACTGTGGCGTTCTTGGATTCAAATCTTCTCATGGGGCTATTTCAAATACAGGAATCATACCAGTATCTTCAAGTCTTGACTCTGTTGGTATGGATATATAAATCTTTGAATTATACCTTTTGTAGTGAAATGATTTGGATCTTATATAGGCTAGGTTTTGATAGTTATATACTCATAATGCAAGATGCCTTCGTTCATATGACTATTTTAAAATTAGCACCATTATATGAGCATTATGTCGATTCTTATCAATAGATATTGGCTTCAGGATGGTTTGCCCGCGATCCAAACACCCTACGTCGTGTTGGCCATGTACTCTTGCAACTTCCATTTGCCACACAACGGAATCCAAGGCAAATCATACTAGCCGATGACTGTTTTCAGCTGTTAAAGATCCCTGTGGACCGGATTACCCAGGTGGTGATCAAATCAGCTGAAAAGCTTTTTGGAAGTATGTCCTTTGCTCTTCCTGAAGAACCTCCGTCTCTATTACATATTCTGATTATAACAACATTATCCTTTGTTTCATATTTAGGACAATTGCTGAAGCATCAGAACTTGGAGAACTATTTTGAAACTAAAGTTCCTAGCTTGAAAGAGTTTGCTAGGACAAAAGCCGTTGCTAACACGAAGGTCCCAACATCGAGACTACTGGCGAATGTGATGCAGCTTCTTCAAAGGTGTGCCGATTGTTTATTCACCAACAGAGGATGAGAGAATATTGGTTTTGAACTCTAAAACGATCTTGGCATGTATTGTAGGCACGAGTTTCTTCAAAATCATGGGGATTGGATCAACACAGTGAAGCCAGCTATTGATCCTGTGGTTTCATTACAAGTGTGTGAGAACCCAGAACTAACCAATGAAGAGATTGAGAACCTGAAGGCAATCAGAAACGAGATTCGAGTGGCTATTGGTTCACTTCTCAAGGTATTCTTGCTCTTCCATGAGATGTCCACAACTTGAGCGAGTTAGTTTATATGTGTCTTGACTAATCTCTCTTTTGTTCCCTACTCCGTAACATTGTGCATCAAGGATGATGGCATTCTGGTTGTTCCAACAATGCCAGCTGTTCCTCCAAAACTTGGTAGCAAAGAGATAACCTCTGAAGACTATCAAAATCGAGCTTCAAGTCTGCTTAGCATTGCTAGCATATCAGGATGTTGTCAGGTTAAATCTCTCTCTTTCTCCCTCACCTGCCATGCAAGTAAAGATGATGTCAAAATGAGTTTTGTGACCTCACACATATCAAAAGCAACCACTGACCAGTCGGCATTAGCAAACCCAGTCCACAGTGTATGTGTCTTACATTTATCATGCTGATATTCAGGTGACTGTGCCGCTCGGACATCATGAGAAGTGCCCTGTTTCAGTTTCTTTCATAGGAAGACACGGTGGTGACCGCTTTTTACTAGATACGGTGCAGACAATGTATGCATCTTTGCAAGAGCACTCGAGCATTGTTGCCGATCCCAAATCTTCTAAAAAGACTATCACGCAAGAAGAGTCAGCCGAGATTGCTAAAGAGAAGGTCGATTAATTTCCATTGCAGGTCTCATTTCTCAATGTCGTTATCCTCCTTAATCTAATCTGTTTCTTTATTTGTGTCCCGTGATTATGTAAACCAGGGTAACCAAGCATTCAAAGAGAAACAATGGCAGAAAGCTATTGGTCTATACTCAGAAGCTATAAAGCTAAGTGACAACAATGCTACCTATTACAGTAACAGAGCTGCTGCATATCTTGAAGTGGGAGGGTAAATGTTTCTCAGATCCTTAGAAACCTTTTTAGTGAGCTATCTTTCCATGTGACATTGCCTTGACAAATCATATACATACAGCTTTCTTCAAGCCGAAGAAGACTGTACCAAAGCCATCACCCTCGACAAGAAGGTAGCTTTCTTTAAAACACAGAAGCAGGTTTCTCTTGTAATAACACTCTTTGCTTTGTAAGAACACTCAACACAAAGATCGTTTTTAAAAATGTTTTAGAACGTCAAAGCCTATTTACGAAGAGGAACCGCAAGAGAAATGTTAAGCGATTACAAGGGAGCCATAGAAGGTAAGCTTTAAAGAAACAGAATCTGATTGGTTTTCGCCTAGTAGAATTTGGCAAAATAACACTCAAAAGATTTTGTCTTTTTTTTTTCTTCTTTAAAATCTGCAGATTTCAGATACGCACTTGTGCTGGAACCAAACAATAAACGAGCGTCTCTATCAGCAGAGAGACTGAGAAAAGTATTCCCATGAGCTTCTTTTGTCCGTACCTCACCGATCATTGAGAAAACGTTTGTTCCTTAGAATTTCTCCAAAGAGTATAGGCCAATTTTGTTACGCTTCTCTTTTGTGTCTGATAATTAGGCATTTTATCTAGATACCTTTTGCGAGTCTTCGCCGGAAATGGAAATTATATATGCATACGATGTTTATTATACGTTCTCTAAAATTGGGTATCAAAAACTAATGTTAATGATAAACACCGGATACCGGAATTCCCGGTCGACTTGTAGTCAACGTCAATTAAGGTCATGTCTTTAATTATCTTGTCTTTATCAATTTCTTTTCTCGCACGTTATCTCCTCCCCACAACTCCAAATGAAAATACAAAAAAAACAGAGAAAAAGAGAAGAAAGAAACCAAAGAAACCTGCCGTAAATCTTTAGCGATGGAAATTTAAACGGAACGAAACTTGAGGAAGAAAATAAAGAGACACATTTGAATTATCTTCACGGGTGAGTTGATTCGATTAGTTTTTTTAACATAAAGTTTCAGAGAGATTTCAATGTTTCATAATGGGTTTGTCTCTTCCCAGTGAGCAGAATACTTTCTCTCTTCTTGAGTTGGTTTGAAATATTTGGTATCTTTTAATTTTGAAAACCCTTTATCTCGGTTGTGATTTTCCCTGAGAATTTATACGTGTGTGTTGTTGCAGCGTTAAATAAATAAATTTTTAAAAAAATAAAAAATCGTTGAAAAGTGAGTAAGATAGAAGATCATCGGGAAAATTAATAAAAGGAAATGACAACGGCGTGTCCGGCGAGGACAAACTCACTAATGGACAATCTCTTGGGACTTCTTAGAATCCGCATCAAACGTGGCGTCAATCTAGCCGTCCGTGATATCAGTAGCAGCGATCCTTACGTCGTCGTCAAAATGGGCAAACAGGTTAATCCAATCATCTAAATTACATTTTCACAATATTTTATAACCAAATTTTTGCTCACAATGTTCATACATTGAAAACATTCTTAAACTTTTACAGAAATTAAAGACTCGTGTTATTAACAAAGATGTAAATCCAGAATGGAATGAAGATCTGACTCTCTCCGTTACAGACTCCAATCTTACCGTCCTTTTGGTATTTTATACATACTAAACCATATATTAATTTTCTTATCATATATATGATGTTTTTTTTTTTTTGTTAAAGCATATGGTGTTGATATTGACAAAAAACTATATGTTATATGTTAGACGGTGTACGACCACGACATGTTTAGCAAAGACGACAAGATGGGTGATGCTGAGTTCGAGATAAAGCCGTATATTGAGGCTTTGAGGATGCAACTTGATGGACTTCCTAGTGGAACCATTGTTACCACGGTTCAGCCCAGTCGTCACAACTGTCTAGCTGAGGAGTCTCGAGTCACTTGGGTTGACGGTAAGCTCGTCCAAGATCTTGTTCTCAGATTGCGACACGTGGAATGCGGAGAGGTCGAGGCTCAGCTTCAGTGGATTGACCTCCCTGGCTCCAAGGGTCTATGAATTGTTTTTTTTACGTTATTTTGAGGTTTTTTCAAATTTAATTTTGAACCCCAAAATCAAAACAAGAACATAAGGGGGAAAAACAAGTAATTGGATCTTAAAGGATAGAGAGTTAGAAACGCGTATTAATCCATTTGCATATAAAGGATTAAGAACGTTGAGGGAAGTTTTGTTCCCATATGGTGACCGAGTCCAAGTCGAGTCGTGGTTGTGATGTATATATGGGCTAGCTATGCCTTAAGGCTTTAATCAACATACAAATATAAAATATCTTATATATCTATTATTTATTGTCCATATAGTTGTGAATGTTTGATTGTTTTAACACACAACCCATGTAGTGTTTATAGATCAAATATAAAAACAAACGTGACCAAAGCGTTCTGAATACTTTTTGTTAAATTTTAGTTATCTTACGTGGATACTTCAAAGTTAACGGTTATTATCTCATTACACACCCTTTTTATTTAGTGTAATTTTTGTAAAAAAAAAAAAAAATCATGCAATATTTATGCAATGTATATGTTACGGAATAACAAATATCCCATTTTAGAGTTCCTTGGATAGTTACAAAAACACATTAGTGTATTAATAGTAAATCGAAACAACTGAATTTGACCCAAACTCAATCATGATCCTATATATATACGCTTTGAATAACCAGCTGTGAAAAAGAAAAGAAAAAAAAAAGCCCTAAGACAATACCATTTACAATCGACATCAATAGGAGTTTTTTCAACCATAATATCAGAGGTTTATCGGTACGTTCGTTACTGAAACACAGCTTAGGTAACATGAAGAAAGAAAAGAAAGAAAAAACAAGAAAAAGCAAAAGCTAAAAAGGGATGGTGGGTGAAGAGAGGCCAGATGTACACTAATGAGGGATGCACAGTGGCTTTAAAACGACAAAACACGTGAGCCATAATTGTCCTTTAATTGTCACTGTGATGTAACAATAATGTATCAAATGACCATGACAAGAGCGAGGTAGCAGATGATTTTTCTCATTAATAAATAAAAGATTCGACTGTAGTATACTAGTATGATATTAATTAACTCATTTACTAGTTTTAAGTTTGATAGATCCCAAGGGACCCAAATCTCGCTTCCCCATGCACGATCTAGAGATTCCCTTCCACCAACCATGTGATAATGTACCTATTTTATTTCATTTTATCTGAAAAGGTGCAATTTAATAATATAGATACAAATATATCAAAGTAGGTATATAGATATTTCATTTTATCTAAAAAGGTGCAATTTAATAATATAGATACAAATATATCGAATATGTATATAGATATTGTTGTATTTAAGTGTAAATACTCTATATCAAAAATATATAGTAAAAAAAATATTAACCATAAGTTAAGGATTGACAGAACAACATTTACTAAATATACGCTAATTATCATTACCGGTTTTGACCCCAAAAAAAGAAAAGAGAGATTTTAATTTCCCTATAAAGAAGGGCGCGCACGGACATTACATGAGAGCCACGAAAAGCACACAATTCGCTCAGATCTGAAACCTACCTGAATTACATTTTCCCGACTCGACTTTGTGAGAATTGATGCAGCAGAGAGGACGATCCGTCAACCGTAGATCACGAAGCTTCTCTAGATCCAGGCTCGCCGTCGAAGGCCATTGAAGAATAACTCTCTCCCTCTCAAAACAGATCGTCTTCTTCTTTTTTTTTCTTCCCAATTTACGACATTTCCGGAATGGCTGCATCGTACGGTGAGATTACTCATTCTATTCGTCGAATCTTACTTTTTTTTTTTGTTGCAAGCGATTATCGTTAATCGAAATTTCACATTCTCTTTTTTTTTTTTTTTGGGGTGAGAGTAGAGGAAGAGCGTGATATCCAGAAGAATTACTGGATTGAGCATTCGGCTGATTTGACTGTTGAAGCTATGATGCTTGACTCTAGAGCTTCTGATCTCGACAAGGAAGAACGACCTGAGGTACCCAGACTTTTTTTTTTAAAATCTTTCTCGAACCAAGAGTCGAATTCATTAGCTCTAGATTGAGTGATACACACGCTGTTTTTATTTCAATGTTTTGTCTCCTTCCAAAGGACATTTGAATTTTTGAGTCTGATTGGTTGACTTAATTGTGTAGGTACTCTCTTTACTCCCTCCATATGAAGGCAACTCTGTGTTGGAACTTGGAGCAGGTATCGGTAGATTCACTGGTGAATTGGCTCAAAAGGCTGGTGAACTCATTGCTCTTGACTTTATTGATAGCGTCATTAAAAAGGTTTACTACTTTAATCATCTTTTTAGTTTATGTATTTTGACTCGTTCTTTTTATCGCCTGAATGCTAAATTTCTTCTTTCTTGTAGAATGAAAGTGTAAATGGGCATTACAAGAACGTCAAGTTTATGTGTGCGGATGTTACATCCCCTGACCTGAAGATTACTGATGGATCCCTTGACTTGATATTCTCCAACTGGCTGCTGATGTATCTTTCTGACAAAGAGGTATAAGATGATCTTTTATTAAAGACAAAAAAATAGTATTTGTTTTAAGTAAAGTTTTAAGTAACGGTTTGGTTTGGATGCAGGTGGAGCTTTTGGCAGAAAGGATGGTTGGTTGGATCAAGGTTGGTGGATACATCTTCTTCCGTGAATCTTGCTTCCACCAATCCGGGGATAGTAAGCGTAAATCCAACCCAACTCACTACCGTGAACCCCGTTTCTATTCCAAGGTTCCTACTTCTCTTACATCCAATTAATAGTTACATTTCCAGAACTGCAATTTCAATTGTTTAGCCGGTGAACAGTGGTTAGAAATTAGAATGCCTATGCTTAAGAATATGTTTAGACTTATGGAAGTCTCAATGGGTTGAATTGAATAGTAAAGGATACATAACCACTTGAATTCCCTCTTATTGACTGAGACCTAAATATTATCTTATGCTTTGGTGTTTGTTAGTTTTGGTTAATCGGACTTGGAAGTAATGTAATGGTCACCACTCACCAAATATGTAGTTACTTGTCTCTAAATCTGTTCAAGCCAAATATGTACTTATGTGGCATTTGTATTTTACTGATTAAAATTTGTGGTGAATAATGCAGGTCTTTCAAGAATGTCAGACTCGCGATGCTGCCGGGAATTCATTTGCGCTCTCTATGATTGGATGTAAGTGCATTGGAGCTTATGTGAAGAACAAGAAAAATCAGAATCAGGCAAACAAAACTCTGTCTATCAAGATTGTCTAGTTTCCGATTATTGTAAGATCTTAATCATGAATAACACTCTTTGTTATGTGGGATGCAGATTTGTTGGATTTGGCAGAAAGTCAGCTCAGAAAATGACAGAGGCTTCCAGCGTTTCTTGGACAATGTTCAATACAAATCCAGTGGAATCCTACGCTATGAGCGTGTCTTTGGACAAGGGTTTGTGAGCACTGGTGGACTTGGTAATATCCCAATTCGTTTTTGCTTATGTTGTGTGCGCGATGTTCTGTCTTAATTTAAGTGTGTTTGTGTCATGTTTCTTGAATCAGAGACAACCAAAGAATTTGTGGAGAAA
Organism: Boechera divaricarpa; assembly: GCA_026770425.1. NCBI lineage: Eukaryota > Viridiplantae > Streptophyta > Magnoliopsida > Brassicales > Brassicaceae > Boechera > Boechera divaricarpa. Next base: position 8,579,668 of record CM049184.1, read on the forward strand.
ATGAATCTGAAACCAGGACAGAAAGTGTTAGATGTTGGGTGTGGCATTGGTGGAGGTGACTTCTATATGGCTGAGAAGTTTGATGTTCATGTTGCTGGTATCGACCTCTCTATCAACATGATCTCTTTCGCATTGGAGCGTGCTATTGGTCTCAACTGCTCGGTTGAGTTTGAGGTCGCGGATTGCACCACAAAACACTACCCAGATAATTCGTTTGATGTCATTTACAGCCGCGACACTATTCTGCACATCCAAGTACAGTAAAACTTCTATTAATTAATAATGTTGGGACTTAGATATTTTATTAATTTACAGAGGTATTAATTTATAGAGAGATTAGCCTAATTTCATAAATTTTAAATATATATATATAAGTAAGATTTTTTCGTTATAATCAATATTTTGCTAGAACTAATTAAAAGTAAGAAAACAATTATAAACACCAAAATTTTCGATGCAGTTATTTGAAACTCTAACAAGAATTAATACAAATTCAAGAAAAATAAACAACACGAGTAATATTTCACTAAATTTTCTTAGATATAATATATATATATATATATATATTTGATAAGTTTATACTATTATTAGTTTATCGAGTATTAATTTATAAAGGTTTTACTGTACTCAACTTTTTCTTATTGTTCTCTGTTGGAAGTTCTATCACTGCAAATGCTTACTCATTCTCTCTCTTTTTCAGGACAAACCAGCTTTGTTCAGGACTTTCTTCAAGTGGCTTAAGCCGGGAGGTAAAGTTCTCATCAGTGACTACTGTAGAAGCCCAAAAACTCCATCTGCTGAGTTTTCTGAGTACATCAAACAGAGAGGATATGATCTCCATGACGTTCAAGCTTATGGGCAGGTTTGTCTTGTGTGTCAAGGATTATATGTTTTGGCTGTCCTCAAGGCCCTTTGTCTAATAATTTTAACATTAATCTTCAATATAGATGCTAAAAGATGCTGGCTTTAAAGACGTGATCGCAGAGGACCGTACTGATCAGGTGAATGAAACTAACATATATACATTTTTCTTAAAACCAAGGACTATAGTTTTAACAGAGTATTTTTGTTTTGGTGTTTTGTTGTATCTACAGTTTATGCAGGTCCTGAGACGTGAACTAGAGAGGGTGGAGAAAGAAAAGGAAGAATTCATCTCCGACTTCTCCAAAGTAAGTATCTTTCAATTTCGAAAAATGAAATCTTTATGTTGGTACAATATTTTAAGCTGTCGCTTTTCAAATTTCGATGTATCTCACAAACGAAGGTGGATTACGATGACATTGTTGGAGGATGGAAGGCAAAGCTGGAGAGGTGTGCATCGGATGAACAGAAATGGGGACTCTTCATCGCCAACAAGAATTAATCAATCAAAATATCCTCTGGTTTCTTCTTTCTTTGTTCCTTCAATAAAAATTGACATTTCCGCTTGGTGATGATATGCATGCAGTGTGTTATGTTGACTTGAGTTGTGCTCAATCTATTTGTAGTTTCCCTTATGTTTTTATGTAAACCGAATTACGTTTGGTCCGGTCTAAGTTTTCCAGCATAATTTACTCTTTGATTTGATAATTTTATAAATGCATTTGTGTTATACTTGGGTTACTGTTTGATAGAACCGGGTTTTTCAAATGGAAATTTGGCTACGGTTGGGTTCAACATAAACCGAATTAGGCATATCCTTGATTTGACATTGAATTTTTGGTCAAATTCTGTCACTGCTTAAAATTAGACCTCTTTCAGCTGTTTTGGGCTTCTAAGGCCCCAAAGGTATTTAATTGTGTTGAAACCGTAACTTGCTAAAGCAATTCAAAACTTCGTTTAGAAATATAGATCTCATCGAATATATAGTCATTTTTCTTGAACTATATTGATGTTTTTTTTTTTTTTTTTAAAACACCTATATGTTCTTTTTTTTCTTTTTTTTCCTGGTAGAGAGTTTGTAGGAGAGGCCTGGGAGTAGCAAAGAATGATTAAATTTTCTTTTTGAAAAAAAACATTCCATAGGGTACCCATAGCCATAGGGCTGTGCAACGTAGTGTGTGGAGGTAAAGAAAAGCCTTGAAATCACACACATTCAAGACTAGATTCGTCAGACTCCTCCTATTTAGGTTTTCACCCAACCCTACCTCTCCTATACACCTACTGTTCTATTTCTGTAATCAACAGTGTCAATTTCAATCTCATACAGTCAATTTATTTGCAAAATCCATCAATTTTCCCCCATATGGTCAACTAACTCAAAAACATGTTAGATATTGTTTTTTTTTTTGTTTTTTTGGTTTTAATGTTAGATATTGTTATATATTCCATTTTGGAAAAAACCACAAATCTATAGACTATTAATAGCTACGTCCCTCAGTAGCTAACTAAAATAATATATATACAGAGAATTTGATGCAGTCTTACATTTGTCAGAATACTGTAAATATAGTGTTAATGTGTATATGCATAGTATATTTTGTCTACATGTGTATATTTAAATATATATATATATATACGTACACACGTGACATATATGTAATGTTTTATTATGATGACCTCATGATAAGAGAGATCACTGACAATTGTAATGAAAAAGCTTGAAAATAGGCTTTAATCATTTAGTTTTGATAACTTGGGTCTTGTTCTTAAGGAAGGAGAGAGATGAAGAAGATAGAACAGAATGAATCACATGAAGCGTTTAACCAAAATAGGGAAAATGCAGAGAATAGAGAGGAGCGGGTGAGTCACAGCCAACCAATGGTCCACCTCATGCCTGTCACCATTTTGTCCCTCACCGACACACCCCTCCTTCAGTCTTGTCAATTCCTCTCTCTCTCTCTCTCTCTTAATTTGTCTCTTCCACAGTTGGGGTTATTAAAAGTGTTCAAATTATTAATGAACATTACTATTCGACGATTATTGTTTTACTGAATTTGTCTCTTAATTTTCACTGAATTTCTTCTTTTAGACTTCAGCTATATATACAGCTAGAGGTTTCTGTAGCTAGAGACAAATATGAATTACCCACGGATAAAACCATCGATGCATGAAATAATGTCAAGTGTATCTATAAACTATATACTCTTAGAAATCCCATCACCTTCATGCAATAACTATTCAAATCATATATATTATCCTCTACTACGTACTATGTAAGATTTCACGTTGGTCATACATATATACATCACATTTTCCTGATTGTTATGTGATTTATGAAGTCTCTTATCTGTAGTAGTTCAATCTTATATGCATATAGTGTTATTATAACACGTCACAGATGACACTATGATGAATCAAAGGAGCAGACAGGGATTTTTTATGATCCATGGAAATAACCAAAAGATTATACCGTACGATTACACTTTACCATTAATCTTCGTTACAATTCACGAGAAGATTCGTGTTTCTTTATTTCCTAACAACAATATATATTGTTTATAATAGGATCGTACGTGTGGTAATCTGTTGACTATACGCGTACCCATTAATATTTCTCTTCTTGCTTTTTTACTTTTTCGTATAAATTGATTAAAGTTATGTTTTTTTGCTTACTTCCATGCTCGCAAGAATCACAAACACTCAATCATCATGAAAAGGAAATAAAGCGAATACAAAGTGAGACGAAGGGAGTGATAATGCATCAAAATAAGCAATGCAAACAAAAAATTTACTATCGATCTTTCATCTAAAACTATTAATAAAGAAAAAGGTCTCATTGAATCGTACAAAGAGACATAAAAGAATGAATGAATCTTTGGGAAAAGAAAGGAAAGTGTCGGGGATTCTTCTATGAATAAGTTATTCAGTTGTTTTTGTTCCTGTAAATTTTCTTTAGTCTTGTCTCTTCTTTCCTCTTAAAGTCGCTCTTCTTTCCTTTTCTCACGTTCCCACTTCCCACTTCCCACTCTCATATTTTTGTTCTTTTCCCCATTGGAAATAATATTGGGTAGGCTAATTATATTTCCATTCGTTAATAATACCTATTGTGAGCTAATTATATTTATTTTGCGTCAAAAAGCGTAGCTTTTATTAAATAAAAAGTTTCAAGAGTGTAGGAGACATCCAGCTTAGCTCAAAGAGAAAATGTTTTAGTTTATCGGAATATTATTTCAAATAAGAGTAATATTGTACTATTAATCTAATATATTTTATTCATAATCTATAAAACTGTTTTATAAATATATATATATATATATATATTCGGATTTAAGTGTAATGTTGTGCAGTTTAGTAGGATTTATCCGGTTACAAAAAAAATGTGATGAAAAAAAATTAATATTAACGCAAATACAAAGTAAAACTGTTGGTTTATCAAAGAACTTTAATAATTATAAATGTTCTATATACGAATGTACTACACATGTAGTATGATGAGAGGGACGTTGAATATGAGGAAGATAATGTATATATAAATAGCAAATGTAAAGGCATTTTGTTGGTATGCAAGTGAAGAGAAAACAAAACAAGTCCCAAACCAATTAATAAATTTCCCCCACTCTCTTAGTCACTTCAACATCAACCCAATTCTTTTTGTCTCTCGCGCATTTATAACTCATAGAAACAGATGCCTACAATGACACATGCATTATGCATACATATAATATTACATATATTGATATAGATCATGTGTGTATATAGATATAAAGATATAACATGTAAAAGAAATAATATGTAGAGTAATAACGAGTTCCCATTTTCGTAACACTTGATCCCATCACCAAAGCACCAAATAGCTTGATTCACCAGCCAAATCAAGCAAGTTTCATGATCCAAACCCTAATTCACTACATCCACACAAATGAAAAACTAATGATCAGAAAATCACATGTCTTTCTATTCTTTTCTTAAATTTGTTTGGTTCATTTTTAATATTTAAAGAAAGTGGTCCAAAGTGCATTTTAAGGCAAACCCTTATGAAATGTTAACATCAATACCATAAAGACACGCCTGCGCTCACTCCCAGACAAAACCCTAATTAATTAACCCCTTTTCTCTCTCTCCAACTTGGTTGATTAATTAAACTAATCATCTAATAACACAAAAAAGGTCTTGCTCTTGAAAGACATCAATTAGGGTTAGTTCTTCAATGGCAGAAACTCATAGAAACAGTGATTGCCACTGATCTCCTTCTCTTTCTCGCCATCGCTAGAAACCCCTTCTTTTCTCAATGGAAACAGCTCAAGTGTCTGTTCTTGATGATTCGATTCACCGTTGGAGCATTGTTCATGTCGTTCTTGATCTTTATTAGCATCACAATTTAGACGACAAGTCTTTGCGTTCGTTGCTGCCCTTGTGCTTAGAAATGCAGGTGAAAACGTGACCGTATCTTTAGCAGCAGAAACGGTATTAATATTGCTAGTGGAGATGTTGGAGGAAACAGTTGTTGAATTGAGAATGAGGTTCCGCTGATGATGATGCGAAGAAGGGTAGAGTTCAGGTGGCAACTGCATCATCTGCCACGCGACGTTTCTCCCTAAAAAGCTTCGTCTCTCGTCTCCTCCACAACGACCATTGCGCTCGACCCGTATGTTCGCTGCCTCCTCCTGATGATCATCATGGGAAGGTTTCTAATTATGCAAAAAAAAAAAAAAATTCAAAATTTTGAATTTAAATTAGTCAATTGGCATTGGAGAATGTAAAAATTGGTAACAAATAAGTCAAAATCTTGGCAAACCGACAAACTTTATGCTTAAAAAGCCCTATTACAAAAGATATGGAGGAGGAATGGAAACATGGTTTATTTCTAGATAACAAAGTTATCTTGCTTTTCTTTCTATTCTCAAAGTTTTTTCATTTAAATTTCTCCTAAACTCTTATAAAAAGTTGCACACATTGTTGATTTTTTTGGCTGAATTAATTTTACATTCGATTCGGAAAAAAAAAAAAAAAAAAAAAAAAAAAAAAAAAAAAAAAAAAAAAAAAAAAAAAAAAAAAAAAAAAAAAAAAAACCTATCACACAGACCCAAAATTAATCTGTAAAACAAATTCCGGATAGGGACAGGGGTGAAGGAGAATGAGACCGTTAAAGACCAAGGTCAAAACGGTCTTTCCATGCATGTGTTGGAGTGAAAAAAACACATTAATTTATGGAAATTCAGGAAAAACAAGAAGACACATACATCTAAAGGATCGATCGTACGTAGCAGCTGTCCCGACAGAAAGGAAAGTCTCTGCAGCTTTTTGGATCATTCCATTAAATTTTTCAAAATGAAATGGTTTAATAATACAATTATATGCTAAAAATATTACTTAATGTTTGCATATGCTAAAACATTACTTATTTGCATTTCCCAATAAACTAGCTGTTTGGTCTTTTCCACCGCATCATCTTCTCTAACATCATTCTCTCTCTGCCTTAATTTGTTGTTTTTCTTTCAAATTGACCCAAACTTCCAAAAAATAATTCACTTATTCTTAAGAGATTCTATTTGTAATCATATGCTAATTATATAAACCCTTAATTACTACATTCCGTTTCATGCGCCCAATAGGAGACCCGAGACCACCTAGACTGTTGTAAACACATAATATGAGCAACATAATCCCTATCATATAATATATGATAATATTAGAAGCAAAGTTTTAACCAAAACAAACATATACCTCTGGTTGTGTGTCGCATCCGACCGAACATATCCAGTTCTTGGCCTGTTCAACCTTGTAACCTGCAAAATTCAAATTAAAATTAAATTCGAAACTAAATGTCTAATCAACCCAAATAAAACATGTAATACAAAAAGACTCTAGTTGTTTGAAATGTAATCGACCACCTCAAGTTCTGTTTCTATGGTCTCTCACCTGGCGGGTCCTTCTTGTCGAATCCGTGGTTTGGCACAAGACTCGTTGTTGTAAGGACCGATTCTTCGTGGCCAGTTTCCATCTGTCGTCGCCGTTTCTGGCGTTCGCGGGCTTTGTGGTTTTGGAACCAATAGAAAACGTTTTTGCCTTCTATCTTCCCGTACCGTCGTAGCTGTGCGGTGATTTGTTGGATGTGGTCGGCAGAAGGAGTTCTTGTTCCTTGTCGGTAAAGCTCCTCAAGAACCCTTAACTGATCCGGCGTCGGATTCCACCGTGAGCTCACCATTACCGGTGGATGTTGAGGTTCTGAGTTTAGCATCATCAGCTCCCTCTTGTTCTGCTCCGTCGTCATTGTCATCACTGCTGTGAAATTGATAACAATCAAGAAAGTGAGCATTAGAAACAAGAGAAAGAGAGAGAATGAATGAGACAGAGAGAGAGAGAATGAGACCCATATTAAAGCGGTGGTCAGAGTTGGTGTTTGAGGCGGCGGTGGGGCAAGAAGAGAGGCGTGGGATGAGAGGGCGAAGCTTTCTTCCTCCGTTGAAGGAATCTGCACCTCCTTCGTTGTAATCCATCGTCCACATTTTGATCTATTTTATTGATATATATATATATAGTTGAGGAGGGAGAGAGAAGACGAGAACTGTTTTATATTAGGGTTTTTTTTTTTTTTTTTTTAATCGAAGTCAAAGAGATGTGAATGATATGGTTGAAGGAGGAAATAGACAAATAGTGGAATGAGGTATTGGCTATTCTGGCTTATGTATTTGAGGTTGAGTGATAAAGTTGAGATATATGTGAATGTGAATGTGAGAATGGGAGCATGCAAATGGGATTTTGTAAGCACATATATGTGTATATATATATATATAGAGAGAGAGAGAGATAGGCAATCTAATACATTCCTCTTCTGTTTTTTTTTTTTGTTTTCTTACAAAATATTAACATTCTCCATATGGATAGAATAAATATTTCTTTATTTTTTTTGTTGTTCCATTTATTTTTAAAAATTCTACACCGGATTGCAAAATCATAGATATATTTTTTTATGTAGAAGATATATAACATCATATAATCCCTGCTTAGTAAACGACCTAAATACTTTTCCATAAAGGAATATTATCATATCATACATTTGTAGGAATCTATTGTTTGGTTTGTTTATTTGCACACTACGATTGTTTATTTATTTTTTTGGTTTTATGCACAATACGATTAATGTAACATGTAGATAAGTAGATTCATAGACATTAAGCCCAGATATATCTTTACTTCAATGATAAAAGCTTTCATGAACAATGTATACCACTAAAATGCTATTCAAACCGTGGTTACTCTGCGGATGATGAAAGTGCTTAACCACTATACATAAAACTGACATACAAATATATTAACTTCCTTCCCAACCAAATATATTTCACAAATTTTGAGTTTATCCCCCTAAAGCACGTATAATAAACCACTATTAATTAGCCAATTCAATAAATGCACTGATCACCTCAAATTTCACTAAGCTATTTTTGGAGTGATAGAGATACAATTTTAGCTTCATATACCAAATAAGTTGGGAGTATTAGATATCATGAGAGAAAAGGAGGACGATGAGGTTGACTAGTAAGAGGAGAGAGAGAGGAGGGCGTGGAATTCTGGGGATATGAATGATATGGGGAGATGCGAAGGAGCTTATAACGACGTGACATTCTCCCATCTCTCCCCATCACTCCTTACTCCTTTTCTTTCATTCTTTTTTTCCTTTTTTTTTTTTGTTTTGTTTTCTTTCATTCTTTTTGTGTGTGTGTGTTCCTATATGACTTATTTTATAGTATTACATTGATCTTTTGTTTTTACGACATATGAGATCGATATTCGTATGAATATATATATGTGTGTGTGGTGGCTTTCACTATTATTCTTGTTCTCAACTGCCCCATAGCTTTGTCTCCTTTACACTCTTCACCTCATCTCCTTTGTCTCTCTCAAAACCCACTTTTCCATAAAACTCTTTTCCTTCTTTCTTCTCTTTGGGATCTTAAATCCCCCTTTTCTGTCTTTTCCCAAGCCCTTAATCCTTTTGTTTTTTCTCCTTTTTTAGAATTTTTTTTAAAACATTAATCCTAAGTTTGGAAGAAATGTACCTGACAATCCTTTTTTTTTTCTTACTTGTTTTAATGTTTATGTGATGAAACTATGTTACAATTATATATTCTAGGTTGTAGATATATCATATTAATGAATAGGGATGTAAGTTTTAAAAAAAAAAAAAAATTTCGTGAAATCATATATTTAGAACTTTACAAACATGAAAATTTGGAAAATCGATGAATACAAAAATAAGGGCTGCATGTGTCAATTATGAAGTTTAATGAAAGAGCTAATAGTTCTTTAAACATGATTTGCTTACAAATGATTGTGTATTACATAATTAATCATTCATATGATCAACTTTGTTAAACAATTCTGGCTTTCTTCAAACTTCTATTACCTTTTCCGAAGCAAGCTAGTTATCATACGTAAATTCGCACGCACTTATGAAATCATTACATTTCTCTTTAACAGAGATATTTTTCAAGCTAGATATTTTTATTTTCACACACACACACATATATATATATATATATTCTATATTAGGTATAATCACAAGATTAAATGAAAGATTTTCGTATTGATTTTGGGAATAAAAATAATAAAAGTAAATCAATTGAAACTTAACTCAAATACAAAATCTCAAAATAAAATTAATTAAAATTAAATTATTATATGATTCTCTTAGAGAACATTGTTAAATATTTTTTAAATATACATGAAAATCCTAAAACTTCAATTCTAATGAAACAAAAGGAGTACTATAATTTGTATTTCAACACGGGAAAGCGCGTGCCTTGGGTTCGTGGTCAAGATTAATTCAAAAATATTTTGTATTGATTTTACAAGTCAATCATAGTCTATGCTATTCTATGATTTTAAGTCTTGGTTGAACTTTAGTGTTTTTCATTTAATCATGTTTAATATATGTTGAAATTTAGTGTTATTCACTTAACAATTTTAAAACACAGACTAAAGTCTTTAGCGAAAATTCAATAATTTTGTTTAGCAAAAATAAAAATTAGGTATATTGTATAACTGGAAATTCGTACTACAGTTAAAATTATACCTTTATTTATATTAAAATCTATAATCTTTAGTTTCTCCAAGTATCCTAACATTGATTGGGCTGGGTTTACATAAGCCGAACTTTTGGGCCCAAAGAAATAAGATTAAGCCCAACTAGCGATAGGGGAATAAAAACATATGCCAAGTCTTTTGTTATATAAACGCCAGTTTAAGAGAAACAGACAGATTGCTACAAAGGTTATGATCTTCGTCACTCGCCTTCGACTGCGAGCCAGAGAAAATGGCTTCTTCTTCTCTACTAAATGCCTCTCTTTCTCATCTGCCTCCGTAATGGAAACTGATAATGTCGAAGCTCGAATACACAGCGAAGGAGAAGATGATGCAATAGAAGCTGAAGATCGTCGACGTAGTGTAACCGATAGAGCGTACTGGAGAAGACGAATACACAGTATCTGCGCCGTACAGAAGAATCCAGATGAAGCTCTTAGAATTCTCGATGGCCTCTGCCTTCGTGGTTATCGTCCTGATTCGCTTAACCTGAGCAGTGTGATCCACGCTCTTTGTGGCGCCGGAAGATTCGACGAAGCTCACCGTCGGTGTCTCCTCTTCGTTGCTTCGGGTTTTATCCCAGATGAGCGAACCTGCAACGTTATCATTGCGAGATTGCTAGATTCGGGATCTCCGGTGAGTACGTTGGGAGTTATTCACCGTTTGATCGGTATCAAGAGGGAGTTCGTGCCATCGTTGACGAATTACAACCGTTTGATCAATCAGTTGTGTTTGATCTATAGGGTAATCGATGCGCATAAGCTTGTGTTCGATATGAGGAACAGGGGACATCTCCCAAATGTTGTGACTTACACCACTTTGATCGGTGGTTATTGTGAGATTCGAGAACTTGAAGTTGCTCATAAAGTGTTCGACGAAATGCGTGCGTGTGGCATAAGGCCTAATTCTCTCACAATGAGTGTTCTTGCTGGTGGATTTTTGAAAATGAGAGATGTTGAAACAGGACGGAAGCTGATTAAGGAACTCTGGGAATACATGAAGATTGAGACTGATGTATCAATGAAATCAGCAGCTTTTGCAAATCTCGTTGATTCTATGTGCAGGGAAGGGTATTTCAATGATATTTTTGAGATTGCAGAGAACATGCCACAATGCGAGTCCGTGAACGTTGAATTTGCTTACGGGCATATGATAGATTCCTTGTGTCGATACAGGAGAAACCATGGAGCTGCGAGGATTGTTTATATAATGAAGAGTAAAGGGTTAAAACCGAGAAGAACGTCATACAATGCTATAATTCATGGTTTGTGCAAGGATGGTGGTTGTATGAGGGCTTATCAGTTGCTAGAAGAGGGATCTGGTTTTGGGTTTATTCCGTCTGAGTATACGTATAAGCTCCTAGTGGAAAGTCTATGCAAAGAACTGGACACGGGTAAAGCGAGGAATGTTCTAGAGCTGATGTTGAGAAAAGAAGGAATAGATAGAACTAGAATTTATAATATCTATCTACGAGCTCTCTGCGTGATGGATAACCCGACTGAGATCCTGAACGTACTGGTCAGTATGCTTCAGGGAGACTGTAGGCCTGATGAGTATACACTTAACACAGTTATTAATGGATTTTGCAAGATGGGTAGGGTGGATGATGCCATGCAAGTTCTAGGTGATATGATGACAGGGAAGTTCTGTGCACCAGATGTTGTGACTTTAACAAGTGTTATGTGTGGCTTGCTCACTAAAGGAAGAGCAGAAGAAGCTCTGGATGTGTTGAATCGGGTTATGCCAGAGAACAAGATTAAGCCAGGTGTTGTTACATACAATGCTGTTATACGTGGGTTGTTCAAGCTCCATAAGGGAGATGAAGCTATGCGTGTGTTTGATCAGCTGGAAAAGGCGAGTGTGACTGCGGATAGTACTACATATGCTATAATCATTGACGGGTTGTGCGTGACTAGTCAGGTGGATATGGCGAAGAAGTTCTGGGATGATGTGATATGGCCATCAGGCAGACATGATGCGTTTGTATATGCAGCATTTCTGAAAGGGCTTTGTCGGTCTGGTTATCTAAGTGATGCTTGCCATTTCCTATATGACCTGGCAGATTCTGGAGCAATCCCTAATGTTGTGTGCTATAATACTGTGATTGATGAGTGTAGCAGAAGTGGGTTGAAGAGAGAAGCGTACCAGATTTTGGAGGAGATGAGGAAGAACGGTCAGGCTCCTGATGCTGTGACATGGCGGATACTCGATAAACTACATGATTCTACGCCTCTAGCTGTGGAAGGAGATAGTTAATTTCAAACTCTGCATCCTCGAATAGGCTGTAATAAACTTCATGTTTTGGTGCTCAAGCAAACTTGGCTTCTGATATCATGATCACTGGGAGAAGTAAAAAGCTGACTGCTGATCTGAGAATTGGTTTTACCAACGCTGTGTGAGAGTAAAGAAGTGGCCTTGTTTGTTTCTCTGTCAGTTTTTTGCCGGCAAATTCAAGAATTCAATGAGCTCGGATAGGTAAATAATCAGCAGAACTGAAGACAATACTTAAGAGCGAGGAAAGAAACATAAACAATTCTACAACAACAGAGTGAGGCTAGTGCAAATGGTCCTCCAGAAACATCAATCCAGACAGCTATTTTCAGATGTACAAGAAAAGCATACAGACTGATAAAATCTATTATCTAAGATAGTGAAAACAGATGATTTCCACAAAATGCATGTGGAAATCATGGTTTAACTAGTTCCACCACTTTGATGATGAGCCTGCGACTCCCAGAAGAGTCTGACAGTGGAATAGATAAGAGAGGGCTCAGCCATAGCGCCATTACCGTAGTCTCCGCAGGCCAGTCTCTTCTTGATAGGAGGAATAAGTGTAATTCCGAGTTCATCAAGCGACAAAAGATGCCTTTCAGTGAAAGGATTGTTCCACATCAAAGTATTCATCGCTGGTGCAACAAACAGTGGTTTGCTATAGTCCCAAGCTCGTATAATGCAAGTAAGAAGATTATCACAAAGCCCACCAGCAATCTATAAAGGTAAACAAACATTGTATGAATCCTCCATGAATGCTTTCACAATTCACACAATTGAAGCTAAGTAGTGGGTTGTAGATGTTTTGTTTTACCTTGCCTAAGGTGTTAGCAGACAAGGGAGCAATGACCAAAACATCAGCCCAACGTCTAAGCTCGATGTGAAGGACAGGATCACCGATCTTGTTCCAGCTTGACCATTCATCTTCATCAGTATACAGAGTCACTTCTTGTGGGAGGGACAATTTATCGAGAAAATGCAGAGATGATTTCGAAACGACGGCTCTCACTTCTGCCCATTCGGTGAAACAATGGCAGAGATTACCGAATTTGATAGCAGCGACACTTCCACTTGCAGCAAGTAGTACACGAGGCTTCCTCGGTATGGTATTCACTTCCATGTCTTGTCTGTCTCTTTTCCCATTCTCCATGGCGCTTTACACCTTCAGAGATCCAACAAGTAGCGAACTTTGTTCAGCGAGGAACCCTAACCAAAAATTGAAGAATATCAAAATGTTTTAGAGGGAAGAGAGAGAAGGGGATAATCATTACTCATTAGTCGTGGTCAAGTGGGCCTGTTGACTCAATTCTTTTTAGGCCTCTGTCTCTTCTGTATGGGCTGGATATCGACTTTATTTGTTTATTTTATTTTATACAATTTACTCACTCACATACACTATGACGCCACTTACTTAAGTGTACTGTAAACCATTAAAGGTCAAATGCTCCGGTCTAAAAACTCGATTTTGCAAACCCAAACATATCTCAAAGATTGCTGAAACAATGTAGGCAGCTAACTATTATGTTCTACTAATTGACAGGTTTACCTTTCATATCCAAGGAACAATGTTCGAGTTTTCTTATTGTAATCTCAATAATGTTTAGTTCATGTGATTGTTTTAAATGACAAGAATATATGCTTATATCATTAAGTCAGTAAGTTTGATAACACCGTTTAAGCAATTGTACGATAATTAAAAATGTGCGACATACAACAGTCGCAGTTTATTTATGTTAAAGTCTTATTTTTATTACTCCGTTTAACTAAAATGTACGAGACCAAAAAATGTTAGTAGTAAGTGTTCAATGTAAACCTTTTATTTTGATTATCATATATCACAAAAACAATCTATTTAGACGGTTTAATCATAATATTTAATTATTTATTATATCAGAAACATAAAACTAATGATGAACTAATTGAAAGTTTACCTTTTTTCAGTTGCACGTATTTTATTTTCTTTTAAAGATTTAAATGATTCCGTGTCACGTATTTCACGTTGAGTTATTTATGAAATCTATAAATACAAAAACTGATTTAAACGGTGTAATCAAAATATACAATGAATTATAATTAAAAATAAGAAAATAGTAAAAAATACATTTTTCAGCTGCATGTATTTTCTTCCTTTTTAAGCTTTAAATTTTTTCCCTTGTTAGGTAGTAACGTCGAAATTATTGATGAAATCTATGAAGATAAATTTTCGACCTCCTAAAACTAACATAAGCAAAGCGCAAGCAGAGTAGAAGACAAATTGAAAAACCAAAGGCATAGGCATAAGAAAGAAAAGATGGAACACTAGAAACATCGCTAATTACAGCCACGTCTTAATGTTTGGTTAAAGACACACCGACAACAACAACATTAACGAGTCTTTTGTTTTTTTTCTTCTGCAGACAACAAAACCTACAAAAAATTAAAATTCCTTATAGATTTTTTTTTTAATTTAAGATACGATCCAACACCTATATAACTAGAAAGAAAACACTCCTCCTAACGCCAAACACCAAGGCTATTATGTCTAGGTTGATTTTTTTTTATCATTATTCTTCAGAACAGTGCTTCTTGCATTGCCTCTGCTTCTGTCTGGGTCTGTGCTTCTCCTCCTCTTTCTTGTCCCTGTTCCTGTCCTCCTTCCGTTTCAGCAGCTTCAGTTTGAGCTTCAGTCTGTGGTGCTGCAGTCTCCAATGGCTGCACTTCTTCCATGGCTTGTGGCTCAACTGTCTCCATCACTGTTAGTCCTTCCAGATCTTTTATGGCTTGCACCACTGCAGGATTGTCACTAGTAACTCCATCTTTCAACACCTTCACGATTTCTTTTACTTTCTCTTGCTGAATCATTTAGAGACCAAAACCAAACATAAGAAAGCAGAATGGAGAATTTTAAATCCAAAAACGAATCAAAAGAAAAATAACCAAAATGTTTATTATCAACTAGACTTACAAAAATATCAAACTTTCTCTTGAGTTCTCCAGAATCTTGGTTCACAGTCGTCACTGATGTTGCAATCTAGGTTCATAAACGGAAATAATGTTAGAAATCAATACAACAAATTCATGATAGACACTAATGGTTAAATCAAGAAAGTCTTAAACTTAAATCAATTGAACACGTTACTACTTAAAAAAGAAGATACAAAGAACAAGACTATGTTCTGACTTAAAAACCATAAAGCCAGATTAGTTCACACTAATTGATAAAATTATTACAAGCTAAAGCGAGACATCACCGACCGACCACTTGGTCTTAATTATCCAAAAACCAGATAAGGATAAGCCAAAAGTTTGGGACACGAATATAATAAACACTGGATACTAGTCAGATATGGGATACTCGAAAACAGACAATGCTCAAAAGCGGAAAGTGACATTGATTTAAGTCCACAATGATTGCAACACAAGTATCAAGCTTTATCCTTCTATATTGACGTCGGAGCAGTGACCAAATCATACACAGTACACTAACCTCAGATACTGCGAAATTGAGATCACAAATACAGAATTGGGATGTGAAAATTACCTTTCTGGGTCTACCTGCGGGCCGTCCTCGTCCTCTCTTAGGCTTCATAAGCCTACTGATAACACCACCAATCTTCGGTGGTCGTCCTCGTCCACGCTTCATCCCTGGCGCAACCGCCGCCACAATTCCACCACCTTCTGGAGCAACGGTAACGATGCTGCTAGGGTCAACAACTCTCCTAGGCCTTCCTCTGCGTCTAGCACCATTAGCAACATACGGATACACAGAAGCAGTAGCAGAGACGGATTTGGGCTTCCTCTGTCTCCCAGCAGCTCTACGACCCGGTGGTCTACCTCTACGTTTCATGATTCCAGCCATAACCGAAGCCTGAACGATTGGTGCAGCAGCAGCAGCTCCGTTCTTCCTTGGACGACCAGGTCCTCTCTTAGCCGACTCTGTAACCGGAACAGCTTCGGTCGGTTTAGGGACATGTAATTCGACTTGCTGCTGTTCCCAGATTGGCGGTCCATTAGACTGGATTTGATTAGGTTGAGCATTGATGAGTTGTTGTTGTTGTTGTGGTTGAGGTTCAGGTTTAGGTTTTGGAGGACGACCACGACCTCGTTTCTGAGGCTGAGAAGCAGAGCCAAAGGCAGAACCAGAAGCAGAGATAGGCATGGGATCATTGACGGTGTTAGTTGGAGGAAGAATCTCAGATCTGGGAACATCGAGACCTTGAGCGGCAGCAGCAGCAGCAACAGCTACACTCTCAGGAGAAGCAGAAGAAACAGCAAATTTGTAAGATTTCTTAACCATAGCAAGAACACCACTGTTCTTCAAAGTCTTGAGATTATGAGTCAACAAAGCAGGATGGGCAGATGGTAAACCGGTGTAGCATCTCTCGATGTATCTCGAAATTGCCATCTTGCTTGAACCATCCGGTTCGTTCAACGCAGAAATCGCAGCGCAAATCATCTACAAACAGATAAAAATATTAGCAAAAAAAAAAAAAAAAGAAAGAAAGAAAGAAGATAAACTGAATTTAGTTAAAGGGAGAGACTTTAAGATTAGAACTTACTTCAGAGTAAGAAGGGTGGGTGGGGGGAGGATGTGGAGATGTCTGAATCATCTGCGGTTGGGGAATTTGCGATTGCGTTTGCGGCTGCCGTTGGAAGACATGGTTGTTGTTGTTGTTGTTCATGTACAGATTAGGTCCCAAAGGATGAGGATTTAGAGGAGGGACGGCGCCGGAGATGAAAGGGTTTGAGGTGGGAAAAGGAGGGAAAGGGGTGAACTGAGGAGGATGATGAGGATCACTGGAAATGGAAAGAGATGGATCCATGGATGGATTTTTCAGCCCACAGCTAAGAGAAGAAGAAGAAGAAGATACACAGTAAAAATTAAATATAAAAACAGAGGAGGAAGGTGAGATAGATAGATTTAGGGTTTTCTTTTCTTTTCTTTCTTTTTTTTTTCTTTTTTTTGCTCTCAGCTCTTTTTTTTTGTTTTGTGTTTTTGTGAAATTAATAAATTTGTGAGAGAAATAAATAAAGTTAGGTTGGAGAGAGAAGATGCAGAGGAGTAGAGAGATGCAAAATGACGAAACAGATTACTATTAAATCTAACCGTCGATTTATTTTTATCAATGGTTCTGACGAGGATTGATGACGTGTCGTGTCATTTTTGTTTTTTAATTTTAAGTTTTGTGTTTCTTTACTTTGGTTTTTTAATTTCTTTTTGCCTCTTACAATATTGTAGATTTTCGGTCCAAATGTAATAACCAATTCACCCAAATTTTCTAAAAGAACTCCTCGTTTTCAGTGTAAAACAACGATTTTGTAGATTTTTGAATTGCATCAAATGAACACTGTTGTAATAAGTAACCTATGTATCAAACACCATTAAAGAGTGTATGATTAGTAGAGGTCAAATGCAATTACTAACTTCAAGGTCGTTTTTTTAGCATATGGAACTCATACATTCAAATAAACTTTAGTTTCAAAAGTTTTATTTTCTATGGTAATTTTTAATATGTATATATTATTATGGCCCTTAATCTTAAGAAATAAAATGATACATCAAATATATTTTTCATTAAAAACTAACAAGACATTAAAATACTTTAAAATTGTAATGTGTGATAATTACTTGCTTTTGAATTAAATATTTTAATTACAGTTAACAACAATATTTGATAATTATATATGTAAGACGTAAAACAAAAGTGCTTAATAAAATAAAACTCTTTATTTTTGTTTTATTTTCAATTTTTATTTTGATTACATGTATGAGGCAAATCAAATATAATTAGTAAGTAGTAAATGCAAATTTTTATTGTATCTTAAATAAGCCTAATCTATTTAAACGGTGTAACTAAAATAATAAATGGTAAACATCAATATTAAGAATTAAAAATGTAATTAGTAAGTGTTTAATGTAAATATTTTATTGTGTTGTCATGTATCATACACAAGCATAAACTATTTAAACGGTTTATTTAAAATAATAAATGGTGAACGATAATTTAAAAAATAGATATATATATATGAAAAATATAATTAGTAAGTGTTAAATTCAAAAAATATTATTGTGTTGTTGTGTATCGCAACAAAGATTAATTTATTTAAGTGGTGTAGTTAAAATAATAATGGTGAATGATAATTTTAAGAAAATTCAGAATATTAGAAAAAAAAATATAATTAGTTAGTGTTAAATGCAAAATTTTTATTATGTTGTCGTGTTTCGCAAACAAGCTTAATCTATTTAAATTATGTAATTAAAATAATACATTGTGAACTGTAATTTTGAAAAAAATTAGATATATGTTAATTACTTGCTTTTGAATTAAATATTTTAATTACAGTTAACAACAATATTTGATAATTATATATGTAAGACGTAAAACAAAAGTGCTTAATAATATAAAACTCTTTTTTTTTTATCAGCATAATATATATATATATATATATAATTCTTTATTTGTTTTATTTTGATTACATGTATGAGGCAAATCAAATATAATTAGTAAGTAATAAATACAATTTTTTATTGTATTGTCGTGTATCGAAAATAAGCGCAATATATTTAAATGTGTTAGAAAATATCTTTATTTAATATTATCTAATATTTTCTACTTCGTTACTAAGTTACTTCGCTACGAAGTTACTTCGTCTCTAAGTTTTTCCTTCTATATATATGTAAGCATAGAAGAAGAAAATCAATAAGAACATAATTTATATATCTCTAAACTTTATCTCTCTAAAATTCTCTCTAGTTCATAACATAAAATTCTCTAATTCATAATACGTTATCAGCACGAGCCGTTTTCGATCCGATCTAAGTACGAGTTAATCTTTATTCGGTCTAAGATATGATCTAAGGTATGATTTAATTTAAAATTAAATCAATTTAAATTCATATATTATTGTTTATATAGAAAGCTATGCATCCTTAATTATATGGAAGGCTACGCCTCTTAATCTGTTTTAAATTATGTCGTTATTTACATGTTTTATAATTTTTATATATTGTTATATATGCATATATATCATGTTAAATTTGGCAAAACTCGATATCGCTGTCTTTGATGTATTTGGAAATAATTATATAATATGGGCATTAGATGCAAAAATGCATCTATAAGTGATCATGCTTCTTGATGCCATTGATCTTCTTTTGATAGTACTCATCTTGATATGACATATTTTCTCGTTGAACCCAAAAGTGTTAACGAGTAATAAGATGGATAAGGTCAATATGATATGATATATGTCTTCCTGAAGAAGACAAGAAAATCAAAAGTAAGATCAATATGATATGATATGTCTTTCTGAAGACGATAAGAGAATTAAAAGTTTAACGTATCTCTCTTTGTAAATATTTTGACTTAGAAGATGTCAAAATTTATGAATGAGGATGAAGATACATGTCTGGCAGATAGTGCGACAACACACGCAATATTGAAAGATAAAAAGTATTTTTCAATCTTAAATTTAAAAAAACTGGTGTAATTACTATATCAGAAAACGCAAATATTATTATGGGATCCTGAAGAGTCGAGTTTTCAATGCCAAGGAGGACAAAATTTGAAATTAACGATGCAGTATATTCTCCCAAATCTAATAGAAACTTATTAAGTTTCAGATATATCCGCAGAAATGGATATCATGTGGAGATTAAGAATAAGAGTGGCATTGAATATCTTTGCATCACATCAGTGACTTCGGAGAGAAAATATATATTAGAAAAAAAACCAGCTTTTTCTTCTGGACTATATTCCACAAATATTAATATGATTGAATCAAATGTCATGGCAAACCCGAAGTTTACCAATATATTTAAAGTATGGAATAAAAGACTGGGCCATCCTGGTTCAATCATGATGAGAAAAATTGTGAAAAATTCTAATGGTCATCTATTGAAAGACCAGAAGTTCTTTCAATCAAATGAGTTTTTATGTGATGCATGTTCTCAAGGAAAACTCATAACTCGGCCATCACCAACTAAGATTGGAAATGAATCACCAGAATTCTTAGAAAGAATACATGGTGATATATGTGGACCAATCCACCCATCGTGTGGACCATTTCAATATTTTATGGTATTAATTGATGCATCAAGTAGATGGTCCCATGTGTGTCTTTTGACGACACGAAATATGGCATTTGCGAGATTCATTTCCTAAATAATCAGGTTAATAGCGTAATTTCCTGATTATATTATCAAGAAAGTGAGGCTTGATAATGCTGGTGAATTTACTTCACTAGCCTTTAATGATTATTGTATGTCACTGGGGATCGATGTAGAACATCTAGTGCCCCACGTTCATACACAAAATGGCTTAGCCGAATCTTTGATTAAACGGTTGCAACTTATTGCTAGACCGTTAATTCTGAGAACAAAACTCCCAATTTCGATATGGGAACATGCTATTTTGCATGCAGCAGCATTGGTCCAGATTCGACCAAGTGCATATCATAAGTATTCTCCATTACAATTAGCATCTGGTCAGCAGCCAGATATATCACATCTCTGTGTTTTTGGATGTGCAGTATATGTGCCTATTGTACCTCCTAAACGTATGAAAATGGGGTCCCAACGGAGATTGGATATTTATATTGGTTATACGTCACCAAGTATAATTCGTTATGTTGAACCACAAACTGGTGATATGTTTACAGGTCGTTTTGCTGATTGCCATTTTAATGAGAATGAGTCCTCATCGTTAGGGGGAGGAATTCGTGAAATTCCAAGGGATATTGCATGGAATACACCATCGTTGATATCTCTGGATCCTCCTACAAAACAACGTGAAATCGAAATGCAGAAAATTGTACACTTGGAGAATATGGCAAACGAGTTACTAGACGGGTTCGTAGATACAAAAAAGATGACAAAATCATATATACCGGCTGCAAATGTTTCATCAAGAGTTGGAATTCCACAAAAAAAAATTAGTGCTAATAAAATTAATGAGCCTAAAGTTCAGTTAAAGAGGGGAGACCCATGGGTTCTAAAGATAAAACTCCCCGAAAGAAAAGGGCAATGGGAGAGTTAAATTCACATAAAATGGTTCCAGAAGAAACCCAAAATGAGGAAAATCCAGAAAACTTAGATGAAGTAGTTGCTGAAGAACTACGTAATAAAAAAAGAATAAATCCAGAAGAACTACCGAAGAAAAGTATCCCTGAGAAGGGTCATGATACAGAAAAATATGAAATTTTCATAAATTATGCCCAAAATGGAAAAGTATGGGTAAGAAATGATATAGATGATGATCATAGAATTTTCTCATTCTCTGCATCCAAAGAAATTGATAATGAGAATGATGACCCAGAACCAAGGTTCATATTAGAATGTTAGAAAAGATCTGACTGGGAGAAATGGAAGATGGCCATGCAAAATGAATTAATCTCTCTTAATAATGTTTTTGGACTTGTGGTAACTACACCTAAAGATATGAAACCGGTTGGGTGCAAGTGGATATTTGTGAGAAAACGAAATGAGAATAATGAGGTCACAAGATATAAAGCTCGACTTGTTGCCCAAGGTTTCTCTCAAAGACCGAAATTAATTATGAAGAAACATATTTCCCAGTAATGGATGCAATTACGTTCAGGTATTTAATGAGTTTGACTGCATCCCAAAATTTAGAAATGAATCTTATGGATGTAGTGACAGCGTATCTATATGGATCGCTTGATAATGAGATATATATGAAAATCCCAGAAGGGATGAAAATGATTGAAGCATTGAGCTCAAAGTACAGATATATGTTCTATCAAATTACAGCGATCACTTTATGGATTAAAACAATCCGGACGCATGTGGTATAATCGCTTAAGCGAATACCTTTTAAAGAAGGGTTATGTAAATGATATAATATGTCCTTGCGTTTTTATAAGGAAATCCTTGAATGGATTTGTGATCATCGCTGTATATGTTGACGACTTGAATATAATTGGAACTCAAAAGGAGATTGAGGAAGCACGAAATCATATGAAGGCAGAGTTTGAAATGAAAGATCTTGGAAAGACAAAGTTTTGTCTTAGGCTCCAGATAGAGCACCTCCAAGATGGAATATTCGTGCATCAATCAAATTATACTAAAAAGATCCTCAAACGTCTTAATATGGATAAAGCGACTCATTTGAGTAATCCAATGGTTAATAGATAGCTCAATATTAAAAAAGATCCATTTAGACCATGTAAAGATAACGAAGAATTATTGGGTCCTAAAATACCCTATATAAGCGCTATTGGTGAACTTATGTATCTTGCAAATTGCACACGACCAAATATAGTTTTTGCTACTAATATGCTTGCAAGATATAACTCGTCTCCAACGCGATGACATTGGAATGGAATAAAACATATTTTCCGTTATCTTCAAGGTACAATTGACTTAGGATTATATTATTCTAGAAATTCAAAATTTTGTCTAGTTGGTTTTGCAGATGCATGTTATTTATCGGATGCGCATAAGGCGAGATCCCAAACTGGATATATATTTATTGTAGGTGGGACTGCAAATCTCGTGGCTTTCCCAAAAGCAAACACTAGTTGCTACTTTATCTAATTATGCAGAGATCATAGCACTCCATGAAGCCTGTAGGAAATGTGTGTGGCTCAGATCTATGATCCAACATATTCAAGAAGCAAGTGGCATACCGACGAGTAAAGAGCCCACAACCATATTCGAAGATAATGCTGCATGCGTCGCACAAATTAAAGAAGATGATATCAAGAGCGATAGAACGAAGCATATTCCACCAAGATTTTTCTCTTTCACACAAGAGCTCGAGAAAAATCAGAAAATCAGTGTTGAATATATTCGCTCAAGCGACAATTCAGCAGATCTCCTAACGAAGGCGCTACTCACGACAATGTTCAAAAATCACGTTCATAATATTGGGATGCGTCATTTACGAGATATATGAAGAAGAAGTATTTTCCAGGGGGAGAATATGTTATTGTACTCTTTTTCTCTTATCATAGTTTTTATCCCATTGGTTTTTTCTATGACAAGATTTTTAACGAAACAGTACATATTAAATAAATAAGGGGGAATGTTAGAAAATATCTTTATTTAATATTATCTAATATCTTCTACTTCGTTACTAAGTTATTTCGCTACGAAGTTACTTCGTCTCTAAGTTTCTCCTTCTATATATATGTAAGCATAGAAGAAGAAAATCAATAAGAACATAAGTTTTATCTCTCTAAAACTCTCTCTAGTTCAAACATAAAATTCTCTAGTTCATAATAAAACGGTGTAATTAAAATAATAAATGGTAAACAGTAATATTGAGAATTAAAAAACGTAATTATTAAGTATTTAATGTAAATATAACTATTGTGTTGTCATGTATCACAAATTGTAATTATAAAAAAATATCTAAAAATTATAAATGGTGATCGATAAGTTAATCAATAATAAGAACATAGATATGTAATCAATCAATAATGTAATTATTTTTCTATATATATATATAGGTAATAAATAAATTATTGATCAATCAATAATGTAATTATTCTTTTATATATGTAAGCATAGAAGAAGAAAGTTAATAATAACAATAAATGGTGATCGATAAGTTAAATATATATATATATATATATATATACTAGGATATCCCGTGCTTATAGCACGGACAAATTGTAATTATAAAAAAATATTTAAAATTATAAAATTAGGATATTAGAAAATTATAATTCTTCCAAACTTTTATAAAAATTATAATATCAATTTTTATAATATCAAATCTTTGTTAGCACATAAAAACAGAATTAAATTGGTTTAAAATCTTCTTTAAAATCTTTCAAAAAATCACAATCTATACCAGATATCTTATTTTTGAAAAATTAAATCAATATTTAATTTAATTTAATTAGTATGTTTCATAAATCAACAAAATCTTCACAAAATCTATTTTTAACTTTAAAGAAAATTAAAATAAATAAATTATTTAAAACGAAAATTATTTAAACGATGTAATTAAAATAATAATGGTGAATGAAAATTTTAAGAAAATTTGAAATATGAAAAAATTGTAATTAGTAAGTTTTGAATGAGAAATTTTTTATTATATTGTCTTCATCACAAACATGCGTAATCTATCTAAATATTATAATTAAAATAAGTCCAAAACTACCAATTTTTGGCAACATATATTTAACATAACGTCTTTTTCCTTTTTACTTTTAAGTTTTCTATTTCACGCATTTAACAGTAAGCCTAATTACGCAATTACATTAAACGTTAATGTTTTTTAATTATATTTTTTTGGCAAAAATAATTTCTTTCAATTAACAATATAGTATTGTTTAATTAACTGTTGTGTATTATATGTGTGAGTTATGTCTTTAAGTTTAGGCGAAAAGACCTATGGAAAGAAACTAAGACATAAAAGACACTCTAGAGAGACTCCGAAAAATCGATCAAAGAAGGTCAAACAATAAAAACCAAAGCAGGGAGGAATTATCTACTCTTTAGTACTTAATAAAACAAACAAAAAAGGCTGTTTTGATATAACTTCGGCACAGGAGGGAACACAATAGCATAATTTGTTCAAATAACCTCATATATAATCTTGATTTGAGTGAATTATTGGATAAGAAATCCCAACGATACTAAGTTTCATGTAAAAGATTAAGAACTCGTTAAAGGTTGTGTTTTTTTTTTTTGTTTCTTTAATTTTAAAAAAACTCCAATATATTCCAGCGAGAAAGATTGTGAGACTAAACCGTAAACGATATCTATAGTGAAGTAAAATCTCACTATATGGTTAGGTTTATTTTTCCTAGTTATTTATATATCTAATTAAGTCAAATACGTTGTTATTTTGTCCTAAATAATATGCTGTTAGGTATTAAAGAAAATCTAAGAAAATTAGAGAAAACTAACTATAAGTTACAAAATATTTTTGGTGACCAAAACAAAAAAAAAAAATTACAAAATATTTTTTAGTTATAAGATTTTACCATATAAGCAAGTTATGGATATTTAATGACATTGGCATCAACAAAATTTTTTTAATTTAAACGGAAACTTAAAGTTGAACAAGTAGAATTGGAAAAGAATCAAAATTTTCAAAACATGTAAGGAAAAAAAATCACTGCCAGTATATTTTGATTTTTTTCTTCTTTTTGGCATTTCTTCCAATAGAAATAGTTGTTTCTTTAACTTTCAAATTGATTGAGCAATTTTCTTATATAACTATAGTATTTTGTATATGATTTTTACGTATACAAAATTATTTCTTATTAATAAAGACATATTGATTGTTGAATAATACAATCAATATATATATCGAGTGACAGATCTATAATAAATTTTTACCAGAAACATCTCTTATATATTAATTGAGAATCATTTTTAAAAAATAATCTTATGTTTACGTGGAATATTATGACATTGTCATGCTGACATGTTGTCACCATAATGATTTCCAGAGAATATATTTTATGGGACATTAATTACTAGACTAATTACATAATATATCATTAGATCAATCATATATAAACTGTCTTTATTTTAAAGATCATAATCTTACCTAAATTAGGTTTATTTATTTATGGAAAATCGAGTAAGTAAATATTCTTTAAAATTATTGCTGGTTTTATTGTTTTCTAAATTTGATTTTTAACTTTTTATTTTAAAAGATATTGTTTTAACTAAATAATTATTTAGTAACTTAAATATGTAAAAACAGTAATTTTAAATTTTAATTATTTACACAATAATATATTATTGAAATATATAAAAATATTTATTTAATTTATTAATTTTCTATATAATATTTTATCCTGCGTAGGGAATTACCTAGTACTATACTAACCAGTAAAATTAGAATTTTTTTTGTAGGGGCAACGTACTATATTTTGGTTTTACTGTGGATTCAAAGCGGCAGAGGGAAATATTTTACCATTTGAACTTGCAAAAATGTCAAGTAAAATCAATGGGACTAAAACAAATTTATAAATCTATGGGGTAACAGCTGCCACCCCTTTCTCCTCCGTAGAGCCATCCCTTCATATATCACGGTAACCAAAAAGGCTCAACAAGAAAATTGTCCATATGTTGACAAAAAAAAAAAAAAAAAAAAAAAAATTTAAAAATATAAAAAAAAAAAAAAAAAAAAAAAAAAGTGTCCATAGCACTGACAATACAAACTACAATACGAATTTATAAAGAAGTATAGCACGTATGTCAAGAAAAAAAAAAACGAGCATAGTACGTTTATGCATATAGCGATAAAAACCAGATATTTGGTCACCGTTCAAACTCCAAATATCACCTGAGTCGTGTCATTTTCATACAACAATTTACGTATGCTCATCTTTTTATATATATGCTTGTGTTGTATGCGTGCGTGCGTGTGCTCGAATAGTTTCAACTTTCAAGCAATAGCCAAACAGAGAAACCAACAAAGTGCGGCTGATAAACGACTTAAGACGACCACGAATTAAGCATATGACTATGATATGAATTACTTAACTATGTGGAAAATCTAATTATTATATATCAAAGTCTATAGAATATGCGATTGCCCACAAATTTACGTACTTTTGTATTGAAATGTTCGATTTATATTTCATATTTCTTAAAGCATTTGATAAACCAAATAAATAAAATTCTAATCATATATTTTTTGACGGACGGTAAAAAATCTATTTCTCGCCATATGCCTTTAGTAGCATCTCAAAACACAAAACACAAAACACATAAAGAACATTGATATGCAGAGGGAGATAAAACCAAACTCATGTCTAAGGAGGGATATTCAATGAAATATTTTAAAAGAATTCAATTGAATAAGAAAATAATAGATTTCTAAACATTTTAAAGGATTTTAATAAATTCAGTCCAATTCACAGGTTAAATGCTCGGAATTGATTCTTCACATTTTTAGAGAACTTTCTATTAAATTCCTTTTAAATGACATGATCATCAAAACAATCATAATATTGAATAACACTAGAATTTAATAGAATTTAAAAATCAATCAATTGAATAACACTAGAATTTAATAGAATCTATAAAATACAAAATTGAATGACACTAAAATTTAGCATTCTATTATTTTCTTAAGAATTCTTTTATCCAATAACACCCCCTAAAAAACTAAACCCTTGTTTGTATATTTCTTCCACGAAAATTAGGGTAGATCTTGGTCCGAAATCCAAACTAATCTATAAAACATATTTGGAATCATAGTTGTCTTCTGTTTACAAAAACAGTTCATGAAAACTTGTCAACTACAAGTCTACAACAAAGCAAAGTATTTCGCTAATCCTTACTTATGATTCATATGTATTATGCTTACAAAAAGATCATGTAGTAAATATTGTTTTACATATGATTTTGAAATAACCTTTTTAGCATTGGTAAAGAGTGAACTAACAACTATGAGTACAAAATCACCACTTTCGTAAAGCTAAGGCGGTACCAAAATGGCGTTACAATTTAAAAAGTGATGGTACCATTGTAAAAGTGACAGTACGGCATATCTACATGTTAACAGGCCGAATTATGAGGCCCTGGGCAAGGTTTTACCTATGTAACGAGATCTCAACATGAGATGGGCCTATCTGTGTGCATAATTAACAGTTTGTATGATACATTATTTTGAAAAATGAATTGTTTATTATGTTTTGCTCATTAGGGTCCTCTCAACTCACGACCGGAGACGTGCATTAGAAGAGTTACAGAGCAGACATTGGCTGTCATCTTACAATATCTCATTCTTTTTATTATTAGGACATTGGTCCCACCCACCACCATTTTTTTTTTCCTTTTCTTCATATCAAACACGCTTTTTGAATTTTTATATTATACAGTCCTTATCAAAAATACTTAATACGATTTGTTGTTTTGTTAGCCTAATATTTCCTAATATGGTTAGGACACGGACGTAAGTTAAATTCAAAGTCGACGGTGTTTTAGTTGTTATAAAAGCGAAATTATGAAAACGACGAGAGATATAAATACATGTGAATGAACTTAATTAAAATAAAAAAGCAATGTAAATAGTCAAACTTGCCCTTTTAAGTAAAGAGTAACACACGGCGCACGTGCCAAAACCTTTTCACCTTCTTCTTCATCCTTCCGCATCCTTCGGACAAGAGAATAAGAAAATAAAGATTATGGCGAGTCGAATTCGAAAGAGAGA
Source organism: Boechera divaricarpa (assembly GCA_026770425.1). Classification (NCBI taxonomy): domain Eukaryota; kingdom Viridiplantae; phylum Streptophyta; class Magnoliopsida; order Brassicales; family Brassicaceae; genus Boechera; species Boechera divaricarpa. The sequence goes on from CM049184.1 coordinate 8,608,014, forward strand.
AGCACGCCTTACCTGAGAGATTCGTGCGTCGACGACTTGAAACTTTTTTTTACTAATTATAATTATTGTATTAATTTAAGGGAAAAAAAAAAAAAGTGGTGGTGGAGGTGTTTGATGGGTGCTAGTCACAGCACCAACGTTAATAAGCATCCTCATTCTCGTAATGGTTCTAATCATCTGATCAAAACCAACAACAGCTCTCGCCACTGTGGTTCAACAAGTGATCGTTCATCTGTTAGCAGTTTACGGTCTCAGCTCACAACTATTTACAGAAATCACGAAGAAGAAGAAGAAGAAGAGGAAGAAGGAGGCAAAGAGAAACGAGCAGAAGAAGAAGCGAAAAGATTTGCCCTTGTTAGAGATTTTGATTTTTCTGGTTTGAAGTGCATTAGGGTTCCAAGAAGGAATCACATTCTAATGAATCCTCATAAAAAGGTTCGTCTTTTTTTTTTTTTTTTTTTACGAAAACCATTTGGATACTTATCCCATGGATCTGTCGTTTCATTTATCTGTTTGATTTCTTCAGATTCAAAATTGGTTTTGGACCTTGATTATGAGTTTCTCTTTCATTTCTCTAACTATATTGGAAGGAACTGTAGCAAATCATTGTTTAATTACTGGGTTTAAGTTATTCGATTGAATAGGGCAAACTCTTTTTGGGATTCCTATCCAGTTTTCTTTGTGTTTATTTGCTTAGAAATGGTGGAAAATGCAAGCAACCTCTGATGGTTTGGATCTTTGTTATGATTTGACTCATGGAACTGTCAAATATTTGATCAATAGTCTTAGATGTCAATACTTTTATGTTGTGAGAAAATGCTACATTCTGGATTTGGTTACTTCATGATTATACTTCCTTTGCCTCGGTTCTGAATTGGCTTTTGATGCCCTCTGGTATGATTAGAATCTATGGCACCTTATAAATGTGAACTGAAGGATTTGGAGAACTCGTAGAAAGGCTACATTGTTGATTTGGTTTCTTCTTCATTATGTTTCCTTTCCCTCTGCTTTGAATTGGTTTTTGATTCCCTATAGTCTCATTCTGAATCTATGGTACCTTATATATGTCTAGAAGATGATCTGTAGAATTTGGAGAACTAGGCAAAATTCCCGTCCTTCCAATCTAAATTCTGAATAGGTGTTTATGCTGTCATGTTTTTACAATCGCAGGTTGCACTGGAGACTGAGTTCTTTACAGAATATGGTGAAGCCAGCCGATACCAAATCCAAGAAGTTATAGGGAAAGGAAGTTACGGGGTTGTGGCATCTGCAATCGACACACATACAGGCGAAAAGGTTGCCATTAAGAAAATTAATGATGTGTTTGAGCACGTCTCTGATGCAACGCGGATTCTAAGAGAGATCAAGCTTCTCAGGTTGCTCCGGCATCCTGATATAGTGGAGATAAAACACGTAATGCTTCCTCCTTCACGCCGTGAATTCAGAGACATTTATGTTGTTTTCGAGTTGATGGAATCAGATCTTCACCAAGTTATCAAGGCGAATGATGATCTTACACCTGAGCATTACCAGTTTTTCCTCTACCAGCTTCTTCGTGGTTTGAAGTTTATACACACAGGCGAGTGCCTTGGCTCGAGAAATTCATGTTTCCGTTGTTCCCTTTTGCCCATTACTGCTTTTCAACTCAACCTGAAGGAAATCTTTTTTCTTTGTTGCAGCTAATGTGTTTCATCGTGATTTGAAGCCTAAAAATATTCTAGCCAACTCTGATTGCAAGTTGAAAATTTGTGACTTTGGGCTCGCTCGAGTGTCGTTTAACGATGCACCTTCGGCTATATTCTGGACTGTAGGTTACAGACTGAAATCATAAGTTTCTTTTTTTTTTTTTTTTTAAATTAATTGTTGTGATCAAAATGGTTTTCGCTTCTTTGCAGGACTATGTCGCTACAAGATGGTACCGTGCACCAGAACTTTGTGGCTCTTTCTTCTCCAAAGTAAAATTCAATTATCTGTTTTCTTTTTGCAAAGTTGTCTTCTTCACATATTAAGACATCACAATCTTAGGTTAAAACGGATTTTTTCTTTCTTTGCTGCAGTATACTCCTGCCATTGATATATGGAGCATAGGATGCATATTTGCAGAAATGCTCACTGGGAAGCCATTGTTTCCTGGTAAGAATGTGGTGCACCAATTGGATATTATGACTGATTTGCTCGGTACTCCTCCTCCCGAAGCTATTTCAAGGGTTAGTTGGTAGAGTTCTTCTATATCTGTTTGCTACAATTTGGCTGCTAGAGTTTGTTTGATATCCTATGACTTATGAGTTAAAAGTTTTATAAATCATGACTATTTGTTTACTAATACTTTCCAGCCACGGTTTTGTGCCAAGTAGTTTAGGCTAGCTTGGGTTGAATTCATATTAATTGGTAGGAAAGCTCATGTAGGTATGTGGCCCACAGAAATATGAGAATACTAGTGTTATAACATTACTAGACCAGGATTGGATCAGATTTCTATTTCCTGTAATGATGATCAGTGTTTTTTGTTGTTGCAGATTCGTAATGAAAAGGCAAGGAGATACCTGGGCAATATGAGAAGAAAACCGCCAGTTCCATTCACTCACAAATTTCCTCATGTAGACCCCTTGGCCCTTCGCTTACTGCACCGTCTTATTGCATTTGATCCCAAAGACCGTCCCACAGCTGAAGAGGTAAAGCTCCTCTATATTTGTTTTTTCTAGCGTTTCCACTTCAAAGTTTCAGAGCAGTTTCAATCGCTCTCAGAAAAGGAAACATTATATATACATGTCTGTGTGTATGAACGTGTATACAGGCACTGGCAGATCCTTACTTCTATGGTCTGGCAAACGTGGATCGGGAACCATCTACTCAACCGATTCCAAAACTCGAGTTTGAGTTTGAAAGAAGGAAGATAACGAAAGAAGATGTGAGAGAATTGATCTATAGAGAGGTAAACTAATCTGAACAATGGCAAAATATATCTTCTTCTTTTTTCGCACGTATCCATTGGTTAATCGTAATCCTTACAAAACTTGAAAGTGAAACAATGCAGATATTAGAGTATCATCCTCAGATGCTGCAAGAATATCTTCGAGGTGGAGAACAGACTAGCTTCATGTACCCAAGGTATATAAAAACATTTAGAATCTGTATTCAAAATTTACTACGAATTATGAGAAGTAAGATAATGATTTTGTAATCTAAATGAAAATGCAGTGGTGTTGATCGGTTTAAGAGACAATTTGCACATCTTGAGGAAAATTACGGTAAGGGTGAGAGAAGCTCACCTCTTCAACGCCAACACGCTTCCTTGCCTAGGTATATGATTTCGTTTGTTGGTTTGTCAGTAAAACTGATTTGAAAGTAATCAGATTTCCCCGATTCTTGTAAAGTTTGCATCTCATTCCGTTGTGTTGTGTTGGAACCTTTTCTGTTTCAGAGAGAGAGTCCCTGCTCCTAAGAAAGAGAATGGATCACATAATCACGATATCGAGAACAGATCCACAGCGTCTTTAGCCACGACACTCGAAAGCCCTCCAACGTCACAACACGAGGGCTCAGACTACAGGGATGGGACGAGCCAGACGGGTTACAGCGTTCGCAGCTTGCTGAAAAGTGCCAGCATCAGTGCATCTAAATGCATTGGCGTGAAACAAAGAAACAACTCCGAGGTAAAAATCAAGAAGCATTATAGAGATATATATAGTACAAGTTTATACACACTTGTTCTTCACATTCTTGTTTTTTTTTTACAGCACGGGGAATCGAACAATGATACGGTTGATGCTTTGTCTCAGAAGGTCGCGGCTCTCCACACTTGATTCAGAGATTGGGGATTGAAACTTGTTGCTAACAGTAGATGGCTGATTCTACAAGTTTTATACACCTTACAGAGAAGAAGAAGAAATGGTATGATCTTGATGGATACTGAGAGACATGAGCTATGAACAAAACAACTTACCCTTCATTGGCTTCAATTTATCAATCAATCCGAGTTGTATTAAAAATGGATGAAGAATAATTTAAGAAGAATTGTGGAAATACCCCCAGACGTTTGGCTTTACTACATGTTAACCCCTGGATTTATGTCTTACAAGTATTTGACCATATCAGGCGATGAAAATTAATAGTGAAGTTTGTGTATTAAACACATCATCTTGATCCATAGATGTCTAAGCCTAACTATATATATTATATGTGTGTATGATGATCACTTCATCCTCAAAAGTATATAGAATCATTTTGATTTACTGTTGATTTTCTTCTTTTGGGTCGTCCCATTTGCTTTTTCTTTGTTCTCTTTTGGTTTACTAATCGCTTTAGAGCTGGTGAAAATACTGCTACGAGATGTACATATCATAAATAACTTAAAAATAGTCCACAATATAAAATAATGTTGTAAATTTTACTATCTTCTCTTTCTCTATAGTCTATATCCAAAGTGAATGAATAAGTTTATTTTGATAAGAAATTTGAACACAGCGAGTATATTAATCTACCATTTGTAACTCTATAGTAATAGTTTTTGTAACTTTATAGTAATTACTTTTTATGGCATTCCCGAAAAAGGGTTTGTAATGTTATAGTTTAAGCAGCTTTCACTACTAAAAACCATTCGCGTGCCTGACCTTACCTTTTTAACATGGAGCTTCCACATAATTCTTTCTTTTTCCTTTTTACTATCCAACAAAAGTATTTCGTGGGTGGGATTTTTTTTTTTTTTTTTTTTTTAAATGGAAGTAAGAGTAAAGTTTTAATACACCTCAAAAAGTTTAATCAAAAATGACAAAACAGCTAAATATAAACATAATAAAACTAAATTCACGACTCTTTTTTAATTTGGGAAAAAAAATTAATTGCATTTTTTTTTTGTCAACTAACGAAAAAGTTTATCTGCATTACAAGACAAACCCATGCTACTTTTTATATAATTTATAGTATATTCGTAAAATCGTATTCTGCTAATTTGATCAAATCTAAGTATGTGAGGTTTTGAAAAAAAAAAAAACAGTACTGGAGTATGATAAATAAAAAAAGTAGTACTAAACGAATCCTTCCAAACTCTTATGTATTGGAATTACAAAAAAAAAAAAAGTGAACCTGTCGATCAGTCACCTCTGTGGTTTTCAAGTTTCAATGCGAAGAATAATCGTCCCGTGATCAACTAATTAAGGTTACTATTATTATCAGCATGAATTACCATTTAAAAGTTGTTTCTATTATTATCCTACACAATGAAAAATATTAACAAGTATAAGAAAATGTTTATTTTAACCCTAAGTTTACAAAACAAAAAGGGTTTGATCAAATTTCTTCCCAAAGTGAATTAAATTATGAAAACCAATAAATATATCGAGATCCCATTTGTGATATTTTATTACACAACTCTTCCACTCTCTCACTCACTCTTTCTCTATCTCTATTACTCTGTCTCCATTGTTCCGGCGATGTTCCAACACGCGCCTTCTCCCATTCCCCTCATCATCTTCTTCACCATTCTATTACCCGTTTCACCAAACCCAGAACCTGTTACAGTCCAGCCATTCCGGGTCAAATCATCCCCACCCGCAACAATACCCGCTTTCCCGGAGCAATCCGATTTCTCCGGCTGCCCTCTCGATTTACCAGAAGACCTCTTCCACGGAATCAAATCAGCCTGCAGCGGCAAAAAGCTTCACAAGGGACGATGCTGCCCCGTGCTAGGCGCGTGGCTCTACTCTGCTTACTCAACCACAGCTCTGAGCCGTTCGATTTCCGCCGCCGCGAGAAACATATCGTCTACGCCGCCGGAAGAAGACATGCCGTTGCTTCCCGATGACTCGGAGACTTGCGTCGACGGATTGGGGAAATCGCTGAGGCAGAGAGGGATTGAGCTCACGAGACCGAACGAGACGTGCGACGTCGTTTACTGCTACTGCGGAATCAGATTGCATCCGTTAAGCTGTTCCGAGGCTTTTAGAGTGAACGAAGAAGGGAGGCTTGTTGGAGACGAGAGGGTTAATAGATTAGAGACTGATTGTTTGCGTGGAAGCCACAACAATGCTGATAGATTCTCTCCTCTTCTTAGCTGTAACAAGTGCTTGAACAGTCTCTATAAGGTAAAGTCACTAACTTTGCTACAATATTTTTATCTTTCCGGTATAATTGGTTGATGGGTTCTGTTTGGATTCACTATCAGAAGCTGTGACTGTGACTGTGGAGTTCAAATGGAACTAGGTTGTCTAAAATAGTAAAATGTGTGTGCAGATAAATCTAGTAACTTTAGATAATCTATTGATATCCTTTAGTGTTCTTGGTGTTTTAGCATCTGGTTTTGATTTATATTTACAGATAAAGACAGTGTTTTAGATGAGTAATGAGGAATTGATCGACTAGTTAACTATGTAAGGTCTAGTCCAAACGGTAATCACTTTTCTTGACCCTTTGATGATCTTTGGTGTTTAAACACGTTAGGGTTTTTACTAATAACTATATGAGTGGCTTGAGGATTGAGGAAGATTTGGAATTATGCAATCTTAGGATTCTTTCTGATCTGGCCATCATCCATGGCGAATGGTAATTTGGGAAAAGTTTTGTTCTTTAGCTTTTTGTTCTTTTTCTATCTGACAGTCTGACACACACATAGGCGCTTACAAAGGCCGTGATCTTCACGCGCCACTTTGTCTTCCATCATATGATTTCATTCTTCAATATCTTAATCACCAACCCACCATAACTAAAAAAGCTTAGCCACTGGTTTCCACATTTCTACTTTCTAAATCCTCAATGATTACTTTAGTCCTTCACTACTTTTGAAATACTTCAATATCTGGTTTTTGTTTCTTTTTGCAGCTAAACCCGAAGAAAACTTCAGGTACAAGAAACCCATCAAAGGAAGATCGAAATAGAACAGCAAAGATGCACAACAAAGACTGTGTCCTCATGGGTCTCACTTGGCTTCTCGCTAAGAACCGTACAGCTTATTTCCCCACTGTCACTTCCGTCCTCCGAGCCGTCATGCTCAACCAAGGTGGCGAACCACGGTCGTGTGCTCTCGGCAGCGACGGCATGCCCTTAGCCGTCGATTCTTCCGAGTTCTCCAACGGCTCGTCAACTTCACTTCAGTATCCGCACTACTGGGTCCACTTCTTACTTTACAGTGTCATCGCATTACTCTTACTAAGGTCGTGGTGACTTACGGTGACGTAATATTGGATTTTGATTGTGATGTGGGCCACGTGGCATTACATGATTGGTTGAGAGAAGTGAAATTCAGATAGAAAAAGAGAGGGCTTGGTTCTGTCTTTGTATATTAGTTTTTTTGTTGTTGTTGTTGTTGTTGTAGCCATGTTCTTTAACATTACATCCAAAAAATCGTATTAGTTATTTGCCAATTAAATTTTCAAAAATCGCAATTCACAATTTCAAATTTTCAACAATAATTTCGGTCATATCAAATTATATGAGCGCAATCAATCAGACAGAATTGTATCATTTTTGGAAGAGAAGAATAATAGAGAAAGGCATGTGAGTAATGGGGACGAGGTAGTGTGGCTGGTTTGAGAGAGACAGAGAGACTTGTGACAGCTTTGTTCTTATGTTTCCTTATCTTCTCTCTAACCACGGAAGCTCTATAATAATACATTCATCTATATATTATATTTTATATGAACTCGATAATGCGACCAAGAGATGTAAAGCCCCACGACTGACATTTTATTTATAAAATTTCAATCAATAATCGAATGCTTCCATTCGTTAGATTCCTTTTGAGGAAATTTATCACAAAGATATTTCATAACAACTTGTGGCGGTGTTAGATAGACATTTACTAATGCCCCAATCAACTGCAAGCGATTCATTGACTTGGCATTATTGCAAATATAGCTGGCCTGGGCTTAATTAACTGGCCCATGGGCCGTACATTTCCTCTTTTGGAAAATATAACACCCATTAGTCTAATCTAAATATGAGAGAGGAATTGATAGGAGATGAATGGAATGGAGATGATAGAGGTATAATTTTGTTCAACTCATTTCTAATTTGAAGAAGAAGAATTTCTGAATAATTTTTTTAAATTGTTCATATTTCAAGGTCTTTCCAACAAAAAATCAGTGGAATTTGGATTTCTTTGTGTTTTCATTGTAAATAGTGAAATTTTAGACAATGTAAACATCTTCATTTGTTGGAAGAACATAAATTTAATATTCTTCATTGATGTTATACTAACCATATAACATATGATTATTTTTGTATCTAATAAACAAAGTGATTAGCATCAAGACTAAAACAAACTACGTATTAGACTCCAGTTTACATTATTTGTGTGTTTATTAATCCGTTTGTGCCAGAGAAGTAAATGTTGCAACAATGATTATTATTACGGCTTCAATTGGTAACCATAATTTAGAAAAGAATAGTAGGAATGTGATATTCTTATTTATTCTTCAATTTTTTTACCATTTAAGAGTAATATTAATCTCACATCATTCCTCTACATTCTTCATCAAATGAAGAACTCTAGAACCAAAATGTTCTTCTTCAAAATTGATGAGGAACAAAATGGAACAAAAAATAACAAATATTGAAATTCGTTTTTTATTTTAAAATAAATAAAAAATAATTTTTACTAATAATATTTTTATTTTAATATAAAATAATTTTCATAACTTCACAATTTATTTATAGAAATTTTTTTTTTGATAAGAATTTCATGTTAAATTAATCTTAAAACTTTATTTGAAAATTATATGGATAGTAAAATAAACCTAAAATGTTATTGAAAAAAATATATTTTAAATTACTCCTACAATTTTATTTTATGTTAATATTAATAACTAATATTTAACATGAAATATATAAATTTAATTCATAAATTTTAGTTTAAAATCAAATGTAAAATTAATTAAATATAATATTAATTTTAGTAGTTTTATTGAAATTTGTTTATTAATTATTTAATATATATATTTTAAAGATACTATTATTGTTTGGTTAACATTCATCATAATGATATATTTTATCTATTTCTGCATTTTTTCTTTTCGTTCCTTAAAAATTGTTTCTGTTTTTTTAATGGTCATCAGTTGAACCATACGTAATCTTTTTTTAGTTAAAAAGCTTAACAGCTAATGCCAAACAAAACTCAAAAAAGACTCAAAATCGTCCTTCCCTATTCTTCGTCTGTGTGGTCTATTCTTCTCGTAATCCCCAAAAAAACCACTCAAAACGATCTCTGCAAAGTCCTCGATTGTTGATGGAGCTTTCCGAAACCTACGCCTGTGTCCCATCGACGGAGAGAGGTCGGGGAATCTTGATCTCCGGTGACTCGAAGTCCGACACCATCCTTTACACTAATGGTCGATCCGTCGTGATTCTCGACCTCAACAACCCTTTAAAGGTCACTATCTATGGTGAACACGCTTACCCAGCTACGGTGGCTAGATACTCACCGAATGGAGAGTGGATCGCGTCGGGTGATGTGTCGGGGACTGTTAGAATATGGGGGGCTTACAACGATCATGTGTTGAAGAAAGAGTTTAAGGTTTTGGCTGGTCGGATCGATGATCTTCAGTGGTCGGCTGATGGGATGAGGATCGTTGCTTCTGGTGATGGGAAAGGGAAATCTCTTGTTCGTGCTTTCATGTGAGTTAGTATTGCTCATTGATTTTGATTTGGTTCTTAGATAAAAATTTGATTTTTCTTGCTTAGCTCAATGAAGTGAAATGTGTTGACTTTGATCGATCGGACTAAAGATTTTGTTTTTCTGCTGGTATTTTATTGAATTTGTTGAATCGGATCGAATCTCAGCTTATCAATCACGTTGAACTGATCATTCTTTTCTTCTTCACAATTTTGCTGCGTTTGTTGGATTATTGACTCATTTGATGCCAAACGAAATGTTCACTTGTATTAGGTGGGATTCCGGATCAACTGTGGGAGAGTTTGATGGACATTCTAGGCGAGTTCTTAGCTGTGCTTTCAAGCCAACTAGACCGTTCCGTATTGTAACTTGTGGGGAGGATTTTCTGGTGAATTTCTATGAAGGTCCTCCTTTCAAGTTCAAGCTCTCAAGCAGGTCAGATATTCAGTTACATGTTTTCCATTTCTATAAAGAAAGAAAATACTTTCTGTATCTGTTCAATTCCTTGTTTGTGTGTTTCCGAATTGTTTACGAGTTTGCTGTTCTTGGTCGACAGAGAGCATTCCAACTTTGTCAACTGTGTGAGGTTTGCACCAGATGGAAGTAAGTTTATTACTGTTAGTTCAGATAAAAAGGGAATTATATATGATGGAAAGACCTGTGAGAAACTTGGAGAGCTCTCATCTGACGATGGGCATAAAGGTAGCATCTATGCAGTTAGCTGGAGTCCTGATGGTAAACAGGTACTAAGTTATGTCTGTTTGTTGTACCGTATTCTCAATTCTTTTCTGATTCCGTCATATTAGACTCAAACTACATTAGGCTTGAACAGGGTCTATTGGAATAGCATATGAAATTAATCGATCTGACCCGGTGTAGTATGTATATACATGAGCTACAACTGTGATCTAGAATTTTAAGTGTATATATGAAGATTCAATGAGTTGTTCTCTATCTTTTAATTCTAGATTACATTTACATCATGGTTGATGCTACATCTGTACTTACATGTTGTATATGTTTAAATCATCAACCAGGTCCTCACTGTTTCTGCAGACAAGTCAGCCAAAGTATGGGATATGTCAGACGACGGTAGCGGAACATTGAAGACAACATTGAATTGTCCTGGATCATCAGGTGGAGTGGACGATATGCTTGTTGGGTGTCTGTGGCAGAACGATCATATTGTCACTGTTTCTCTAGGTGGCACAATCAGCATATTCTCAGCAAGCGATCTTGATGAATCCCCCTTTCAGTTTTCGGGGCACATGAAGAACGTCTCTTCCTTAGCTGTGCTCAAAGGAAACACTGACTACATATTATCTGGTAGTTATGATGGTCTGATATGTAAATGGATGCTAGGCCGTGGTTTTAGCGGTAAATTGCAGCGGACACAGAACTCTCAAATAAAGTGCTTTGCTGCTCATGAAGAAGAGATCGTGACCTCTGGATACGACAATAAGGTAAATTGGTTCTCTTTTTAGTTTTTTTCACATGTAGGACTTGTCACCTTGATTTCTGCATTGATCTGACTTTGGCGTTTAGGGGAATGTCGAATGAATGTTAGGACGTAACAAGTGAATGAGATTTTTTTTTCTGGAATATTGGCAATGCTAAAGACCAAACGGTCTCTTAAGATCATTAACACTTTGGAAGAATATACTAATAATCTTGTGGTTTATAGAATTTGAAAGAGCCATCACTGAAGGCCAAATGGTCTTAACCGTGTGGGACTAGCAGTGACTAAATTTATTATTTCGTAGGTTATCTAATTGGTTCTTTGTAATTATTATAAGCATAATTATTATTGAAGCAACTAATTCGCGTTCTTTCACTATGTGATTCTTATTCAGATATCCAGGATTTCCTATAAAGAAGATCAATGCACAAACGAAGAGTCTATCGACATTGGAAATCAACCAAAAGATCTAAGCCTTGCACCACTCTCACCCGATCTCCTTCTGGTGACCTTTGAGTCAGGAGTTGTGTTTCTCCGTGGTGGGAAAGTAGTGTCAACCATCAACCTTGGGTTCACTGTCACTGCTTTGGCAGTAACACCTGATGGAACCGAAGCCATCGTCGGTGGCCAAGACGGTAAGCTCCATCTGTATTCTGTTAATGGCGACTCCCTCACCGAGGAAGCAGTTCTCGAGAAACACAGAGGCGCCATCAGCGTCATACGTTACTCTCCGGATCTCTCTATGTTTGCATCAGCTGATTTGAACAGAGAAGCTGTTGTTTGGGACAGAGTCTCCAGAGAGGTAATTAAGATTAATAAGAACCTTTCCATGAATCTCGAACACAAACACTGGTCTTATATCGTCCATTTTTAAAACAGATGAAGCTCAAGAACATGTTGTACCATAGCGCCCGCATAAACTGCTTAGCTTGGTCTCCAAACAGCACTGTGGTTGCTACAGGATCCTTAGACACCTGTGTGATTGTATATGAAGTGGACAAACCTGCTTCGTCACGGATGACCATAAAAGGAGCTCACTTAGGTGGAGTTTATGGTCTGGGTTTTGCTGATGATTCCCATGTTGTGAGTTCTGGTGAAGATGCTTGCATCCGCGTCTGGAGCTTAAATCCGCAATAAGATTTGAGGTAAAAAATTATAAAGATATCTGGACTATGTCCCATCTTGTCTCTTTGGAAAGCTTCTACTACTTTTGAAGGCTTTGGATCTCCGTTTGTGTGAGTGTCTTTTTGTCTGCATATCTTTTGTCAAAATGAATGCTCCTGTTTTTGTCTGAAATTGAGATTCTTGGTCAGATTTTTGAGAATGGGACTTGAGAATCTGCTTTTTTTGGGCTCTATAATATTTGATTACTTTCGTTTTTCTTACTAAAAAATTGATATCCTCAAACACACTTTTACCAATAAACAGAGGAGAATTTTCAATTAATTTATCTGATCAATAATTAATTAACCTTATTAACAAAATAATAATAACAGCTAATCTCCATTATCATCTAAGGCTCAAGCAAAAGACCCACATTGATCGTCCTCTCTCTTAATTCACTCATATTCTGTTCCATAGTGGCCTCTCTCAATGTTTCTTTTTCTCCTCCTCCTCCTCTCCGCTTCCTGCTCCGGCGTCCCATTGGACACCGGCGATCTTAACAGAAAGAGTTTTCCGGAAGGATTTGATAGGCCTTTAAGGGTAAGAAACAGGGGAAACAGAGCATTGCAGAGGAATTTGCTGACTCAGAGAGACCTCTTGGCATCAATGACGTGGATTATGAGTCGAGAAAAGCTGATGAGCTGTCCAAGAAAGATCTAGAAGAAGAGGATAAGGATGAGAAAGAGGCAGTCAACAACGGTAGCAATCATTTGAATGAGCTGTCAAGATTCTGTACGGGTAAAAGCAAAAAGGTATAACGGCTCACGTGGTGTGTTTTTCAAGAAGGCTGCGTCTCCTTCTGCTTATATATATGAGTTAATGGCGTAGGGTTTTTCTCATGCTTCTGGTGAGGTGTCGCTTAGAGTGAAATCAAGCTATCTGGGGATAGTCTTGAAGGGTTTTCTTCTCTATCGTTATCTCTACTTGCTTGTTTTCTCTCATTTCTGTTTGGTGAGTGATAGCTTGGGATTGGCGTTCTGTGTCAAGTTCTAAGCTGGGATTTGAGTTGTTCTCCCTTGTTATATAAATAAGAATCACGTACTATTCAGGAATACTAGAGTTATTATAAGATCTTAACATATTCACCTACCAGTACGATTTACAGGGAAGTCACAAGGAGAAGATAAGAAGGAAGCTTATCAGGATTCTTGTTCGGAACTGCCACATCAGCTTATCAGGTCGAAGGCGAGACCCACCAAGATGGTCGTGGCCAAAGCATCTGGGATGCCTTCGTTAAGATTCCTGGTTAATTTCAATATCAATCTAATTACAAATTCACTAAACTGTGATTAACCAATCATTTCGATTTCTCTTTTTTTTTTTTGCCATTGTATTAAAAAAAAACCAGGTAAGATTGCCAACAATGCCACGGCTGAGATAACAGTGGACCAATATCACTGTTACAAGGTACTACTTGTCACTAATCTTTTTTTATCGAATCATGATGTGTATCTTTTTTTTTTTTTTTGGTTATATCATAATGTATATCTAATAAACGTTGGTGTACATGTTCATGTTAATCACATTTCAGGAAGATGTAGATTTGATGCAGAACCTGAACTTCGATGCCTACAGATTTTCCATTTCATGGTCCAGAATATTCCCTGGTATTACTGTATAATTTATAGAAATAATTACGTTGCTTATCTTTTAGATCAAGATTGGTTTATAACTTCAAGCTTATGAAAACAGAGGGAACCGGTAAAATCAACTGGAATGGAGTTGCTTATTACAACAGATTGATCGATTACTTGATCCAAAAAGGTATCGTTATATATTTGTAGACACTTGATTTGACTATTTTTTTTAATAATGAACATAATCTAATTGTTAGGTATAAAACCGTATGCGAATCTGTACCACTACGATCTTCCCCTGGCTTTGGAACAAAAGTATCAAGGCCTGCTTAGTAAACAAGTAGTGTAAGCACCAACCTGTAAATTATCTTATTTTCTTTTGTTTCTTACTGCAAAATCTTTTGATATAATATAATGTGGCAATTTACAGGGAAGATTTTGCGGATTACGCAGAGTTTTGTTTCAAGACATTTGGAGATAGAGTGAAGAATTGGATGACTTTTAACGAGCCGCGTGTAGTAGCTGCTCTAGGTTATGATAAAGCATTTGGAAACTGCACTGATGGAAACTCCTCAACTGAACCATACATTGTTGCCCATCACCTTATCTTGGCACACTCAGCAGCCGTCCAGAGATACCGCCAAAATTATCAGGTATGTAATAACCTTATAGGCTCTTTCAAGTTGTTTGTATGATATCAAACACCTAAATGATTACTAAAGATCGAACCGATAATTTCTCAGGAGAAACAAAAGGGAAGGATTGGGATTCTACTGGATTTTGTTTGGTTTGAGCCACTTACGAGTAGTAAAGCAGACAATGACGCTGCTCAAAGAGCAAGAGACTTCCATGTCGGATGGTAAAGGTTCAAACTTATAGACTTACATTTTACCAATTAAATTTTGGTGAGCTTATAAAAGTATCTTTTGTGTGGGGATAATGTTTGAAGGTTTATTCACCCAATAGTGTATGGAGAGTACCCATATACGATGCAAAACATCGTGAAGGAGAGGCTTCCGAAATTCACCGAGGAAGAAGTGAAAATGGTGAAAGGTTCCATAGATTTCGTGGGGATAAACCAATACACGACTTATTTCATGTCTGATCCTAGAATATCCACCACACTTAAGGATTTGGGTTATCAACAAGATTGGAACGTCACTTTTAACTGTAAGTTCTTGTTCATATGCATATTTATCCGTTTTGACTTATGAATGATCTCGTCTTGTTTAGATTATAGAACATATAACTAGCTAAGTTAGGGTCTGATTGTATCAAAAGCAAATATGTTAGTGAGAGAAAAATTACTCTGGACTTGGACCAAAAGTAAGTCTGGTTCGTCCTTATGAGATTGGACTGTGGCAATATCAATGTGCAACATATTAATACTGAGAAATCTAAATCTGTGCAGTTGCAAAGAATGGAACACCAATTGGTCCAAGGGTGAGATGTATGTTTTTTTCTTTTGATTTTTGTTAACTCTCTTTAATTACTTTGTTGTTTGATTATGAATTTATCTAATTTTATTTAGGCACATTCGGAATGGTTATACAACGTACCATGGGGAATGTACAAGGCCTTGATGTACTTTAAGGAATATTATGGCAACCCAACTATGATTCTCTCCGAAAACGGTCTTCTAACAATAAAATCTTTAGTTTAAATATTTCTTTGTTATACTTATAAGGTTAGTGTTAAGTGTTAAAATTTGAATATAATCTTTATAGGTATGGATGATCCGGGCAACATTACCCTAGCTCAAGGACTAAATGACACAACGAGAATCAAGTATTATAGAGACTATTTAACACAGCTTAACAAGGCGGTAGACGATGGAGCCAATGTTACTGGATATTTTGCGTGGTCATTGCTTGATAATTTCGAATGGTTATCAGGATATACCTCAAGGTGCGGAATTAACTAATGAATCTATATTGTTATATGATTCTTTCTGAGAAATTGTTAGTATGTTCTAATGAGTTTTTTCGCGTAGGTTTGGAATTGTGTACGTTGACTACAAGGACTTGAAGAGATACCCTAAGATGTCTGCGTTATGGTTCAAACAACTATTGAAACGGGACAAAAAACGAGCTCAATGTGTATAGAGATTAATGGACTATGATTTGAAGGGTTAGAATTTGATTGTTGAAGAAACTATAGGGTCGTTTCTCTATCTTTTGAGTTTTGATGGAGTGAGAGGTGACTATGCGTAACTTAAGAATTCTCCCTTTGACTTTTCAACACTTAAAATGCTGCAGCAATAAATTTTGTTCTTCTATATATACCTTGTAACTTAAATAATGTGTCTGCATAAATACCCTGAATTTTGATATCATCATTATCCTCAATATTACATCTTATGGAGCAGAATTAGTAAATTACCAAAATATTAACTGATAATACAAACGAATCAAATTTTTTTCATGTTAAGTTTTTTTTTTTGTTTCCGAAACCTTAGCTCTGATTGGTAATATTGCATAATCACATAATGACATAAGTTGCAAAATGAAAATTCTCAAAATAAACATTTGCAGAATAAAAAATCGCATAATGAAATTACTTTATAAAGTATGTTGACTGAATACATTTTACGGAATGGCGGAATGTAATAATACATTACCAATATATACTTATATCTAATAAATAAAATAATGTTTGTAATGAATTTCAATATATTTTAAGTAATATTTGATAAAAATATATAAGAATATTAAAAGTATATAATTTTTAAAAAATATATATTGTAAAAGTTTTAAATATTATTCAGAAAATGACATATTTTTCATTGTAAACAATTTTTTTAATTAATTTTAATATTTTGTACGGATTAAAAAAAAATGTTTTAACCATAAAATAAGTAACTATATATATACCCACTTATTTGCATAATGAGTTTTTACTTGTATTTTTGAGGTGAAAACATAAAAACGTCTTTTTATTTAACATTATACAACTTTTTATAATTGGTAAACTTTTTATATAATCACATTAGAAAATATCCCGAATCAGAGCCCTGATTTTTTTTATCGTATAAGTATCAGGAAAAAATATGTTGATGTTATTTTATAGGGCAAGTGATTGTTGGATGTAAATGACAAAAAGGAACCATGATAAACTGTCGCGTTGTGATGTTAATAATAGGATGCTACAATGCTTGCTACACTCAAGTCGCTCAACTCAATAATGGATGTAATCATTCCTATACGACGGAAAATCTTATAACACGATTCACATCACATGTTTCTTAGACAAAAAAAAAAATCATGGCACACCAATGGATATTATAAGCCTAATTACTGAACGTTCTCTGAAATGTGTGGGCTATAAATTATTTCTTAATTTCTTCTTTGTTTTTATTCACTCACCGTTTGTGCTTTCGAGAGTTATAGGAAGAAATTAGAAAATTACGTATTCACGTGAAGATGATCCATTGGTCCTGTCTTCAGGTCCACGAGGACTGAACTTAATGGATGGTGATTTGACCACTTTGCCCTTGTCGGCTTCTGTGCTTGCACGTTTTTCCCTTTGGCGCTTTAGGATTCGCGTGATGACTTTTCTCAAAATGTGGGCCGGAACACGATAATCAATAATCATTCTCTTCCGGGCATTCTTGTCTTTTTTTCCTTTTCTACCTCTCCAACGTATTACATAACATAGATGTTAGTATTATCTTATGAGAAAACTTAACATATTCCGATTTGGTTATAATTTGTTAATTAGTTACGCAACATTGTAATTGATTTTGGAATATAGTTTGGACTCTAGACACAGCTACGTGTACGCGAAAAAAGAAAGAAAGAAAGAAGACAGTAGTATCTGTAATCCGTATTGTATATTTCAAAACAATTCAAGAAAATCCAAATAAATATCATCGGTTTTGAAAATGATTCACATTCATCGCAGCACAAGAAAACAAGAAGTTTCTGCGAACCTACTGTAGAATATTGGTTTGTTATATATTATACAATACCTACGTACTTTAAAACATGTTAAGAGTTATATTAAAATGGTTGGCGAAAATCATGTCTAAATTTGTAACTTTTTTCCTAATACACCCCGGAAATTTCGGCCTTTAAAGATGAAAAGTTTCGCTCAAGCTCATAAAGGTTCATACATTTAAAAGTTTGATAAAACAATTAATTTTTAACATTTAATATATAAGCAAATATATAAGATACAACTTTCCAATGCATAGATCAACATTAATTATATGTTGCATGGAACAAATTCACGTAATATTGGCAGTCAATCCCGAAATATGGACTAACATCCATAACTTCGATGAGAAATTTATAATTTGGTAACAAATCTAATTTTGTAACAAAAACCATATATAAATATCAATGTATTTGGTAAAACAATCCAACTTTGAGTGACGAGTATTAAATAATTATTAAAATGTTTAGTATTGTTAAATCAATTTATATTCTTATCCAAATGGTGAATAGCCAGTCATTGAATTTCATCTTTCCATACTCGTGAACTCCCTTAACATTTATGTTTTAACATCGTTGGTTCATGTATTATTTACATCGATCAAAACAAATGCTTAATTAAAAAGCCTATAAATATCCTTAAGATACCCAAACCAAGCGGTCAAAACTCACTCACCATGACACACCTCATCTCACCTCCATGGCCTCTCCTCCTTCTCCTCCTCCTCTCTTCTCTCACCTCCGGCGAATCCTCTCCGTCCAGACAAAACATCAAATTGGACACCGGCGGTCTCAGTAGACAGAGTTTTCCAAAAGGATTCTTGTTCGGAACCGCCACGTCAGCATATCAGGTCGAAGGCGAGACTCATCAAGATGGTCGTGGCCCAAGCATCTGGGACGCCTTTGTCAAGATTCCTGGTAATTTACACTTGAACTGTTAATTATGATAGGTTTATTGATTAATTATATTTACTTAACAATATTAAAAATATTAAAACAGGGACTATCGCCAAGAATGCCACGGCTGAGATAACAGTGGACCAGTATCACCGTTACAAGGTACTAAACTACTAATCTTGAAGATTCAAACATATATATATACTTTATTGAATCGTAATTTCGATTTACACATTTCAGGAAGATGTGGATTTGATGAAGAAACTGAACTTCGATGCTTACAGATTTTCCATTTCATGGTCCAGAATATTCCCTGGTATTATTACTATATAAGTAAAAATCATATATGTGGTTTATATTTTTTTGATTAAGATTAGTATAGTGACTTCAAGCTAATGAATGCAGAGGGAAGCGGTAAAGTCAACTGGAAAGGAGTTGCTTATTACAATAGATTGATCGATTACTTGGTCCAAAAAGGTATCAAAATCATAACGTTTCTTATAAAATTGATTTGATTATAAAATAAAGTATAACAAATCTAGTTTAATGCTAATTAGGGGTTACACCTTATGCAAATCTGTACCACTACGATCTTCCATTGGCTTTGGAAAAGAAGTATAAAGGCTTGCTTGGTAGACAAGTAGTGTAAGAACCAACCTGCAAAGCTATAGATATGCTCTTTTTTTGGTCTCCTTTACAAATTTCTCAAAAGTTACAGACTTTGATGATGCAAATTTGCAGGAAAGATTTTGCGGATTACGCTGAGTTTTGTTTCAAGTTATTCGGAGATAGAGTGAAAAATTGGATGACGTTCAACGAGCCGCGTGTGGTAGCTGCTTTAGGTTATGATAACGGTATTTTTGCGCCGGGTAGATGCTCTAAAGCATTTGGAAATTGCACTGAAGGAAACTCCGCGACCGAGCCATACATTGTTTCTCATCACCTTATCTTGGCCCACGCAGCAGCAGTCCAAAGATACCGCAAATATTACCAAGTAAACAAATAACGTCAATATGTTTTCTTAATTTTCTTGATCTGATATGATGAAATAAACCAATGTGACTCTTTTGCCAGACAACTCATTTTTTTCGTGAATTTTTTCTAGGCGAGACAAAAGGGAAGAATTGGGATACTTTTAGATTTCGTTTGGTACGAGCCGCTTACTAGAAGTAAAGCAGATAATCTTGCAGCTCAAAGAGCAAGAGACTTCCATATCGGCTGGTAAATGTTCAAACTTTTTTACATATTTAAAAAAATCATATTTTACCATCAAATTTTTGTGAGCTTATAGGAATATCTTTTGTTTTCGGGTAATGTTGGAAGGTTTATTCACCCAATAGTATATGGAGAGTATCCAAAAACAATGCAGAACATTGTAAAAGAGAGGCTTCCAAAATTCACGGCGGACGAAGTGAAAATGGTAAAAGGTTCCATAGACTTCGTCGGAATAAACCAATACACGACTTATTACATGTCCGAACCACATCCCACCACCAAACCTAAGGAGTTGGGTTATCAACAAGATTGGAACGCAGATTTTGGCTGTAAGTTATTGGAACACTCACTAAGAATATATAGATTTTGGATTTTGTTTACAATCTTTAGACTTTGATCGCGACAGTGACTATCATATGATTTTGACAAATAGATATTTTATTCACTTGCATGCAGTTGCTAAGTTGGGGAAGCCAATTGGTCCAAGGGTAGGATATACATTTGATTCTGTGTTTTTTCTTCTTCCACTAATCAATATACAAGTGTTTAAATTATGTGACTAAACCATTTATTTTATAGGCTTACTCGAAATGGTTATACAACGTACCATGGGGAATGTACAAGGCCTTGATGTACATGAAGGAACGTTACGGCAACCCAACTATGATTCTCTCTGAAAACGGTATTAAAGAAACAAAATCTTCAATCAAGTTCTTTTAGTTTTGTTATATTTCCAAGATTAATAGAAATGCTAGAGTTTTTATAAATGTTTGAACATATGTTATAGGTATGGATGACCCAGGAAACGTTACTCTAGCTCAAGGACTACATGACACGACGAGAATCAAGTATTATAGAGATTACATAACCAACCTTAAGAAAGCTAAGGATGATGGAGCCAATGTGATTGGATATTTTGCGTGGTCGTTGCTTGATAATTTCGAATGGTTATCAGGGTATACTTCAAGGTAAGCTAATTAAATCTATACCAATATATGATATTTAGAATAAAAGGTTATAATATATGTTTTGCCTATTGTATAGGTTCGGGATCGTCTATGTTGATTACAAAACTTTGAAGAGGTACCCCAAGATGTCTGCTCAATGGTTTAGGCAACTTCTGAAACGAAACAACAAATGATCTCAATGTGTCCATGGGTGGATGGATTTAGATTTTGAAGGGTTGGATTGATCGTTGAAGAAATAACAGTTACTTTGTTTATTTGAACGAAGTGAATTGTACCATGAACTCTTATTTTCTTTGAGTTTTCAACGGGAATAAAAAGTTTTAAGTAGTAAAAGATTTGCATTCTGTATCCTTGTACAAGGATGAACACAGACCGGATATCCGAGTTTTAAGCTAATATATGTTATCTAACACGCCCCATACGAGTAGCCACAAAATCGATCGTACATGACCCGTTCTAAAACAAGTACTTGGAGTGACATGCACTTTGTCAAAAATTGACTGACCCGTGAGCTACCCCGCCTTGGATTGGTACCCATCAAAACAACTTTTATGGGTTTCTCATAGTAAAGCCCATGATAATAATGTTTAGAAGGAATTGGAATTCAAGCAAATGGGTTATAGTGACCTACCATTGGAGGTTCTCTCTCTTTTTTTTTTTTTTTTTTTTGTCAAACGAAAACTTTCATTAAATTAAAAGCAAGCTGACAGAGTCATTCTCATCTCTTTTTCACGAAGAAAATCAGAAAGTCTTTTTTGCAACAAAATCAGCAATACAATTTAAAGATCTACGGATAGGAGTGAACGAGATGCTCTCGAACTGGATTGAAAGTGATCGGATGTCATGAATGACTCCATATAATTCACGATGGTCTACTGATGCTCTAATCGCGTCGACAGCCTCCTTGGAGTCCGAGTGAGTTTTCGTCGATGTGGCACAACCTATTTACAAAAATCAACTTGTTTATGCGATTTCCTAAATTAGTTAATTAAAATAAGTCCAAATTTGTGTGTTGGAGAATTTAAAGGTTTTACTTCTTTGAAAATTAGATGTGGGATAATCTCTCTCTCTCTCATTTTTTTTTTCAAACTGAGATAATCTTTTTTTTTTTCCTTTTTTTTTTTTGGGTGTTACAAAAGCGGGTAATAGGTAGAAAACAAGGCAAGCAGCTATAACTTTTTTTTATTATTATTTAATACATACTTTGTATTTACGTATACTTAAATTTCGTAATTTTTTACCTGCCTGTTTATTACAAAATTTATTTTTTCAAACTAAATGCGTGGTAATTCACGGGTACGAGGCGTCAAACTAAATGCGCGACAATTAACGGATACGAGGCGGATAACGAGTAATTCAGCCCCAGCTAACTTTCAATTTTATTAGATTTATATCTATATAGAACATAACGGCCTTTGGACCATATAGATTTCTAAAGTTGCAATTTGAAAGTATAAAGTTTGACAAAAAAAAAAAAAGTTATTCTTCAAATTTGACGTAATTACCCTTTATATCGTACTTATAAAGCACACTAACGGGAGAACAACGTAAGGGCATACCCCGTCATTTCAACAAGCGACACTCTATTTCTTCACTCCTCGTTCGACTGCTACGCCTAAGGCCCTAAGCATTGATAAAGTGAGCCTAGGGTTTTGACTCTCTTCGTCTTCTACGGCGAATCTCTCCGCGTCGTCATCGATTTTCAGGCGACGTTTACTCTGCCTTCCTCCAACACCGCCGTTTTTACTCCATCGTGCCACATTAAGCAATCTAGGTACCCATTTTAGGTATTACGCTTTGATTCTGCTTTTAAGCGTTTAAAATTCCTGAGAATATGCTTTAGTTTCCCGTGTTTTGGAGAATGATTCGGTTCTAAGAGCGAAATTTTTGGTTGTATCATGTGTTTTTTCGTGAATTTTTTCTAGGCGAGACAAATAGATCGCAACATGCATGATGCATTTCCGTGGTTCATCATTTTCACGACTTTTTAATCATTTCTCTGTCTTTGTTTGGGGTTTTCGTTTCCGTGTTCGTACAGTGTGTTGAGGTAACCAGAGATGGACATTGATGAGATGGATATTGACGAGATCGAGGCTGCTGGGCAGATAAATCTTTCTGAGCTAGGAGAAAATTTTCTCCAGAGTTTCTGCAAAAAAGCTGCAACATCCTTCTTTGAAGAGTATGGACTTATAAGTCATCAGCTCAACTCCTTCAACTTCTTTATTGAACACGGGCTTCAGAATGTGTTTAAATCCTTTGGTGGGATGCTCGTGGAACCGTCTTTTGATCCAACAAAGAAGAAGGAAAATGATTGGAGATACGCAACGGTGAAATTCGGAGAAGTCACCGTGGAGAAGCCCACATTCTTTTCGGATGACAAGGAGCTTGAGTTTCTCCCATGGCATGCCAGGCTTCAGAACATGACATACTCAGCAAGGATGAAAGTAAATGTCCAAGTTGAGGTAACTAAACTAACAAAATCTTTGTCGAAATGAAGTAAGCTTGTCTGGAATTGATGAATGATTCCCCTTGCTTGAAAACTCGGAAAGGCCAGTGAAATATCACTTTAGTTCAACATTATGCAATATGTCTATGTAGTCGAGAGTTAAATAACACATGGTATGAAATATAAAAGAAAAACGTCTTAAGCTTTTTATTTATTTAGTTCCTCTCCATTCCCTCACTGTGCTTTATTTGAGTGTTTTATGCTTGTATGCAATGACTCTTATACTGCAGACTTTTGATGATGTTTCTGTTTTGCTGTCCATGTATCTTATTCTTATTACGGGTTTGTTTATTGTCTAACTGCCTCTTCACTTTGTAACTTGACTAGGTGTTCATAAAAAACGTTGTTAAAAGTGACAAATTCAAGACGGGACAAGACGAATATGTCGAGAAGAAGATACTAGATGTCAAAAAGCAGGACATTCCAATTGGTAGGATACCTGTCATGGTGAAATCTGTCCTTTGCAATACAAGCGAGAAAGGAAAGGAAAACTGCAAAAAGGGGGATTGTGCCTTTGATCAGGGTGGATATTTTGTGATAAAGGGGGCTGAGAAGGTGAGATACACCAGTTTGGGATCTCTTTTCATATCCACTATCATGAGATTTCTATTTTTAACTATTTTAGTGTATAGCTTAGTGGAAATTTACTTTTTTTTTTCTTTTTGTTATACAACTTCTAACGTGATTATATTATGTTTTGCAGGTGTTTATAGCTCAAGAACAGATGTGCACAAAGAGACTGTGGATTTCTAATTCACCATGGACAGTCTCCTTCAGGTCCGAAACTAAAAGAAATAGATTCATTGTGCGCCTCGCGGAGAATCAGAAATCAGAAGACCACAAGAGAAGGGAGAAAGTACTGACAGTGTACTTCTTGTCAACTGAGATTCCAGTCTGGCTCCTGTTCTTTGCGCTGGGTGTTTCGTCAGACCAAGAAGCTATTGATTTAATAGCTTTTGATGGTGATGATGCAAGCGTTACAAATAGTCTCATAGCTTCTATCCATGAAGCTGATGCAGTGTGTGAAAGTTTTCGCCGGGGGAACAATGCTCTAGCATATGTTGAAGAGCAGATCAAAAGCACGAAATTCCCTCCTGCTGAAAGTGTCGATGACTGCCTCCGCCTGTATTTGTTTCCAGGCCTCCAAGGTTTGAAGAAGAAATCCCGATTCCTTGGCTATATGGTGAAGTGCCTTCTGAGCGCATATGCGGGAAAAAGAAAATGTGAAAACAGGGACAGTTTCCGGAACAAGCGAATTGAGCTCGCTGGAGAACTGTTGGAGAGGGAGATAAGGGTGCATCTGGCACATGCTAGGAAAACCATGACCAAGGTCATGCAGAGACACCTCACAGGCGACAGTGATTTGAAGCCTATTGAGCATTATTTGGATGCTTCCATTATCACAAATGGGCTTAGTAGAGCCTTCTCCACTGGAGCATGGTCTCATCCTTTCAGGAAGATGGAAAGGGTTTCAGGTGTTGTAGCAAATCTGGGTCGTGCAAATCCATTGCAGACTCTGATTGATCTGAGGAGAACGCGACAGCAAGTCCTATATACCGGCAAGGTTGGAGATGCTAGATATCCGTAAGTGAAAATTTCCACCTCCTCTGGTTATTGAAATATATCCCACGTACTTTAACTAAGCTGTTTGGTCTGCATTTACTCAATTTTACATGTCTTCAGAATGTTTTCAAGATATTCATATTAACTTATTCAATTCAGTATATGATGCCGACCACTGTTTCTACAGAGTCCCATCTGTGTATACTACTGATTTTGTATAGATGATACTGCTATTAAGAAACTCTGATACGGTCTTTCTTGTTTCTTTGTCCCTTCGACAATCTATCTGTTGAATTTTTCCTGATGTCGGTGTTGAGATTATCCATTTTGGTTGCTTTTCAATGTGAGCGGTTACACAATTAAATCGTGTTGGAAACTGAACTATGGCTGCATTGTTTGTAATGTTGGCCACAGGCATCCCTCTCACTGGGGCAGAGTATGCTTTTTGTCAACTCCAGATGGTGAAAACTGTGGTCTTGTGAAGAACATGTCTCTTCTTGGACTCGTTAGCACTCAAATTTTGGAGCCTGTGGTGGAAAAGCTCTTTGATTGTGGAATGGAAGAGCTGATGGATGATACTAGCACACCATTGTGTGGCAAACATAAAGTTCTTCTCAATGGAGACTGGGTTGGATTATGTTCAAATTCTGAATCCTTTGTCGCGGAGCTAAAAAGCAGGCGGCGCCAAAGTGAATTACCTCGTCAGGTATCTTCTGTTTCAGCAAATGTCGTTATTTCGATATTCTTGTGCTGCTTGGTATTTGCTTTGGATTTTTCTGTTTCAGAAGTGTGTCTATGTCGTATATCATTTATATATGTATCACAACGTTCGTTACAGATGGAAATCAAGCGAGATAAAGATGACAAAGAGGTGAGAATTTTCACTGACGCTGGTAGACTACTCCGACCTCTCTTGGTTGTGGAAAATCTCCACAAGTTGATGCAAGACAAACCGAGACAGGATCCTTTTGAGCATCTTCTTGATCAAGGGATTCTCGAGCTGATCGGGATTGAGGAAGAAGAAGACTGCAATACAGCATGGGGAATCAGACTTCTTCTGAAGGAACCAAAGAATTATACGCATTGCGAATTGGACCTGTCATTCCTTTTGGGTGTGAGCTGTGCAATTGTCCCATTTGCAAATCACGATCATGGGAGAAGAGTTCTCTACCAGTCACAGAAGCACTGCCAACAAGCCATTGGGTTCTCATCAACGAACCCTAACATCCGCTGCGATACGCTGTCCCAGCAGCTGTTCTATCCCCAGAAGCCACTTTTCAAGACATTGGCGTCGGAGTGTCTTAAAAAAGAAGTGCTGTTTAATGGCCAGAACGCAATTGTTGCTGTGAATGTTCATCTCGGGTACAACCAAGAGGACTCCATTGTGATGAACAAGGCTTCATTGGAACGTGGTATGTTCCGTTCAGAGCAGATTAGAAGCTACAAAGCAGAGGTTGACAGCAAAGAGTCGGAGAAGAGGAAGAGGATGGATGAGCTTGTCCAGTTTGGAAAGACACACAGCACAATCGGCAGAGTAGATAGCCTTGATGATGACGGGTTTCCCTTCATTGGTGCTAACATGCATACTGGCGATATTGTCATTGGCAGATGCACCGAGTCTGGGGCCGATCACAGTGTAAAGCTCAAGCACACTGAGAGAGGAATTGTGCAAAAAGTGGTATTATCATCTAATGATGATGGGAAGAATTTTGCTGCAGTTTCTCTGAGACAGGTAAGTTCCAGATCATACTGAATCGAGCTGTTTTTCAGAGAATGCATTCCTATGATGAATCGAATGTTCCATTGATTGGCTTTTACACCTTGCAGGTTCGTTCTCCATGCCTTGGAGATAAGTTTTCCAGTATGCATGGCCAGAAGGGTGTTTTAGGCTATCTAGAGGAACAGCAGAATTTTCCTTTCACAATCCAAGGCATAGTTCCTGATATTGTGATAAACCCGCACGCTTTCCCTTCTAGGCAAACACCGGGTCAACTCTTGGAGGCTGCTCTCTCCAAAGGAATAGCTTGTCCTATACAAAAGAAGGAGGGTATCTCTGCTGCATACACCAAATTGACACGTCATGCCACTCCTTTCTCCACTCCGAGTGTCACTGAAATCACCGAGCAGCTTCACAGGTACGGTCTTCACACTGTGACTTTTGGTTTTAGCTCGAACGGAATATTGAATTATATGCTATAACAGATTGACATTTGCTTCCTAGGGAGTACAAATGGATGATATCATTAAGGGCAGGAACTAATTATTGATAATATTGCCTGGTTGAAGATGTTTGAACTTGGGGACTTTGGCTACAGAATTTCCAAAAGTTGACGTGATATACTGCACAAGGCACTAAGCTATAATTGAGCACCTTACTTGAAACATGTCATAGTGGATCTTTGTTTTGTTTCCTAGGAGTACTAGAAGTGAGCATGACTTATATGACGGGCAAATATAAATGTAAGACTAAAAAGCTAAGAAGTTCGATGTTCTCTGGTTGATTAATTTCTTCCACTGTGCCTGAAAAACGTCAAGAGAATACACAAAAATGGGCTCCATGTACCAGTATAATTAGTTAAGAGGATTGATGCTGTGAGCCTTGTGATTATGTATAATCATTGAACCTTTCTTAGATTATTGTTGATTCTTGAGTCCTGATTCATTGCCAATGGTAAATATTTGTGGTTAGGGCTGGCTTTTCAAGATGGGGAAACGAAAGGGTGTACAACGGTAGATCAGGCGAGATGATGCGCTCTCTGATATTCATGGGCCCAACTTTCTACCAGCGACTTGTCCACATGTCAGAAGACAAAGTCAAATTCAGAAACACTGGACCAGTCCACCCGCTCACACGGCAGCCAGTCGCAGACAGGAAGAGGTTCGGTGGGATAAAGTTTGGAGAAATGGAGCGAGACTGCTTAATAGCTCACGGTGCTTCTGCTAATCTGCACGAGCGTCTCTTCACCCTCAGTGACTCTTCTCAGATGCACATCTGCAGAAAATGTAAGACCTATGCGAATGTGATCGAGAGGACTCCAAACACTGGAAGAAAGATCAGAGGGCCATATTGTAGAGTCTGCGAATCCTCAGACCATGTGGTTAGGGTTTATGTTCCTTATGGAGCTAAGCTTCTGTGTCAGGAGCTATTCAGCATGGGAATCACTCTAAACTTTGACACCAAGCTCTGCTGATTCCCGTCTTTATTATGTCTATATTTATCGGTATATATGGCTTAGTGCCTTGACCATGTTATGTGTAGTTTGATTCCGTTCCGGTTCTAATTAGTATTGGTTTTGGTTGATTCGGTAAGGGTTATCCGAACCGAAGAAATCGTAAAAACCAAGCCACTGAACTAACCCGTAGTGTTACTTTTGTGAGATTTGACTCTTAACCTATCTTAAAAATCGGTTCTTTTGTCAACGCTAACCTGTGTATAATATAATCCGGTTTTCTATGTTTTGTTGTTTATTATCAAAATTCGAGTTTAATTCGAAGGTTTAACAATGGTCCAAAATTCACTGATCCGACCCGAACCGACCCGACCGTTCTGATGCCGCCATGTTAAATTGTTCAGACCCGTAACATAAATAGACCTTGAAATCTTTCATCTTCTGCTTCTCCCAGAGGCATAAACCTTTCTCTTGGAGCCGTTTCTTGCATTCTTCGATTTGATTCGATTTCACTTTCCTATAGACGCTTTTCTCTATCTGTAACGCGATGAACCAGAATAGCCTGTACGAGGCTTATGGCGATGATGACGATGACGAAGAAGACGACATCGGTGAAGACCTCGAAGACTTAAGACGGGCCTGTATGGTCTCCGACGTTAATTCCGATAAATTCATCGCTAAAACCAATTCTATTGAAGCGGATGGAGGCTGTGGCGGAGAGATGCCGTCGGATTCGGAGAACGAAGACGATTTCGAGATGCTTCGTACCATTAAGAGCCAATTAGCATCGTCCAAGGATGCGGATTTGAGCGGTGGTCCTCCCATGGATTCATCATTGCCCTCAGATTCGGAGAGTGAAGATGATTTCGAGATGATTCGTAGCATTAAGAGCCAATTAGCATTGTCCATGGATGTGTCCCTTCCTCCCATTGGTTTATCCGATGACGACGAAGATGATGCCTTTGAAACTCTTCGAGCTATTCGTAGGCGATTCTCTGCTTATAAAAATTTTGGTGAGCTCAATTGTGAAATTCTTTACTTGTTTGCTTTTCTATTTGGGTTAGCTACTGATTCGTTAGATATTGTTTCTGTGTTACTTCTGGAATTCTTTCTATGGTTGTCTGAAGACTCTGCTTCAAGTGGTTAAGATAGTTTTGCAGAGGGTAAGATTAATTTGGTTCCCTTCGGTTTCACTATTGGAAAAGCTAGTTATAAGATTCTGAATAGAAGCTATACTCAGTGTGAAGGTGCCGACTTCTTCATCTTTTTATTTGGGTTTTAACAGTCTATTTATGCATATATGTATCGTCCCTGCTGGAATAAGTTAGAAGCTCTCTCTTCTTATGTTTGATTGTTAATATGATGAATTCATGATGCTAGAATGTGGGCTTGCTAGGTTTTTTATCCAGTGTTTTAAGTGGAAAATATGCTTATGCTTTAGTGGTCATTTCTTACTATTTTTCTGCAGATTCGGAGGGAAATTTCATGAATGATTCTCCCGGGAAGAAAAAGCAGGTACATGACTCGGACAATGAACCTTCACGCGAAATATTGAGTAGATCTAATACTTGTGAAAGCTTTCCAGATCACGGGAAATCAGTTGTCACAGTGCCAGATTCAGAGGATGTACAAGATGGCCATTCTGTTGATGTACATGAAAAGACTTCCATTGAACCTCTTGACCACTTGGAGACATGCCAGTTATCTCTTATGCCAGCTGCGAGTTCAAGTTTCCCTGAAGCTGCACAAGCCTTTGTTGATGCAATCAGGAGGAACAGGGCATATCAGAAATTTCTTAGAAGAAAATTGGAAGTAATTGAAGCAACAATTGAGCAGAACGAGAAACACAAGAAAAATGTTAAAATAGTTAAAGATTTTCAAGCTTCTTGCAAGAGAATAACTAAACTGGCACTCTCTCAGAGGAAAGATCCTCGTGTCGAATTAATCTCAACACGAAAATCTGTGCCTTGTGATAGCTCCGAGGTGATACTTTGATCTGTTTTCTGCCTCTGCTGTTGTTTTGTAGTCTTCAGCTGTTTTCTGTTGACCCTGATGGAAAATGTTTCTTATCTTAAATTCTATGTCTTTTCTGTAGGGTAATGATAAAAAGACATCTCCTTTGATGTTGGGTCCACCGGAAAACCCTTGTGTTGCAAATTATAGGATGGCACTAGAGAAATATCCAGTTTCAGTGGAACGCAGAAATTGGTCTACTGAGGAGAACAAAAACCTTGCAAAAGGTCTAAAACAAGAAGTTCAAAAGATACTGCTTTCTGAAGCTATTGAACGGTCCAGGTACTACTTACTCATCCTTTTTTAAAGTGCTATCATATTCTGGTGCATAGTACCCTTAAATCTTTTCAAATGCAGAATTACTTTAAGTTGTTTCGTTTTAATTTTTCCGAAAGAGTTGACTGACAGAAATTTCTTAACAGTGACTTGGAAGGATCTACATATGATATAGACACCATCAATGAATCGATCGGAAATCTTGAGATCACACCAGAGATGATTAGGCAGTTTCTTCCGAAAATTAATTGGGATTCGTTGGATATCAAGGACCGTTCTGCTGCAGAATGTGAAGCTCGGTAAGTTCCTCCTCTAGTTAAACTCTGGTTTCTAAGATAAATCAGGTTTTAATCATCTATGGGTGCACATTTCATATACCATCACTCTTGTCTCTTATTTTGAGATTTCAGTGGATTTTCTTAACTTGTGCCTCATTGTAGGTGGATGAGCTCGGAAGATCCATTGATTAACCACGGTCCGTGGACTGCAGCAGAGGACAAAAACCTACTCCGAATTATCGAAAAAAAGAGTCTTACAGACTGGGTTGATATTGCGGTATCACTAGGGACAAATAGGACCCCATTTCAATGTTTGGCTCGATATCAGAGAAGCTTGAATGCAAGCATATTGAGAAAAGAATGGACTGTAGAGGAAGATGACCAACTTCGTGCTGCAGTAGAGTTATTTGGCGATAAAGATTGGCAATCTGTTGCAAATGTATTAAAAGGAAGAGCTGGAACTCAGTGCTCAAATAGGTCAGTTTTATCTTTTTACATTCACCCATTTCTTTATGAGTTAGATATTATATTCTGCAGTATGTTGACTATTTTGTCAGACGAAATCTAAGAGGTAGCCTCGTCCCTTTCCCTCCATCTACCAAATTATATGAATTTAATTTATTTTAGTCCGATCAATTGTCTCAAGAGCTAGTTTGTTTGGGAAAAAAAGTCTATAGGGTTAATAAACCACCCATCAAGTCCATGTTTAGTCGATGTGGGATTATATCATAACTTCAATATTCACTCATTAATGACATGTTTATAAACCACCCATCAAGTCCATGTTTAGTCGATGTGGGATTATATCATAACCTCAATATGCACTCATTAATGACATTTCTGTAGGATTTTAGAATGTGTTACAAAGTTATTTTCTGTCATTTTATGAAGTTATGACATTTCTGTAGGGTTTTAGAATGTGTTACAATGTTATTTTCTGTCATTTTATGAATGCATTCAGATACATGATTAAATGGTTTATCTTATTTCCTTCCTCTCTATACTCTCAGATGGAAAAAGTCGCTTCGCCCTACCAGAAAAGGGAGATGGAGCTTAGAGGAAGACAAACGTGTGAAAGTAGCTGTGACACTCTTTGGATCTCAAAACTGGCATAAGATTTCTCAGTTTGTTCCTGGACGTACTGCGACTCAGTGTCGAGAGAGATGGGTAAATTGTTTAGAGCCCAAAATAAATCGTGGGAAGTGGACTGAGGAAGAGGATGAAAAGTTGAGAGAAGCAATTGCACAACATGGATATAGCTGGTCCAAGGTGGCTTCACATCTGGCTTTTCGTACTGACAATCAGTGCTTGAGGAGATGGAAGACTTTATATCCTCATCAAGTGGCTCTTTTACAAGAAGCTAGAAGGTTACAAAAAGAAGCTATTGTAGGTAATTTTGTTGACCGGGAATCAGAGCGTCCTGCTCTTGTCACAGGCACTATTTTGGCACTACCGGAGATATCTCTAGAGCCAGAACCCGATAGTGTAGGCCTGAAGAAGAAACGCAAAGCCAAGTAAGTTAATAGATTATTCCTTACACACACACACACACAGAGCTTTTGTGAATCTAAATTCACCTTTTTGTTGATGCAGACAGAAGAAGTCAGATGCAGAGAGACAACCAAAGAGACGGAGAAAAGGATTAGAGAAATGCTCAGGAGATGTATGTAGACAAGAGAATGAGATTGTTTGTGAAAATGAACCACACAATGGAGGAGAGGAGAGGTTGTTGGATTGGAATGGTATAACGAGAAACAAAGACGAAGGCGCAAACGTGTTGCAGAAACATCAAACAACACCACTGGTTTTAAAAAAACTTACGCCTAGGAGGAAAGTGTCTGCAGTAGTTCCTATCAAGAACCAAGACGCACCAAATTAGGTGTTTCTTTTGCTCTTGAAAATTTTGAAAATTGTTGTATGTATAAATATGTCTAATCCAAGCATCTTTATAGAAAAAGAATATTTTCACTGATTCTAAACAACTAAAAATATCTTGAATTCAACAATAAATAAGTTGAACCTAGAAAGTAGAAACAGTAGTTAATTGAGTACATGTACATTTTATTTATCACTCAACGGTTAAAAGTGGTTAGATGTAATACTCTTTTTAATTTATTAATCCCTATTGAATATTATATGAAAACACTTATTTCTAATTAGTATCCACAATAAGAAAAATCAAAACTGTATACAATAATCACGGGGGAAAAAAAAAAAAACTGTATACAATAATCACTAATGAGTTTATGTAATAAGAGAGTACAATATCATGACATCATTTACTTCTGACGAACTTCCTTCGAGTGTTAACACTAATCGCTTCATTTCCCTTATTCTTCTTCTTCATCTTCTCTAACTTCTGTCTATGTCCTTCTATATCAGTCTTTATCACTCGTTCTCTCATCTCGTCTGGTAGCAATGCCAGTCTCGAAAACTTCTTTGGTGACACAAACCCACCAAGTCTCTCTTTGATGTGGTTAAACGCAGGAACAAGTCCACGTCTTATGAAACACCCGTCGATCAGGTCCATCGAGTTTGATTCTGGTAAAAACACCGAGTCTTTTAGCTCTAAGTCAAAACAGAACGGTGAGTCCTTCAACCACATTCTCAGAGAGTGAGCTTTGGCCACTAGAAGTCCAGTTCTCGTCTTGCAGGGAAGAAATGGAGAACCCATCTCCCAAAGACATGCTTTTAGCGTTTTGTCCAGGGATATACCGTTGTACTCTGCAGTCCCTGTGATTAAGACAACTGACTTTGGAGACTCTGGGTACCCTTCGAGTGATGCATCCTGAAAATGGAAGAAGAATTGTAGCAGAGGTTGAGGGTTATTGGTGAATATGAGAATGATTGTCATACGATCTTCAGTTATGAAGGGATTTGTGGAATATGATGCGAAGATGCAGAGATATTAAGAGAGAAGAAAGAGATGAATTGCCTGCATGTGGTCAAGCCATAGAGTCAGGGCAACAAGTGCTGCACCTCCCGACAATCTTCTGAAATCAGCACCCCAGTCCTTGTCCGCCACCCTGAAAAATCAAAGTCAATAAAAAATGTGGCTGCTAAACACTTGATGCATCTGGAAACGTTTTCACGAGAAACAAGTATTGACTAGGTCATGGGCGAGTGTTAACACCATTCATGAACATATGTTTACACGACAGACCTAAAAACATCGCGACTGAAGATACCCCTTTTGATTGCCAATTGGAATACCCATGATGCAGTAGCTCTGAGTTCAAATGCCCAGAGAAGATTTAAAAGAGCATTAGCAAAATTGAGAGCAGCATTGTCCTCTATGGGTTTCAGTTTCTCGAACCATCCATCCACCTCAGGAACTAACAACTCAGGTCTTTCAGCTAAAAGCCTGGTAGGTATCATTAAAAACCAGAGATAAAACATAAGTATTAGTACTATGATGATCCTGTATAAAATTTATATTATCTTAAGGAATGCATCAGATCGATCATCCATACCTGATAGGAAGATCAAAACCAATATCTCGAAGGGCTTTCAGCAGCAACATGACTTCACTTTTTTCCTTGGAGAAACTCGCTGCCCTAACAAAGCAAGTCCATATCCTGTGGTCTGGCTCCAGGCCCTCTTTCTTCATTTCCAAGAGCCTTTCTATTCCACTGTTATAATCTTTGCTCCGAAGGTAAGCATCAATAACTGAACTATAAGGCAGAGTTGTTAGTTCCACGTCTGTTTCTTTCAGGTTACTAAGAACTTTTTCAGCTTCTTGGGGCTTTCCTGAAGAACTATATGAAACCATAAGCAAATGCATTGTAGCAAGTGTTGGTTCTATTCCTGCATTCTTCATCATTTGCAACAATTTCTCTGCCTTAGAGTCGCTTCCAGAATCTCGGGATATTTTCATCATCGTGTGGTAAAATGAACGGTCTAATTTATAACCTTTGGAGAGAAGCTCGTCAAACAGTTGTTCAGCTTGTTCAAGGCATTTTTGCTTACCAAAAGCAGAGATCAAGCTCTTGTATGTGTCCAGTTTTGGGTCCAAACCAAGATTTCTCATTTGCTGCATAAGCAAGTACCCTTCTTCTGGTCGTCTGTCTCTACAATACATTATAATCAGAGTATTGTAAGTGGTCTCATCTGGTTCTAGTCCAGTTTCTTTTATCCTCTGGTATACTTGAACTGTCTTCTTGTAATCCTCGATAGCCGTATACATCTTCAGCATGGAATTCCATATAGCGAGCTCAACCTTGAAATTGGCCTCTTCCATTTCAGAGACCATAATCTCAGCATCTCTAACTCGTTTCCCTTTGCAGAGAAGCTCAGTCATCATCCTATAAAGGCGAATCGTGGGTAAGTAACCAGCAGCTTTCATGCTACTGTATATCTTCTTTACCTCAAAGATATTTCCAGCCCGGGCAAATGCGTCAAGCATCAAAAGAATGGAGCTTTTGCTAATCATAAAGCCCATATCTTGCAATTCTTCAACAACAACGTAGAGCTCTTCAAGTCTCCCATCAACACACAAAGCATGCAACAAAATATTGATGGATTCAACAGTAGGAGACGGACCATCCCTCATCATAGTGTTAAAAATAGCCCTTGCCCGCTCGTAACAGCCACACTCAGCATAAGCCGACATCAAGCTGTTCCATGTCTTCAGATCAGGTGTTCGTCCACTTTGTCTTAGGTTGCCAACCACACTCTCCGCTTTCTGCCAAAGCTTTAATTTTCCATAAGCCTCAATGATATCAGTATACATAGGCGAACAAGCAAAGTGGAAGCCTTTTGTCTCAGCTTGATTAACCACTTGATGAGCTGTCTCTGGAAAGCCAAGCTTGCAATACACAACAACCATGGTTTTACAAACACTTTCTGAAGCTTCGCAGTCAGATAGTCTCAGGTCAGAGAAAACTTGAGAAGCTTCGGCGTAATGTTCATTTGCGACACAGCAGTGTAGTAGAGTCTCATACATGGTGGAACTGCCACAACACCAGCCATGAACACATGGGTCAGTAAAATATTCATCTAGAGCAGCACTTATATTGTTAACCTTGCAATGAAGAACAATTAGAGCTTCATTTATAAGTCTTTTAGATCCATTGGCGTGTTCTTTCAAAAATTCAAGTAACTCAAACGCTTCTGAATGCCTGCCTGATGAACTGTAGGAACCCAGGATAGACAATAGAGTGTCGTTTTCCAAGTCATACCCATTGGTGATAGCCACTTTCAACTGTCTAGCAGCAAGATCAAAGCATTCACCCTTAACAAGAACTGATGAAATCTCTAGTGGGTTCATGCCACACAATTCTTCCATGTCTCTGATGGTTTTCTGAATGTCGTCTGACCTGTTTTCCTTCATAAGTCCAAGTATCATCAACTCATACAGACTGTGAGAAGGTGTATGACAGTCAGAAATCATATCACGATATAAAACCCACGCCTTTCTTGTCTCGTTGCCTCTTAGTAATACATCCAACATTACAGAATACGCTAAATTATCAGGTTTAGTGCCTGAGCGCAACATACAACTGAAAGTATTTTCAGCCTCCTCTCGCTTCCCAGCCTTGGCATAACCGCAGATAAGAGCACTGTACGTCTGCAGAGTTGGTTTGATCCCAGCATCAAGCATCTCAGACATTAGAGCTGCGGCTTCCGTGGTTCTGTTTGCTTTTCCAAGTGAATCGATCAAAACAGTGTAAGTAATAGCATCAGGGTTTCTACCTGACAAACCTTTCATGTCCTTATAAAGCTGTAGCGCAAGATCAAGTTGCCCCTGCTTGCCATACATGTGAATGATCGTGTTGTAAGTCATCTCGTCTTTCCCAAACCCCATTTTCTGCATTTCTTGGTACACCTCCTTCACCTTCTCTGTATTTCTTTCTCTAGCAAAAGCATAGAGCAAAGAGTTGTATGTCACTGCATCAGGGAAATAACCTTTAAGCTCCAGCTTCGTGAAGAGCCTCTCGGCTTCAGCAGCAAGCCCACATCTTCCATAAACTGATATCATGGCATTATAAGTCCACAAGTCAGGCTGACAACGATGAGCTTCCATGTCCTCAAAAACCTTCACTGCACCCTCCAAATTTGAATCCCGCGAACAGGCACTAAGAAGAGTGTTGTAAGTGATAGCATCAGGCCTAAGACCCGAATTCCGCACCATATCTAATAGCTCAACAGCCAAACTCGGAGTCAACCCACCAGACTTAAGCCTAGCATTGATAAGAGTATTGAAACTAATAAGGTCTGGAACACACCCTCTCTGACGCATTGCATCGAGCAGCTCTTGTGCTTTTGAAAACTTGCCACTACGTGAATAAACCCCCATCATTGCGTTGTACACTTGAACCGTATCTCCGACGGTTGGCTCAGCCCTAGTGAAAATCTCCACCGCAAGCGATTCCTGATTCCACCGTCCCAAAACACCAAGTATAGCTGCCACCATCCGAGCATTAGGTGAGTGCCAATGACGAAGATTGAGCCACTCAAAAACCTCAAGAGCTCGTTGCCAACTCTCCTGACCAACCGATTTCACGACGAAACAGTAATCCGTAGGAGTCATCTGAACAGGTCGAGCATCGAGAATGTCCGCAACAAACTGATTAGGTTTCAAGCTTAGAATCTTATCCGTCAGAAATTTCACTCTCTCTCTCCAATCCTTGGCCTTTATCAGAGCCACCTTATTCAATTTCTTCACTCTCCTTCTCCGACTCGCCACGGCGGCTTCATCTTTCGTCTTTTGCTGCTCGCTGGAGCCATTTGAATCGACGACTTCACCTGCATCCGGTATATCGGCGACATCGGTGGGAGAAACCGGAGAAGAAACAGGTTGTGATGGTGTTGAACTTCTGGAATCGTAAGTCTCACGGAGATTCAAATGTGGCCATCGGACTGCAGGAGAAGCTCGACTGTAAGTGAATTTCTGGGTAGAGCTAGCGCTGCCGATGTTCCTTTGTTCATCTTTGATCTCAGGATTAAGGGTGGCGCGGACGGATAAAGCAGAGAAAGCTAAAGCCCCTGCAGAAACCGCCATTAATATCTTCTCTCAGCTTCATAAATCCGTTGCAGCATTTGTGCCGTTAATAGATATGTGAGCGAGTGAGAGTCAATGATATCTTTTAGGTCCCTGAGAACCAACTCCGTGCTGTTGAAGATTTTTATCAGCAAACACCTTGCCGTTTTACTGTGACAAGGACTTGATAAAAAAAAAGTAGTGAAAATGATGGATGAAGACGAAAGTTGCAATATACTCCATAAGACCAATTTTAAGATCAAGAATATAAATGCAACCAAAATCGTGACCTTTTGATACAGTGATATGATAATCGATGAATCAGCATTTTGACTTGGTCCTTTTCTCGAAACTAAACAAAAATTGCCAAAATATAAAATTTTACATGAGAGCCAGTCTGGAAATATTGGATAAATTAAAAGCAGCTAAACTTTTTTGGAGATTTCGTAACATTCATCATCGTCTTCTGTCTTCTTCTTCTTCATCTCGGCTCTAGTAACTGGCGCATAGTGCCCATCAGGCAAGACAGCCACAATGTTGAGGTAACCCACGTTCGTAAATACTTTTGGTTAGCAAATCAATAAGTATTTCCCTTGAGAGACACGCCACGTTCGTAAAACAGTATATCCCAGTCCGCAGAGTCTGCAGAGATAGTAATAGGGATAGTAATATCCATCCATGATTCAGAGTTGAGGTAGTAGAGTTCATACTGAAAGTATCCGGAAGAAGATTCACCAAATCTCAAAAACTTTATAGCTGCGGCGGCTCGATTTTCTCGTCTCGTATCCAATAGCATACATATTCCAGTTCGTTCTTTTAGGTTCGAACCACCGGGTTTGGCCGCAATACGGATTCCAAACAACGAACCTAGTGCAGTCTTTCTGAATCAGTAAGGCTAACGAGTTTACCTAGATGGTTTATTGATGGGTCAACATTGTTGTGAATTCCATGGAGGTTGAAGATCCCTTGGAAGATCGGACAGCATCTTCAACAAGGATCGATGTAACACAAATAAGTTAGGTTAAAGTTTAAGAAGAAAGTCTCCTCTGCTTTCGGTGTTTACAAATTTGAAGACACAGCAGCCCTAGCTGGAGATGCGCCAAGGACAATCATCGGCTTAAGAATCTAATCTAGTGGGCTTTTCATGTGGCCTAAGATAAATAGCTAGACGAGCGAGTGAGAGGGAAAGAGTGATATTTTTTAAGGTGCCTGAGAAAGGACTTCCGAGGTTTTTATCAACAAACATCTTTGCCGTTTTACTGTGACATGGACTGGATTCACAGAATCGTAACATTAGAGTAGTGAAATGATGGATGAACCGTGAAGACTGAACCTTTATAAGACCAATCCAAAGATCACGAACGTAATTGCAATCAAAATCGTGACCTATTGATACAGTGATATGATAATCAATGAATCGGCGTTTTGACTTTGTTGCTTTTTCTGGAAATTAAACAAAAATTGCCAAGATAAAGGTTTGGGAGGGACTAATACAATAACTTACCCAGTCTGTAAAAATTGGAGAAATTAAAAACAGCTAATTTTTCTGAAGAATTTGTAACACTCATCAGTCTTCTTCTTTCAACTTCTTCTTCTTGTCTCTAGTAACGACCAATACCCCAGACCCTGACAACTCCATCAGTGTAACCACTGAACAATGTGCTTCCATCTGCACTCCAGTTCAAGCTTGTGCAGTAGATCACCTGCGTTTTCATTACACAAATTTTTGGTACATTCCCATTAGAAACATTATCAATCTCTTCCTATGTGTTAACATCAAAGTCAAAACCTTTGGAGCAGCGAATATATTGCCAAGATTAAAACTCCGAGTTTCAAAGCTAATGCCATCAGGGAAAGGAGGAACATATTTATGCAATTTCTAACCAAAATTTCATTATTTTGCCATAAACACAAGTAGAAATTCAGCACTACTTTTGGTGCATTTACTAAATCAATCAATGCAGCACATACAAAGGATTTGTATAAACAGAGAACCAATTACTACAGAACAAGAAGTAGAAATTATACGAATAATGACATACCTTCTTCTGGTTACCAGTTCCAACGCCACCATCAGACTTCTCTGCCTCAGCCTTGAGATCAACCTTCAAGTCCTCAACAACACTCTTGCTTTCAAGATCCCAGATCTTAATGCTGTTCTCTGTCGCAGCACACAACCAGTATCTGTTAGGACTGAAGCAAAGTGAGTGAATAATCGAGCCAGCCTCAAGCGAGTACAGCTTCTTTCCTTCAGCCAAATCCCACAACAAGATAACACCATCTTTCCCACCACTAGCGCATAGCGAACCATCAGGCGAGACAGCCACAGTGTTGAGGTAACCCTTGTGTCCAACAAGGGAGTTCCTCAGCTTACAGTTCTGGAGATTCCACACTTTCACGGTGTGATCCCAAGATGCGGATACAATGGTAGGCACAAGCGTGTTAGGGCTAAACCTAACACAGCTAATCCATTCCTTGTGACCATCACCTTCAGAGATGGTATACTTGCATTCACCGAGTGTGTTCCACAGCTTGATCGTACGGTCACGAGACGCAGATACGATCTGACGGTTATCAACAGAGAACGCGACGGAGAGCACATCTTTCGTGTGTCCGACGAAACGACGAGTGGTGGCGCCAGTAGCGAGATCCCAGAGACGGAGCTCACCGTCCCAGCTTCCGGAGAGTGCAAACTGACCGTCCGATGAGAGAACGACATCTTCCACGAAGTGAGAGTGACCTGTGAGCCTACGCTGAGCAACACCGTAAGACTTCTCGTCCTTGGTGAGTTTCCAGAGGATGATGGATTTGTCACGCGACGCTGTGACGATGATGTCTGAATTGTCGATCGGTGTAGCGATGGCTGTGACCATATCGGTATGGGCGCGCATAGTGCCCTTCAATACGAGTCCCTCGGCCATGGTTAGAGGTTTTGGGGACTCTAGGGTTTCTTCTTCTTACTCACGAAAATGGCGTAACAGAGCGAGAGGTTTGGAGGTCGAGTAAAATGTTGATATTTATACTCTAGGTCTAAAAATTGAAGCAATTAGGGTTTAGTGTGGTTTCTGCAAGGAGTGACTGCTTCTTTGGGCCTACGTTTCCTGATCAGGTATAGCTTTAAGAAATTGAATTTGCTTAAACGGGCCCGTACATGGGCTTCTTCTGATATTAGCTTTGTTGGAGATGTTGTGTCGTTTTGCTGTGGAGTGTGGAGTCGAGAAATGTTTGATCACAAAGAGATCAGAAGAGCAATTAAAACGAATCCGATTGAAATGTACAAGAGTATTCTAAAACACAACACAAAGAACACAATCGTGATTTGTTCATAATTTAGCTTCATTAATTCTTCTTAAGGTTTTAATCGTGGAGTGCACAACACACAGTGGCTTTATGATGACCTTGATACACCTTCACTTCTTTTCCCGCTGGCATCGACCACAATCTAGCGGTCATGTCCGATGATGCTGTGCAGACATTACAGAATCAAAACCAGTTTAAAGATTGTTCTGTTAAGTTTTCCACTGGTTTAACTTAAGATAGAGATCAGTACCTGTTACAAGAAATTCACCATCCACTGAGAATACGCAGTCCCAGACCCATCTTTGATGTCCTGTTAAATAAGATTAATGGCAGTATAAGAAAGGGTAAGGGAGAACGAATCATGTTAGCAAAAACATGGAGACCATACCTGTTAAAACTTTCTCTAGTTTGAAACCATCGACGTTCCATATTTTGACCGTTTTATCAGATGATGCGGTCGCTAGATATCTGCTAACAAATATACAAGAGCTTTGAAGTGAGAAGACAAAGGAAACGGTTTCAAGAGAAAGAATAAGAAACACATTACTTGTTTGCAGGAGAGAGGAGACATTTAAGGATGTGACCATTATGAGCTTGTAGCTTGTGAAGGGGCTCAAACTCGGTCATTGTCTGAAAAAAAGATAAGAGTTTTTAATGGCATGGAAAATCACAGGAATGCGACTGTGGCATGATTAAAAAAATGTTTACATATCAGAAAACTACCTGCTTTCCACGCAGCAAGCGCCACACATAACATGTTCCACGATTGTTAGCAGCAACCACCATTGTCCCATCCCACATAACCGTTAAAGACCGTACAGCTGTATCAACTTCTGGTACCTGTAGTTACACCCCAAGTGATTATCTATAGATTCTCAGAAATGTAACTAGGATAAAGAAATTAAGACGTATCAAAGGCAATTACCAGTTCACAGCTACAAGAATTTGCTCTGAGATCCCATACACGTATATTTCCATTTTGGTCTCCAGATATCAATTCAGTCTGTACAAAAGAGAAAGTTCATGATAAAGACCAAACAAATACCTACCAGTAAAACAGGCACAACTGTTTCAATAGCAGTAACACCACAGCTCTCTATAGCAAACTACGAAGCTGAAAGCCATAGCACAACACTAACAGATGACTTGGCTAGTTGTACCTGATTTGGGTGTAAAACAACTGTGTTAACTGCAGCAACACTTTCATACTCCTTTTGGCAACCCGGAGCCCTGCATTTTGGTTCACGAGTCAGCAACTTGTTGCTAAGAATACAGATAAACATAAGAATGTATTCTTCAGGACGTGTAACATTTTTAGGATTTTCGTAACTTTGTATTCAATATCCTTGTGCTTTCCTAGAATCCACACTTGAATGAATCTCTAAACATTCAGCTAAAAGAAACAAACATGAGGATGACCGACCTCAAGTCCCAAATCTTAACTGTACCATCCTCTGATCCTGAATACATCCATTTTCCATCACATTGGAATCCTACTGCCATAACATTGTTGGTATGTGAATCATAGGTCATCACCTGATACGCACGAACACTCCTCCAGATCAATCAAGCAAGACAAAGGAAAAAAAAACACCACATTGAAAAAAAAGTAAGGATATTTACAGGTTGAGGACTGTTGGAATTGACATCAAAGAGTCGTATATGAGGATTGCAAGCTGCTGCTAGATAACGCTTATCTGGGGTTATCTCAAGCCTATTTACATGCTGAAAATACGACATAAAAAAAAAAAATACCCAGTGTTAGTCTTCTTACTAAACGAACAGTTAAAATGTCACAATCAAGGGAGAGAGAGAGAAACACACCGAATCAGGATACTGAATGGTACGGTAACAGCGACCAGTTTCGGCTTCCCAGAATCGGATCGTGTGATCATAGCTAGCCGTAGCAAGAATCACAGAAGGCTGACTCATTCTCGATCGATTTTATGCCGATCGAAATAATGAACCGACCATTTGGTAATTTTTGCTGATTCCTGGAAACAAATCAAACCACTTTCTCGAAGAATCAAAGACGAGTACGTGATCCTAACAAGAATCTTCAAGCTAGGGTTTCGCGAATTGAGGAAACGAAAACAGGAAGAGAACTTGTAAATTGGATCAAAAGGGGAAGACAAGAAAGTGGAAGAAGAAGTAATTAAAATATTAAATAATTAAATGACGCGGGGAGCTTTTGGTATAAAATATTTATATGTTGGGGTTCTATAGACATGTGTGAATAAGTAAGGGGCTATTTTGATATTAATGAAAAAAAAAAAAAAAATTCAAACCCTTTCTCTTCAGTCTTCACTGACTCTCTCTGTTTGTCCGTTCACAGTATCTATCCTTCGAAGCTTTTAGAAACGACAATGGCGGCTACAAAAGCTCTGGGATTTGTTTTTCCGATGGGATTATCTATCCAGCCATCGTTGAACCGTCGCGGAGGAGTTAGGGTCTCCGTCGTCCAATGTTCCGTTTCTTCGGTCACCTCTACAGACGCTGCATCTGGTAACGCTCGCCTTGATTTCCTCCATTT
This sequence comes from Boechera divaricarpa, assembly GCA_026770425.1. Classification (NCBI taxonomy): domain Eukaryota; kingdom Viridiplantae; phylum Streptophyta; class Magnoliopsida; order Brassicales; family Brassicaceae; genus Boechera; species Boechera divaricarpa. The sequence continues at coordinate 8,651,454 of CM049184.1, forward strand.
TGAGCATATACCGAATATTTTTTTCCAGACCTGTGGCTTCAGTTTGGCTTTCCATTACGTCAGTTTTCTCTGAAATCATGAACTTTTTAAGCTCTTTCCTCCCATTGAAGAAGATGAAGGAAATTTCTGTCTAGTAGTTATACGATTTTTCTTTCGGATTACTTTTAGGCACTTAAATAGAGTGCTTAATTCATCTTTTTGGGTATAGTTTCTTTTAGTTTAATGAGCTGAAAATGTGTGTGAATTCCTATTTTACCGATTTGTAGGTCTTCTGGAGAAACCTTGGAGCTCATACAACGCTAGGCTTGTGTTAGAAGATGGCTCTGTGTGGTCGGCTAAGTCATTTGGTGCTTCTGGAACACGTGTTGCTGAATTGCTATTTAACACCTCTTTGACAGGGTGAGATTCTTGTTTTTATTTTTTTTTAATATATATATTGGTTTTTCATCAGTTTTGTCTTAACATCGCTTGATGCCTTTGCTAGATCTTTAATGGAGTCTGATTGCATTTGATCTTTTTTAAAGGTATCAAGAAATTCTGACTGATCCTAGTTATGCTGGCCAATTTGTGCTGATGACAAATCCTCAGATTGGTAACACCGGTGTGAATCCAGGTGAGTGCAAATTCCAGTTTGAAGTTTTTAAACTTTTACTGCACGCTGTATATTGTGTTCTGAGGTTGATATATGTTGTCTTTTGCTTTCCCCCAGATGATGAAGAATCAAGGCAATGTTTTTTGGCTGGTTTGGTGATAAGAAGTCTTAGCATCAGGTAAACATATCAAGTCTGATACCTCATACCTCCGAGAATAGTTAGTCTATTAGAATCTCTTTCAGTTTTTCAGTACATCGATGTGATAAACTTTTCAAATCACAATCTTTGCAGTACCTCAAACTGGAGGTGTACGAAAACACTTGGTGACTATCTAGCAGAGAGGAACATTATGGGAATCTGTAAGTTTGTTTGGTTATTGACACTAATTTAGATTTCTAGATATTATAATTGGGTTTATAACATTACTCATTTTACCAGATGATCTTGACACACGGGCAATAACCCGTCGATTAAGAGAAAGTGGCAGTCTCAACGGTGTACTTAGCACTGATGGATCCAAAACCGACGAGGGACTTTTGCATATGTCCCGCTCTTGGGATATCGTAGGTCCGAATTCTTTCACTGCCCTCTTTAAAATATGATCAGCTTGGGATATGTGATTGACCTCTCCTTCTATCTGCTTGGTTGAATCTTTTAGGCCTTGATCTAATAAGCGATGTTTCGTGTAAATCTCCCTACGAATGGGTTGACAAAACAAATCCTGAATGGGATTTTAACACAACCTCCTCATATAACAAGGAATCCTACAGAGTGAGTTTTACTTTCTCTTCTCTAATTCACCTTCTCATCGATTTCCTCACTACCTTCTAACTCTGTTTTCATATTTACACTTCAAAAGGTTATTGCATATGATTTTGGGATAAAGCAAAACATCCTAAGACGCTTGGCGTCATATGGCTGTGAAATCACGGTTGTCCCATCCCCATGGCCATCTTCTGAGGCGCTTAAAATGAATCCAGATGGGATTCTATTCAGCAACGGTCCAGGAGATCCTTCTGCAGTGCCTTATGCTGTTGAGACGGTTAAAGAGCTTCTAGGAAAAGTTCCTGTCTATGGAATCTGTATGGGTCATCAGTTACTTGGACAAGCCCTTGGAGGTAAAACCTTTAAGATGAAGTTTGGTCATCATGGAGGAAACCATCCAGTTCGTAACAACAGAACTGGCCATGTCGAGATCAGTGCTCAGGTATGGTCAATCTACTATCTTATAGTTTATTACAAAAAAAGATATTAAAAAAAGTGTAATCATTCAGTTCTAATATAATATCTAAATATTATGGGAAATAAAAACTATTAATCAAAACTTAGTTATACATGTAACTATAAGAGTGTAACTATAAGAAGGTCTAGTTACATGTCTGTCAAAATCAGCTTTTCACTTCTTAGTGCAGTAAACAAAAGAAACGTTTATGTTGCGTGTTTGCTTAAGATTTGGATTGATTTTGTTTGTACGGAATTTGGCAGAACCATAACTATGCAGTGGACCCAACTTCTCTTCCCGAAGGCGTAGAAATGACTCACGTCAATCTCAACGACGGGAGTTGCGCCTGTCTCTCTTTTCCGGAAATGAACGTCATGTCTCTTCAGTACCACCCTGAGGCTTCTCCTGGACCTCATGACTCCGATAACGGTATTGAACCATTCTTTTTTTTATTGTCTGGTTACTATCAAAAGGCAAAAACGCTACGAATTAATTTGCCTAATCTTATTTCATGTATGCAGCATTTGGAGAGTTTGTGGAGCTTATGAAAAGATTTAAAACGGAGCACTTAATCACACGAGTAAAGCAGTGATCAAGCGAAGGAGTTTTGTTTAGGTGGATTAAAGTTGGAGTTGTGAAGTTCTTTCCATCGTGTGAGAAATAAAAATATCATAATAAATAAGAGAATTTTTAGTGGAGAAACTTATGCAAGTTTGATATTAATGTCCTAACATCAAAAGTCAAATGTCCTAGTCTTTACAAACAAAATTGAATTAGTGTTTCATTCGGTTATATGTAGAATAACATCGCTTTCTTGCCCGTTTTTTTTTTTTTTTATATATAATTAACATGTTTTTACCTAATGAGATTCTATTTTACATCATAGAAAAAAACATAAGTTATTCATATTTTTGGCACCATGAGTTTCTTTTTAAAATAATCTCCCATTCGTCCCAAATTTTATCGAATTACGAAATAATGTTTTTTAAGTTTCAAATTTATGTTGGTGTGGTTTGAAATTTGAATGTTTTTTTAAACAGACGCTTTCGTTCCCAAATTTCTAAAAAGACCCGCTTATTCACTATTTCGTCTCCCTCTTTAATTCCAACCCCAAACCTTGAATCTCGCAGAACACCATTCTCTCTCTCTCCGATCCTTTAGCCATAGCTCGTCGATTATGGCGCGTGACATTCAGCTTCCCTGCGACGGCGACGGTGTATGCATGCGATGCAAGTCGAATCCTCCGCCAGAAGAATCTCTCACGTGCGGCACGTGCGTTACCCCTTGGCACGTGTCTTGTCTTTCGTCTCCTCCTGAAACCCTTGCTTCAACTCTACAGTGGCAGTGTCCTGATTGCTCCGGCGAACTCGATCCTCTTCCCGTTTCTGTATACGAAGCCGATGGCTCAGACCTTGTTGCAGCGATTCGCGCGATTGAGGCCGATGAGACTCTGACTGACGCAGATAAAGCTAACAAGAGGCAAGAGCTACTGAGTGGTAAATTCGATGGTGATGAAGAAGAAAAAGAAGAGAAACAGAGTAATGCGGGTCTTGATGTTGATGTTTTAGCTGCGCTTGGAGAAAACCTCAATTGTTCCTTCTGCATTCAGTTGCCTGAGAGGCCTGTCACGGTTCGTTCTCTCTGTCGCTTTGTGCTTGCCTCTTATGCTTGTTACTGTTAGTGTATTTTCTTGGATTCTTTGACTTGTTTTCATATCTTTAGTTTTTTTTTTTTTTTTTTCCTTCTTTTAGTGAATGTTAGATCTCAAATCTATCTAAGTGATTCTCCTTATTTTGTCGAATCTTTTTATTGGTTATTGCTAATTTGAGCTTGTAAGCTGCCACAATTAAGCTGCTTGATATTACACATCCATTAGTGGAATCGTTCCTTTTGATGTTGTTATACAAAGGCATAGACTTTATTTTGCTTACCATTTGTGACAAACTGTGCTTATAAGTCAATGTTCAATTATGCACAGGAACTGCGTGCCATCATTACGTAGTTAGTACTTGTTTACTTATCCTGTTTCTTTTTTTTTTTTTTTGGTTTGCTTAGGTAGTTTGGGAGTTTTCATGGTGACTAGTCTAATGTCTTGTGACTCTTGTTGATAATTGTTAAGAGTAGTATGCGTGTTCTTTTGTTGATGCTTGATTTATTATATTTTGGTGTTTAGTTTCCGTTTATGGTTGTTTCTTATTATTCATTTTTGACAAGTTTGTGTTCTTCTCAAAGAAAAACCACAAACTTTTACTTTTGATGAGTATTTGATATAGTGAACTTTACATTTAGGACTGGCAAGACTTTTTAAGTTTTACTTCTTTTTAGAAGTATTTTGACAAAGATGAAGGCTTGTAGGGCTGATGGATATTTTGTATGTCTTTTATTCCAGACACCATGTGGGCACAACTTTTGCTTGAAATGTTTCGAGAAGTGGATTGGTCAAGGGAAGCGCACTTGTGCAAAATGCCGCAGCCCAATTCCTAACAAAATGGCAAGCAATCCCCGTATCAACTCATCCCTCGTGTCTGCTATTAGATTGGCTAAAGTCTCTAAAAGTGCTGCTTCGGGTACTGCTAAAGTTTTCCATTTCATAAGCAACCAAGACCGTCCAGATAAAGCATTTACAACCGAGCGCGCAAAGAAAACTGGCAAGGCAAATGCTGCTAGTGGCAGGATCTATGTTACAATACCACCTGATCATTTTGGTCCTATACCAGCTGAAAATGATCCTGTCAGGAACCAAGGTGTTTTAGTTGGAGAATTCTGGGAGGACCGACTCGAGTGTCGGCAGTGGGGGGCTCACTTCCCACATGTTTCTGGCATTGCTGGACAATCAGATTATGGAGCTCAATCTGTAGCACTCTCTGGAGGTTATGAAGATGATGAGGATCATGGAGAATGGTTTCTATACACAGGAAGGTCTGTCTTTCACTACTTCTGGCTTTTGCTCCATTTGATTAATCCTAATTTTTGTTTTCAATCGATAGCTGACTGGGTTTAGACTTGGTTCTTGAATAATATTGCATAAGTTACTTCTTTCATGTGTTAGAAGTAGCTATTTCCAATTTATTGACAGACTTTGTCTCTTGTTGTCTTGGATATCTGCGGATGTGTCCCGTAGTGGAGGAAGAGATCTCAGTGGCAACAAAAGGACTAACAAGGATCAGTCTTTTGACCAGAAATTTGAAAAGTCAAATCAAGCTTTGAGACTTAGCTGCAAATTGGGGTATCCTGTCCGGGTTGTCAGGTTAGCTGTTATTTGAGCCGAACTCCATTGCACCCAACATCTTTCTCCATTCTCATTTTTTCTTATATAAAAATTTGTACCAGAAAGGTGAAATGTAATGCTTTTCTTTGCATTGAAATTGGTTTTTTGATTGAATAAAGAATTGATTGTTTGTCCTAGAGAGTTGAACAGGATCTGAACAGGAAGTGATTCTAATCCTTCAATTCATTTTTTCATAAATGATCAGGTCTCACAAGGAGAAGCGTTCTGCATATGCTCCTGAGGAAGGAGTGAGATATGATGGGGTTTATAGAATTGAGAAGTGCTGGCAAAAAGTTGGAATTCAGGTACACATATAGCTAACATCCGTAATCTTTCGTTGTTCTTTTTATGCAGATTGTTTTCTTGACCTTATCTTTTGTTTTCCATAGGGTTCTTATAAGGTTTGTCGTTACCTGTTTGTTAGATGTGACAATGAGCCAGCTCCATGGACCAGGTTTGATCTACTGCTTGAAACCTCCTTTTCTATATATTCCATATGAGTTTAATGCTGTAATATATTTGTAGCGATGAGCATGGAGATCGTCCAAGACCTGAACCTAATATTGCAGAGCTTAAGATGGCCACAGACCTGTTTGAGAGAAAGGAAAATCCATCATGGGATTTTGATGTAAGTTCAGTCTCTCTTTTTTTAACACTAGATCACATTCCCAATTATAACAGATGGCAAGTGAGTAAATGTCGAATTTTCTCCACTGGTTCATTTTCTATAATTTCTCCCCTGTACCTGCTGATAATACGCTTACTTGATCAGGAAGGTGAGGGTTGTTGGAGATGGATGAAGCCTCCACCTGCTAGTAAGAAGTCAGTTAATGTTTTGGATCCTGAGGAGAGGAAGAGTATGAGGAAAGCCATCAAGGCAGCACACTCGAATACCGTGAGGGAAAAACTTTTGAAAGGTCTGAATTTCCAATTCTATGTCTCTACTGTTATAAAAATTTCTGGAAAAAATCTTTAACTACACCAATAATCAATTTTTGTTGTGGTGTGTGTTCATGGATGTAGTTTTTATTACTTCGTAAACTGCATGCATCATTTAAAACATCCATCAATCTTTTTGTTAACGTTATCTTCAAGCATGAAATTACTTTATGGCTTTAAAGAGTTCTGCATAAGTTTAATGTGACCTGCATAAGCTGAAATTAAATTCAACTTGTTTTTCTTTGACAGTAAAAAATTCAGCCTATACATCCAAAAGTTGTTTTTTAGCACTTAGCGTAAATTGCATAGCTTATTCCCTTGCTGGTGAATGAGATCGAGTGCAGATGATAAACTATGCATTATGTTTATACGTTTAGACTGTGCCTTCCAAACAATTTGAAGTTATCATTTCTAGAAAGTAGAATATATTTGGCACTTGACAAGCTCTACCTAAGATTCCTAGGAACTTTTAGTATCAGGGAGTAAATGTTTTCAAAAGGGTTAACGTAACTAAGAAAGTTAACATTAATATGTTCCACAAACATTTCCACAAACATTCAGCTCTTTCTTTATATAGCTTTGTTCCGAAATTTTCTCATATACATGCATAATGTTTAGCACAATGAGTATGGCAAATGGTGGCGGCATCTAAAGATTCTAAACTGTCATTGGGTTTCTGTTGATGCAGCATTTAATTGCCAGATCTGTAGGCAAGTGATGACTCTTCCTGTGACAACGCCTTGTGCTCATAACTTCTGTAAGGCATGCCTAGAAGCTAAATTTGCTGGGCAAACTCTAGTGAGAGAAAGAAGCAGAGGTGGGCGCACACTACGTGCACAAAAGAACGTCATGAACTGCCCTTGTTGCCCCACTGACATTTCTGACTTTCTCCAAAACCCTCAGGTGAACATCATCATCTGTTTTTTTTTGCATTGATTTTTGCAGTAAATATCCTTTTTTGACTATCTCGCATATCATACTTCTTTCATATATTTATATGAATACAAGTGCAAATTAGATGAAATTGGTTAGATGGAAATCTGTATATTTTTAGTTCTTTATGTGGCCGTATCATCAAATACTAATAAAAAATATTTGTAGTCGTTGTAGCAAGATCTATAGACCAGATAATTCATTTTTAAAAATATGATTGTGTAGGAAAAGCTCTATACATAAGCCTATAAACTATAAATTTGAGTGGATTTAGTATGTCATTCAGTCATTTGATGTTTCCATTCATGAAAAGTTAAACAGCAGCAAATCTAATCATACGCTATGATTACACAAAGTGAGGATTAATCTGTCTGGAGAAATCATTCATGGTATGTGCCATTGTATTCTAAACCTAATTGTGTGTAAACAGGTCAATAGAGAAGTAATGAAGGTGATAGAGCAGCTAAAGAACAAGGAAGATGACAACGCAGAGCATGTAGATGCATCAAACGAAGAAGGTGAAGGCGCAGATGAAAAGAAAGAAGCTGAGCAACCAACGAAACGGATGAAATTTGACACTGACGCAGAAGTTTCTGCGACTGTTGTGGAATCTGGTATCAAGTAGGTAGGGCCTTCCCAATGATCGAACCATCCGGTAAAATTAGAGACTTGGGTTTTGTTTTGGAACACAATGACTGAAGAGAAAAAACAAAAAAACTCTAGTACCTGATTTGGTTTTCTGGTTCGATTTTCTTGTATCTCATTCTGGATTTCCTGGTTTATTAGGTTTAGAACTAATGCGAAAATTGATGCTCCGTTTCAGTTGGAAATCCAAAAAAAAAAAATTGAAAAATAATAATGGGTTTTCTAAACGTATATTAACCTAATGTTAACATTAGGGTTTAGAAATTCGTAATGGGTTTTCAAAACATCACCATTCGTTGATAATAAACCCTAAGAAAATCTCGCAAGTTAAAAGATGGCAGACGACAGCGCCACCGACGGTGTAAGAGCCCCTACCCACAGCTACGGTCGTCAATACCATCACCGCCGCCGGATAATCAAAGAAGCACTAGACTTAATAAGCTCTTTACCTGATGTGATCCTACAACATATCCTCTCCTTTATTCCGACCAAATTCGCCATCAGAACTTCGCTCTTGTCAAAACGATGGAGGCATGTATGGTGCGATACACCTTCTATTTCATTTGATAATTTTGATCTGGAGGCTCCTTTTATAAACGAAATCCTAACTAGCTACACTGCTCCCAAGATTATTCATTTTCACCTCGGTACCAGTTTGTTCGGCAATGTTCCCCACATCAACAGGTGGATCAAGTTCGTCATGTCTCGTAACGTGGAGAATCTGTTCCTGGATTTATGGGATGATCATGATGATGTTAAGTATGAGATTCCTGATTTCTTCTACATCAATTCCTCTGTTAAGCAACTCACCGTTGAGCTAAGCTTGTCTGGTACGATGATTCCCACATGCTGTGTGTCTTGGACATCCCTGAAGAAGTTGTACTTGCGTTGGTGTAGTCTCTCGGATGAATCCATGGGTAAGATTCTATCTGGTTGTCCGATTCTTGAGAGCTTAAAGCTGTATATTTGCGATGCACTAAAGGTTCTTGATCTCAGCAAATCGATGCGTCTGAGAACATTAGAAGTAGTCCGCAACATTCATGTTTCGGGGCCAACGCAGATTGTGGCACCTTATATCCACTGTCTCATATTGAGAAGCTCTCAGTCGTCACCATGTACTTTAGTTGATGTCTCGTCTTTAGTCGAAGCTAAACTGGACATGTGCGTTATCCCATTTAAATTAAACAGCAAAGCTGATTTTCTTCAAGACATGGTGCTAAAGATGCTAGAAAAGTTGCAGAATGTAGAGAAGCTTACATTTGGGGAGATCTTTCTTCAGGTATGTTTTGGCCTCATTTTTGCAGCCTAGAACTCTCGTACATATATAGTTTACGCATGGTTGAACACTCCACGTGTGCTGATGGATTAGTTTTCATTGGTCTTTGATTTTCTTTATGTTTAGGAACGTTTAATTCTATGTTATGGGCATGGTAGTTTCACTGTTCACTAACTTTCAAGTGTTTTTTTGTTAGATGTTAACTCTTGCCGAGTTACGTGGTGCTCCTTTTCCGATGTTCAAAGTCAAAGCTTTGACTCTTAAGACGTCGATTTCTCGAAATGTTATTCATGGTATAGAAAGAATATTACAAAACTCACCTGATTTAAAGACACTAACAGTACACACAAGAAATGGCTACACCATACCGGTATATTTACCTAAAACCTCTTTTATTTTTCTTGACATAACTATAATTGAGTTTGAATAATCCAAGAATCATGTTTTTTCTTTTCCTGTTGTACAGGAGCGTTATCTTTACAAATACGTGGCTTCGCTAGGCTTGAATCTGGATCTGTTTTGGAGATCAAAAGATGGTTCCTGTTGGAACAGATACCGTTTGGATGTAGAGTCAAAGCACGTGGTATCATTCATGACACTTATGCTTAAAACCACAAAAACATTAGAGAAAATGGTCGTGCAGTTGGAAGACCCTTACCATAAGTTTAAAGAGCTGGTTTCGAAGACACTTTCTCACGACAACAATGTCTCCATTGTTCTCTTAACCATGCCGATGAGGCGATATATGACATTAGATGAGTGGTGAATCATAGACATTTATCGAGTTAATTTTTTTTTTTTTTTCAATAAAATACCCAAATATTGGAAATTAATTGAAGTTCTGTTTTTTTCTTTTCAATCATGGGATAACATGTCAATTTTGGTGTGGTTCTTTATTTGAGATGATAACGAACAAGTTTCTGATAGATAACACGAGAGAAGATCGAAGTAGACATCATTGGAAGGATCCAGATTATGTTGGTGAAAAGGAGGCTTTAGAGAGTTTTAAACCAACTAATTCTGTTTGGAGCAATGGCTGGAGAATGATGAAGGTAACAAGAAGCTGGATGGATCTTTGATTATGGCTTCGTCTGATCAAATCTACTCCTGAACCAAAGAAATCTTAAAAGTCTCTAGTTCAAACCGAATGTTCAAATTGACTTTGGATTGAAGTGCTTTCTACACGTGGGCCTACTTGTAAACCGAAATAAATGTCTTTGGAACCGGATCTGTTTGTTGAACATTCATTATTCAATACATTATAACAAAAGTGACTGGTAATGTTGGATTCAATTTCGTACCTAAATTGGCATATGGATATAATTGAAAGTGTTTTTTTTTTTTTTCTAAAGCTGTGTAGCCAATGGATACAAATCCATACATCAGGGTTCGGTTTGATTCAGTAGCCAACACTAATTTCAAAATTTATTTGATTTTTCTAAACCAACGATAACCTGATATAATCGGTCTATTGAAATTACCGAGTTCAGTTCAATATCTTTCGGTCGGAAGTCGGAACTATATGTTGCTTGACCTAATAAAGTAAATTGACTTTGGTTCGGTTTAGTTCGGTTAAATAAAGAAAGGAGATTCTGAGCTTTGAGATTCAGTTTCCAAATTTAGAGAATCTGTGTGAAGTGATAACATTCTCATTATTCACCCAAGGAGAGATCGGAGCTAAAAGCCATCTCTCGCCGGAAAATTCCTCAGTTTTTTTATATATCCTCCGTTCCTCTGCCTCTCTCTTCCACCTTTATACGCTTTGAGATATCTTCTCAACAAGAAGCTTTTTGTTTTTTTATATCTTTTTAAACAATTTCAGCCAATGGATTCGTTGGTTCGAATCCAGTAGCTTCAAAGGCCATGGATTTAGTCAGGTGTGTTCTAATCTCCTTTTGTCTTCTTTCATCTCGCTATTGATTTCAGTTCCATAGGGTTTTTTTTGGATAACGTTTACAACTGAGAAATTAGTTTTTTTTTTTTTAATCCTCTCACGATTGATTCGAAGTTGATTGTGTTTCTGTAAAATTTTAGGGGTTTCTGGAGGAAACATAGAAGGAAGATTTTGGTGACGACGAGTTGTTTGGGAAGTGGGTATTTGCTCTACAAACTATACAATGCCCATACTCGTAAGCTGGCTGACTTGGAACGAGAGCTTGCTAACGAGCGTGAAAATGACGAGATCATCAAAACCCAGTTAAGTTTTTGAAACCTCACACCAAAAGACAGACTCTTTTTTGCTTTTGACCAAGTTTCGTTGTTTCTCAATTTCTAGTGCTTTTTCTTGGTTTTGGTTTTGTTCTCTATGCTCGGCTAGAATGAAGGCCCATTTCGAAAACATTCAGATGATTGCTGATACTACAACATTGCCTCACGCAATGCATCACTTGAGTAGCCGTTTAGTTGAAGAGATCGATGTCTCTAGTATTATGGAGAAGCTAAGCAAAGGAAAAGGAATATTGATTCCTTCTGAGAAGCTTCAACTATGGAATGAGCTCAAAATTTTGAGTGCGTTGTTCTCTCTTGCTGTATATATCTGTGGCAACATTGGATCTTCTTCTCATTAAACATATTTTTTTTTTATCTGTTTCGTTGTGTCCAGGTTTTACGAGGATGGTTTTGTCCCTTTGGTCGGTCACTATGCTTAGTTTGTACATTAGGGTTCAAGTCAATATTTTGGGCAGACATTTATATATCGACACTGCTAGGGGTCTTGGGAGCTCCCATTTACTTGTAAGATATTTTCTTCCCTCTTTTACTGTCTTAAGAATCATTGTTTGTTTATCAATCGCACAAGACTTATAAGCTTCTTCCTTCTGGTAGTAAGATTCAGTATATGCTAATCTTGTTATTTTCATTTTTAACAAGCCACTTCTAGCAAATTGGCCATACTGATACATTTTTGTGTAATTTCATTCTGTTTTGTTGCATTGTATCTTGAAATATAAAATTTCAAACTGAGATTCATGGGTGGTATAGATATATCCTTTTTCTTCTTTTCCTTTCAAAAATATTGAAATTAGTATATTCGTTGGTCTTAGATATTACTCTTGTTCCTTTGGCTGGATTACCACAATCTCTACCAACGTACTTTCTTTTTTGTTTTTTTTTTGACAGGAAGAATTAGATCTCATAGATAGAGATGACGAACAAAAGTTTTTGACAACCGCTGATTTTCTTGCAACCAATGGCATGGCGAGTTTGATTTCTAATATGCAGAGTGCAGTGAAAGAAGTTCTTAAGGGGTAATTTACATTACAAACCTACTATCAAAGATCTCTTGCTTGTTTTCCATCCTAAGATTGATTTATGGTGCCTCAAATGCCTATGAAAGATCATTATACTTTTATGAAATGTATAGCGAAATCTAATTATGTGTGTTTAATTGCAGAACGCAGTTAAAAGATGTGTTAACCACAAGGGTTCTTCAAGAAACTGTGATGCGGATTCTCGATGTGTTTATGAGCACTGGAAGTCCACATCACTGGGTAGATTATCTAATGATGTCCCAAGACGCAACCACTGATGTTTCCTCTTCTGATGTAACTGTTACCAAGTTTCATCAACTCATAACCGAGACACGGGAAGTACTCACAAGGTAAAATTGTCTCTGCTCTTTAAACCTCAAAAGACGAACAATTTCATTTCTTTAAAGCCTTGTTCTCGTTTCTGCTTTAAGGCTCAAAGCAAGAAAAAAAAACGCTTCTTTTTTGTTGCAATCCTGTAAAAATTTCTTGGTATATTTTCTTGTTGCAGCAATGATTTTACAAATGTAGCAGAGATTTCACTCAAGTCTTGTGCCGTTGCGTTAGTAGAGGAGATGGAAACACAGACCGGTCTGGCCACGGGGATGCAATTGGCGAAGCTATTACCACAGATTGAGAAGACAATGCCGGAGATTTCAGCTGAACCGGACAAGAACCGGTTCTTGCAACTCATCCGAGATTTGCCTGAAGTTAAACTCTTTTTTACTCTTTTATACGCAAATATGCCTCAGTAGCATTATTAAATCACCGATTCCAAATTGCCAAATTGTTGCTTTGATTACTTCTTTTTCTTGTTTCAGTTTACTTCAAAATAGAAAAATCGAACATCATTAAAATAATTGTTCAATATGTATCAAAACATTTAGTATTAGCAAAAAGTTATATGATTTTATCAGCACGAAAGTCGTAGAGAACATATTAATATTGCGAAAATAAATATACATATTACGTTTTCTAATTAACCAAGAACAAGATCCGATTGAATTATTACACTTAAACTCAAAGGAGCCACGAAATCAATGTTTGCTATTAGCAGTTCTACCTATATGCTGAAAAGTGATGAAGTGGTTTGCTGCTTTCTTCAGAATCTCCGAGGTAAGCGTTTGCAGTTGAGGTCAATCTCCTTCATTTTCCACCGATTCAATCAATGACTTGGAGTCATTCTCAAAAGTCACTGATTTGTAGCCTAGATTGGTGACACAGTTCACCGTCCAAATCAATGCCGCTGCTTTTGGAGAAAAAAGTTTGGGATATATTTTGGATCTAAAACAGACCAATTTACCTTCAGAATTCCTTAGAATCCATCCCGTTCCACATACCTCTTCTTTATAGGTAGACCAACTTGCATCTAACATTGCACTTTAAAAAACTCATTTGAGGTGGTCTCCATCTGGTAATGCTAGTGTTCGAAGGTCTAGAAGTTAAACATCTTTTAAACTTTAGGGCCATAAAAGCCTAAGCCCAATGGATCCGGGTCGGGTTTATTGAATCGGTTATAACAACAATATTTTTAACTTGGGTCTCTCCCTTTTTATCACTCTCTCAGGCACTTTCAAGTTGTGAAGTTGAGACTCGATTATGGCGACGAACAATGGGGACATTTTGATGCTGGAGGCGGCGCCGGAGGCTGCGAGGCCCTGGGCGAGTGCGGCGAACGCAGAAGTTATCGATGCGCTTCCTTATATAGACGACGATTATGGCAATCCATTGATTAAGTCGGAGGTAGACCGCTTGGTGGAGGAAGAGATGCGTCGGAGCTCTAAGAAGCCAGCTGACTTTCTCAAGGACTTGCCTCCTCTTCCGAAGTTTGATTTCGAGGTGAATTTCACTTTGGATCCTTTTTATCGATTTCTTTGTTCGTTTCTCTAGCTCGGGTTTTGAATCTTTGTTGAATTAGGGTTGAAGTGAATTCGATGAAATTTTGGTGATTTCCAATCGTTTCTGGGTTTTGCTTCATCTTGGATTTTATAGATGGAGTGTTGATTTTGGTTTTTGTTATGTTAGGGTTCTTGTTCTCGTCTTCTATTCGTTTTCTTAATCGGAGATTTATCTAAGTTTGGGTGATTTATCTAAGTTTCAATTAAATTTAGTTTAAGGTTTCTGAATCAACTAGAATCTTGAGATTGAATGGAATCCTCATGAGCCTGGCCTTTCTTTTCTTTTCCTGAAGATTTCATTGTTTATAGCTCTATTTCAGATCTTGTAGTTAGGTTCAGGAATGAGGTAAACAGGAAAAATTTGTATATTTAAGGTCTGATGTTTTGATTGGTTTTGTCTCCTTTGTTTGTTCTAAAACGAATATCAGAACTGCCCAATCCTTGGCAAAGAGTATGAGCGTGTTCGAGCTGGGAAGCCTCCGGTGCGGATAGATTTTGAATCCCGATACAAGCTTGAAATGCCGCCTGCTAGTAAGAGAAATGACGATGCTGCCTGGAAGCTGTATCTTCAGAAGAATCAACGGTCATTGCAACAGAAGTTGATTGAGTAAGCCAAATTTTTTAATGTTTGTGATACCTGATTTTCTTCTGACGAGTAGCACATACTGCTTTCCTATTTTAAATCGTGGATTTGTTAATTCATAGGCTTGAGAATTTGGAATTGATGTCAAAACATGGTCCAGAGCTTTGGAGACAGAACAACCATCGGTTAGAAGTATTCTTGTCCAGGTTTGTTCACATTCATATGTACAGCAGCATTAATTGAATTGTCTGTCGTTACATTGTAAATTGGGATTAAAAAGATCTTTAGTTGATGGATTGTATTTATCCTAGATGATCTGCCAAACCATGCTTCTTTGGCTTTAGTACATGAGTCTTGCTTTGCGTTTTTCTTCCTGTGCTTTCTGCGTAAAAGCTTCTTTGTTCCCATGAAACATAAGAAGATCTTCGTGTGCTTGGGGCATGTCACTCTTTGTCAAACTCTTATATATCTTTCTGGTCCCAACACTCTATTTGGTCTCTATTTTTCAGAATGCAAAGACTAGCTCAGGAGCAGAACGAGGAAATTGAAAAAGTAAATCGGGAAAGGAAGTATCATCAGGTGAATACTTTTAAATTATTTTACATTTTCTTTCGTGCACTATTCTCTTCGGTTTATGGGGTAATCTGAAACATTATTGTGTGTGTGGCCATACCAGCAAACCACATCATACGAGCTCAATGCTCTATCTCAAGAATGGAGACAGCTCTGTGTGAAGAATATGGAGATTCAGTCTGCTTGTGCCGTGCTTGAGACACAAATCGATTCTTATAAAAAAGAAGCTGCTGAAAGGTGAAGAAAATCTGTTCTTACCTCTTTCCATCACACAAAAGCTGAATTTAAGCGCAATACTATAATCGTGGGTTGTGTGTTTCAGGGGATGGAACTTAGAAGAGAAACTAGAGAACGTCGAGCCACTTCAACTGCAATGAGGTACCTCCCTTGCTTGAGTCACATCAACTGCAATGAGGTGCCTCCCTTGCTTGAACTGGTGCTTAAGTAAATTGGATTCAGATCGAAACAGCTATCGTAGGTCAGTTTGGTTTGAGTTGTGGGCTAAAGACCCAAAGGAAAGACAATTCCAGTTTTTTGGCAGTTTTGTGAAATCATCTACTTTCCTGTCAGGTAGCCGTGTCGGACAAGTAATTGTTTTTGGAAGTATCAAAACTCTTTAATTTATCAAGCATGACGTTTACGATTTGGTTAGTGGAAAAAATGATGATGTTTAACCTTCTATCAATATATCATGTCTTCCGCTATATTTTGATTTATTTTCTTCTCAAATATGATTTTATATATAATATTTTTATTAGGAACATATGTTTTCTCTCTTTATGAAAAAAAAAACGTTGCCTCGTCTCCTTTAATCAGAAGAATGTACACAACCAAATTATATTGGCAAATATATCATTTGATTTATATTTTACAAAAAAAAACTATAAAACCAAAAAGATGTCTAAAAACTCTAGTTTTTTTCTCAATTCCTCCACATCGTTTTTGCTTTCTCGGCCTATCTTCGCTGCCATTAATTTCTATTGCCGGATTTGTTTTCTTCATCACCAATATTTAGTAAATGTTTTTTCTTTTTCATTTATCATTTATTTTGTTTTACCAAGTTTAATGTGATTTTGTTTATGTTTACACGTTATATGTATATCCTTCCTTTTTTTCTAAAAATAAACTGCCAATGTTGTCGATCTCGTTGACCACTTCTTTTTTTTTTTTCTTCTCCTAATTTAGTTTAAATAACTATTTTTGGAGTGTGGAATTTTCTATAAAGAAAAGTAACATACTTATTTACAAGAGCCAAAGTGCAAAACAAACAGGAAATTTCTGCATTTTATCATTTTTGCATGAAGTCTACTACTTTGTTTATGGTTTCTAGTGTTCTCAGTCACGTCAAAGGTACTTAATGTACGATTGTTCTTTAATTTAGATTAGTTAAAAAAAAAAAAAAAAAACAGGTCATTATTCAAATTTAAAACTTGTTGTATTACAATATCCAAAGAAAGAAAAAATTGCTGCATTATCAATTGTTTACTAATATACGTTTTTGATTTATAAAGTAACTGTATATTTGTGTGTGAAAATAAATCGCTAGAGAAAAAGACGAAGAAGGTGTGCACAAAGGCACAAGTATAATTGTGGGTGGGACGGAAGCAAGACGTGTGCATAAAAGGGTTTAATAAAATAAATGAGTACCCTTTTCATTGCGGATGTGGCATTTATGATGCAGCCAATAGCAGACGTATTTGCAAATGTAAATTTTCCATATAGTCCTTGCTAAATTTCCTAAAAAGCTCACATTTTATCTTACAGAAGAGGATAATTTTCATAACCCATATTATATTACTTTTTTATTTATGTAAACATCAGTAACATACTAAACTAGTCCGGTTATCTCAATCACAATCTTATGTACTCAATTTCCCATAAATTTTGGGTCATTCTCAAAGTTAAAGTAGTACCTCAAGGTATTTGATCTGAGGCCACTGCCTTGGGCCTCAATTTGTTAATAGGAAATATGGGCACTTGTATTTATATAATCTACTCTTTCTTAGTGATTGGGATTAAAGTTCAATTTCGTGGCCAACATTAAAACTCCATTTACTTTTGTTTTCGTCTTAGTTCTATACATCACAAAATGTTATATATATCTTTTTGAATGCTTTGAAACATATAGTATTTTAGATTTATCCAGATAGCCGGATTTTGCCAAAGCGTCTTACTAATTCCGGGAGTGAGAGCAAGTTAAAATATATTTTAGGATGAGTTTCTCATGAACCAAAGGTTAATTAACCAATAAGAGGAACCATTTTACTTCCTTCCTTCCAGGAGTCACTCTAAAACATGTCTGTGAAGGGTTTAATCTCCAACATTTCGGATTTGATCTCTTAATTAGTAGGATAAATTATTCTAATTACAGAAAAGGAAACAGAACTTTTCGGGATTGAAGTTACAAAGTGTGATTCTCATCTTAACGTAGCTAAAGCTCTCTCAAATGTTTCTACTGTTATATATATATATATATATATATATATATATATTTGAAGTGAGCTATACATGCTTAAGAACATCCCTAGGATTAAAATGAAAACGTATCGAAATTTGGGTTTAGGTGATCGGTTCGGATATCTTGGTACAAATTTATTTTAAAATCTGTAGTTGTTGAATTCAAATAACAATCTATGTAATTTTTTTTATTTGTTTCACGTTCTAAGATGTATCTCCATAGTATTTAGAGTTTTTTTTTCCAAATATCATTTTAAAGTTTATAATAGAAGAATTTTTATCAAAAGCATCTAGGTTGGTCTTTCTATACATCATTAGCATGAAACGTACGTAATGTGTTCTATACATCATTAGAATCTACTCTTTGTTACTTGATTGGGATTAAAGTTCAATTTCGTGGCCAACATTAAAACTCTAATCTCCATTTATATTTGTTTTCGTCTTAGTTCTATACATTACAAAATATTTTTAAATGCATTGAAACACATACCTTTTTTTTAGATTTGTCACCAGATATACGGGTTTCGCTGGAACGCTGAGCAAGTTAAAGTATATTTTTTTTTAATTATTATTATTGCATGAGTTTCTCCGAGGCATTTGATCTTATTTGATCTAATTTATATATGGAATATATAATAAGAGCACATAGTACTATTCACGTTGTGGCTTTGCCACTAATTAACCATATAAACGTAAAGGCGGTCAAGCCCAGAGATAATGTTATTTTTTTAGTATCCAGAGACAATGCTTTCATATTCAAACGAATATATGATTTTGGTAGATTGTGATTTCGTGTTGTACGAATTGAATTTCTACTTAAATTTGATTAGATCCATGCATCGTATTGTAAATGATCCTTCAGCATCTGTAAAATGTTAATAATTAGACACACACAAAAAAATGTATGCATAAATTTAATTTTAACCAAAAAGTGACGGATCCTTTGCTCATAATCTTTTTTTTTTTTTTAATCTTATACCAATTTTATCACAAAACATAGATTTTGTCTAGCCGATTACTCTACCAACTAGGATATATCCCGTACTATATCACGGACAAATTACAATTATAAAACAATATATGAAAATTATAAAATCAGAAAATTAGAAAATTGTAATTCTTCTAAAATTTTACGAAAATTATAAAATCAGTTTTTATAATATCGAATCTTTGTAATATCCGCATAAATATTTTGTAATCAGAAATATAAAACCAATCTTTCATACTTGACGATATTGGAAATTTTATGTTGAAAAAATTATATATAAAATCAGAATATTTTATTTGATTTAACCGAAGAAAAAAGTAAAGTTTTAGAAAATTACGACATAAATTATTAATTAAGATATTTTGAAAAATATTAACACAGGATATTCTAAGATTGATTTCGTAGAATATATTTTCTGTTGAAAGATAGTATGTCTATTAGTGATATTGCGATATATTGTTCTCAACATAAAATTTTTGGATATTTTTTATTTGAATTTTAATTATATCTTGTTATGTTTTAATTACCAAATGTTACAATTTAAATAGATTAAAAAAAAATTACAATGTTACATTGTTTATGTTAAATTATACACTATGTTAAACTAAGTAAGATATGAACTAACATTTTAAAATCTACTAAAAATCTATTATTAGATTCGATATTATAAAGAGGAACTAACATTAACATTAACATTCAAAATTTTTTTTAGCAATATACATCAAATCTCTTATTTTTGAAATATTAAATCAATATTTAATTTAATTTAATTAATGTATTTAATTAAATCAACAAAATCTTCACAAAATCTATTTTTAACTACTTTTCAAAAAAAAAAAGAACTTAATCAATTAAAATGAAAATTATAATCTATAAAAAAAATATAATCGACAATCTACATAAATTTTTACTTAAAATTTTCTAAAAAAACGCATTCTATATAAAATCTTTTATTTTTGAAAAATTAAATCAACATTTAATTTAATTTAATTAGTGTGTTTAACTAAATCAACAAAATCTTCATAAAATCTATTTTTAACTACTTTTCAAAAAAAAAAAATTAATTAATTAATTAAAACGAAAATTATAATTAATTAATTAATTAAATGATCACATAATAACTAATGACTAAAATACCTTTAATGAGAGATTAAAATTTGTTCTTTGAAATACTGGCAATATGATGTAAATATTAACATTTTTTAATGTTTATTTATAAATGTACTTTCCAAATAATATATAGGAGATATAAATATATATATTTATATATGTTATCGACACAATTTATAAAATTAATATTTAAGATTACAATTAAAAAATCATATATTGGAAGGTGCACACGTACGTCGTCATGCGACCCACCAAATAGGCTATAAGACGCGGAACTTGTTAGAATGTCTCTTTCCTACTTAACAACCTTCTTATATTGCTATTATTATTATGATGTTTCTTATTATCACCTAATTTAATTAATAAAAAATCCATATTTTGCTTAATACTATTCAATTGGATGTTGAGGTAATCACCGCACGTTTCGGATGATTAGATATAACCTTCTCTTAAGTAGATTTTTAGTCCTTCAGATTCCATAGTAAGACTCAAGTTATAGCAAACAAACAATAACAAAAGTAATCATTATTGATTGAAAATATGCACCAATGATTATAACCAGTAGCTAGATTGGTGATGATACAATTTCAGGATTAGACCAATCACATCCGCATATGACATTATGATCATAATTCACATACCATATTTACTAATAATTATCTAAAAGTTTTGACATGTATATGTAAATCGTTTGTCATCCATTGATATTAGATTAGGGTAACGATCACTATTTATGTTTTAACTACTCTATAAATTTTTTCAACGGAGTCAGTCTAATTAGATGGGGATACTTAAAATTTCATAAGACCATACATCAATTATTGAATTCAAATATACATAGAAAAAACAAGAAAAATGTAATGAGGGATTGTTGGAAAAAGTCCAAAGTCGACAATCGAACAACCAAGTTACACATAAATCTAGAAAAATTTCACCAACTGTTAGTTGATTCATAGCTTTCAGGCCACATTTGATTCTGCCTCCTTTGTTAATTGGTCTCAAGGAAACAAAAACTAAACAATGAACAATCAATCATTTAGATTTTGGTTGTGATCTGTCATAACAGTCAACTACAAAGTTTCTTTCATTTCCATTATTTTTTAAAGAAAAGTACTTATGAACTTCTAATCAATTTCCATATGTTCAATATTTTTTTTATATAAATATATTTTTCTAACTAAAAGTTGTATACTCATTTTTGTGTAAGTTGTAGTTTCGATAATTTTGTTTGTTTTATTCTTTGTCAACCACACATATTATATTAAAATAAAATGTTCGTCATTAGTAATATAATTTGGAAAAGAAAAGTTTGCAAAAAAAAATAACATATATCGGTTTAGCTATGGCCGAACAGGTTAAGCAGTAGCCCAAACATTTAACTAAAAATATTGCAAAGCAAAATAAACTCATCCGGAAGGTTTGAGAAAGTGAATCATTTCTCCGGGTTATGCGACATTTTGATCAGCTTAGAACAATCGTCTCGAAGTCTAGATTGTCTACTCCTCGTGAAATTATGGTTGATATTAATAATTCTTTGTTAAAGTTTTTATTTTGGTTGTTCATTATAATCATATCTATTAATACGAAGCATAAAATAAGAATCGTGGGGAGCATTAAGCTGCTTACTAAGACTTCTTCTTCGACTAACTACTTAATGCCCTCCAAATCCTTCCTCTTCAATGCCGACACTCCCCTGATTTATAAAATTAATAAGATCCTCTTCTTTTAATAATATACTAATATTCATTTAATTTTTTTTTTTTTTTATCTTCAACACCTAAACGTTCTCTTCTTGATCCTGTCTTAAAATCCAGACATTTATAGAGACAATAAAATACGACCATTGTCGTATAACAAGTTCTTAATACTTCACACGATCATCTCCCTCTCTCACATTCATTCGTCTCTCTACATTAGCGAGAAGACTGGTATTATAGGTTTCTTATAGCACAAGAAAGATAAAGTTTGTGTAACTTGAGAAACAAAGTAATGACAGAGAAGGATCTTCTTTGCGATACAATACTTGCTCGAAGCTTTAGCAAAAACGAGCAGAAGAGACTTGGCTATGGAGCTTTCATTGCCTCTCTTCTCTTCGTCCTCACTCTTTGCACTGTCTTTAAACCTTATCTCAGCCCTCTACCAATCGGTATGTCCCTTACCACGTTTTCCAAAACGTCAGAAAACGCAGAAACAATCATTAATTATAACGTTTTATCTTTTTTTCTTCAGTGGAGTTGCAATTATCAGTGGACGCTGGTCTCCCAATGCTGAGAATAACCGAACCGCATAAACCGCAAGCATTAATAAGGAGCAGCAACGATGCAACATCTGGAGATTCAGAGAAACTCATTGTCCCTACGAATCAAAACAACATTACATCAAATGGAGTAATTACTCAGAGCCTAAACAGTTCTGAAGATCAGAAGCTTAGTGTCTGCAACGACACAAGCTTGCCCAAGAATCATCTTGATTCGTTTAATTGCACTACCAACACTACAATTCCCAAAGAACAAGTTATTTCAGGTCCACATGCCTCAAATTATTCTCTACAATTGTCTTGTCTTGTCTTGTTATGGTTTTAGTCAAGTTATTGATATTTTGTTTTTGTTCAGATGAAAATAAATTGGAGAAAACCATGAAACCAATATGCAACAAGCTAGCAAGAACAGAGTTCTGCAAGCTAAGCGGCGACGTAAGAATCCATGGTAAATCCGCGGCTGTTTTTGCAGCGATCACGTTTGCGTTTTCGGGGAATTCCACGTGGCACATGAGACCTTATGCGCGAAAAGGTGACATATCGGCCATGAATCGCGTGAGAGAATGGACGGTGAAATTGGAACAAAACGCTGACCAATTAGAGAACGCTAATATCTCGCGTTGCGTTAGGAATCACAGCGTTCCGGCGATACTATTCTCACTCGGAGGCTACACGATGAACAATTTCCACGATTTCACAGACATCGTGATTCCTCTGTACACGACGGCGCGTAGATTCAACGGCGAAGTTCAATTCCTCGTGACGAACAAGAATCCACGGTGGATCCAAAAATTTAAGGAATTACTGAGTAAACTCTCGAATTACGAAGTGATTTACATCGACGAAGAAGACGAAACGCACTGTTTCAGCAGCGTCGTCGTCGGTCTTACTCGCAGTGAGTATTACAAAGAGCTAACGATCGATCCTTCGAATTCGGAGTATTCTATGTCCGATTTCCGGAGTTTTCTAAGAGACGCATACTCATTGAGAAACGCCGCCGTAACTACGAGACAGATTCGGCGGCGGAGGCCACGGATTCTGATTTTGTCTAGAGGCAGATCGCGAGCGTTCATGAACGCTGGCGAGATCGCGAGAGCGGCGAGGCTAATCGGATTCAAAGTCGTGGTGGCGGAAGCGAACACCGGACTAGCGAGTTTCGCCCAAACCGTGAATTCCTGCGACGTGATGCTCGGCGTTCACGGCGCGGGTCTAACGAACATGGTTTTCTTACCAGAGAACGCGATCGTGATTCAGATTCTTCCGATCGGTGGATTCGAGTGGCTCGCGAAGACGGATTTCGAGGATCCATCGAAGGGGATGAATCTAAGGTATTTGGAGTACAAGATCACGCCGGAGGAGAGCACGCTGATGCAGCAGTACGGACGCGATCACGAGATCGTGAGAGATCCATCGGCCGTTGCGAAACGCGGGTGGGAAGCGTTTAAGTCGGCTTATTTGGTACAGCAGAACGTGACCGTTGATATAAACCGGTTCAAGCCGGTTCTTGTCAAAGCTCTTGAGCTTTTGCAGAGTCAATCGGTGTAGTTAAATATTCACTGCATTCGTATACTGTAAATTCTTGTAGTCGGATCGTAATATTTATCATAAAACAATTATATTTTATCGAAATTCAGTTTTACGAAAACATAAAAATTAATTGTCAATTATTCTGATGAGGCCCAATCGACTAACCAGAGTAAACTGACATCGATTAGAAAAATTGCACAGAATACCAAGAGATTCAAAAGGAATTATTTAGCTCACAAAAGGAATTGTGTACATTTTACTACTTTTTACAGTTTGTGGATCAGCTTTAATATGTTTTGAAAAGCGTTTCCACCATATTAACGGATATTTTTGTCATGCTTTTTTTCATATATTTCTTCTCTTCTTGATCCTGTCGTAAAATCCGGGCATTTATAGAGACAAAAAAAACACGACCAATGTCGTACAACAAGTTCTAAAATACCTCACACAATCCATATCTCACCTTCATTCATATATCTACATTAACGAGTAAACTCTGTTTCTAGAGTTTCTTGCGGCACAAGAAAAAAAATTGTGTGATTTAAGAGACAAGAGTTGACAACGAAGGATCTTCTTGAACGATACAATGCTTTCTCGAAGCTTTAGCAAAATCGAGCAGAAGAGACGTGGCTATGGAGCTTTCATTGCCTCTCGTCTCTTTGTCTTCACTCTTTGCACTGTCGTTAAACCTTATCTCAGCCCTTTACCAATCGGTAAGTCCCTTACTGCGTTTTCCAAAAAGCCAGAAAACGCAGAAACAATCATTTTAGCGTTTATCTTTCTTTCTTCAATGGAGTTACAATTATCAGTGGACGCTGGTCTCAGGATGCTGAGAATAACAGAACTGCGTAAACCACAAGCGTTAAGGAGCAGCAACATTGCAACATCTGGAGACTCTGAGAAACTCATTATCCCAACGAATCAAGATAATGTTAAATCAAATGCAGTAATTTGTCAGAGAGCCAGAGCCTAATCAGTTCTCAAGATCACAAGCTTAGTGTCTGCAACGACACAAGCATGCCCAAGTACACATCCTTTAACTGTAATACTAAAACTACAATCTCCAATGAACAAGTTAATTCACCTACACATTCTATCCTCTATATATTATTTAGAGAGTACACTTATAAATAAACCTTACAAAATATTAATAATTACATCACATTTCCATAACATTTAAAAACAAATTAAAAACTCTCATTAAGAATATTTTAGTCAATTAATTATTATGTGATCATTTAATTAAATATTAAATTAATTATTAATTATTTTTGTTTTAAATTATTTATTTATTTATTTATTTTTTGAAAAAAGTTAAAAGTAGTTTTGTGAAGATTTTGTTGATTTAATTAAACACACTAATTAAATTAAATTAAATGATGATTAATTTTCTAAAAATAAGAGATTTGATATAAATTGCGATTTTTTGGAAGATTTTACGGAAGAATTTAAACCGATTTAATTCTGTTTTTAGGTGTTAATAAAAATTCGTATTATAAAAATTGATATTATAATTTTCATAAAGTTTTGAAAAAAATTACAATTTTCTAATATCATAATTTTATAATTTTTGAAATTTTTTTTATAATTGTAATTTGTCCGTGCTATACCATGGGATATATCGTAATAATTGTTGCAACTGTTGTGTTGATTTGTTACGGTTTATAGTCAATCTCTGTATACTTCTGATTCTGAAAATGTTATTTTGTATTGTCTTGGGTGAATTTTCAGATCGCAATAAAATGGAGGAAACCATAGAACCTGTCTGTAACAGTAACAATCTAGGAAGCAAAGAGATTTGCGAGCTAAGCGGCGACGTACAAATCCACGGTAAATCCGCAACTGTTCTTGCGGCGATCACGTTTGCGTTTACCGGGAACTCGACGTGGCATATAAAACCTTATGCGAGAAAAGACGAAGTTGCGGCGATGAAACGCGTGAGAGAATGGACCGTGAAATTAATACAAAACGTGGACCGATTAGAAAACGCTAATTACTCGCGTTGCGTTTGGAATCACAGCGTTCCGGCGATTCTTTTCTCTCTCGGAGGCTTCTCGTTGAACAATTTCCACGATTTCACCGACATCTTGATTCCGCTGTTCACGACGGCGCGTAGATTCAACGGCGAGGTTCAATTCCTCGTGACGAATAAGAATCCATGGTGGATCAACAAATTTAAGGAATTAGTGAGGAATCTCTCGAATTACGAAGTGATCTACATCGACGAAGAAGACGAAACGCTCTGTTTCAGCAGCGTCATCATCGGTCTCAATCGCCACCGTGACTATTCCAAAGAGTTAACGATCAATCCTTCGAATTCGGAGTATTCAATGTCCGATTTCTGGAGTTTTCTAAGAGACGCATACTCATTAAGAAACGCCGCCGTGAATACGCGGCGAAGGCCACGGATTCTGATTTTGTCGAGAAGCAGATCGCGAGCGTTTGTGAACGCGGGAGAAATCGCGAGAGCGGCGAGACAAATCGGATTCAAAGTTGTGGCGGCAGAAGCGAACACCGGAGTCACGAGTTTCGCACAAACGGTGAATTCCTGCGACGTGATGCTCGGGGTTCACGGCGCGGGTCTAACGAACATGGTTTTCTTACCGGAGAACGCGATCGTGATTCAGATTCTTCCGATCGGTGGATTCGAGTGGATTGCGAAGAGAGATTTCGAGGATCCGTCGAAGGAGATGAATCTGAGTTATTTGGAGTATAAGATCAAGCCGGAGGAGAGCACGCTGATGCGACAGTACGGACGCGATCACGAGATCGTGAAAGATCCATCGACGGTTGCAAAACGCGGTTGGGAAACGTTCAAATCGGTTTATTTGGTACAGCAGAACGTGAGTGCCGATATAAAGCGTTTCAAACCGGTTCTTCTCGAAGCTCTTGAACTATTGCACAAGTAACATGGGTTATAATTTACTATTTACTGCATTCGTATACTGTAAATTCTTGTAGTCGACTCGTAATATTATTTATCCTGAAACTATTATATTTATCGATCTGATTCATTTTTCTGAAAAAGTTCAGAATTGTTGATTATTACAGTTCGAGTTAAGAAACATCCTCTACAGTATCTATAGATGTTATTAAGAAATCTTACACTATAAATTGACCTCATGACTTTTATTAGCAATAGTAGTTTGATAGTTTTCCTACTATTAATCAAAGTCAAAGGTTCGTTTACAATTACGTTGGAGACATATGAATCGACATTTCTAACTCCAAGATACAAACATGTTAAACCAAACTAATAGTCAGAGTTTGCGAAAATGATGCTTTATTTCATATTTAAGAGACATATTAATAAATATATAGAATTATTCGCAATGAAGTAAATTACCGAATTAAAAAATTGTACATGTACGCAAATATGTGAATATCAAAGATATTCCCCAACACTTATCTAAAAAAAACAGAAATATTGTTGGTTACCTCGATTTTGAACCACCACAACCGATTTGCAACAATAAATGTGTCACAACAAATGTGTCTGGGTTTAATTCTACACATAGCTAATCTTGAAGTAAACATATTATTCTCCTGACCAAAAAAGAAAATTAAAGAAGTAAACATATTCTAGGTAGTTTTAATTGTTGTAAGTTTCTCTGCTAATCAGTGCACGTTTCTAGAGATAGACACAACATCTTGCCACATAAACTAAAAAAAAATGTAAATGCAAACAAGCATACTTGGTGTATGGATTTCATATCATCAAACAGTAAAATCAGATAACCCAAGAAATCGACTTCAACATGTGAAAGTGAACGCAAAGTCTGTGGAATCTCCCACCAAAAACCATTTCCTTCTCTGTACATAACACAAATAGGTGATGGTTAAGGTTAAGCATGTTAATTTCGATTTCCTTGGTTTTGGGTCGGTTTTTGGTATAGTTTCGGTTTTGATACAGATTTACACAAATATATTTTTAAATTAAATATCATATTAATATCTCCCTTATTTTTTTGTTTACTTCAGATTATTTTATTTAATCTGGAAAATAGAACATACTTATTTTTAAGTTTAGACAAAATCTACTATCAACAAAAAACCAACATGCATGGTCATTTGGTCTAAAATTATATATTTTTCTCAACAAACATGGTTCTACAGATCCTATCCGAATCGGGTCGACTCAATTTATCCGAATTAAAAACCTTGTTTATCCAATAGATGGGCCTTTTTGGGCTAAATGTGTTTCACTCTATCAGGCCCATTCGTACAGCCATACAGCAGCGTAAACCCTAGTGATTTTTTGAAATTTTCTATTCTCTCTTTCATTTCCAGAACAGTCTCGTCGTGCTCCAGCTAGGGTTTTCTGCAAATTTCCCTTTTTTTCATCTTCTAAACACTGATCGAGATCGTTTCACGTAGAAATCAAATCCGAAATCTCGATCTCTCTCGGTTATAGCAAAAAATGGCGGCGATAGCGGCACCGATGGCATCGAAGCCCCGTGGATCTAAAGCGGAGTCGTTCGTAGACAACAAGCGTAGAGAAGATATCCGTTTCGCCAACATCAACTCTGCTCGCGCCGTCTCAGACGCCGTCCGTACGAGTTTGGGACCGAAAGGGATGGACAAGATGATTTCCACGGCGAACGGAGAGGTTATCATCACTAACGATGGAGCTACGATCCTCAACAAGATGGAGGTTTTGCAGCCAGCGGCGAAGATGTTGGTCGAGCTTTCTAAATCACAAGATTCAGCCGCCGGAGATGGTACTACAACTGTCGTCGTAATCGCCGGTGCGCTTCTCAAGGAGTGTCAATCGCTTCTCACGAACGGGATCCATCCTACTGTCATTTCAGATTCGCTTCACAAGGCTTGTGCTAAGGCAATTGATATTTTGACCGCCATGGCTGTTCCCGTGGAGCTTACTGATCGAGATTCACTTGTTAAATCTGCAAGCACGTCGCTTAACAGTAAGGTTGTTAGTCAGTACTCTACATTGCTTGCTCCTTTAGCTGTAGATGCGGTTCTTTCTGTTATAGATCCGGAAAAGCCAGAGATTGTGGATTTGCGTGATATTAAAATTGTTAAGAAGCTTGGTGGGACTGTGGATGATACACATACGGTTAAAGGTTTGGTTTTTGACAAGAAGGTTAGCCGTGCTGCTGGTGGACCGACTCGCGTGGAGAATGCTAAGATCGCTGTGATTCAGTTCCAGATCTCACCTCCGAAGACTGACATTGAGCAGAGTATTGTTGTCTCTGATTATACTCAGATGGATAGGATCTTGAAAGAGGAGAGGAACTACATCTTGGGGATGATTAAGAAGATCAAAGCAACTGGTTGCAATGTGTTGCTCATCCAGAAGAGTATTTTGAGGGACGCTGTGACTGATCTATCACTTCACTATTTGGCCAAAGCTAAAATCATGGTTATCAAGGATGTAGAGAGAGATGAGATTGAATTCGTCACCAAGACATTGAACTGCTTGCCAATCGCCAATATTGAACATTTCAGAGCTGAAAAGCTTGGCCATGCTGATCTTGTTGAAGAAGCCTCGCTTGGAGATGGAAAGATTTTGAAGATCACTGGAATCAAAGACATGGGGAGAACTACATCTGTTCTCGTCCGTGGCTCCAACCAGCTTGTTCTAGATGAAGCTGAAAGGAGTTTACATGATGCGTTATGTGTTGTTAGGTGTCTGGTGAGCAAGAGGTTCTTGATTGCAGGAGGTGGTGCACCAGAGATTGAACTCTCAAGGCAGCTTGGTGCTTGGGCTAAGGTACTACATGGAATGGAAGGTTACTGTGTGAAGTCATTCGCTGAAGCTCTCGAGGTTATTCCTTACACGCTGGCCGAAAATGCTGGGTTGAACCCTATCGCCATTGTGACTGAACTAAGGAACAAGCATGCTCAAGGGGAAATCAATTCGGGTATCAATGTGAGGAAAGGACAGATCACTAATATCTTGGAGGAAAACGTTGTTCAGCCCCTACTTGTGAGTACCAGTGCGATCACTCTAGCAACTGAATGCGTAAGGATGATTTTGAAGATTGATGACATCGTTACTGTGAGGTAGTGTGGTAGTTTCTTTCAAAACAGGTCCGAGAACATTTCACTTGCTCTATCTAAGCTTTGTTTCTTTTTATCATGTTTTGTGTTTGCACAATGGTTGAACTTAGACTCCCTTTTGTTTCACCATGTGCTATTGCAGCTAAGTGGTTTTATTTGTGGTTTAGTGGGATTGTATTTCTTTCTAGTGACTTGATATAAAAATTTCTCTTTTTTGTTTAATATGTTGATTAGTTTTGTTATAATAGTCAAACGGTAGGAGTAGAATCAGAACTTCGATTACTGCCTTACTGGGACTCAAATATTTGATCATGGGTCACAAAAATAGCAGCTTATCTGGATGATCATTGACTGGGTCACTAATGTTATGGGTTCGTTGTATGAAAGCTCAAGACAGTACACAGTTGCATGAAACATGAATTTCTCCAGCACATTGGTCTGTCTCCAACCAGACCAGATCAGAACATACATTAACTCTTTGCTTCTATGTTGTCAACTTTGAATTAATGTTATCATCTATAGAAATTACATTTATTCAGAAATTAATTGCAACCCAATTTTGATTACAACTCAAAAGTAAACGACTAGAATATCCATTGTATGAGAGACCCACTTGAGGAGCCTGTGTGTTGGCCAAGTTCATGTGTGTGTATGTACAGAGAAGTATTGCGTTGTGTTTGGAAAAGTGTAAACTTTTACACTGCAGAATCAGAATTAGTCTTCTTGTGTTGTGCCTCAAGTAGATGTTTGGTCAGTGACTCTGGATCTTGTTGACTCTCTTCAAGTACCTGTTTTCTTTCTTCGTTTTTGCCCCAAAGAACTAAGTAGAGCCCCAACATTATGAGCACTGCACCAACAATCCTGCAAATAAACGATTGAATTAAATTGAGCAATTCAAAGGAACAAAACATGATAATCCCGTTTTCAATGCTTACCTTCCGGAGTATAACTGATCACCAAGAATAAGAAATGCCATTGCAGCAACAAGAAGTGTCTGGAGTGGCTGGAATACAGCGACAAAGACTGGACCGCTTTTGTAGATACACCATGTCTGAAGATAAACCACCAACCCGGACGCTATTATTCCCTGTAAGAATCGGCCAAATAAAACTTCATTTAGCGAGTTCCATTGATTCATATCAAGGAAAAGGAAGAGAGAGAGAGAGAGAGAGAGAGAGAGAGAGAGAGAGGGAGCTTACAGCGTATAGGATGGTGAAGAGCTCTTCCCAAGAGGCGATGATCCAGTTATTAAGATCAGTTTCCACAAACAGAGCAATTACCAGAAACTGAATCAGGCCGAAGAAACATGTGAACGATGTTAAAGTGAGCTTTGCTGGGTATTGCTTTAGAACAGGAGCTTGAAGAACCATCCAACCAGCCCATGATAGACAATGTCCCATTAAGTATAACCATCCGAGTTTCCAGTTCTGTGGGTTTTCAGATCCGATTACCTCTTCCTCTTGCATGTTAAGGCTCTTGTCAAAGATCGGAAATCCTCTGTACAATGTGATCACGGTGGCTCCACCGATGCTCACAATGGTTCCCAATACTTTGGCCACACCATGTTTCCTGACCAGGTCTATGTGTTCTAACCTTGATTCAGATCCAAGATCAATGTTAGATGCTCACAAGAAAATGATTAATACTCTTAAAACGATACTTCCATGAAAGAAGTGGTTGTTAGGTACCTTAGGGCACAAGCCATGATGAAAGTGATGGCAGGAACAGAGTTCTGCATTGCGGAAGCAAACGTTGGAGTTGCATAGTAAAGTCCCAATAGGTAGAATCCTTGGTTCGCTGTGATTCTGATGTTGAAACATACAAACAGAGTTTCAGAATTATAATCATTGATTTAAGAATTGAGGAACCAGTTGCTATTATTGGTTAAGCTTTTACCCTATGAGTGCCAAGAGGAAGAACTGAGCCAGTAAAGAGAATGTGAGTGGAGGTCTTTCCTTTCTGTTGATATACAAAGCATTGTTAAGAATAACAACCAAAAATAAAAGATTCAAACTTGAGATCTTATCCCAAAAAACCAAAGGGACAAATTTCATGAAGGTAAAACCCAAATGAGATAAAGAGAACAAAACATTCTGAAACTACCCAAAATTTCAGATGAGATCAAAGGGAAAAACTTTCTAAAATTAGTAAGTTACACAAGAAACCTATATGAAAAAAACAAACCCTTTTAATTTTCATAAGTGTTTTATCAAGAAAAATCTCAGATATGAGTTTGCACAAACCCTAAAAACTGTGAGAGATGTAGCGACTTACTTTTCGAAGAAGTAAGCGAATGGACCTATGAGGAGAAGGGCAAGGATATTCCTATAAACAGGGTACACAACTTTGCTGACACCAATGTTAAGAGCAACCCTTGAGACAATGTGGAAGCCTGCAAAACAGAACTGAAGTGTGATCAATGCCACCACAAGCTTCATCTTCTCTGATACTACTTTCCCCATTGTCCCTTTTTCTTCTTCTTCTTGGGCTCTTCTCTTTTTGAAGTTTGATAGCACATCAAGATTGCTTTTATACTAAAGTGTGGTGGTGACTTGAGATTTAAAATACAAAAAATAATTATCAATCATAACGAATAAAATGGATGATTAGGGAAGAAAGAGATAATACGTCATTTCTTCAAGTGGGCCACTATAGTTGTTTATAATTAATGATTATGAATAATGCTCTGATATAAGATGATCATTTGACTGTAATAATACGATTCGAAGGTTGAATGTTTATGTGACCTAGATATGTGGGGGATATGTATGTATTGGTAGTAGTTCCACTCATGTTTAATGTCAAAATTTTGAGTCGTTTATGTCATCTACAATTCATACAACTACACTAACAAAATTTGAATTTCGGCTGTGAAACGATTGTCAACAGTAATACAAACCACAATTTAATCAAATTTCTCTTCTAACGTTCATATCTACATATAAGTTTAATTTGAATTTTAAGTTTACTATTCTAGTTTTTTGTTTAAGAATGATAGTATTTATGGTTATGGCTAGATTTGATACATTTCGGATAACAAAAAATTTCATCGTGTTTTGGATTATCTTTTTATTTGATTCGAAAACATATGCGAAAGTTATTACATATAACAAAAACATTTGAGTTGTGAACTGTAGTAGACAAAATAGTTTTTGTTAGAGAATTCTTCCTTTAGGGGTACATTTCTATTATGCTTATAGGTTACTATTTTTTTTTTTTTTTTGTAATAATGAATTTATGGAATCGAATAGCATGTGATCTACCTCACAATTAGGCAACTTGTCTTGAATGTGGAAAACCATTAATAATTTGATTAATAAGTTTACTAATAAAATATACATGCAAGAGCACTAAGCCACTAACCACCGTTTATTCAGTTAACTTGTTCTTGTTCATGTAAATAGATTCCAAAAAACGGCTGCAACCAAATGTACCATCAATTAGCTTGAAATTTAAAACTATGACATCTTCCCAAAAAAATATGTTAAATATATAACTTGACCTAATTTCTAATGTGATAAGAAACTAGTCTGTTTTAAATAATTTTTAGCAATCATTTAAGTAATTTGTACTATGTACTCTCTCTTTCTTTTTCCTTCTAGTGGCCCTAAAGAGGGACACATGCAAGATTCTCAATTTATTCAGCCCATGATATGAAAATTCTCAGTTTTGATAATATAATCAAAATATTCCAACTTCAGAATCCAAAAGAAAATAAGGATCAAAACTGAAACACAGAACTAACAACACAATCATCAGATCACCAAATATCAATAACAAACTGGCAAAAAAACACCTAGACATCAAATCTTTGAAAAAAAATTCAGTCAAATCCTGAAGAATCCCTATTGAGCTCAGATTAACATTAAGAAAATCTGCAGAATGAAGATAAATTAGTTGTGTTTTCAACGACTTGGCACACACCTAGACATCAAATCTTTTAAAAGATTTCAACCAGACCCCAAAGAATCCTTATTGATTTTATAATATAATGAAGATGAATGGATTGTGTTTTCATCTACATCGCTAAAGAAAGCTCAATTTAATTGGTATGATCATATAAACATCGTATCAACATAGATATAGTCAAAAAGATACCAAGAAACCCGGAAAAAAAAATCGAATTTGGTGAGAAAAATGAATGTAAATAACAGATCCATAAGGATTCAATGAACAGCCTTAAAGTCAACTAATTGGGTTGGTAGTACCGTTTCACAACCAATTTCGATTTGTCTTGCCATGAAATAACAAGACAGAAACAAAACACCTTCAAATATTTCTTCTCTCTTCCATTATTTAGAACAACGTGCAAATGGCCCTAATTCTCCTCACTATTCGAAAGAGACTACCAAGATAATCCTTACAGGTTCTATAAGAGCAAAATCCATTATTTGTGCCTCTAGCCATCGGTGAAGAGCACAACTCAGTAGAGCAACGAATATGGAGGTTTAAGAGAGCAGCATCACCAAATCCAATTAGATAACACCAATTCTTCCTTAAACTAAAAACAACAAAAATCGGATAACAATATAACTCCTTGTAGTACAGGTGAAGTTTGAGACTAAATTTCATGTACATAATTATCAAAGAGTCGAGAAACGATAAACAGAGACCCATATTCCTCAAATCATTTTTACATTGGCTCAGTTTTAAGTCAGCTTAAAACGGAG
Organism: Boechera divaricarpa; assembly: GCA_026770425.1. NCBI lineage: Eukaryota > Viridiplantae > Streptophyta > Magnoliopsida > Brassicales > Brassicaceae > Boechera > Boechera divaricarpa. The sequence goes on from CM049184.1 coordinate 8,685,662, forward strand.
CAATTCTTCAGGGCTTGATCTCAAATTCTAAAGTCATCCAATACAAGTTATTACTTATCTTATTAGTGTTCATCAAGCTTGGGTTTGACGTGCTGCTTTAAACAATTTCTGCAATAGCAATAGAGAACATATAATCATCGACCATTGCAGTAAACAGACGGCTATAGGCTTGATCAATCAAAGGCATACCTTTCTTAAAGCATCAATCGACCGCCCTTTCTCCTCTTTCTTTTCACAAAAGCACTCTCCACACCAGCTGGAGAATTCCTTCTGATGAGTTTTGAGCTCTCTAAACACAGAGCTGCATGGAACAACACGAAAGAAGAGAATATTGAGAAACTGAAGAACAATGAAATTCAATGTAAGGAAAATGTAAGGCAGTCCAGAGGCAAATTTCAGTTGGTATTTACCTTCTGCACCATAGAAGCATATTGACCCGATGCCCTGATGTTGTGGCTCTGGCACCATGGCGGTGGCGCCCACGGTGGAGTACAGCTTGTCCTGGTATATGACAATAATCAAATATTTCCTGCTTTCGCAAAAAAGCAGTAGTTGAAATTAGCCATCAGCCATATATGGAATGTAAGAAGACAAGAAAATAGCAGAAAAAGAATAGCATACATCTGACTTTGTTGCTGTGTTCACATGTTTTTCACACCGCGTGCCTCGGAAAAATAGCTCCCCTCCCACAAATTGTTTACCCAAACAAACATTTAGCGTTACTTCTGAATCATCCACATGAAAGCCTGCAAATTTATAAGTTCTAATTATTTTCAACCAGAACTACATGGGAATTGGAGTGTGTCTGCATTTAAATCAACTAGTCAGGTCATGTGAAAATTATGCAGGATATGCCAAAGGGCCTCACCTAAATCAACATCCCTATCTTTACCATATTCAACAACAAAACCATGGTGAGAATCCAGAGTTGCTCCACCCACATCATTGAAGAATACTACAAAACAAAAGATGTTAAGTAACTTTTTTGATAACACTGTAACATATAAATAGACTTTCGAATAATAGTCTATGTAGAGGATTTAATTTATATTTTGCCTTTGGAAATGGGACGAATAAAACCCTCCATGAGTTTATCAAGCATAGTATCCAGACCAAAGTCATCAAGAACAGCACCATATTTATTCATGGTGTTTGGTCTCATTATCCGGAATTTGGTCTCACCTACCCACCTTTCAAAATTGTCTATCTGCATGGTCAAACAGTAGCACATGAACCAAATATGAAGGTGACGAAAAGGATAGACAAAAAAAAAAAAAGGATCCACATTACCTCGGATAGCATCATCTCGCAAAAGCTAGGCTGGAGCATATCAAAGACGAATACACCGGGAGATGGTTCAGATATTATGCTTCTAAAGCTTTCCTCTGTGTTTTCATTTATCGCCTTTAGGAAAGCGGGAACAAAGCAGACTGTGGGAACTAGAGTATACAACTCCCTGTGAAGTGGCTGCAATAGGAAAACACATCAAACTACTAACTGATGACTGAAGCAGAGCGATATGGAACGGAACGAAGTTAAAAAAAAGGATTCACACCTGATAATTCGATATTATCTTCTGCCTATAGTCCCTGTGCCTTTGAGCCTGTAGCATCAGCAAAAGAAACCTACTTAGTAAAATTCCGAGGCTCAATTCAATTAAGAAAACAAAATATACATGCAATGTCTTATATAATCATGAAACCAGATTGAACTTACTATAACCACTTAACTAAAGTGAGGCTTATGCATAGCAGCAAAAGCTCAAATTTTCATTCAATGAGATGTAAATCTACAAGAAACTAACCAAGTGGGTCGAACTAAGAACTTCCAAAGCAATTCCCATCTCATCAACACGAGTAAACACAAAATTCAGAATGCAAATTTCAATAGAAAGGTCCAAATCTAGTACTTACTCTGGAACGCTCTCCGTGAGGAAGATGCCTAAGCATAATGTCAGTCATGAATTTCACTTTCTCATCCCGATTCGAAACCAGCATATTCGGAGGCAAGTACTTCTCCAGACTAGAATAAATCGAGTTGGGGAAATCAAGCTGCAGATCTTCGTAACTATCCGGTCTATGCTCGTTGTTAGGGTTTAGCCTTAGTCTCTGGCAAGAAACCATCGTAGATGTAGCTCTCATTGTCGTAGGAGCCGCCGGATGAGAATTATTACCTCCAATTGTTCCGTTACCTTCCACCGTCGTCGTCGTCGTCGTCGTCTCCTGCGAACCTTCTCGTTGGTCACTTGACATTACTTGAATTCAACTGGAGAAAAACTAGGGTTTCTTCGTCACACTACATTCCAAAAGCAAAACCCAGAATCTTAAAGAGAAATGAAATCGGCTTTGTGGTTTTATCCTGCTCTCGATCTGGAGATTCTGATTTTGAGTTCCCGTTGAAGTTAGGGTTTCTGAAATGTTCCCTCGAAGTTTTTTTTTTTCTTTTTTTTTATTAAAATTACGCACGAAATCTCCAGTCACACGCTTTTGTAAGAGAAAAATTGATTATCCGGCCCATCTTCAAGGCCCATTAAATAATATAAACCGGTTAGTATTTGGTTTTAATTTTTGGCTGAGGTTTTTAGCTAAATCAAGTTCTCTCACACCATTCAGGACCAGGTTTTATGAAAATAGACTCAAACTTAAGTGGAAGATATCACAATCATAGGTACAATTTCAAGAGATGGAGATAATGGAAAGAACAAAAGATGTCATGTCCCTCCTTGAAAGCTACAGGATCCGAGCAACGACTGTCACAAAAACAACACAAGGGTCTTGAAAGAGTTTTGCTGTTGTCAAACTCCTCCTCAGGTATATATCTCTCAACATAAGCGGAAGGAAAACTATTGTAGCCATCTTCAATGGTTTCATTTACCAGGACGAGCAACTTTGATCATGATTAGACCAGGTTTTGCATAGGGTGAGCTTCCAAGCAAACATGGTGTGTGTAGAGTGACTCCACATGAATCACATTTGTAAAACCATCTCTTGGGATCTAATTCTACCTCGCAGATTTCGCACCAGTACTGACCTCCTTTTGCGTCTTCTTCACCGCAGATTTCGCACAAACTCCGCAAACCCAATCCCTTGGAGGAAGAGCAAGTTGTCTAGAGACGCGATGTTGAGATCCTTATCAGACGTGGTAGATCAAGATAGTCTCTATGGACCATGAAATCGCATTTGACGTAGGTGTAGATGTGAAATGATTCTAGGTACTCACCACATAGATTGCAGGAGAAGTACGCCTTTCTAGGCCACATAGAGTAAGCGGATGCATCATGGTTATTCCCTGGATCAAAGGAAAGAACGGGTAGCTCGTTAGCGCAGAAGATATGGATGTAGAAATTGCAGATTGGACAGTGATAGAAGATGTATCCGAGGTTTTTCTTGCACCAGAAACAGTCTCCTAAAACTTCTGTAAATTCACGGGTGCAGATTTTAAGACCCTGTCTTGGATGATACAAATGCCATTTCAAGTTTATGTACATTTGTATAAGTTATAGATAAGATAAAAACTAAAGTCACACAAACAAAATTAGTTTATTCTGTTTTTTACTCGTACCAACCTTTGGAAGATGGATGGTATCTAAGTCAGAAGGTGGCTTTTGTCAAGTGGTCACTATTAAAACGTATAATGTATGCATATAATTCACAAAAATTAAATCATGATAAGATTGGTGGAAGTGAAAACGATGATTAATATAGAGTAACAGAGATGAAGATTAGTAGTTGACTTTGAGTTTGTCTGTTAGTGTTAACACGTGTGACAATTCGATAGTCTCCTCTAGAGTTTGTTAACTTAACACGTGTGAATGAATAGGTTCGCTCGCTCCTCTCAAAGCTTTGTGCTTTTTGCTGTCACTTCCTTCTTCTTCGTCTCTTGCTGCCTCTGCCAAAAATCTGGATTTGGCCGCCATCGATCTTTATCTTCTTTTCCGATCACGGAACAACCGTACGAATTGCGACTATCTCTGCGGCGAAGTAGAAATGTGGAAGGAGGAATATTTGGATTTAGTGCTTGTGCCGGCGGGTCTCGCCGTGATGGTCGCTTACCATGTCTGGCTCGTCTACGCTGTACTTCACCGTCCCAAGCTCACTGTTATCTCTCTTAACGCTGAAACTCGACGACAATGGGTCTTCTCCATGATGACTGTACGTTTCTCTCTTCTCCTTTCTATTGTTGTTCCTCTTTTGGTGACATTCTGGGTTTTTTTGGTATTTCTGATTCTGAAGATTTTGGGGTCTAAATTAGGGTTTATGTTGTCGGAATTGTCTGGAATTTTGGTTTGAAAGGCGAGGTTTATGTCAATGGAGCTGCTTTGTTCGTGATTTTAGGAATTGGGTATTGAGATTCTTATGGCTCTCTTATGAAATTAGGGGAAAAGGGGAAAGCTTTTTGTCCCCAAATTATGATTTTGTCTCTCTCTCTTTTAATGTCTCTCCTCATTTTTCATGATTCTGAGATTTTGGAAGTCAATTGAGAACTCATAAACCATAAAATTAGATCTGCCAAACATCATATAGCAAAATTGAGCAGTGTTTATGAGTAAGGATTATGAGTGGTCAAGTCTTTCAGCTGTCAAGTGATGTTAGATGTGAATCTCCAGAAGTAGAATCAAAGTTGAAGTAGATGTGCTATACCCCTTGGAAACTTTACATCATTCTAGTTCATTGACCATATAGAATCAATGTGTACTGTTCATCTCTACATATTGATCATCTAAATCTTGGAGCTAAACAATTGCTCTCATTAGATAGGAACAGAGCCCCAGACATATGAGACACAATAACACAGTGATTTGTTTATCCTGTAGAATCAAGTTTTCGTTAAGATTCAAGTTTTATTATTGTTAATTGCAGGAGCCTCTGAAAAATGGTACTTTGGCAGTACAGACAATCCGAAACAACATAATGGCATCAACCCTTTTAGCCACAACAGCAATCACTCTATGTTCCATCATAGGCGTCTTTGTAAGCAACTCTTCAGCTTCAAAATCCACGGCAACAAGTCTCATATACGGGAGCAAAAGCCCTCTGTTAGCATCAATCAAGAACTTTGCAATCCTGATCTGCTTCCTCATTGCCTTTCTCTGCAACGTCCAGTCAATCAGGTACTATGCTCACGTAAGTTTCCTAGTCACAGTGCCTGTCTTGAGAGGGAAAAGAGAACATTGTGAGTACGTGTCTAGAAACCTGAATCGAGCTAGCTACTTCTGGTCTCTTGGATTGCGGGCTTTCTACTTCTCCTTCCCGCTCTTCCTATGGACCTTCGGGCCCATCCCGATGTTTGTGTGCTGTTGTATGATGTCCTCGATTCTATATTTCTTGGACACGACCACTAGTTTCACCAGGCATCTCCATAGCCAGTCGTTCAGAGAAACAGCTGATTCGATGGACGGTGAAATCGAATCAGCGGTTCATGCTCTGTAGATTTTCTCTGATTTTTGTCGTGTGTGGGCGTTGGTTGAGAGTATCAAGAGTTATATATTAACGGAGTGTTTTTGTAATGTGATGGAACAACTTTGGCTGCGATTGTATATTTGCGTTTTAGTTTTCATGTTACAATAGTTAGTGTATTATAATATGAAAACGCAAACGCAAACGCAAACAAACAATCGAAGTCTGTATTGTAGTCTATGTAATCTCTTAGGCGTTGTTTTCAATATGTATTTCTTCTTCATCACTGAAGGTAACGGTTTGTGTCCAATTTTAGAACTTGTACTCTATTTTGTTTTCTGTTACAAAGTCGTGGAAAATATGATAAACTTTTTCTTTTGTACGTATCCCTAATAATATATTAGAGACAGATAAGACATTGTAACTTTGTAATTTGTAACCACTTGCCTTGAAGAAGAAAAATCCATGATATTATATTTTATTCTTCTTCGACTTTTTGTTTTGTGTCCAATTTTAGAACTTCTACTCTATCCAATCTCTTAGAAGACCTGGTTAAGACAATCATGTTTGACAGCACCATCGTGATTGTTGTTTTTTTTCATGTCACTGGAGCTTCTTGAAACCCCTGCCAAACGAATTAAAGGAAGTAGAAGAAAATTTAGTTGTAAGAAATTTCACAATACAATGTACTGTAGGAAATAGTGATGAAACTATTAAAATTTCAAAACAAACTGCATTAGACTATTATGTATTGCAAATGCTATATATTACAACATTGGTCTATGCATAACACGATATGACATATCAAATTACCCACAAAATAATCTTTACCTGCGCAGAAGTAGTGGCAAGAAAGTAAATCTTCACTAAACATATATCACCTTAAGGATCTGTGATATGTACCCATGTAAGTATTATATAATACTTATGTGTATGTGTGACTTCATATATGATTTATAAATAGATGTGAATGTGTATGTATATATGTATGTGAATGTGTGTGTATATGTAGGAAAGAGAGAAAAAGAAATAAAGGTGGTGACAGAAGTATAGAGAGCACAAAAGATTAGAGATGCAGGCTCTTCCTCTTTCTCTCCCTCCCTCTCTCTCTCTCTCTTTCTTTCTTGAATTTGTTTTACATATTTTAACATCCACATGCCGTGTGATGATATATATGTATGTACTTGCATGTCATCCTTAGTGCTCTCTATCTTCTGTCAACAACCAACATCACTCTCAAACCTGTGTGTGATATGCAACATATTATGTATGTATAAGCATACATATGTGTATATGTGTATATGTTTGAATATGTGTAAGCATATGTATATAAGCATATATGTATATATATAGATTATAGGGAGTGTATGAAGTGACAAAGGGATAATGGAGAGTAATGTGTATATATATAGAAGTAAGTTGAGAGAGCTCCTCTCCACAGAATGTACTAAAACGTTGACTCTTTCTACTACATTCCCCTTCACACACAAAAATATACCCACAGCCCAACATCCAACATAAATTCTTCATTTGAAAATATGAAATCATATGATAAGTTAGTCCTATTGAAGATTTTTAAAACTATATAGGAGATTGAGTTTTAATCAATAATCAATATATATGACTTCATTGTTGGAATATAAAATACTTCGTTATGATATAATTGAATCCATACATTATAATACGATTGGTTAGAGTTTATGATTTTTTCTGTTGGATTATAAACTTAAAATATCAGAATATTGTTAATATTCGGCATTCTGTAGATAGCACCGAATTCATCAGTATAAACGATGCCAAAAACTGGCTAGAAACACGAGCCATTCAATGTGGTAATCATGTGGCATATGAGATGTGGATGAGATTTTATTTGACGTGAAAGTTTTGATTGGCAATGGCTGGCAAAAACCCTAAACCCACCAACCAACCGTACGTCCTCAATGTGGGAGGTGGGTAGGGTACCAACACCATTTTAACTTCTCACATAAAAAATAGGACAAAATATGAACCTTTATTGTGTTTCAACCGAGAAAACCAAAAATAGTAACTTTTGTAAATAGCTATCGTGACTAGTATTAGCGCAAATAATTGACCGTGCGTCTCTAATGTTGACCAAAACAGCGATAGTCTCTCACAAATTTTCTTTTCTTTTCTTTATGTGATGATCAAAGTCAGAGCCGTGCTAACATAGATAAATAACATAAGCGATTTAAAAAAAAATGCCCCACTTCAAATAAAATAAAAATATTTATAAAAATAAACATTATTATCGTTAACAAAAACAAATAACAAAACAACCTAGTAAACAAATATTAGTTCTTAAACATTTGTCTTCCTTTTCTCTCCACAAAATCGTTAACCAAGCTTTCAAAATCAATGGTTCTAACCAATTCTCTTTCGATGGATAATATAGCCAAGTCACTCAATCTTTCTTGTGACATAGTCGAACGAAGATACGATTTGATCAGCTTCAGCTTTGAAAAACTTCTTTCAGCAGATGCTACCGAAACTGGAATCGTCAACAGTATTCGTTAAGCAATACATGAATTTGGATAACAATCTTCAACTGTTTTCAAAAAGTCTAATACTTCAATAGGTCTTTTAACTTGTTTTGGTAAAGCTTCTCTTAGAACTTTAAGTTCAAAGAAAAGATCATTACCAACAACATCTGAACCATTTCCATGGGTTAGGGAATCTTCAAGATTGGCACAAGAAGCCATCAAACTATCATCACTCGCTGATTGCAATTTTTTCAAATCAAACAAAAAACCAAACATTTGTTCATACCTCTGAAATTGCTCAAATCTTGTCTCAAGTGAAAAGAGAGCTTAATCCATGATTTGGATGAAGTAGTCAATCCTAAAGCTCTCCTCGGGTGATAATGTCACACTTCCCTTGACAGCCTCTGATTCTTCACCATAATGTATTTTTTTTCTAATCACCCGTTTTGCTTTTTTGGGAAATACAAGATCGATTTCCATAGATTCTGCAATTTTTTGAGCTTCTACTTTTGCTTTCTCAAAGCCCGAATCTCTATATTTTTGAAAATAAGAAACCAACCCCTTGAGTTGCGAAATAGCTACATCAATGTTCATGTCAGCTGACTGCAAACTCTTACTCACGATGTTAACAACATATAGGAGATTATACCAAATAACCATGGAAACCAAGAACTCAAAACTTCCAATTCCATGTGTTCACTTGTTGCAAGACATTCAGCGTCACTCTGCTCTTTCGGATCATCACTATTTTCAGCAATGTACACTAATGCATTCATGATTTTAGGAGCCTGAAATCGTATTGCCTTGACACTTTCAACATGACTCTCCCAACGAGTGTGTGATAAAGGCTTAAGTGTTAAACCATCCACATGATCTTCAAATATTTTCCACCGCTTATTTGAAGAAGAAAAGAAACAATAAGTACGCTGAATAATCCCAAAAAATGAGATTGCCTTTGAAGAAGTGGTTGCCATATCACAAAGTGCAAAATTCAAACTGTGACAGCTACATGGTGTATAAAACGCCCTCGGATTTATCTCAAGAAATCTTTTTTGTACTCCCTTATGATTTCCCTTCATATTAGAGCCATTATCATAACCTTGCCCCCTTACATCGTCAATTTTTAAATCAAAAGCACTCAAAACATCTTGAAGCTCATGAAAAAGTCATTCACCAGATGTATCATCAACTTTCAAGAACGATAGAAAAAATTCTTCAATCTTCGTTGAAGTTGTTGAAACATCTACACACCGAATGATAACGGTCATTTGTTCATGATGACTAATATCTGGAGTGCAGTCAAGAATCACAGAGAAGTACTTTGCACCTTGAATTTTCTTGACAATCATAGCTTTTATCTCGTTGGCTAACAAAGCTATTAACTCATTCTGAATTCTGTTGCTGAGATAATGAGAACGAGATTGACCTTCTTTATATCTTCTAATATGTTCTATCATCACATGATCAAAATCAGCAATCATCTCTATAAAGCTTAAAAAATTCCCACAACCTTCTTCTCCAAATTTCTCGTTGCTTCCACGAAACGCTAAATTTTGTTTAGTAAGAGTTTTTACCACAGAAATAATCCTAAGCAACACATGCCTCCAATGAATTTTTTCTTTGTTGATTTCATCTTGAGCATATTTGTCAATTATCTGATTCTTCTGCAGCCTGAGATCTAGTTCTGCCCACTGTTTCATACACAAAATATGTTCACGACTACATTCGTGTTCTTTAAGCCTTTTCATAACATTCCTCCAATCACAAAACCCTGTAGATGCCAACTGACTATTGTCACTTTGATTGAACAATTTACAACAAAAACAAAAAATCTTGTTTAATGCCTTTGAGTAAACTAGCCAACGCCGATCTTGTTTACTTCCATCACCCATCTCTCTTGTATAATACAAATGTGAAAAATGTCTCTTAAGGCTATCCTTGGGAAAGTTGTAACCAAGTGGTAGTCTTTTTGTTGGACCTTGTACAACCATAAAATCTCTCCATTCATTCCATCCCTTTTTTAACGTTTTCCCAGTTTTTAGGATCATATATATCCAAAAATCCAAAAATCCAAAAGACTCCCTCAAATCATCACTTTTCTCACAGTCATTCTTATTCGCATCATCCTTTACATTAAACTCTTCTTCATTTACTCCATTTACATTTTCTGGTTCAACATCTGCTTCTTTTCTTAGACACTCATTTATATCTTCATCCACTCCATCTCCAAGAGTGTCATGTTCTTTATCATTATTTTCCACAAATTTATCAGAAGTTTCAGGTTTTTTGAAGTACCTGAATAAAGCATTCTCTTGAGATTTTGCTTGTTCGTCTTTTATTTTTCTCCTTTTTCTGTTATCTGATCCAGAAGGTTGACTTTTCTTTGTTGATGACATTTTTCTGCAATTAAAAAAATAAGGTAAACCATTTTTTCTAAACACCATAAACGAATTTAATCGATCGGACACAAAATTTGAGTATCAATCAAACATTAACTTGTATTAATCTATACTTACAGTTACTAGTGTACTAGGAAGATTTTAGTTTAATATCATAAATTTAGATAATCCTATATTTAATATTCTGCAAAATAGGTAGTTGAGTTCAAATTTTAATACATATATGTCGTTAAGCTGAAATCTCTTAATTGACATCTAAACACCCAATAATTAGTCAAAATCTAAAAGAAAATTAAGAAAAACATACACGAACCTCAATCGAAAAAGTCAGAAAGGTGATCTAGTTAAGAGAGATAATGTTTCTAAGTTTTGTTTCTGGGTTTTGTTTTGTCGCAAGAGAGAGGAAAAAAAGTGCTGCACGTTTAATTGAGTTAACAAGGAGACTGGAGACAGATATTAGATTAGGTTATTGCTTTAATTTGGGCCTTATGGATTAAGCTTTAGATAATATAAAATCTTAGAACCCATTAATAAAAAAGTAATTGTCTTCTTAAGTTTAAAAACCCAATAAGAATAAACAATATGTCTATATATATATATAATCTCACAAATATATGCCTTTAATTTTTTTTTAAAATCTGCTGTTCTAAGCGAGTGTTTCTTTTCATTCTACTGTCGCACGGCCCCGATCAAAGTATATTTTTATTTAATTTAAGTTTTTGAGAAAGAGTTTTTCATTATCATTAAGATAGAATAAAAATGTATTTGAGATATTTTCTTTCGAAAATCAGTACAATTACATACATGAAAACATATGTGATATTTCTATAAATACCTCATGTTTTTAACTCTTTAGGCAAAAATCTTGAATAACATTTTTTTTTTTTAAACAGGAAACTTTGGACCTTTTAAACATTAATTAATTTCCTTTAGATTTAAAACCAAATTTTGATAATAATCGTGACATATCTATAAATCGTAGATCATCACTTTCTCTGCATAACTAGAACTCGAGTCGAGTGGGGTAACATTCAAGCAACGCACCTCTAACTGGTTGAACTAAACGCACTTGACTTAATTTACTGTAAGGCGATAGCCGATATTGACTAAAGAAGAGTTAATACATATACGAAAGGGTTCAATGTGGCTCTTTCTTAGTCACAACAAAAAAAACTAATTAGTGGTTATCAAAAAAAAAATATAAAAAACTAATTAGTGACAAGCAAAAGACCAATTTATACTGGTATATATATAACAGGAAGGGTTGGCGAATGTAAACGGAGTTTTATCAAAGATTGAAGAGGGAAAGCGACAGATCACCAAAGTAGGGACTATGACATGAAGAAGGGAATCAATACTTAGTGTTTGGTTATTCATGGGGTTGTCCTTTTTCTCTTGTAATTTACTTTTTTTTTTCTTCTTCAGTTATTCTTACTTCTTGGGGTTTAAAATGTGAAAGTCCATTCATGTCAAATCATGGACATGTCTTGTGCAATAATGGACTTGGATACCAGTAAGTGGGTGAATTTTTTTGGAACTGATTTCAGTTTCCCTATTGGAGAAAGAGAAAAGGTCAAAAAAGGAATCATAACAACTTGATTTGGAGGAGGAGGACTTTAAAGAGTGATAGCCAATAGAATTAAATAAGTGGGGAAGAGTACTATACTGATGAGATAATCATTAATTCGATAATTGAACTGGAATTTTCATGGCAGAGTAGCACATGTGGTAATAAGAGATTGAAATTGAGAGAGAGAGAGAGATCAGTACCACTCTTCATTTAAAGCTGAAACTTGTGTGCCCCATATTCTTCATTACAAAACCATTTATGTCTTATTGTAATGTAGAGTGTATGTAGCCCATCGAAATCGAAATTCAGATTTGGTGTACCTTTGAAAATTCTTTCATTTTTATATCATTTGGTGTGCTCTTCGTATCTCTGAATATGTTTTTGTCTTCTTTGATACTTTTTTTTTAGGATAGAATATCAATAACTATGTATCTACGAAATAATACCACCACGATTTCACAGTCTTCGCATTACAACCATCTAAAGGCAATAATAAGGATGGTGGGTGCGTTTCTACTTGTACCCCTACTCTAAACTAGTGAGCACGAGTTAGTCATTTCTATTTCTAGTCCCATCAAATTATAATTCGTTTCTTTCATATATTATTAGTTCTCAACTTATTAGTCATGCGGAATTTCTATCAAAAGTATATTTGTGGAGGGAAGTATCTCTTCCCGTAACACTAAAATAAAAATAATTATCTTATTGCAGTTAAGTGGTTAACTATTTACTACACATTTTTTTATTGTAATTAATCAAACTTTTTAACTAGGATTTGTAACCTCCTTCACATTAGTACTAACCTCGTATCATAATTGAATTCAAATCGATATACATGCAAAACATGGTTTGGGAGGAAGCATGGGCTTAGAACCTTACTTACAATATATATTTATTGGACCTATTATTTAACTCATCAATTGGTTGCAAGCACTTACGTAATAATCATGTGGTGAATGCTTCGAATCGTCACCACTACGTTTACCATTTTTCCCCCACGTACAAATAGTGGGCTTGAAACCCATTCTAAATATTTGCTTTGATGGTGTTTTCTATTCCTTTGTGGCAGTTTGGACAGATTTTATTTGCACCTTTCAAGTGAATCTGGTTGTTTGGGCTTTCATAGTCTTAAATTCTCCTCTACGGAACTTATTATCCTCCCAAATACTTCATTTGTGTTTAGTGGTATTGTTACAAAGAGCATTGTTTTGAAGGCTGCTCTGCTTGGAGCAGAAGCGAGGATGTCAATCATTTCTCGTTTAGCAATTGTTGATGCTGACTGTTTGGCCTTACAACGACCTTGGAAGCTTTGTTTCCTCCTCTTTGTGGTTTCCACCAGGACTACCAAGGTAAAGAAGTTTTCTTCATCGGTTGCACTTGTTTGGATGGTACTTTGGTTGAGTTTGTGAGTTCACCTTTATCCCCAAGTCTCTATTTGAGCATTGTTGTTGTTTTTAGCTTTACCATTTGATCGACCAATATGTTGGTTGATGTCTTGGATTGTTCAGCTCCTTGTGGCCATGTTGTTGTATCCTCTCCTAGTGGAGGTTAAACTCTTATGCTTTGAATGAATGATTAGTTTGTCCCAAAAAAAAAAAAAAAACCCATTCTAAATATATTTTCTGGGGTAATAAGCGATTGTTAGTTGTGGAGGTCAAAAAACAAAAAAAAAAACTAATCACATTTTTTTTTAATTACTAGTACGCTACTATGTTGTTTGCTTATCCGTTAAAATAAATCTTCATTTATTAGTCATAGTTATTAGGCCTTAGTTATTATGGTTTTAAATCGATATTTCAACAGATAAAACCAAAAAAAAAATCCAAGAAAATAAAAAAACCAAAAAATCCCAAAGCATCATAACTGTTTTCAAAACGAAAAACCAAAAAAAAAAAAAAAACAGAATTTTGCGATAAACAAATATTTTCTCATCCCACCCCAAATTCAACCCATTCACCGTTTCAAAAGGAAATTGAGGATTTGTTTATAGATTAATTTCAATTGTAAATTGCAATTGTAATAGTAATAGAATAGATTAATTAGGGTTTGTTTAATCCTCGATCTGCGATCGATTGATCTCGCGTTTCACCCAGCAGGTATCATTTTTATTCCACTATCTCTCTGTCTAATTGTTAATGCATATATGTTTGTATGATCAATATCGTTTTGTGGAATTATTTTATCCTCGATTAATCCCGAAACAAAAGTGATATATTTTTTTTTGGATAATCTTTGCGTTGATTTATGATACGAACAAAAAGAAGAAACAAACCCTAGTATAGATTTTATCTAGAGAACGTTTGCATAACAAAATGAAAGTTTGACTCCGAGAATATAGATTATGTAAATAGATGTTACAATTAAACTTGTTATTTCAGGTTAATTTAACGTGCCTGAGAGATGGCTAATATTATGCTTGGAGCTCACTCGATGAAGAGCCATGGATGGAAGGTGGCTCGAGAACATCTTTGTGACTGGCTTATTCTTGTAGTCCTCGGTCTCATTGACATTGTACTCAATGTCATCGAACCTTTTCATCGCTACATCGGACCAGACATGTTAATTGATCTCACTTTCCCATTTTATGAAGACACCATCCCTATGTGGGCTGTCCCGGTAAGTAAACTTCTTTACCAAGAAACGTATACCTTCATTGTGCCTTCCATCACAAGGAAACATTGCAATTGTCGCTGATTGATGATTTATATGTATGGTGTATGTGTGTGTGTAGATTATTTGTATATTGGTTCCTATATGCATCTTCACAGTGTACTACTACTTTGGAAGAGATGTTTATGATCTTCATCACGCCATTCTCGGTGAGTTAATTTCTACTCCTGGTCATCCTCAAATGTACTACTTCCTTCATTACTTGAATTTTCCACCGAAATGGCGAAATCCATACTATTATATATGATTGATCAGCGTGATAGGAATATTTGTAAATTGCATAGGTATCGGATTCTCATGTCTTGTGACTGGAGTCACCACTGATTCCATCAAAGACGCGGTCGGTAGGCCACGACCTAACTTCTTTTACCGATGTTTCCCCAATGCTAAACCGGTATGTAAATTTCTATCGATCCATCTCTTTAACATTAAGTCGAGGATCAATAACCGGGTTTTAACGAGTTTATCATGAGGGAATATTTCTTAATTTGTGAAAATCTTGCAGAAATTTCACCCGGACACTAAGGATGTTGTATGTCATGGAGTTAAAAAGATAATCAAAGAAGGTTACAAGAGTTTTCCCAGTGGTCACACTTCGTGTAAGTTCGTCTAAAACATTTAAAGCTTTAAAAAGTCCAGTAACGTATGAATTGATTACGGTTTCATTAAACCGGTTGATTACGGTATATATGCAGGGTCATTCGCCGGTTTAACATTCTTGGCGTGGTACTTATCGGGTAAAATAAAAGTGTTTGACAGAAGAGGACACGTGGCGAAGCTATGTGTCGTGTTCTTACCGATACTCATAGCAATTCTCATCGGAATATCACGCGTCGACGACTATTGGCACCATTGGACCGACGTTTTCGTCGGAGCTATCATCGGAATCTTAGTCGCTTCTTTCTCTTACCTCCACTTTTTTCCTTACCCTTACGACGACAACGGTTCGAAACAAAACAAAACAAAATGTTACCAAAATCTACCATCATGTTATTGCTTTGTTGTTGATAATAACGATTAATGATGTTATATTATAACAGGATGGGCACCACATGCGTATTTTAGAATGTTGGCGGAGAAGAGTACTGGTCGAGCCACGACGATGACTCGAACCGGTTCTCGAGGGATGTTGGACAATGACGTCGAGAATGCCGCCTCCACCTCCTCCCCTCACGATCGCCACCGTGAAAGCACCGATTCTGAATTTTGAAATGTATACTTTTCATTTTATTTATGTATATATCATATGTTTTTAGGTTGACATTGTTGTTAACCATGTTATGTATACTTTTCATTTTATTTATGTATATATCATATGTTTTTAGGTTGACATTGTTGTTAACCATGTTTAGAAAAGTTTGGTTTGGTTCAAATTGGTTTACTTTTGTTCCTCAATTTCCTCTCTCGGGTTCCGGTTTCAACTTGCATCCGCATTGGATCCGTATTAACTAAGCAAAGTGACTCTTCGTTGTAACATTTATATTTTCAAGCCGATTTTGTATGATTTTCTGGCCAATCAAAGGTACGGTGTGAAAATGTCTATAGTATGAGACTATGAGTCTTAATAATATAAGATGAGTTCACCACTTTTTGAAAATATGAATAAAGAAATATCTTATGAGAAGAGTCATAATGTTCAATGTTCATGATTGTGGCAACTGGTAATGTTTAACCCTTTTTTACAAGTTTCAACAGTTACGTCAAATTTTGAGGGGAAAACTTTGGGAACCGAACGTGTAACGTCCGGTCGAAGTAAACCGGGCACGGTAACCGAAAATTATCCACATGGGTTTGGTTTAATTTTCCCATAAGGTCCAGATTCATCTACCTTCTTCGGGATCCACTTCATCTGAGCAGTTTTTTTCTTCTTCTTGAACAGTGAACCAGATTGTGAGTGGTTTTCTTAAACAAAATAATTACGATTTCAAAAAAAAAAACTTATGTAAACTATAAAATATTTAGAATTAATTTTCTTTAAACTTTCCGGAAAACAAATTGCATCAAGCTGTAATGTTGCAACTCGTAAAGAATTTAACCATGTCAAAGGACACAAAATAATCATATTATACTAAACATTCTACAGCAAATAAAATAATACTAGTATCTAGTACACAGCTTTCTAAAACACAAACATCTACATTATTATTTCTGATACAAATACATTTATATTGTATTGTTTTATTAGATGTACAATACTTTATTTATTTACCAATTGCCGACAAAAACTTTAGATCTTTTATAATTAAAACAGAGAAACCAATATTAAAATTTGAGAAAAACTTTAATTTAGCTACGCGCAAACAGCTTTAAGAGGTACTTTTTGTTGTCATTACGTTAATAAAATAAGAAGTTGATGGTACCAATTTATATATATAAATTACCTGGCGACGAATCATATCTGTAATTTCTCCAGCTTATCTTTTGCAGAGAATCTAACGTTTCATCCTGTTTTTTATACAAAATACAATTCGTTATTAAAAATCGTAACATACAGTAAAACTTCTATAAATTAATATTTCGTAAACAAATAAATATTATAAATTTATAATTTTCATTAATTCCAAATTAAAAAAATGTAAAAATTAACATAATTTGATAAAATAATAAGATGATAACTTTTTTAAACTCCTAAGTAAATATATGATCCCAGAATATTATAAATTAGTAATTCTATAAATTTACACAGATATAGCTAAAATAATTATATGATTATAATGTTTGTATTTACTTATATATATTTTTTTAAATTACTAAATTTTTTTTTGTATTGCATTACATATTTTCTGGTGTGTTATGTTTTTCAATTCTTTAAAACTTTGTTAATAATTTTATACTCTATAATCGGTTTTCAATATACTATAAAATCATCTTAAATTTCATAAGTTAACGTTTAGTGTTCATATTTAGGTATTGTAAGAGTTTATATTCAATTTTTTATGATGATTGAAATAACTAATCTATGAATTTTGTAGTGTTAAATGTAATTTAATATTATTTTTCTTAGCATTATTTGTCCAAACTGATCATGCAGATTGATATTATGTAATTTAGATTATACAAACCCGTGTTTTTTTAAAAATATTATTGTAAATTTTTTTTTGACATACCAAACTTTTTAAAATTCTCTCATTAAAATATGTATTAATAAATCAATAATTTTATAAATTAATAAAATCTCAACAGTTTCAACAGTTTTACGTATCTGATTAATAATACTACTTATGTTTACGATTAATAAAGGATTAGTTTCGAATTATCAATATATAAATCAATCCAACTAACCTATCCCGTCGTTATCGAACCATGGAGACCCCAATCCCTTCTTTATCGCAACTAACTCCAAATCCTACTTCCGCCGCCGCCGTCTCTTCCGCTATTCCGGCGGTAGTCAAGAGCGTAACCGTTCAACAACCGATTGATGGATCTCCACGCGCCGTCGCTATTGATACCGGAAAAAATCCGGAGCTACTTCCGGCTGTTCCCGGCGCTAAGCTTCGTCTTATGTGCAGCTTTGGTGGCCACATCATGCCTCGTCCACACGACAAATCGTTGACGTACTCTGGCGGCGAGACTCGTCTTGTGGTTGTTGATCGACGCGCGTCACTGTCTTCGCTCCGATCTCGTCTCTCTAGTATGCTTCTCAACGGCCGGTCCTTCACACTCAAGTATCAGCTCCCCAGCGAAGATCTCGATTCACTCGTCACAATCACTACCGATGAAGATCTGGAGAATATGATTGAGGAGTACGATCGCGCGACTTTGTCAGCGACGGCGACTGCTACGCAACGGATCCGGTTGTTTCTTTTTGCTAACAAGCTCGAGACCGCCGCTACCTTGGGATCTCTGCTTGACGGCGCGAAATCTGACACTTGGTTCGTCGATGCTCTGAATCAATCCGGTTTGCTACCTCGAGGTTTATCAGATTCCGCCGCTGTGGATAACACCTTTGTGAATCTCGACGAAG
Source organism: Boechera divaricarpa (assembly GCA_026770425.1). NCBI lineage: Eukaryota > Viridiplantae > Streptophyta > Magnoliopsida > Brassicales > Brassicaceae > Boechera > Boechera divaricarpa. Next base: position 8,704,162 of record CM049184.1, read on the forward strand.
CTAGCGGCGGAGAGGCCGAGATCCAAAATCTAGACACAAATGTTGGTGGCGAGAATAATATGCGAGGGGATTTGGTTGCTGACGGTATGATTTCGCATCAGGAGATGCATATGAGTTCGATGCCTGATTCGCCAATGATGGAAGCCGCTAGTTCTTCGATAGGATCTTCATCTTCTTCTCCTTCTACTTCCAATTTGCCACCGATTCGCGTTAGAGTCAGTGAAGACCAGAGGATTGAGGAACAGTTGGCACAGATGACCTTCTCAAACATGCAAACTCAGAGGCAATTTGATGATGGAACTAGCTTGATGGCAAATCGGCCAATGATGATTCCGTGTGGTGCCATGACCGATGCTGCAATGGCTTATAACAACGCACCTAGTGATGGTGCTGCTGCCGCAAGCAATGGCCAGGTCTCACCGGATGACGATCGATCCGATTCAGGTGTATCAACTGGCTACAGGAAGCCACCTTTGCCGATGCAGCCAGTAGCGATTCCCCCTCGAACTATCGGAGGGTATGGCTTGACATCCCCTGATTCCGTTGCAAGGTACTTTTAATTTCTACTGCTACTCATGATTTACTCAAAAAGATTGTTTACTGAAAGGAATCTCTCTAGTTATTTAGATAGATACAATGACATAGGTAATTTCTGATCTCAGGTTCTTGGTTTCTTTTCTCCATCATTTTCTTCAGCTTGCCTTGAATTTGTTGTTGCCTTTTAACTGTTTCCGTTTTATGATCTTTACATGTCGTTTGTATTACACTCTGATAGTAGCTAAAAGAGATAGATCACTGGTTTGATGTATGGTATGTGAATTGGCAGTGGAGAGATCATCTTAAGCTGTTAAATGCATAAAAATCATCGATGATCTTTATCCACGTCTGTGTTTTACAGTATACATTTAGAGTTTTTTTTTCAATTTGTAGTACTAGCCGTTTGTGTACAAATTGCTATACTCTTGATATTCACATTGAACCATAGTGTTACAAGAGATGTTAGCTTTGTTTTATGACTATGATGATTCTAAATGCTGATGTCTCCTGTTGTTTGTACACTACAGTGATACTAGCATTTCTTCTGCTACTTCATTTTCAAAGCCGATGTACTACCAAGACCAACCTCCAACTCTCCCAAGAGCTCCTCCAGTGACACAACCTGAAACCACCTCAGTCCAAAGCTCACACGTTCTACCTCAGCCTGAAACCACTTCAGCCCAAACCACCTCCCACGTCCTATTTCAGCCAGGCACGTATACAACTATGGATCAACAACAACACCAACCTCCGGCTCAACAACCTTTCTTACACCAAGGCGTTCAGTACATCCCTCACCCATCTCAGTACATCCCAGTTTACTCTCATCAGCAGCAAAACTACCCCGTTTATGTGATGTCCGTCCCGCAATCTCAGCAGTATGTCCCAGCAGGAACTCCCCCGCTCTACCCGAATTCGAAACCCGCCACAAACTCGAGACCTGAAGCTGCCCAGAACGTTTACCGTGCCGCTCCCCCTCACGTTCTTCAGCTTCAGCAACAACATCAGTACATGGGTTACACTGGAGTTCCTCAACATACTACAAACGCAAACGCCAATTACGGTACTGGAGTTCATCAACATACCACAAACGCAAACGCCAATTACAGTATTGGAGCTCCTCCTCAACATAGCACAAACGCAAACACCAATTACGCTGAGACTTACGAATACCCAAACCCTCCAAACGAGACAGTGTATTACCACGCACAGCCTCCTGCTACCAACACTGCGATTCCGTTAGCGTCTCCGTACCAAAGCATGACACCAGCTGCAGCCGCAGCCGCTCTAGCTGATATGTCCAAGCAAATGGTTCTTGATGGCGGCAAACAGCAACAACATATGGCTGCGTCTCAGCCGCTTTAAACACTGGATCGTTGGTAATAAACGGGCAAAGTGTGACCGTATAGCCAATTACACGCGCGCTCTGGTCTTTTCGCTTATTACATGTAACGTCGTGTTGCATCTCGTTAGATATACATAGGTTTTGCTATATCGTATCTAAAGTTCTTATCTTAGCTATTATTATTACTAATGTCTCTTTCTTTTTCTATTTTTGGAAAATAAAATTGTTTGGATGGTTTTCCTAAGCACTATATTGGGTGTAGTATAATGAAGAATTTGTGGTTTAGATCAAATTTTAGTTTGGAATTGTCTTGATTCGAAGATTATAAAAACCAACCAATATATATCTTACTGTTTTACATTAGGGAAATAAATAAATAACTGTTCTTGTTATTCAAATTTGACTTCCACATAACTTATACTATATTATCGGGATAACAGTCTGGAATCATCCCAAGTATAGGCCGACGGAAATGGTAGACACGAAAGTAGGACATCGGTCCAATTTTATACCGATTTACAAAACTCGGTCCAATTGCATATCAAGTTTGTAAATTTTGGAAATTGTGGGTTTAATTGATAATATGGAAAATAAATTTCAAAATCCTGGATTTTTTTTGATAATTTGTAAATTAAGTGTTAAATTCTCGAATTTCCGGTTTTGTTACTGAATTAATAAAACCAAACAGTAATTTATCTTAAACCAAATCTCAATCCTAAAACCGATTACAAAATTTAAATTCAAATAGTAAACCGAAATCGATAAATAACCCATCACCTAAACCAATTAACCATCAATCCAAACCAAATACTAAACCCAAAATCGGGCAAGATTGATTCACCGGAATCATCGATTCCGCCACAAATCCACTTCTCAATTCGGTTTTGTCTCAACTCCTTCTACTCCTCGTTCTAATTCCGACACCAGAACTTACAGCATTCGTTGTCGTACTTCAACAGCCACCATCGCCGCCACCATTACTCCTTTTTCGTCTCTTCCCGGAACTCCGAAACTTAAGTGCAAAACCACCACCGGAGAAACAACTCCGATTTGGATCGATGGTTAATTGGTTTAGGTGATGGGTTATTAATCGATTTCGGTTTACTATTTGAATTTAAATTTTGTAATCGGTTTTAGGATTGAGATTTGGTTAAGATAAATTACTGTTTTGTTTTATTAATTCAGTAACAAAACCGGAAATCAATTCGAGATTTTATCACTTAATTTACAAATTATTAAAAAAACACTCAGGATTTTGAAATTTATTTTCCAGATTATCAATTAAACACACAACTTCCAAAATTTACAAACTTGGTATGCAATTGGACCGAGTTTCGTAAATCGGTATAAAATTAGACCGAAGTCCTAATTTCGTGTCTGCCATTTCCGTCAGCCCATATTTAGAGGTGGTCCTAAACTGTTCTCCCTATATTATATTATTTGTTAATTTCACAACTTCTATCTATATATAATAACAAAATTGAGTGTAACGCAAGAATGTACAAAAAATTGACCTCAAGTTACTAAAAAGTTTTAAGTCTTTAAGTTTTGTAATATTTTGCTTTCATGATCTGATAACTAAAAGATGAGACTGCATTGCAAATTTCCAGCTTCGCCACGTATATCAAACGCATGAGCTTCTTGCACATTAGGCTGCTGCTTTTCTGTCAAGGCCTCTCTGTTTGTACCGATTAAGGAATGTTGTGTTATACATTTTCCCATCCTTAATATAAACCTTACTGCGGCCTGCCAATTGGTACAGCTCAACATATACACATCTTTATCTATAGTCCAAGGAGCTAATCCCAATAAGCCATTTCTGTTACTGGACTGAAAACGCACCAAACTCCACCACATAAGTCATGTAGTTGCCTGCAATTTCCCAGCCATGTTCTTCTACCGATGCGACACATGAGAATCTGATCATTTAGGCTCATGTTCAATACACGACATGCCCTTTGATTCCTAGAAATCCCTTTATGGACATCCTGCTTTATAGTCTTGAACCTATTATCCTGCCGTACTATGAAGTGATTCACTAATTTTGGACCTTTCATCTCAAGCACTGGTTGAGTCTTTCTGTATATTTCAAATCCTTGAGAAACATCCTGCATCTGACTTGGAGATGGAGCTAGCAGAAATCTTAACGTCATCCTAACTCTCCTCTAACAAACTTATATTGTTTGTTAAGACACACAACATCAATACATTGCATAACCTCTCCAACAGTCTCTCCTCTCTATCTATACTTTCTTTGCTCTGTAGGAACTCGCACACTCATTCTTATCTCTCTTGCATATTTTGAGACTCTGCCACGTCCACATCATTGTTCTGCCCCTCCTCACACAAGCTTCTAAAGGCCTCCGCATCCTATCACATTCCTGCTGCAAGAATTCAAAGGCTTTGGCATTTCTCTACATGCAAAGTTTTTAAAATGTTACAAAGGAGAGCAATGGGGAAGATATTTCTTTAAACATACACCCTGAGTTACAGATATTAACACCTATTCCTTTCTATTGCTTCACCACCCGATATTAATATCTTCTCCTATACCATCTCTATCCAGATAGTTATTCAAAATAGGTCCATAACTTAACGCTGTTTTCGTTCTATGGGTTTAAGGAGTAGAACATCATACTTCATTGCTTCAGACCATTAGCCTATCAGATGGAGATTGCGGTCTTTGGGACGGAAAGGGAGATCGAACGGCTCAGAGTCGTTGATCAAAGTTAAAAAAAAAAAAAAAAAAAAAAAAAAACCAAGATTAGAAGTGAATAAAAATAAGCTTTTGAGAACAAAAACCAGACTTTAAAAATGTGTTTTTTCACTTTGCAGTCAGCGTTAACCCGATCCCCCTCTTTTCTACTTGGGGCGACCTTTAAACCCTAAATCTCCGATTCGCCATGAGAGGAGCTCTCTTCAGAAATGCATCTCTCTGCGCTCGCAGATTTATTCTTTCTCCTCGGATAACCAATCAAATCTCCGCCGATGTTCCCTTCCTCGCTCCGGTTCCTCCCAAATTCAGATCTTTTTCCTCCGACTCCTACTCGTCCGGTGAGAACTCGACTACTGCTCCTCAGTCTTCTCCGACTGATTCATCCGAAAAGAAAGATCTCGTTGTAGAGGATGTAAGCAACGAAGGTAAAAACACTGTATCCTCTGTTCAAGCTGTGTGGTTACCTCAAAGTTGAAACGGTGATTCATTTTGCTCCTTGCAGATGAGTTTAATTCTCATCTCGCCATTTCTGAGTACCTGAAAGTTTTCAATTGATCCTTCGATATAAGATTTGGAGTTACCTCATGTTCATATTTGTAGATAATCGTTTGAAATCGAGGTATGTAGCTAAGTCCTAATGTATCTTAATATATTGGTCTCTGTGGTCTCAGAGCTTAAAAGCCGTATAGAGAAGTATTTCAATGAGGGTAATGAAGATGCTTTACCCGGAGTTATTGAAGCACTTCTGAAAAGAAGACTTGTAGACAAACACGCAGAGACAGATGATGAATTGATGGAAAAAATCGAGACTTTACCTTTCAAAGATGACGTCAAGGATGAAGATTTTGAATCCGATTTCGAGGATGCGCATTCTACTGACGAAGAACTCGATGATTTGTACAACTCTCCGGAATATGTAGCAGAAAAGATGAGGAAGAATGAATTTTTCAACATGGACGATAAGAAGTGGGATCACATGATTAGAGAAGGCATCCAACATGGGTGTCTTACCGATACTAAGGAATGCGAGGAGATTCTTGAGGATATGCTCAAATGGGACCAGCTTCTTCCTGGTAATGCTGTTTTACTTGCAAATTCCCATTCATCCACTCACATCCTTAGACATAGATATTTTTGAATACCTACTAGGAGCCTTTGAGGTATTCAATCTTCAGAGATTAGGCTGATTAATAGACTAATGTGTGTCGTTATAGCACCAACAAGCTTTTGTAGTTAACCTTTCTATTTGGATTTTGCTGAATCATGGTAGGAGTACCATTCTTTTTGAACTCTTTGAAGGTAATGTACTATGCCAGATTCGTTGCTTGTCGGATCAGCAGGGTCTTTTAGCGAACATATTGGTTTGTTCCTGCGATGCGTATATATGAACATTAGGGCCATCCTCTAACCGTATTTTCATTCAGATGAGTTGAAGAAAAAAGTTGAAGCAAAGTTTAATGAGCTCAGAGATATGTGTGAAAGAGGTGAACTTGAGCCCGAAGCAGCTTATGAGCTTTTCAAGGAATTCGAAGATGAGATGGTAATTCAGTATGGGAATCAAATGGAAGCTGAGGGTCCTCCCCAATTTGGTGAAACGGATGCTTCCGATAGGAATACCGACTTGGATGATCCCCCCGGTAAAGGCCCAATCCTCAGATGGCAATCAAGGATAGTTTTTGCTCCTGGAGGCGATGCGTGGCATCCAAAGAACAGGAAAGTTAAAATGTCTGTTACAGTGAAAGAGCTCGGGCTCTCAAAGCATCAGGCTCGAAGGCTAAGGGAACTTGTGGGGAAAAGATACCATTCGGGGAAAGACGAGCTTACAATCACCAGTGAGAGGTATATAACTATAAATCTTAAGCTTTTCGCGAGACAAGAATGTTGAATCATGAAATGTTTTTGTCATGTCATAGGTTTGAACACCGAGAGGAGAACAGGAAAGACTGCTTAAGAACTCTTTACGGGTTAATAGAGGAAGCTGCGAAAGCCAACAAGATTGCTGAGGACATAAGAACTTCATATGTAAAACAGAGACTCCAAGCCAATCCAGCTTTTATGCAGAAACTACAAGCCAAGATCATAAGGTCTAAAGAATCAGATGCTATTAACGCCTGAAAAAACTTTTCCCAGTTCGTGGCCAATTAATCTATATGATCGTCCCTTTTTGACAATCAATTGTTCCAGTACGGTTACGGTTCCATGAAGAATCTTTGATGGTGACTCCATATTTTATAAGAATCTTTGATGGTAGGTAACTCAAAACTTTTTCTTATTCGGTTTGGTTCAGATTCAGTTTTGGTAATTTTTTTTAATAATCATTGTAACTGAATCAAAGTTTGTTTTAATTTTTAGGCTTTTTGTTTATGCGTTGAGATTGAATCACCCCTGCGGAAAATTCAACTTGAATTTATAGTGCCTTGTCCATCAAATTAACATTTTAACTGAAAATAGAAATGGAAAGAAATAGTATATTTTTGATATACGATAGCTATACAATCTATGCTTACACTTAGTTAAAAAAAAGGAGCAAAAGGAGCTATATATATCGATAGACGAAAGTAAAATGGTCGAATGTTCTGTGTTTTTTCCCCGACGAAGACGAATGAAATCTCAAGCTCCACAACCACCACCGCAACCGGCGCCCCCACAACCTCCACCACCGGTAGAATTTCCCGAAGTGGGTCTGTTTTCGGAAACTCCGTCGGCGCAAGAGAATAACATAGCCGAGAGGACACAACAGCCGATCAGAGCCAAGAACACTACATGAAACAGGTAACGAGCATCGAAATGTGTTGTTGTAGCCATGCTCATTACATCTTCTAAGTGTCTCGCCATCTCTCTTCCTCTCTTTCTCTAAGTTAATGTGGATGAGGTTAAGTTGTTTAACGTGAAAAGCTTTCCTACTTATAGCCGATAAAATCGTACGTAAGGCCAATTGACTTCTGATAATATATTCGTTGATTTATAAGATTTAATTCTTTATTATATAAAAAAGACGCACCAGAAAGTCACCCATCTTAGTCGACTATTCTTCTCTTCCCTTCTAAACACATTTGACTGCGTAATTTTGATTAGATCCAGTATATTAGTTGATACTAATATAATCGCATCCAATTTATAGTTGAAGATTATGTTTCTTTTAAAATATAAAACTTGAAGTTCTAGGTTAGGCTTATTTATAATTTTATAGGTGAAGGATTATGGTTTTTAAGAAATTTATAGTTTTAATATTTGATTAATCACATACATAGTTCTAGTTTATGTTTTTTCGAGGTTATTTAGTTGAATATAAGGGTTTTTGACCATTCTAAGTTCTAAACTAGGGTGAGAATAGTCAAATACCATAATATAATGTATAAATCAGCTTGATTTGCCTTGTAGTTTTTTTTTTTTTTTTTTTATAATTTTTTTTTGTTTTTAGTTGTTAATTTTTTAAGTGATCGTTCATGAGACTTGTTATAACCAACACCATAAGAAAATTATTGGACAACAACTTTCGTCAAAAGAATTTTGCACTGTTTAATTATTTATCCATTGATAATATTAGGGAGTTTGTATTAAACAATCTACAAAAGAAGAGAAATAAAAATTAACGGGTTTCGCATGAAAAGCTATAACGCTCTCTTTTGTATTTCACGTGGACTCCATTTTTCCTGTTTGTACAAATTTGATTTTACAAAATCAAATTCTTTTTGTTTGTGGTATGAAATCAAAATCAAATTCTTATCAAGACTTTCGACGTAACCCAGTGTTCTTCCCCTTGTTCATTTGGCATCTCATCTTCTACCACTAACCAAATTTAATTCATAATGGGTTTATCTATATGTTATTTCGTTATCTATCACATTGAAAATATTGACCAAAAACAGCTTTCGAAAAAGTGTATTGATGCTATGAAATCTTCAAATCGTGTAATTCTAGGGAAAATTTTCTATATAAAGTTTTTTTTTTTGTCAGCAATATATACTGCGTAATATAGATTTTTTATATCCCCTATATATTATTTAGAGAGTACATTTATAAATAAACATTAAACAATGTTAATATTTACATCACATTGCCATTACTTCAAAGAACAAATTTTAATTTCTCATTAAAGGTATTTTAGTCATTAGTTATTATGTGATCATTTAATATATTAATTTATTTATTTTAAATTTTTTGAAAAGTAGTTAAAAATAGATTTTACAAAGATTTTGTTGATTTAATTAAACACACTAATTAAATTAAATTAAATATTGATTTAATTTTCTAAAATAAGAGATTTTATGTAGATTGCGATTTTTTTTTGTAAACTTTTAAATAAGAATTTAAGTAGATTGTCAATTTTTTTTATTTATAGATTATGATTTTTGCTTTAATTAATTAATTTTTAATTTTTTAAAAATTAATTAAAATAGATTTTGTGAAGATTTTGTTGATTTAATTAAACACACGAATTAAATTAAATTAAGTGTTGATTTAATTTTCCAAAAATAAAAAATTTGATGTAGATAGCGATTTTTTTTGGAATGTTAATGTTAATGTTAGTTTCTCTTTATAATATCGAATATATTAATAAAATTTTAGTACATTTAAAAATGCTACTTCATATCTGATTTAATTTAGCATGGTGTACAATTTGACATAATAATTTAACATTGTAATTTAATTTTTAAGTCTATTTAAATTGTAAAATTTGGTAATTAAAACAGAACAATATATAATTAAAATTCAAATAAAAAATAAAAAAATTATACTGGGAACAATATATCGCAATATCCAATATCGCTAATAGGCATATTATCTTTCAACATAAAAAATTATTCTACGAAATCAATATTAGAATATCCTGGGTTAATATTTTCCAAAAAATTTTAATTAATTTTTTAGAATATCGCAATCTTCTAAAACTTTACTTCTTTCTTCGGTTAAATCAAAGAAAATATCCTAATTTTATATATAATTTTTCTAACAGAAAATTTTCAATATCGTCGAATATGAATGATTGGTTTTATATTTCTGATTACAAAATATTTACGAGGATATTACAAATATTCGATATTATAAAAACTGATATTATAATTTTCGTAAGTTTTGGAAGAATTATAATTTTCTAATATTCTAATTTTATAAATTTCAGATATTTTTCTATAATTGCAATTTTTCCGTGCTATAGCACGGAATATATCTTACTATACATCAAACTGCCAAAAAAGTACCAAACTTTCATTTTTTTTTATCAAAAGATATCAAACTTTTTCATTTAATAAATACTTAACTTTCTAATAAAACTAATAAAAGATACTACACCCCATATTTTGACGTAAACACTAAACAGTGTTAACTAGATAGGTTTGAGCTTCGATTATTGTGTATAGTTCCGTTCAGGTTATCAGATTTTGGAAAAATTAAAGTTTCTAAATAAAAAGAAGATTGAGCTTTGGGTTAGAGTAGTCGATGTCAAGCGAGAGAGAAAGGGTCAGGAAATTTTCAATTTTGGATTACAATTTGAGGATTTTACTGTTACAAATTTCAATTTGTAGGTTAAAACAAAAGTCTAACTCCTAATCATTATCAACATTGTCATTGTCAAAATAACAAAATATCGGTTTGACAATTTTGTAGAAAGACGACTTGTGTCTATTTTAAAAAGGTTTGGTACTTTTGGACAAAAAAACGAAAATTTGGTTTATTTTTTTATTTATCCATATATATATAAACAAACGTATTTGATATTTTCTGACCAATTTGTATACTTTCGCTTTCAATTTACTTTTTTTTTTTAATTATTTAGTTCGGTTTTGGATTTTTGGAATTAAAACAAACAAACAAAGTTTTAAGATATAAGTATGAACATCATTATAAAAATAACGGGTTTTAGCCTTTGGAATGTAATGGTGATATATAATATGTGCAACGTTTTTGCAGCGACATACTGGTACCCTCTTTTCACGTTATTTGGTCGATTTATAGTGGAACAAATGCTTAGATACTCTTCTATACGAACAGTTATTTTCGTATAGTCGTCTCTATTTTACAATTTCTTTTATATATTTTTTTTTTGCCGAAAATGATGTAAAAACCAAATAAAACATCTAGTTTGACATATTTACAACAAACCCAGAGGATCCAAATCGTAAAGGAATCCTAATCGGATAATCTAGAAAATTTGTTGGGCCTCTTAAATAGTCCATCTAAAATGAAGAGCCCGATCCACCACTTAACTCTTTCTTCTTCAATTTTTTATTTCCCTCTCTTTCCCCATTTTCGCGATTCTCACCTCCTTCGCTACAAACAGACACTCTTCGTCGAGTCTTCTTCGTTTTCCGGCGAACAAAGACACCAAACCGAGTCGAAATCTTTGTCTTCCTCGTCTGCATCACTTCGCCCCTTCCTCTTTTCGATTTTGCCACTCATTCATTCCTCAATTCTGAAAAATCACGAGATAAGGTTTTTTTGAAATTTTCTCATTTCTTTGATTTAATCTTCCATTCTTCATCTTGGGCCGCTTTCCAACTCTTTGAAATCCATCTCCGTGTCAATTAAAGGTGAGATTCGACGAGAATTTTTGTGAATTTTGATAGGGTTTGTTTGAAAATTTCTGTGACTTGACTTTGATTTTTGAGATAATTCTAGATTAGACTTGTGAATAATGGCCAAAACTAAAAACCTTCGAAGGAATCGGAATCGGTCACCGAGAAGAGAAGAAGAAGAACATAATCCACCGCCGGAGCCGGAGCCTATTCCGTCGCCGGAGACTATTCCGCTGCCGCAACATTCTTCGCCGTCGGAGCCTTCTCCTGAGCCGCGCGGCCAAACTGTAGAAAGCGCGCAATTCTCTGAAACGGTAAGAAAATTTCAAATTTAAGTATGATTGGTGTGTTTAGTATAACTGTGTATACTTAGTATTGTTAGTATTGTTATACTTAGTATTGGTAATTATGTTTCGATTGTTGTGTTTTGATTGTTGTGTTTTGATTGTTGTATTATGATTGTTGTGTTTTGATTGTAGATAGCACATGAGTTTGCCGAAGCAATGCAACCTCGCGAGTTTTTCTTCAATGAGAAGGAGTATACGAAACAGTGTAAGTTTCAAACGAGATGCGATCAAGACGGAGTTGTAAAATATCTTAAGACCTTACTTGATGGTGATGACTTGAGGTGGTTTACCGAGCACCCGCATTCAAACACCTCTTCCACATGGTGGGCGAACAAAACCAAAAGATGATGGGGATGTGGATGTTGCTCCTACGGACATCCAGAACGGATAGCAAGAACCAAATTTGGTACGTCGTCAATGGTATCCCCATAAAGTACTCTATTAGGGAACATGCTCTTCTCTCGAGATTATATTGTGAATATTACCCGAATGACTATGAGAAGAAGGATAGTAGGAACTTTGTGGCGAGACATTTTAAGAGGACGAATAAGTGCAAGTCCGAGATGTGCTTGCTAAGTTGGAAGATATGGCTACCGATAATGATAGGTTGAAGATGGTTGTTTTGTACTTCCTCTCAACGGTGATTTATGGAAGGTCAAAGATGATTAAAAGAAACATTGACCCGTTTCTTCTTAAGGTGGTGGATGATTTAGAATTTTTTAAAATCTTCCCGTGGGGACGTTTTACATTTGAGGACACTGTGAAAGAGGTGGAGCATTTAATGGATCGCTTCAGTTGTGAGGTGCGAGTGAGCTAGACATTTCCTGGTTTTGTATTGTCGTTGGAGGTAATATTTTAAATAAGCAGCAATAAATAGTTTAAATGGTTTAACTTGTTTGGTTCAACTACACCAAAAGCAATGAGATATGTATGACGTTCAGGATCCTGAGCTGAAGCAATAATAAGCAATCCGCCATAACAATTTTTTAGATGTGTTCCGTCCATAATAATCACTTGCCTCATGGATCTAAAACCTTCAATGCAAGCTCCTGATGAAAAAAACAGGTACCTGAACTTTTGGTCATCATCCACTTTCAAACGTGTCATTGTGTCCGGATTAACCTTTTCGAACATGTGCAAATACGATGGCAACATCGTATAACTTTCTTCTGGAGTTCCCTGCACATCACTAGCCACTTGTTTTCTCCCTCTCCAAGCTGTGGCGTATGAAACCTTAATACCCTTTCTTCTTTGAATCATACCTATGAGATCTTTTGGAAACGGTGTGTTGAATACACCAGGGTAATCCTCATGCAGAACAGATGCAACAAACAGTGTTATACCTTTTGTTTTGTTTTTGATTGTACTTGTACTTGTCCGAATGCATATATGCATTTTGTGGTATGTTCTAACTGAGAAGAAATCCGAATTCTTCAGCTTCGCAACTCGTAGCATCTATTTGCAACCTTTTTTACGACATTTGTACACTAATAATTTAGTTGTTGAAGACACTGTCTTAACTTCGAAACAATTTTGATGTACAGCCAACTCGACTAAATTTTGGACGTTCTGTTTACTTTCAAATTCTTGTCCTACCATCATATCAATATCATTTTCCCATTCAACATTTCCAACAACTATTCCCGTTGTATCCACATTTACTGCCATTATATCCACATCTAATACCGTTGTATCCACATCTAATATCGTTGTATCCACATCTGCTGTCGTTGTATCCACATCTACTGTCGTTGTAGCTTGTGTGATGTTAAAATCATCATACTGAACTAGCTCATTTATACCATATGTAAATCTAACGTCAGGGATAATATCCAAACCCCCATACTCATCCAGCTCATGATGTTCTGATGGATCGCATTCACTGTTAAGAGTACATATCATATCGTTAACTCTAACATCACTTGCAAGCTCCTCATTTGTAATATCATCTCTACTCTGACAATCGACTCTAGATCATTGCGCAAAAATATGGTTTTCTTCATCATTGTCGATCAACTCCAAATGCAAAACACTTCTACACTGATCTTTGTCAACATCCTTTAAATATCCAAATACATCATTATCATCAAAGATATATGATGGCCTCTTCGGACACACCACCAAAGGAATGTAACTCAACTTCGTTGTCGCTTTATCAACCCTAATCTTTATGCATATTTTATCAACCAGCATATCATATGTGACCTCATGCAAACTTCTCTTTATGGCTAAAGTATAAATGTGAACTTCTTTCCGATTCCAATGTAGGTTTTCTCCGTCATCTGAATAATATCCCCTATAATCAAAATGAATAATTGTGCTTCCTATATTATTTATTTTCGTCTGCAAAAAAAACTATTAAACATTAGTGCATATAATATCAGTGGTAATATGTACTAGTTGTACTATTGTACTAGTTGTACCAGTTGTACGAACCAGTTATACTATGTTCTAAACTACCGATTTATCTGATTTCATTTCGATTCTTCTCTAAAATCCATAGATTAGTCCTTAAAACAAGTTTAATAGGTACATATAAGCATGGGTTTTTCATATTTTGTGGGTTAAATATCTCAATGTTGTATACAAAAATTTCCAAATTAAAACCTTAAAAACGAAATCTACACGATCCACAAACTTCTACAACACAACAATAAAATCCTACATTTATACCTGCTAAACGAAGTCACGATCTGGTCCAGATCCGGTGTAGAAAAGCTACGCTCAAGAAGAAGAAGAAATCGCAAAGCGAGAGCAAGAAGAAGAATAAATCTATAAGAGAGAGAAAGAAGTTAATTTTTGCAACTACCGCGCAAGAAGAAGAAGAAAAAAAAAAGAAAGAGGGTCCCACTTCAGTTAATTGTCGCCAACCTCTTTTTATTTTTTTTTATTTTTTCTATTTAATTTATTATGTTATTAAATATTCTTATTTTATATGGGATTCATTAAGGATAATGTTGGGTTTTCATAAAAGAAGAATGAAAGTAGATTATGTAGAATAGAGAATACTAGATGACAATAAATATTTAAGTATAGGAGCATCTGAGCATTTGATCCATTTATAGTTAATACTCATCAAGGTTAAAACTAAGACCAATTATTATTTATGGACAAAGTTAACATAAACAAGATCTTGTTACTCTATTTATTTCCCTAGGCTTGATTCACATCATTCCATTTGATGATTAGATCTTAACTTTTTCTTCTTCTTTTTCCAGTAAAATCAAAACCAGTATAAGATATGTATAGTAATTTGGGTTGAAATTATATAGGTGATATAATAAATACAGTTAATCAAATATCTCTGTAAGTAAACAATGAAGAATTAATTAAGTTTCTTGTTTTTGAATACCTAGAGCTAACAAGGCCTCACTCACAAGTTCTTCTATTCTCTCTTGTTCGATTACGAAACCACTCTCGTTGAAGTTCTGTCCTAAGGCTACTCTACCACCAGTGCTACCGACGACAAGCGCAAGCTTTGAAGAGGAAGAAGTTAAATCCGAAGTATCAACGGCTTCTTCTGTAAGAGCTTGGATTGACGTAGACGACGTAGACGACGAAGACAAAGATGCTTCATTTCTAACCAGGAAGAAAGAAGTAAAGGCAGAAGATGAAGAAGAAATCATTCAAAACGGTGAAGACAATTCTATTAATGTAAAGGAAAATTAGTTTGTAAAGACTATTGTGACTTGTGATAATTGATAAATAATTATTATCAAAAACTGATATATTTAGTTTAATAATATCAAAAATAAATTTTGGTTCACTCGTTTTCAATAAACTTTTTTTTAGTTAAATACTGGAAAATAAACTCATCACGATCCGTCCATACATCTCATATTGGACTTGATGATGCTGTTTGTTTAACTACTTCTCATACTCTTTCGTCCATGGTATATATTATCAACGAAACATTTTAGAGCCAATAAACAAATTTTAATTATTATTTCTTGATACATATTGCATTGTTCATTAATCATAAATTATTTCTTGATACATTGATTTCTTATATAACACAAGAATATATAAGGAAGTCTTAGCTTTTTGGATCTTACTCTTTCCATGAAGACTAAAATACACAAAAGAACCGATCGATACTCACCAGTGGAACAATGCATCAAGCTTTTGTGATGGCTCATCAATGGCGTTGAACAGGCACAAGTTGAAGAGGTAATTTCTTGACAATGGTGAGATTACCAGCTTCTCCCATATCAATGTCTTCTCCACTTATCATTCCTTCAGGCAATCTCCAATCAAAGAAGTAAAGCAAATTCAACAGTACTAGTTCCACAGTAGCAATCGCCATTGGAATCCCAGGACAAATCCTCCTACCAGAACCAAACGGTAAGAGCTCAAAGTTTTGTCCCCTGAAATCTACGGAAGTTTTAGTAAACCTCTCAGGAATAAAATCTTCAGGATCGGTCCAGCGCTCGGGGTCACGTCCGATCGTCCATACGTTAAGTTGGATTTGCGTTTTTGGAGGAATATCGTAGCCTTGGATCTTTACGTGAGACATTGTTTCTCTTGGGAGCAAAAAAGGAAGTGCTGGGTGTAATCTAAATGTTTCCTTGATTATGAACTTCAAGTAATCAACTTTGTCAATGTCTTCTTCAGTGATTATATCCCTTTTGAGCCCGAGGGTGTTTCGGATCTCTTCTTGTGCTTTTTTCATCACTCTAGGGTTTCTAGCAAGCTCTGTCATCGCCCAAATCATGGTTATTGCGCCTGTATCTACCCCCGCGAGAAATATATCCTGATCAAGACATAAGTACTTAAACAAATATACATACGCATAGATTTGAAATCAAAAAGGGTCTTCATTGTTTTAAACACCAACTTTTACAGTTAAGGTTTTATTTGGAAGACTATACCTAGCTACTATAACAAAAGAAGTAAATCAAACGCAAACTAATTAACTATGGAGAACCAAGTGGTTTTGCCCTACTAGTTGACGTAAAAAAAGATCCACTTTACTACGCAAAATTCACATATGGAGACCATATATAGATTCCGAATTTTTTTCCCTTTTTTTCGAAAAAGAGAATAGAAATATGAAGCAAGATTTGAGCTCTTACCATGAGGACTCCCTTGATATTATCAATGTTGAGCTTGAAATAATTTTTATTTCCTTGTTTATCCATCATATGCAACAAGAGTGCAACAATATCCGCCGTAGAATCCACAGTTTTGCTTCCTGCTAAGTGATCATCAATCACATGTTGGTAAAAAGCATCAAGCTCTTCAAACACTTTGTTTATCTTCTTGTGTCCTCCAAACAACCAATCTAGGAATCTCCCAATTCCACCGGGGAACAAATCAGAGCAAGTGAAACTACCTAGAGCTAACACGGCCTCACTCACAAGTTCTTCTATTCCCTCTTGTTCGATTATGAAATCATTCTCGTTGAAGTTCTGTCCTAAGGCTACTCTACAAATGATGCTTGCGGTTATGGAGAAAAAAGTTTTGCTTAGATCCACAGGAGATTGCTTCAAAGCTGTTTGCGACATTTTCTTCACAATGAAATCCACTTCTTCCTCTCTGATATTCCTAAAAGATTGAACCTTTTTAAGGCTGAAAAGCTCGAGAACAGCGAGCTTTCGCATTTCTCGCCAATACTCGCCGTACTGCGCGAAGCTTATGTCTTTAAAACCGTAGGAGAGTTTACCCGTCGCGACCGTTCTTGGTCGGCTGCAGCATCCAAGGTCATGGGTTTTGAGAACTTCTTCAGCTGCTTCACTCGAGGAGATCACAACCACTGGAACAAACCCGAGACGAAGAAATACCACAGGTCCGTATTTGATGGAGAGATGATGGAAGAATCGGTGAGGCAATCCTGAGAATTGGTGTAAGTTTCCGATGATCGGTAGACTTGGAGGACTCGGAGGAAGATTCCATTTTGGGTCTTCTCTAATCTTTCTCATGAAACAGATTAATGACACAAAAGTAAGAAGCAATAAAACACAGAGAATGATAGCCATTTTCTTTTCTCTTCCTCTGTATTTTTTTTTTGAGAGATGAGCTTAGTTTAGTCTTGTATATAAGATAAGTGAAAGCAGTTGATGATGTTATCTTTCTAAATTAAGTGGTTGAGACATAAGTCATTATTTTTTTCGGGTTTAATATAGCAAATGCTATAAGAATGTGTCCAATCGAAATAGAGATTCTTCCATCTTCAAATTTTCGCCGACTTTGTTTGTGTGGATAACAAACGAAAACTAGTTTGGATTTTAGTATGATGATTTTTTTTTTAATTCGTTTTTTTCTGTATTAAGAAAAAATTTCTCTTGTAATCATAATTTAATATAAGTTTACAGAATTTTACATAACATGTGATATTAATAGTTCAACGATTCTTTTTTTTTTTGGTAAAAATAATAATTTTAATCATGGTTGAACACTATAGATGATGATTCGAAAGATTAGAAATTTAGAATATACATATCTTCTAATATCAAGATTAGTTTAAGTTGCGGTCCCCCACTTGAAAAAAATAATTGCGTTTAAATCTTTGACGACAAGTGAAATCAGTTGTAAGAAAAGAAACTAAATAATGTTAAATCCGTGTAGATTATCAGTAATTGTAGATTGTCAATTAGTTAATCTTATCTGATACCCGATTTTCATGTTGTTTGGTCGATTTTTGATTTATACTTTATACTCATCAAGGCTAAAGTGAATACTCTATTTATTTCCCTAGGCTATATTCTTCTTCTTTTGTTTTCAGTAAAAAACAAAACCAGTAAAAGATAGAGAAAACGGTCATTTAATTCCCTAAATATTTGTAATCAACATATTAATTTCCTAACTATCACAGGAGCAAATTAATTTCTCACGTTATCGTTGACTTAATTAATTAAAGCTTAATGAAAATCCACGTTTACAAAGATAACAGTTATGTTAATTGTGATTGATTAATGAGATATAAAAGGCGAAACAAACATAACAATCCCAAATCGAAAAGAAAAAAAAACTTAATCTTTGCCCATAATCGATTCCGGCTTCAACTCCGACATCCCCAAATCGCAAACATCAATTGCAGCCGGCGAAGAAGACATTGATGCTTCAATTGCAGCCGAAGATGAAGAAATTGCAGCCGGAGATGAAGAGAGATATTCTATAATAAATCAGCAGATGGAGAAACTTATGTCACTGGACTAGCAATTTCTAAGGTGAAATTTAGCTTCAGACATAGGTTTTAGCGGACTGCGAAAATGTCTTAATACATTCTGAATTTTGCAGCTTTTGGGTAGAGAAAAAGCTCGAAACTTTGATATGAAAGTTGATGACTTTTTTTGTTTGTTTTTAGGCTACGAAGAGAGCAAGAAGCTTTCTTCTTCTGCAACTGTAGTTGCTGATGAGCTAAGTTTTGTCTAATGATGGAAAATATTTGAAACTAGTTCCCATGGCTAATTGATGAAACATGAAGAAGAAGCATGTGTAAAAACCTTCTTTATATAGTGTTCAAAAGAGAAGCATTTGTATTATGACACAATCTTTTGAAATCAAACATTCTTACAAAGTATTTCAGAAGATTTATCCTCAAAGATTACAACATTCGAAAGAAGAGAGAAGACAACGGTTACACATTGAAGAACACAACAATAAAGATTCTAACAAAATACATCGATTTCAGAAAATTTCTCCAAACCTTCTTCGAAAGAAGACAAAGTTTTACACATTGAAGAACACATTAGAGGCAAAATCTTCTTCACCTTCAAGCTTCTTGTTCGATGGCCTTCTTTGCAGTTTCGAGGTCTTCATCAAGTAAAATGTCCCAATGGCCATCCCAAGTGATGAAGAACTCAGTGTCGTCGTGATACTTGACTCGGTGAACATCACCGGCCGGAGTGAATAGGTAATCGCCGTCAACGAGATCAGCTCTCTCCTTGCTTAGATTCCACACATTCTTTTTCCCCTTGATGACTACAAGGTCATGGCCGAATGTGTGGTGATGCGCAGGTTCTACGCTTCCTGCTTTGAACCTTACAATCGCCGACGTCGGCGTCTCCCTCAAGATCTTCATCGAGCTTCCAGGCATGATGTCCACTGGAGTGAACTCTCTATTCTTGCAGATCTAGAAGTTTCTGGGCAAGGATTATGCTTCTTCGTGTTCGGAGTTGAAGCCGGAATCGATTATGGGCAAAGATTATGTTTTTTTCTTTTCGATTTAGGGATTGTTATGTTTGTTTCGGCTTTTATATCTCATTAATCAATCACAATTAACGTCTCTGTTATCTTTGTAAACGTGGACTTTCATTAAATCTTAATTGATTAAGTCAACGATAACGTGAGAAATTAATTTGCACATGTGATAGTTGGGGAATTAATGTGTTGATTGCAAATACTTGGTGATTGCAAATACTTGGAGAATTAAATGACCGTTTTCCCGTAAAAGATATGCGTATTAATTTGGGTTGAAATTATATAGGTAAATACAGTAATCATAATATCTCTATAAGTAAACAATTAATGAAGAATTAAGTAAGTTTCTTGTTTTTGACAGTTCCTCTTGGGATTTTGCTCAGAACATTCGAGTCGACTTTCCTGTACAGCTTCCTCATTTTCCTCATCAACTTACCCGCCACTCTATCCACGTCATCCTCGTACATCTCATACATAACCGGCAAGGTTTGCATGCTTACAAACCCTGAACGGCACGACGTCGTCCATTAATTATATATTCTCCGTTAATTAATAGTAGTTAAATCTGCATAGTTGAGTATAACTTAATTCTTACCTATGAACAGAAGATTCACAAAGTTGAAATATGTCCCGATGATGGATAAGATATAAAGTGAGATCGTTGTCTGAAAATATTGTAACCAATATAAGGAAATTAATAATAATTAATCCAAAAATTATATAATTTGAAATGATTCAATAGCTTACGAGAAAAAAGAGTGGAGGATCTCTTCCACAAGCAATGTCAAGAAGCTTCGAGAGGATTTGGTTGAATCTAGCATGGAAGCTTCTTGCTAAATGTTTGAAAGAAGATTCGTCTAGTACCACTTCTGGTATTCTTGGCCTTTCCCTGCATTATATTATTGATTAAGAAATCTTGTAATTGTATATTTATGAACGAATCAAGAGATTGAAAAAGATTGATTGATTAAAGATATAATCATACCAATTGAGAAAATCAGAAGCAGTGGACCAAATGAAGAAAAGAAGCATGGATGTCATTGAAGCATGACAAACTAGGGTTATGAAATTGTATTCCACTACTTCCATTAAGAACCATAAGAGGCTCACTCCTATCACCAATGTTGCAGCTATTTTCGGCTCTCTCCATAACAAAATATCTGCAACTGTAATCACAAATGCTAATAGTTAAATTTCGTGTTTTTCTACAATATAATTTGTAGGAAACATGAATGACTATTCTAATGTATAAAAGATTAAGGCTCTACCATAGACACAAAACATTTGGTTTTAAAAGTATCACAAATTCTAAGCAAAAGAAGAGTTCCTAAATCATTTATGATCCTTTCTATAGTGGTATTTAGTAATTTTACATTTTTTGTGGTAATTTAAATGTGTATATATATATATATATAGATAATGTGGTATTTGAATAGAATTAACAGATATAAAACATGTATATTCACATACATATATACGCATAACGATTGAACCGATACAAAGTTTTAAAAAGAGAGAGATAAATACCTTTACCACCACCAAATATAGAGTGAATTGATCGTTGACGAGTGAAGAACGTAGTTGTGTTATGGTATGTTCTTTCGTCTTCAGAATCGGAAGATCCCGAATATATCGGCATGATTGGATGAAATTTTGCTAAGAGAAAGATGAATGCGGTAAAAAAAAAAAAGAGCGATTAAAATAAATGTGATGATGGATTATGTAAAATTGTTGTTTTTGATTTGGAGAAAATGGGAAATGCAACAAATATAAGGAAAGAGGTTCTAGGCTTGGGAACAAAGGTAAACCAACACACTCTTCAAGAAGCAAAGAATGGGAATGGTTTTGCCCTTCTTCCTCATCTTCATGTCTAAATAAACAATTCAACCCCTCACGTTCTATTATCATCTTGTATATGTTATAACCTTTTTTCCGATGTTATTTTTGGTGTGTAAATTTTCTGATTTTTATTTGAAAACAGTTGCAAAGAGATGAAATTTAAAAATTGTCTTCTACTTGCTAAAATTTTACTTTAACAAAGTAGTACAAGTCAGTAGATTTTGTGGACGAAGGAAATTAAATAAATTATTTAGATAATTAAATATAAGAAATTCAAAGTGAGAGTTTATAACTTTATATGGCGAAGACTATTTAAACCCTAAATTAGTTCTAAAGCCTAAAAGCAAAATGTTATCGATCGTATCTTCTTCTTCTTCTTCTTCACTCGTCAATTCAACCCTTAATTTCCACAATTCGCCGAATTCTCCGATCCCTGTTATGTCGGCGGCGTATGGATTTAAAACCCTGACGGAGAATTTCACCGTAAGGGTGCAGAAAGCAGAGAATCGAGAACTGAACGTGCCTCTGCTCTCACCCTTCACTATCGCTTCGTCACGGCTTGATTCAGTCAGTAACGTTGCCATTCGGATTGAGATTAGCGATGGGTGTGTCGGTTGGGGAGAAGCTCCGATTTTGCCGACGGTTACGGCGGAGGATCAGCTAACGGCTATGGTAAAAGCGCGGGAAGCTTGTGAGTTTCTGAGCGAGTTACCGGATTTGAAACTTGGTAATGTTCTTCATGAGATCGGAAGATTTCTCCCTGGTCATCAATTCGCCTCTGTAAGCTCAGACATCTGTGTAATTGTGATTTAAGCATTCTTGGTTTGCTAAAAACTTGATTTTTGAGCTTGAATTTAAGTTCAAGTTTGGGAATTTTGGGTTTACATTTGGCTGTAGGAAGAAAATAAGAAAATTTACTGAAATGGGTTTAGGTAAGAGCCGGGATGGAGATGGCTATGATTGATGCAGCAGCTAAGAGTGTAGGAATGCCATTGTGGAAACTATTTGGTGGAGCTTCAAATACTATTACCACCGACATTACAGTTCGGTTCTAACCTTAGCTCTTCCTGGTACATTTCCTTATTATTTTCTGTGTGTTTGCAAACAAATTCGTAAAGTTCCTACTTATTGAGAACTGCTCTAAAAGTAAAATAACTATGAGTCTTACTTAGATTATATGTGTTAACACTGCACTTAAAGGTTTCGGAGATGAAATTTTGAATTGTTTGTCGAATATTAATTTTGCTTGAAAACACTGGAAAACTAATAGAAGGAAAATTAGTTAAGCATGAAGGTTTGTGTGATTTTCACGGATGTGGGTCTAAAAGATGTTTGTGGTGGTCTATGCTCAGATTCCGATAGTTTCTCCGGTCGAAGCTTCGATTTTGGCTCTAAAGTATAGAAAACAAGGTTTTGAAACCTTAAAGCTCAAGGTGGGGAAGAATCTTAAGGCTGACATAGAAGTTCTCCAGGCTATACGTGCAGTCCACCCTACTTGTTCCTTCATTTTGGATGCCAATGAGGGTTATAAAACAGAGGAAGCTGTTGAAGTTCTCAAGAAGCTTCATGGTAAATTAAAGGTTTATGAATCATTTGTGGATCTTCTCTTATAGGTCTTGAACGCTAGAGGTTTTTAAAGGATTGGTTTTTTGGAAAACTCCCAGCCTGTTCAAACTGTTAGCCGACCTTTCTTTTCTCGGTCAAAACCTGAAGTGTTGTGATTGTTTTGCCCAGAAATGAAGGTTACACCGGTTCTCTTTGAACAACCCGTACGCAGAGACAATTGGGAAGGTCTCAGTCACGTGACTCGAAGTGCAAAGAACAGATTCGGAGTCTCTATTGCAGCAGATGAGAGTTGCAGAGACTTGACTGATCTCAAGAAAATCATAGAAGCTAGTTTAGCAGATGTTATTAACATCAAACTCGCCAAAACCGGAATCCTCGAGGCCCTTGAGGTGATTGAATTGGCTAGATCATCTGGAATAGAGCTTATGATAGGGGGAATGGTGGAGACTAGATTAGCAATGGGGTTCTCCGGCCACCTTGCTGCCGGCATTGGGGGTTTCAGGTATACTTAATATGTAAACACCTTGCTAATTTGATCATTATAATCCTAACAAGTTAAGATGTAATTTACAGATTCATCGACTTAGACACTCCACTTCTTCTGGCTGATGATCCTGTTCTATGTGGCTACAAAGGTAATAGTCTCTGTTTTCTTCATCTTGCATCTTTCCCTCTTTAAAAAACGTAAACTAAGTCGTCTTGCGAAACGCTTATCCTTAAACCATCAATTGAAATTTAAAATGAACAAAGTCTAATGCTGGTGGTTTTGTTGGCAGCATCGGGTGCTGTCTACGAGTTTACAGATGAAGGCGGTCACGGAGGATATCTTCAGTGGAATGATCTTGCTTAGTAAATTTCCTTCAGTCTACTGAGGCCCCTCAAGTATGTCGATCTCAAGTTTAATGTTGGTTTTGGGTTTGATGCGGCATTAGACCTTAGTCCTGAATTTTCAGTTTGTGTTAGGATGACTAAATCTAATCTACAAGATTTGTAACTTTTGCCCCGAAGAGTACCAAATAAATGTAAGAGATTCATCACATCGATCTGATTGATTTGTGTCTGAAACACATACATACACAAAACATGTCTAATTTACAGAGCTTATAAATCACAATAAGTTGTCTCTGTTTCGATTTCTCCCATTTTCATGACAAATTACTTGGCAGAAAATCAGATGTGGGCAAATGCTGTGAACTACTTTAACCTGCGGCTGTTGAAATTTCTTCATTGGTTATTGGGGAATTTTCACTAGCAGAGACGTGAAAGGTGAAATTTTCCTACTGCGCCCATACATACAAACTTGATGAGAATATGACTCCCCTTTTATGAGAATATGACTCCCCTTGGCGCGTAACCATTGACAAACTTGATGATCACATCACATGACACATCAAAATTGCAACGTAAACAGTGAGTTTCATATGAAAGATCTGGGAACATTACACTACTTCCTCGGTATCCAAGCAACTTCTCACCCATCAAACTCAATCAATCAAAATATGCTGAAAAAATTCTTTATCAAGCCTCAATGAACTCTTGCAACTCCATGACAACACCACAACCTTCTCATCTGGTTTCAGCTCAAGGTGACTCTGATTTTATCTCTGAACCTATATTTTTAAGAAGCATTGCCGGCAAGCTACAATACTTGACGTTGACACGACCATATATCCAATTTGCTGTGAACTTTGTATGCCAACGAATGCACGCACCAATATTCTCAGACTTCACTTATCTGAAACGGATTCTCCGATATATCAAGGGCACATCATCCTTTGGGATCAATCTGGTCAAGCCCAATTCTCTAACGCTCTCAGCCTATAATGATTCATATTGGGCTGGGTGCAAAGAAAACAAGGCGTTCAATTACTAGTTTCTGCACATACTTGGGGTATAATATTGTCTCATGGTGTGCTAAGAAACAAAATACAGTCTCCAGGTCCTCAACAGAAGCTGAATACAGGGGGACCCTTGCTTCAACAGCTGCAGAGATTACTTGGCTTTCCTTTATCCTACGCGATCTCAGAGTTCAACAGAGTGGTCTTGTTCTTCTACAATGTGACAGTCTCTTTGCTGTTCATCTTACAACAAACCCGGTATTACACTGCCGCTCAAAGCACTTTGAACTCGATTTTCATTACATTCGAGAACGTGTAGTAGCTATGGGTGTTATCGAGACCAGACACATCCCTACAAATCTTCAAGTTGCCGACATATTTACTAAGCCACTACCTCAAAGAGCATTTGAACATCTCAGAGACAAACTTGGTGTTGGACCAAGCCCCACCACCAGTTTGAGGAGGAATATTAGCGCAAGCCCAATATCAAAGATAGGCCCAATTCTCATCAATGATCGACACAGCCCAAGTCACTCACCTTCAGCTAAAGAAGAAGACAAAAATGAGTCATCCATCATCTTCAACTTTCGTTGCCATTGCAGCGCCTCAGTCAAATAGCAGAGAATCGAGGGATCAATTTCTATTATACTCACTTCATTCAAAGTCATTTCTATTTTACTATACTCATTTCTATTTTACTGCTATATGGACCCCACATCAATTTTTAAAACTAAATCCGATAAACTACCATTCCTTCATCACACATATCCCACATGCATATCCATCCCTTCTAATAAAATAATAATTAAAAAATAAAATTAAATAAGTCACAAACAGTAGGACCTACACGTAACCACATCATATTATTCTACATTAACAACCGAGTACTACTGATATAACTAGTATTAGTAAGAAAACATGTATTAATAATATAACTGATATTACTAAAAATATTTCTAATGTTAAATTTTTATTATTTTCAGGATACAAAAATGAATTAAGGAAGGAAGATGAAGTAGTATGGATTAGGAGTGGCCATTCGGTAAAACGGTACGGTTTGGTTAGGAAAATTTGAGATTCGGAAAATTCAATAATATGAATATTAGCTCCAAATAAAAATCAAACTTAATTCAGTTCGGTTCGATATTTTCTAACAAATAAACCAAATAAATTAATGTTATTTTGGGTTATTTCGAGTTATTCGGTTGTTTCGGATTATTCGGTTATTCTAGTTATGAAGATTTTTTTGTAATTGAGTTATTTGATTATTTTGGGTTATTTAGATTATGAGATAAATATTTGATTATTTTCTTAAATTTTTTAACACAATTTAATTTAATTATGCAATTATATTTTTACTTAACGTAACTAAAAATTCAACTTTGTAAAATGTTAAAAATTATCAAAACATTATTATGAATTCTAAAACAAAACAAATCTTTAAAAAACAAAATTAAATAAAATTTCAGATTTTTTTCCGCAAAATAAAATTTGCATATTTATTGGTTTTAAATAAACTAAAATTAAAAATCCTAAATTATATTTTAAATTTTAAATTCAGTTTACAGATTAACCAATCGGTAAATTACCATTCGGTTCGGTAATTTTGCCCACTCCTAGTATGGATTTTAAGAGAAGCTGTTCATCACGCGCTTTTGATGAAAAAATCGTGTGAAGAGGTCACTTATACGTTATAATTTATGTGTTGGTTTA
Organism: Boechera divaricarpa; assembly: GCA_026770425.1. NCBI lineage: Eukaryota > Viridiplantae > Streptophyta > Magnoliopsida > Brassicales > Brassicaceae > Boechera > Boechera divaricarpa. Next base: position 8,730,720 of record CM049184.1, read on the forward strand.
ATCTCTTTGTATTTTGTTATGAAAACTCTGTATTATCACTTGTTTGTCTAAGGTTAACATGAGTACAACCAGGTATTACTGATACAACTATATATTGAAATACAACTAGATATTACTGATACAACTATATATTGAAATACAACTGGATATTACTAATACAACTATTACAAAGGTATCTTATACTCATATGGTTATTTTAAAGGTATATTACACTCATACTGATATATAGGGTTAATGAAACCACTATTATCGATGTAATTATTATATCTAATTTATTACAAAAAATTAAAAATGTCTTGTTGTGATCTTAAAATATTTTAGACATGTATGGGTATTTCCTAAATATTTAGATTATAATGTGAATCACAGAAAATTTGTAATTTGACAAATATTTTTCTATGAAAGTTTACTAACTTTAATTTATTTACCTATTGTAAACTGTACAACTAGAAAAAAAAATGCATAAAATTACTCATACAACTAGTTAGACTTTAAAACAACAATTTTACAATTATGTGTAAGTGGATATTACTGTAAAACTGAGTACAATTACGGTGTGAATGCATATATTTAATAATATTTTATTGTAGTGTAAACGCATGTATTTAATAATATTTTATTATTTTAATAATATTTTAATATTTTAATAATATTTAAATATTTTTAAATATATTTTTTTAGTTTCTAGTTTAATAATATTTTAATTTTTAATTTAATAATATTTTAATATTTTTTTATTATATTATATTTGGTAAATTTTTTTTAATTTAATCTAATAATCAAACGAGTAATACACAGTAATGCATCATAAAAAAAAGATTGAAATTAGATGACAAACTAAACATAACACACTAAACATATAATCTTGATACTTGAGTTTAAGGTTTCATATTTTTAAAAAATACACATTACACACTAAATATATAACAAACACAAACAAGCAATCAAAACTAGATGACAAACAAAGAAGCATTGTGTTTAACTTAACAAAGCAATTCCAATTCCACTCCTTTGCAACCCTTCTTTTTGCTTGCAACTTAACAAATTGTTTGCTACGAGCTAATCGGATTGGTCTTTCCATGAAATCATTCGTCCCGCCAACACTCTCACGAGGGCTCATTATTATTCTCTTCACAGCCACTTCTTTGCCTTCCAACATTCCTCTATACCTTCGAAGCACATAATCAAGAAAGATCTACTATGATTGTGATTAGAACGAAGTTTCAGTCAGAGACCGATAACCATGCAATAGTCAATCCTCAGAGATCAAATTTAATCCATCTAAGTCAAATTTAATAACTCAAGTCCAAGAATTCCCCATCTAAGTATCTAACTCAAGTCAAAACGACACGATTGAACTCTGCATTGCTCTTCCATGAACAAAACATATAAGAAAGGAAACACATACAAGTATCAGACTTTTTGCTAAAACACAACGTACCTTCTCCCGGTTGCAAAGAAGCTCCAGAACTCGAAATCCAACTGCATACCCAGCATCCTCTAGTCTAAGAGCCATCGTTATCAAAAAAGAAAATAAATTGTTGGAGGATGGAATGTGAATGATTCAGAATAAGAAAATGAAATCTTATGTTATTCTTAGTAACAAATCAGCTCACCTCAACTATATTGTCAACCTGGGTTTCGATTTTGGTTTCACAGGGGAGTTAGAGGAATTTATGGAGCATGATCCAATTTGGGGTTGGCTGATCCGAATTGAGTAGATCTACCCAAGTAGATCTTGGTATAGGTCGTAAATAACTTAAAAGGGATTGGACAATTTTTTCTTTTATACATTTTGTACTTTCAAAAAAATACGGTTCCGTAAACGGTTAACCGAAAATCTGATTACGCTGAACAAGTTTGTTTTGGGTTTAATCGGTTTTATCTCTACTCGGATCACTAAACCCACGTTACTGAGCTCGACGTGAAACACTGAAAGTTTAACTTATTTATACAAGAGAAAAGTTTGTTTTTTTCCGGGATTTTGTTTCTCCATTTTCTTACCAAATATCAGAATTGGACTTCCATTTCTCCATTTTCTCCATCTTTTTATAGGTCCAATTTTTGTTGTTAACAGTTAAGTTATTGAATCAAATGACTCATTCCATCGATCCCAAACCTCAACAAAACAAACCTTAGATCTCAAATTCTCGATCCCCTTTCACTCTCTCGAAACCAAACGCTCGAATCGATTTCACCAAGTCGTCACCAACTCTTGAATCAATTTCAGGTAACGCTCGTCTTCGTCTTCTTCTTCTTTTTTCTTTTTCGTAGTGTTCTCAAAATATGATTGTTTGGATTTTAGATCAATCAATTCGCAAAGTGTTCTCAGAATTCCATCTTCTTCTTCTTCTTTCTTCTTCTTCTTGTTAACAATGGTATTTTTACTTGGAGTCGCGTTTCTGAGATCTCGTGGAATCGAATTAGAATTTAGGGTTACGCTTTTGTGGTTTTTTTTTTTAATTGTTGTCGTTTTGATTGTGTATTTCTTCGTTCATTCTGATCAGAGATAAATTGAGTCTATGGTTGGTTGGTTTGTGTGGTTAAACTTACGGAGTTTAGATTTGGTGGTGTACTAGGAGTTTAGACATTGCAAAAATTTCTAAATTAATTGAATCTAAATTATTCTTTCTTTTGTCATCGTTATAGGTTCTTGAACTCAATTTTGGGTTTGCAAAGCGAAGAAGATGAAGAATAAAGAAGAAGCAAAAGCGAAGAAGAAGGATCAAATGCTCATATAGTCTTAAACCTAATTTTTTATTCTTCTAAGTCTCACAAATTCTACATAGTCTTCATCTTTACAACATTTATGAAAACCCGAAAATACCCTTCAATCAGAATTTGAAATAATCAAAATTTATACTCGTGTCGGTACAACTAAAATACTAGTATTACTAGTAATCAGTTGTACCAGTTGTACTAGTAATACTAGTAATCAGTTGTACCAGTTGTACTAGTAATACTAGTAGTATTACTAGTAATCTCTCCACTCGAACCCAGGACGCCCGCCACAGTAATCTCGGATCTGAACCATCTGAGCTGCTGTGTTTTGTTGGTATTACTCTCAGATAAAACTATATAACCCCATTTGGTCGAATTTCAAAGTTCATTAAGGGTAAAAAAAGTAATTTTATCTTTTTTTATTAAAAAAAAAAAAGACTATTTGAGAATAAACCTTGAAATTTAAGACTATTTGAGCAATTGATCTGAAGAAGAAGGAGAAGAAAAAGTTGTCGAAGAAGAAGAGTCAACAAGAAGGAAGCAAAGTCAACAGACTAAGAAGTTAGACTTTGTGTGTTTTTGTTTAAGGAGACCATTGGACCATTGAATTAATTAGGTCCAATGAGTAAGTGTGTTGTGTTAGTTAATATCTAACTAAAAAATATTTTGTAATTGGGTTATTTCGCTTTTGTCGGTTTTATTTTTTTGTAATTGGATTATTTCAGTTTTTTGTAATTCGGTTATTTTGAAATATTTATGTAATTCGGTTTAATTCGGGTTAACTGAACAATCCGATAACTGAACCGACCCAAACCGAATCTTAATTCGGTTCAATTCAGCATATTTTTCTCCAACCGAACAATCCAAACTAGCACAAACAGAAAAAAAAGAGATTAACAGTTTTATTAGCGATAAATGAAATGATAAGACAGGGTACGAGATTTGATATTGAATCTTTTTTAAAAAGGCAAATTAATTATGATTAAAATTTCAGTCTTTTCTTCACTTGACAACACACATTTGATCCAAAAGTCGTTAACTTAAATCCGAAATTAAGCCTCAAACGCGAAGGCTATTGAATACCAAAATGTCAGAACTATGCAAGTACCTGCGACTCTGCGAGACGAATCTATGTAATGTCCGTTACAGATTCATCTCTTCGAACCAAAGCCTTCTTCTCCTCTCAGACATTGATCTTCCCAGTGACCCTTCAGCAGTCACCTATGGTGCCGCGATCTCTTTGGGAAGGAAATGAATAATTGGGAGATAAGTAGGTTTCAACTCCTTATAATATGGCCCAAATATCAGATTTTCGCAATTTCTCCAGAAAAAAAAAATCAGAATTGATATTGAAGAAGGTCATAATGAGTATATATATAGTTGCACTTTATACTGTTGTAGTCTATAACAATTTGAAATTACTATGTTTGCTGAAAATAACAATCAGCATTAATTGTGTAACAAAAATTACTATGTTTTGAATTTATTTCATTTATTTGTAACTAAAAAAATTTGCTTTTGTTATAAAAATTTACCACGTAAATATTTTTTGTCAACTATCTAATTGTTTATATTTACGTTATTGTATAATTCGTTGTAAAAGAAAAGTTAACTAAATTTTTTTTTCATTAATTATGTCATTTAAGTTTAGTTTTAATATTATTATTTTTAGATGATGTGGACACCTCAAGGAGAGAAAACACTCCATTATTTATTTGATTATTATTATTTGTGGAAACTTTTGGGGAGAAATCTTCACAAGTAAAGCCAAATATTATTCTTCACATGAGATTTACTAATAAAGAAGATAAACCTTGACGAGTGGCTTTGCGCTCCTTCTCCATGGAAACATTCAAGGACATATGTGTTTGTCCTCCTTTTCGGGAAACTCGAAGAATAGCTTGTTTCAACGGAGATAGACTCTCTTTGTTACAACAAGATGAAGAATCAATGGAGATTGAGGTGTGGGCGACATGGACCATATTACATAAAAGTGTGATGAGAACATTACAGCTTATGACATTGACATTGTTTATTAGACAACCACAAAATGGAAAATTACAAAGAAGAAACACCTGACAAACTAGTTACCGGAGTACAAACTTGACGAAACCGCGAGAGAGATAGTCTTAACGAGATATAATAAACCACTCGTGTTTGTATGAAGTGAAGATATGTCCGATCACTAATCCACAAAACACACCCGGTCCAAATGCTATCGCGGCTGCTATCCAATTCATCACTGGCTCTTCCGCTTCTGACAAAGATTCCTCGGGTTGCTGTGATGTAGGAACAGGGACATGATGTCTTTCTCTACAAATTTCCTCAAGGCCGTAGAGTCCAGGATTCCCCATGAATGAAGAACAATTTTGACTTCCAAACTGTGTGCTCCGTGGCACCAATCCTTCAAGATGATTATGGGAGAAGTTGATGTTGGATAGAAACGTGAGTTTTTCCAGACTTTGAGGAATTTCACCTGATAAGTTATTTCGCGATAGGTCTAATGTCTCGAGCTTTATAATATTTGCCAAGGATGGTGGAATTGATCTTGTGAATGTGTTGCCTGATAAGTTGAGAAGACGCAGTTCGCTTAACAAACCAATGGATTTAGGGATATGTCCAGAGAATCGGTTTCCAGAAAAATCAATGGCTTTGAAGCCAAGAAAGATCCGATCAAAATACGTGTCTACTCCTTTGTACACCAAATCCATCGAGTCTTGCACAAGGGAAACATATTCCATATAGTTCATATCTCGTCTATTGTAACCACTCGGTTCACTCCACACCAATGACATTGCATGCCAATTGGCAAAATAGTCTTGTGGTAATGATCCAACGAAGTTGTTATGGGATATGTCGATGATCTGCATGCCTGGAAACCCTATATAGGCAGAGGGGCTATAGACTAGACCATAGAATGCATTTGATCGGAGCAGAAGAACCTTTAAGGATTGGAGAGAGCCCAACCAAAATGGAAATATATCCATGATCTTGTTTCCTCTCACGTTCAGAAATCGCAAATCTGTACAATTGATCAAGGATTTTGGAAGCTTTTCCACCAAATTGTTGCGGCTGACATCAAGTGATTGTAACAAATAGTGATTGTACTCTGAGGAGGAGGACATACGGAAGCGGCATAAATTTGGCAGAAATCCACTTAGACTGTTGTTTCTCAGATTTAACGTTATAAGATTGAAACTCTCCAAACATTTAGGAATGGAACCAGAGAAATAGTTGTTGGAAAAATCTAAGATCTGTACATCTCTATAATTGCAGATCCATTGGGGAAATGGTCATTGGAATGAATTTGAACCAAGATACAACTCAAATAATGATGCTCCATCGGCAATTTCTACTGATTTGCCCAAACTGCTCAAAGAATTATGAGAAAGCAGTACATAATTCAATTTTGAGGATCTCCATAAAAATTGAGGTACTTGACCTTCCAACCTGTTGTAGGAAAGATCAAGCACATCGAGGTTGACTAATTTAGATATAGATTCTGGGATTAGCCCATCAAAATTGTTGTCGTTAACATCTAACCCTTCAAGCTTAGATGATGAAGAGATATTACCAAAATCAATAGGTCCCTCGAATTGGTTATGGCTTATATCAATATCGACTAATGAAGGAAACATGAGCAAGAATGAGGGGAAAAAGTCCGAAAAATGAGGATTTGAAGTGATTGGATGAGAGGTCTATATCGGACAAGCTGGTTAAATTGGCTAATACTATCTCCCCACCAGTGAATTGATTTCCACGGAGGCTCAAACTAGAAAGCTCCGTTAAGTTGGCAAATGAAGTAGGAAAATTACCTCTCAACTTATTACCCGAAAGATCAAGAGATGTGAGATGAGAAAGATTTCCAATTGAAGAAGGAATCTCCCCTTGGAGACCGCAATTTGAAAGATCTAGCTCACGAAGATGTTGGAGTTTAAGAAGACTACTGATAGATTTCAAAGAGGTGATACCAGAGGCAGAGAGACGAATATGAGAAAGCTTTGTTAAGTTTGCAAATGAGGTAGGAATATTACCTCTCAACTTATTACCCGAAATATTTATTTCTCTTAGTTGGTTTAGGTTACCGATTGAAGCCGGAACTTCACCAACTAATTGATTACCAGTAAGATTAAGAGATGTGAGATGATAAAGATTTCCAATTGAAGAAGGAATCTCCCCTTGGAGATCGCAATTTGAAAGATCTAAGTTACGAAGATGTTGGAGTTTAAAAAGACTACTGCCAGATTTCAAAGAAGCGTTACCAATAGCATAGGGATAGAGTTGTAGTGATATCACCTCTCCCAAGATACTATCACACGTGACACCCTCCCAAGAACAGCAGTCAACGCTCTTGTTCCATGAATTTGTTGGTAGTACATGGAACTCCTTTTCTAGCTCCAAAAGAGCATCTCTTTGGTCGCAGCGGCACAAGGACGGTGTAGGAGAAGCAAAGGTGTTTGGTAAGGAAAAAAAGCAAAAGAAAAAATAGATGGTAAGAAAGCAATACGATTGGCTTCGAATCATTGCCTCTCAATTTGTTTTTGGGAAAGAAAGATAATTTGTTTGTTGAATGGCAAGTGATGGGCATAACTCACTTCTCTTTATAAAGAATATTCTCGGGTAAGGAGTTTGACTTGGCAAGTCTTTCTTTGACTGAATTAAAGGAGGAATAATTTAATTTGTGGACACCAACCAAGAAACTTACATATGAAAACACGTTGGGTCATGTGGTTGAGGTGGAATCAGACGGGTAAACTCCAAAAATTGAGAAGTTGGTATAAGAAAAATATTTATAAGTTTTTTAATTTTAATAATTAAATTGACAAAATTAAAGATTTGAACGTAAATTTTTTTTTTTTTTGGTAAAAATTTGAACGTGATTTACTATATAAACCTCCTATATGCATGCTCTCGATAAGGCATATGGTTAAGGAAACTGAAGAGCTTATAGCAGAGATGGATGATAATAATCTGCTCTCACAAGAATGTAAATAGAAGAAGAAATGCTCGCGAAATCATATGATCATATGAGTTCTGAAGCCAACATTGATGCCTATGGTGAGCGTAGATATTTATCAGAAGCGTTAAAGTAAGCGATCTGAAGAGCTTATAGTAGAGATTGAAGAATATTTCAAAAGGTTTCATGTTGCAGGAAATATGAGTTCTGAAGGCTATGCAGCCAACATTGATGGAGATGGTGAGCGTGGATATATACCAGAGGCCGAGAGAGTATTTATCTGCTGCCAAGATTAATTGAATAAGAGAACAGTTATTTTTGAGTACAACGTAATGATCAAAGCGTATGGAATTGGGAAAAACTGTGAAAAGGTGTGTGAATTATTTGAGAGCATGATGAGTTATGGGGTCACACCGGACAAGTGTACATATAATACTCTCGTCCAGATCCTTGCGAACTCTGACATGCCTCATAAGTGTACATGTGAGCGATTGCATACCTTACTGTGCTGTGATATCGAGCTTTGTCAAACTGGGTCAGCTCAATAATGGCAGAAGAAATGTATAAGGAGATGGTTGAGTACTATATCGAACATGAAACTGATATAGTATAACAGACAACAACATCATGTTCGATATAGTACTCAACCTCTACACAAGCTTGATTAGAGTACCCGACTCTTATCAAGCTCTACGCTAAAGGTACTTAGATGAAACTGAAGCAATATACAGAAAGCTTTTGGAAGTTTTACCACCAAATTGTTGCGGCTGACATCAAGTGATCGTAGCTGAGAGCCATTGATGCATAAATCTGGTAGAAATCCACTTAAACTGTTGTTTCTCAGATTTAACGTTATAAGATAAGTGAAATTCTTCAAACATTGAGGAATTGAGCCAGTGTGTGGGACATATCTAAGAAGGATAAATCTCTGAAGTTGCAGATTGAGGAAGGATAGAGGAAAATTGCAGTCAAACGACCTTTGATAGAGGAAAAAGCTATAGAAATACAAAAGCGATGGCAAGAAACGTACAAACGAAAAGACAAATTGAGCAATAGACAAAAGGAGACACAGCAAACATGTATGTCCAAGTAATGTCGTGAGAAATGGGTTTGGAATTAATCGGTTATTCGGGTCATGTGGTTGAGACGGAGTCTTCAGTCTTCACCCGTCCTATTTTATTTGTGATGAAAATTTTTAGTCCCCAACTAAGTGTTCGACGAAACGTCTAAGTTACGGAGGATGTTGAAGAGGCATTTGATGTAAGACATGAACTGTTAGAAATTAGAATACATGTTTTCTTCATTATGTAAACTTAAGTTAAAATACGTTATAAAGATAAACTATTACTCTTCGATCATTCGTAGTGCCTGCGAAATTATATCCATTGCGACTTGATATAAATCTAATGAAGTTTTATTGATGGGTTTGTTGATAAGAGAACTAAAGATGAGTGATTTTGTGGAAACGGAAAGGTTGGTAAAGTGCACGCCAAATGTTCGACGAAATGCCTGACTTACAAGTATGTAAACCCAAGTTTAGAAGAACACGATGCCCAAATAGATTTCAGGCTCGTCGACTTACCAACTATCAGTTCATTAGAATTCCTACATCTCATGATACAAAAGGTTCAGTTATTATAGATTAAGAAGATATAACCATGTTTCTGAAATGCAGGAAGTCCGTCTAGCAATCGAATACATCATAATCAATTTATGTTTACAAATACAATGCTCTGTCTTCTTTATTATCTATGTATGCACATGGACATACAATTGAAATGTTAGATTTTGTTCATTGCAAGTGTTGTGTGGTCTTTGGATAATGATGTTTAGTTTCACCAAAACCAGAAGTCATTTTCAATAACATCTCTATAGTATCATAGTTAATTTTAACATACACGGTAGAAGATCAACAACAGAGCTTATGAACACTAACCAACACTCATATATCTTGAACCGGAATAAGACTTGAAACATGCACATAGCTACAAATAAATGGGTCACGGTAGCCAAACGTTCCATGTCGTCCTGTCTCAATTTGTTTTCTAATCCCACCTTCATCAATTTCGTAAAGAGTGATGCAAGTATATCCACCTATCATCTTCTTCTACTTCTCCCTCACACCATTCCATGATATTTCTTTTCTTGCCAATGGAGTAACACGGATGAGCCATATCACCATTGAACTGTAACGCTGGAATATTAGGGCTAGTGACATTGAAATATTTGATAAACGAAACAACCCTATCACTCAACTTGTTTGTCACCCACACTGCAGAGTTTATTTTTTTGTCAACCATTTCCAGACTTTACTGTAGTCTCTCACTAAAATAATTATTCTGGGTGTATTTAAGTTTATTAATAAATATATTTTGAAAAACAAAAACAAATACTAGACCGCAGTTGATAATGGAAGAGTTTTAATTAATTAACTAAAGAAAAAGTCAAAATGAATTTGCTTTTCCTGGGGTGGGAAAAGAGTAAAAATTGGTAGGTGTGGTGGTGGTGAGTGGTGACTGGTGACTGGCGTGAAAAAATTTCTGATGTAGATTTCTGGTAAAGTTCCAATTAAATAATTGGACTATCTATTTTGTTTTAATTGTATCGAAATTGTCAATAGCCACAGATTTATTATACAATAATTTATTTAAATTTATATTGGAAAAGGTAGTTTTTATAAACCGGTTTTCTTTAAAAAACCAGCACAATCTACAAAATAATTTTATTTAAAAACGTGTTTCTCTTTTTATATTTACTATCAAACATGCAGCAAGATAATTGAATAGCTTAAAATTATTTGCAATGGATTGTAATTTAGTTAGATAATTTTCTGGTTTTAAAGTGTTATGGATTTGTAGATTTTAAACTTTCTTAAAAGCCAAAAGGAAGTTTTAAAATTTTCTTATAAAAGTGGTTTTCTAATGTTTTTGTATTGATTAATAAATTTTTTTTAAAGGTTTTGATTAATAAAACTGAGATTATTGTTTATACTTTTCTTTTATTTTCTGCATTCTTTCTACAAATCAACCACTAAAAACCACTATATTTTTCTTTCTTCTAAAAGTTAAGAGAAGAAATAATATTACGTTTCTGCCTAATTATATTTACTTTACACCTTATATATGTATATATTACATGACATATTTTATACGCTTGAACTATTAAACATTTATATAATATATATTTTACCTATAAGAAGAGCAATAATAACAACGGAAATTACTCACTAGGCGTGAGGATCTTAAAGCTATCACGATCGATGCTTTGGACCCACTTTCTCTTATTTCATTTACTCTTTCAATACTATTTTTTAGCCTTGTTTCTCTGTGATCTTATCATACTTCCGTTGTTACAAATAAATGTCATCTCCATTTTCTAGTTTTTGAAGAAAAATAGTGACATCAAACCTCAAAGAGGAAGACACATGTATGTATGAGCTTCAGCAACAACCAACCAACCAATGTGTGAACATATTTTACCAAACATTCCATGTTCTCCTTTTAGTTTTATGTTTCCACAAGTGGTCTTGGGTTATGACATATCAATCTAATATCACTAGTCTCTATCTAGGATATATTACTTATATACATATTTTCTTTTTATTGTCATTCTTATATATGATTTCTACCAAACAAACCGATCAACGATATGTATAAAATTTATAAATTTATTTCATTCATGATCAAGGATAGATCTGATTGTTTGTTTGTATTTACATTGTAATATTATATTCATCCAAAAGCAAACCTAATCCAAAAGTTGTTGTGCTCCCATAGTTTTGCAATTTTTTCATGAACAATCGTTTTGCATGGGATGTACTCTTGGTCGTTTAGATGTTCATCTTCGGCTTGTAGATTTTACGATTGTTATTAATGTCATTTTGCAAAATCTTGTTACCACAGAAAATACAACAGCTAATCTTTCAATATAAATGCTTCACTAAGGAGAATATGATCTTTTCATTAAATTTACTATAATTGTGCCGAAAGAAAAAAAAAAAAAAAAAAGAAGAATGTTCAATGAGTGATTGGGGCAATGATTATTCACACGATCCCTAAACGCACGCTCATCTCAAGATCATCATTTTGTATATAGATATTAATTGACTTTATGTTGTTTTACTTTTAGGTGTATACATTTACAAACGCATTTCTCCATCATATATTGGGACGTTAAAGAGACGGCAACAAATATTGGGACGACACAAGTACCATCACCGAAAGTCCTCTGCGCCTCTTTCGCCTCCTAAGTCTTCACACTTCGACCCCACTTTTTTTTCTTTTTCTTTTGTTAAATTCCTTTTAATATGTAATTAGAAATTTTAAATAAAGTTGCATCCATAGTCTGGTAGAAATAACATAATCTGAGAAACCTACATTGATATAAAAGCAATGCACTCTATTAACAACTACACCAAATATATTCTACCAAACTATTAGATTATAATTATGTTCTTTAATGCTAAATTAAATTGAAAACAAAAATCGAAAAAAAGAAACAAATCAGAGGCCGCACTAAGCAAGTTCATAATAGTTTGAAAATTATTTTAAATCCATATATATATTTGTTAATAAAAATATAGAAAATACTAATAAAGTAGAACAAAAATAAGAGCAAGCATTTAACTTTCTCACTCTATAAATACAAGGAGATTACACATACAAAAACCACAACACACCAAAACACACTTCTATAAACTCAAAACAAACAAAAGAAGAAGAAGAAAATTGGTGATGATGAAGGCCACATGGGTTTCCGTTTTTGCCCTCGCGGCGATCCTCCTAGTGATCCTACTCCCCGCGGCTGAAGCCGTGACATGCTCGCCAATGCAACTAAGCCCATGTGCAGCGGCGATAACGTCGTCTTCTCCACCATCGGCGTTGTGCTGTGCAAAGCTAAAGGAGCAGAAGCCATGCCTATGTGGTTACATGAGAAACCCAAGCCTCCGCCGCTTCGTCAGCTCTCCCAACGCTCGTAAAGTCTCTAACCGTTGCAGACTCCCCATCCCAAGATGTTGAATAAGCAAAGAAGCCTTTGCTGTTTATGTTCTATATATGTTTGAATTTTACTTTTGGTGTGTGTTTAAGGATGTTATTAATGATCTCTAAGTAGTAGAGTTGAGTAAGTGGTACTCTTGCGAATAGCAATGTGTGGTGATGCTTGTATGCATCTTATATCAATTGTTGCTATCTTATTCTGGTTGTTGTTGATATATGATGGTGTAATAATTAATAAAAGAAAATATATTTCATAAACACAAAAGAATCAATTATGGGTAAATGAACATCACTGTACAAAAGAACACACCATCTTGTCTGGTCTGAGACACAAACTCCAACTAGTACTCACAAGAGAAAATCTAGGATTTCGACTGGTTTCACTGCACTTGCTTCTTTGTCAGTTCGTCGTCGTGATCTATGCTTACTACTTTTCTCCCCATTATTCTTCTTCGGCTTCTTCTCTTTTCTCGAACTCTGTTCTTTGATCCCTGAATTAAGACTTCTCTCGTGGCTGTCTTTTTCTCTTTCCTTCTTCTTCCCTTTCCCCATTAGAGCTGTCTGGATTGCACGAGACAGAGGTTCATCATTATTACTAGCGTCTGGCTCTGTCTTCAATTCATCTCTTTCGTCCAGTTGCACCACTACAGGTCTCGGTTTTGATTGGTTCATCTTTTTCTTGAGGTGAAATGAGTCCGCGGATATCTCATTTGCTGGTGGGTATTCGTTTAGCGTGTTGTTGTTGTTGCCATTGCTATCATTGTGGTCGTCGCTCTTCTGAGAGGAAAGGTAGTACAGGCCATGGCGTTGTCTGTGTTCCGCAAGTAAGGATGCGGATTCCGGCGGATGAGATGAAGATGATGAGGCTTCTTGTTGATCACTGATTCTAAGTTTAGCAACAGAGAAGCTGATTTTTTCTAAGGACGAGAACGAATTTGAATTTGAATTTGAGTCCACAACTGGTTTGAGAAATTCTCCGCAAATCTCTTGCAGATCTTCAAGATTCTCTTTCAGCTCTAACCCATCCGGCAAGGGAACTTTTTCCTGTGCAGTTGGAGAAACAGGGCCAAGCTCTTCTGAGAAGACATCTTCCATGAATGCTACAGCTCTAAAAGCCTCTGTTTCACTCCCTTGGACTGTTACTTTCTCGGCTATTTTGTGCTTTATCATACCGGTGAATCCTAGAACGTTCTTAGCTCTCTCCTGCACTTCAATATCCAGGGTCTCAGATAACGAGCACAGCCCAAGCTCAATCATATTCACCAGACTCGATATAGATTTGTATGTGAAAGCATTCACCGGTGAAGAGCCAGAGCTAGTAGACTCCTCAACCAAGGGCGAGGAAGTGGGCTCCTCGGCTGAGAAGTACGCCCCGAGACTGAAGACAAGAACTTTGAAAGTAGAATGTATGTAGATTGCTCTAATTGAAGGCAGTAAGAGGGAAGTACGTGGTTGCAGAAGCGCCTCTGCAATTTCATAAGGGGTCTTAGAGAATTCGACATATTCCCCTGAAGCCCAAGCAGCAGCAGACAATATCGGGTGCAAGAACTGATTACCAAGCAATGCAGGATCAATAAGCAGTGCTCGAGAAACACGAACTAACTCCAGTCTAGCATCTTTGACCCTCATACCAATATCAATCAACTGATGCCCAATTTCTTTCCCTCTTTGACAATTTGGGATTCTAGCCATCTCACCTAGAAGAGACAAATACCAATCAAAGTCAACTATGATCTCATATGAGTTCCGGGAGCATGCCAGTAGAATGGAAGCTATAACCTCGTTGCAGAACGAAGAATCAGACTTAAGAGCATAATTCAAAAGAATTCGAGAGATCTCAGACACATTATCTTCATTCACCATTGCCATTAAAAGATGCAAAGCCTCAAGTTTAACATTTGGATCCTCATCGCTCAGAGCCTTGATGACAGCTTCTTTGTTCTCCAAAACTGCCCACAAATGCTTTGGAGCAACAATTGACAAGGCATGAAGACCAAGATACTTGAGATTCGGATCATCGTCCACAAGAAGATCCCGAATCTTTGCAACCGCAAGTTTCAAAGCTGTTTCCTGATCGCTCAAGCTACTCACTACGGTTCTAATACACTCAAACAGCAAAGACTTTCCCACGGTCCTCCTCATTTGTTCACAGATAGGATCAGCCACTTTCTTAGCCAACCTAGGCTCAATCGAAGCCAACTTAGCAAATATTTTAAGAACCTTAATCAGAACCCAATTGTTCCTTGAATCAACCAAAATCTTGTAAAATTCGGGAGCTAAAGGAAGATAAGATCTTGGATCTTTTGTGGTGAGTTCACAGAACACTCCAACAACAGCCGACAATATCTGCGGATCAGAGCTCTCCAGATTCTCAACAAGACGCTTAAAACATACCTTAACAGCATCAGGGTACTTATCGAAAATCCTCAAAACCACACCGATAGCTTTCTTCCTAACAAAAGCCTTACTACTCCCCAAGAGCGTAAAAACCTCAGAAGTTAAATCCCTAGCTAGATCATCAGTTCCAATCCTAGACAAACATTCCAGAGCTACACTCACCTCGTATACGTTCGAACTATTCAAATCCTTTCGAAGCTGGTTAGTGATCAGAAGCAGAACCGGAGTCTGATCGTTGAATGACTGAGCAATGGCGTGGTAACCGATCCTCTTCTCCGCGAAGCGAGACGAGGACACGACCTCGACGGCGTGGAACGATGTCCAAGACATATCGACGCCGTGGAGCGCGGCGAGGTAGGAGAGTTTCTGTAGCGCGATAGATTTCGTGGAGAGATCCGTCCATTTGATTTCGCGGCGGATTTCTTCTAGGGATTTAGAAATGAAAGACGATTCTCCGAGTGAATGGAGACGTATACCTTTTATCAGATCCTCGAGACTGCGCTGGAACAAGCTGTCCATGAGCGAATTTGAAGACGCCATTGACGAAAATGAGAACGAATCGGGGGATACAACTAAGAGTTGAATTTATATGATAAAAAGCTGATACGATTCATGATCTACATAGTCTTGAGGAGTGATTTAGGAGATCAGATTCGGGGGTTTTTCATGCCGGTGATCGTGATTTTCTCAATCTCGGATTCTGATGAGAGTCGAACGGAACAGAGGAGGAGGAAGGTGAAATATTGTTTGGGCTTTTACGGGAAACAAATGGGCCTTAAGAATAATAAATCCAATGAACATTCTCTATATGTTTGAGCCTAATAATAATAGTTTTGATTTTCATTAATGCAGGCTAAAATATTTTATTTATCTAATAAATGACTTTAGAAAATAATATATACTAGAATCTGAGCTTTCCATATATAGACATATTAAATTGATATTTTAAAAGTAAACCGAAAACTAAACACAAAGATAAAAACATTAATATTTCTTAACATTAAATTGAAATTTTGAAATATGCTCTTTCTTAATCTCTGCTTGAATTTTGTTACTCTGAAAATATTGATACAAAAAATCATAATTATTACATTAAATTAAACATATTAAAACGCTAATGAAACTTACAGAATCATCTCATAAAACAATTTCAAAGGATGTTCTTGTTCTTTTGGCATAGTGCATCCAAGAATGAAGTATTTAACTCTAATACACTAAGATGATTTAAATGGTTTTAAATCTTTGCCAGAAGTGTATTTGGCCGAGATTAACATGTTTTTTTTTGGGCTGTCGATATGAAGCCAAAAAAAAAAGTTTTTGGTTTGATGAAGTGAAATGAGAAGAAAGAAACACTTTATATTGAAATATAAATTAGGTTTTTGAAAAAATGCTTGTTTAGATAAGATTTTATGAATCCAATTCGACTTTAACTAAAGTTGTAAAATTTAAATCTTAAATAACGAATCTAAAAAAAAAAATTGTATGATTAAAGCTCTAACTAACCTTTCTTACTCTATATTATTTTAGTCTTTAGAAAAAATAATAATAATGAAAATCCTTAAAATATATTCAAAGAAAAAAACAATAAAGAAGATAAAACAAAAAAATTGTTTGTATGATTGAAGCTCTAACGACTTTTCTTTATTCTATCTTGTTTAAAGAAAAACACCAATATAAGGAAGATCCTATATTGGTGATAAGAGAATAAAGAATTCAGTTTCTCATAATTAAGAGATTAAAATAAAATTTAAATTATTTTAATCTTTCACGTAACCATGATATAAAGAAGAAAAGATAAATTTCTGGTTGATGTACCAAAAAAAAGTGAACATCTAAATACAAATATAAATTAGACACCATGACGAAGATGTGGACAATAAGAAGCTGTTATTTTTCAGCTCTGCAAAACTTAATCTAATATTTATACTTACGGATCAATCATAATTTAAACTTAAAATCATCTAAACTCACGGATCAATCATAAATTTATTATGAGAATATACTTTTATTAAGGAAATATACTTCTTTCCCGCAGGATTTTATGAATCAAATTCGGTTATAAGGAAAATGATTTTCTTAATTGAGTTTAGTCATTAAATGTTATTTTCTTAATTTTCCCTTATTTCCCTTTCGTAAATCCTAACCATCAATTTATGTACATGAAATACTTATTAACACAAATAAAACTAATATTAATTCAATCCGATTTTCTAGGTAATATTTACAAATCAAAAATTAATAATATAATATTTGATTTGTTTTTGTTAGCAAAGAGATATTGTTAATATTCCAACAAGGATTTGTTAATATTTCCAAACAATTCGGATATGATTTTTATTTAGTTAGTTCTATTAGAATGTGATTTTGTTTTTGTTAAAAAGGGATATTGTTAACAAAAAAAGGATTTGTTAAGGAATATCAATCCGATTTTTTAGGTAATAGTAACAAATTGTTTAAAACAAATAATGAGCATAAAACTAATAATAATTCAATTCAATTTTTTAGGTAATATTAACAAATCGATTGCCATGATTAATGGATAAAAATCGATGGCCATGATTTAATTAAATGATCACATAATAACTAATGACTAAAATATCTTTAATAAAATATTAAAATTTGTTCTTTGAAGTAATGTCAATGTGATGTAAATATTTACATTTTATCAGGTTTATTTTATAAATGTACTTCTCAAATAATATATAGAAAATATATATACATATATATAAAGCTATGAGGTCAAATTTTTCAGTCAACAAATATATGCATTTCCCTATAAGAGATTACCTAGTATGTCCAGTGTTCATAGTCTTGTTTCTTTGTTTGATGGTAAAAATACAAATTTTAAGCCGTCCACAAATACAATTTAGACTTACTAAAAATAAAAGAAGTCATTAGTAGACTTGTATTGGACATGGGAATAAATAATAGCAGAAATCTTTACGAATTAGTCTAAACAAATATTTCAAAATTTGAAACCTCTAAAATATTTTTGAACGTAAAAGTCCAAACCAATTACCTCACCAGGGGAAAAAGGACCAACACCTCATCAAACATAAAGGAGACACGATTCTGCAGCTATATAATATTATATATTTGACAGTAAACTTAAACATCAACTTTGTTTTCTATTGTTAGAGTTCATATGTCAAAATTTAAAATATACTTAAAGTTCGACCAAACTAACACACCATGCTGGATCTATACATATCCAAAACCGAATATTTCCTCTCTTTTTTCCCCAACCTCCGAATATTTCCTAACTACCGCCCTTTTTAAGTTTTTACCAAAAATTTTCTTTTACATGAAGTATATTCTTAAACATAGACCCAAAGTCATGCCCATTTTTTTTTTTCATAAACAATAGTATGTTTTTTCTGAAAATTAAGATAACTTATGTTTAACTAAATAAAGAAAAAGCAATCACAATTATTCATTAACTAACGTAAATGAGAATTGATGGACGCTCTCGCTTTCATGGGCCTATTAAGGTTTTGTCGTTTTCACAAGCTAAAAATAAAGTTGAAGTTGAAGTGCGGTTTGAAAAAAGATAAAAATCTTTATTTCCTCATAAAAAAAAGAGCTAACTGTTTACGCATCTAATATTTTATAAGTACGGACATACTAAATAAACAGTTGACATAATTCCTATATAGTAATTTATATATAAAAAGCCAAAATAATGTTGAAGAAAAAAAAAAAAAAAACATGGAATCCGCGTTTTTTCAACGTTTGTGTTTTTTATACAAGAAGAACACATTGGATCTAGACATGGACGTTGGTAGTCTTATGAATTTGGTAAGATGGTCAACTATAACCATTTGTTAATCCCTTAAATAACAAAAATAAATATTTTGTAATTTAGTTGCATGGCACAAAGTAAAATTAGTAGCTAGTAATGTAAAGTCACATATATATGTCGATTTCTGCAGTCTTAATTTTCATTAAAGTATTAAAAAAAAAACTAGGACATATTTGACGCCAATTAATTATCGTTGTAAACTTCTGATTTGATCATAATAAATATTTCATAATGGCAGAATATATGCACTCTCACATTAATGGTGTTTTAATCGTGTGTATCATTTTACTTTGTTGTTTTAATCGTTTTCTTATGATCAAATCTAAGGGTTTAAATTAAGTCTAACAACTAACATGTAATAGAAAAATAACGGAATGGTGAAAAAGTTGTTTGCCATATCTTTTTACCATAGTTTTACGATTATCTTCTGAGTCTTCACACATAAAATGAAGTGTTATCAAATTCTATTAGTTTTTTGCAATGCTCGATTTCAATAGCTTCCACATTTAATACTGTAAGTGTTTTAACTAAAGTAAGGTCTGGCAAATTAAAAAAAAATCAGTACATCTCAAATATTTTCTGGACAACTCAATCTGTATTAATCTAAAATAAATTATTATTATTATTATTATTCTACAAAAATATATTTTAGATAAGTTACATGAGCAGTGATTTTTTTTTTTTTGTTATGTGGGTTGTGCATTACTGGTAATGCGTTATGCATTGATCTCCACATGAGATGAAATGTCTTATCTTTGTTAGTGCAATCTGAGTATTGAAAACTATTTGCCCAATATGTTGTGTGTGTGTGGAATATTGTGTGTTTGTTTTAAAGGGAAGAAACAAAGAAAGAGATATTCCAGAGGACACGACTTTGTATTATCCGACTAAGAACAAGACACACATGAATGATGAAGGTGTTGGTCGGGATTGATCTTAAAGATGTATCAATCACATCATGTATGCACATAAACTGTAATTTATAAATCACGATATAAATTAATTATAGAATAACTTATTACAAAAAATCGCTTGACTTTTTTTCTTTGAAAACACGATACATGTGACATGTCCAATTTGTGATGCAGTAAGCTTTTAAAATTGAGTGAATGTGGTAAAATAAAAATATTTGAGAAATAAATTAGGTAAATAAAATTAAAGAAAAAAAATAAGGTAAATAACAATAAAGCAAAACTATTTTTTTTCTACAACTCCGATTTTTTTTTTATAATTGTTACATATATTTTTCCTTTGTAATATATATATTTTTTTTGTCAACAAATGCAAATATGCAATTATATGGAGTCGAATTCCGGTGGGAAAGATCGCAGATGTGGACTTTAACCACTTGCCTAAAGACACTTCCACGTAATATTTTATTTTTATATATAAGATAACAATATGTTTTATGTAGACGTGTAATCAAATCCAAAGCACTAACCTTCTTTCAAAAAGTTAGACACTCATGTAAAAGATAACATGTTAGTAACACACACAAAAGAAAAACATGCCACAAAAATGTCTAATTAGAAAATTATTTTGAATTCATATGAATACAGTTAGTAAGAACTCGTTTAATTAATGAACATAAGTTAGTATTAGAGACATAGAGCTTTACTAATTTGTATCAAATTGTGTCTAGCTAGATCTCATATATTCTTATATATTTTATCTTAGTTATCACAACTTCTGGTAAAACACTAAAACTATATTCGTAAGTAAAATTGTTTTTGTTGAAAAATGTAAAGTTTTCTTGATAATAAATCAAAACGAAAAGTTAAATATAGAGTATTGGTAATAATAAGCGATAAGTCTTGAGGATGCATTTCAGAGGACAGGACGAAAAAATAGACATTATCCTTTAGCGAAAAAAAAGAAAAGAAAAAGGTGGAAAAAAGGATAAATGAAAAGAAGATGATCAGTGATGGATCATAAAAGCCAACCCATTGCATTGTACACTTGCACGATACTTGAAATTCCACATAATTCGGAACAAAAATCAGCTATATATTATTAAAATAATCAATCAAACTAAATAAATTAATTCGTATATACACTTTTTAAGTTATATACCTTCTAATCATTTAGCCCTATTTCAAGAAAAATAAATAAAATCATTTAGCCCTACGATCATAATTATCGTTGAAGATGCCTTTATCGTTGCATTAATTGGACAAAGCAGAAAACAAAATTCCCACCATCTATGATCCTATAGGTAATTTGGATCGGAAAAAAAAAATACACGAATGATTATTGAATGATGTCGAAACGAAAAAGGTTATTGAAGGACTATATAGATAATAAAAAAATAGTTATTTATATGTTTCTTATCAGTTACTATTTGGTAAAGGTTGCCGTAGAAAACTACGTGGAACAATGTTGAATTGCTTACATAAGTTGACCAGTCTCGTTTTTTCATTCTTATAGTCAAGAATGGTGAATAATTAATTTGATCTACTTATAAAATAATTAGGTTGTTGTGAAATCGGGGAAAAGAATAATGAATACTTATTATAATGGTCCCCGAATAAATGGTTGAAGAACAAAAAAAAAGGAATGTGTTGTGGAGAAGAGAGCGCGAGTAAAACTTGTTGCTACCCAATTGTCGCCACACTTCCCACACGTCCCCTCTTGTGTCTTTTACCTTTTCACCACTTCCTTTGGTTTTCTTTTTTTTTGTTGTGATTTCACCAAACCACCATTTTCTACTTGATTGATCGTTTCTTTAAACATATATTATAACATGATCGTTTTTTAAAAAAAAATTCACGAGTTTGGAAATAATTTTCTCTTATCTTTACATAAGGATTAGGGATCTCTAAGGATTATCATGAACATAATTTATTTTTTCTTTTACTAGCTAGTTGCGATATAAGTGTTCCTAGTTATAGCACAAAATTTAATACCTCAATCTAGTAAACCTTAGAGCACATGCAACGCAATTAAAAATGTTAAAAAATAACCTTAATAATCGGAAAACCGTGAAGCAGTTAGTTTAATCAATAGTTAAACAAGCTAATTAGCTATATGGCTCCTTTAGACCACGAATGGGTACTGCATCTCTCCTCTCTGTCATTCCTGAATATTTAAAACAAGTTTTGAATAAAAAACACTAATCTGTCTTAATTATAAAAATTATAGAACTTCAAAACCAAACTCATCTTTTCTTTTGAAAGTGTTCGCTCAAAAAGCTAACCGCAAACTCAAACATATTAATATAAACATTTTAGCAAACCAATCTTTGTTTGATTACATCTAATCAAGCTTAATGAATTCCACGTAAGCACAAAGAAAATGACTTTTTTGACCCTGGTCATAAAGTTTCTTTTACTCACGAGCGGGAACCAGCGTCCTTGTCTCGCGGACCATACGCGTTCGTAGGTGCGCGGTGGCACGTGTCGAGATGTAACCGGTCACGTGCCAACCTGGGTTGGTTGCATCAGCATCCGACGTGGCGATGTGAATGGCCACGTGCTACAAAACCTTGGTATAGAAAACACCCACCCAATCCCCAAGCACTTTATTCATAAAATTTTTACAAGGTCGTATATTAATATTACTAACAATTTTCTTTTTTAAAAAATATTTTCCAGATAACATTAATAAAAGGAAAAAAAAGGGGAAAAAAATATAAGAAAGCAAAAGCAAAATCAAAATCAAAATCGATATATCAGACAACGCCTCAACCTTTCTTTCTTTGTCGTTCTCATCGTCTCCGTTGAACAACACCACACAACAACACAGATAATTCTATGGTGACACGAGCTCCAGATTTGAAACTTGAAGGTTCGTAGACGAAGTACAATAAAGGAGAACAACTGGTGGAGATTTCTTTCTTGATTGTTCAACGACGAACACGGAGATAAAGCTTTGGGGGAAAATGGCGACGCCGTTGCCAGATTTTGAGGCGGCGAGACCCGGCGGAGGAGTATCGTCTTCTTCAACCACGGTCCTTACGAGTTCTGTTTCTTCTTCTCGTCCGTCGCCTGTGGCGAATTCGTTCTCGGAAGACGCGGAAGAGATTTCGCCGATCCTGATTTTCTTGTTCTTTCATAAGGCAGTATGTAGTGAGCTGGAAGCTCTTCACAGATTGGCGCTGGAGTTTGCTACTGGTCACCATGTCGATCTCCGGTTGCTTCGTGAACGGTACCGGTTCTTGAGATCGATCTATAAGCATCACTGCAATGCCGAAGACGAGGTAATGCGAAAACCTGCCCCTATTCGATTTAATTTTCTCTCTTCATATTCTGGAAACTGCTAAATCAGAATTTGGAACCGTCTCTGCTTGGATTTTGAACTCAAGACATTTGACGTTTTACCAATGGATGAATTCTTGGTTGCCACATATAATTTGTATAACAAACAATGCTAAGTTTTATTTTGGTTGATGCTTGAAAACTATTGTAATACTTCATATTGCTACAAATTTGTCTAAATCTGACTTGATTTTGTCTCTGAAGGACCCGACCCTTGTAAGTCTCAGTTAGTTTTGTTTGTCTCTTGCTGATCATCTTATTGATTCTATGAGTGCTTTGGAGATAGGGAATCTATTGCGACATATGTGTATTGTTGTGTTATGAGGAAAAAATGTTGACCGGTTGCAAATATGTGGATGCAGGTGATATTTTCAGCTCTTGACATACGTGTGAAGAACGTAGCGCAGACTTATTCTCTCGAACATAAGGGGGAAAGCACTCTTTTCGATCATCTGTTTGAACTGCTGAATTCTGCCACGGAAACTGATGAGAGTTACCGAAGGGAGTTGGCTCGTTGTACTGGAGCACTTCAGACTTCTGTTAGCCAGCACTTGGCAAAGGAACAGAAACAGGTATTTTTTTGTTTGATCTCTTGTTTTCCTTCACATCCCGGATGTAGTTTCTCTGTTGATTTCTATTAACACATATCCAATATTTAGCATTACGTAATAGCCTTTATTACTTACTGTTGTTCTTGGCTTGCTGACAGGTGTTCCCCTTACTTATTGAGAAATTCAAGTATGAGGAGCAAGCTTACATAGTCTGGCGGTTTCTGTGCAGTATTCCTTTGAATATGCTTGCCGTGTTCCTTCCATGGATTTCTTCCTCCATTTCAATAGATGAAAGCAAGGAGATGCAAACGTGCTTAAGGAAGATAGTTCCCGGCGAGAAGCTCCTTCAGCAGGTAAGTTTTGAATTACTATCAGTAGGTGCTTGCTGGGGCAGGGCACTCTTCATTCTTCATTCGAAACTTTTGCTTGATATTGACTTGTTGATTGATATTTTCCTTCTTGAAGGTTATTTTCACCTGGTTGGGAGGGAAAAGCGATACTGTGGCTTCGTGTCGCATAGAAGATTCTATGTTCCAGTGCTGTCTAGATACTTCCAGCAGCATGCTTCCATGCAAAGCAAGTAGAGCACAGTGTGCATGTGAGGGATCTAAGGTCGGGAAGAGAAAGTACCCAGAGCTTACTAAGTTTGCATCTTTTGATGCTCAGATGCACCCAATTGATGAGATAAAGCTTTGGCACAAGTCAATCAACAAGGAGATGAAAGAAATAGCTGATGAAGCTAGGAAGATTCAGCTGTCTGGAGATTTTTCAGATTTATCTGCATTTGATGAACGCTTACAATATATTGCTGAAGTGTGCATCTTCCACAGGTATTTGCTGCATCCTTTTATTTACAATGAAAACAGAATAATTTCTATTTTGCTATTGTGTATTGGCTATCTTTTGTAAGACTATTCTATACTGCGATTAATTGAGATAAATAACTAGATTTGTTTTGAAAGTTGATGTGGATGGCCACTTAAACATATTTGCCAGCTGATGATGTGTTTTACTTTCAAGTTATATGGATGTTGTTCATCTTTGCTCTTCTCATGCTTAAGCTATTTTCTGCATTAGAGTGTTATCATTCTAAATGGAGTTTTGTCAAATGTTCGTATTAACATACAATTTATTATCTTCTGACAGAGATTGGAAAGTCATGGGTCTATTTCTGAGATGATATGTTTGTTTGTTGTGCAGTCTTGCAGAGGACAAGATTATATTTCCAGCAGTAGATGGAGAATTTTCATTTTCCGAGGAGCACGATGAAGAAGAAAATCAGTTTAACGAGTTTCGATGCTTAATTGAAAATATCAAGAGTGCTGGAGCCTCTTCTACTTCCGCTGCTGAATTTTACACCAAGCTGTGCTCACATGCGGATCAAATAATGGAAACTATTCAAAGGCACTTCCACAATGAGGAAATTCAGGTGAACTATTGCTTTGAGAGCTATGACATTTGATTTGGTAAACAGGTGAACTATGAAAGTTTGGCATAAGATCAGTTGATACCAATACCATATGCTAGGAAGATCCAAGATGCCAATTTAGGATGTCAGCTAACATATAATGTTTGCAGGTGCTACCCCTTGCACGAAAGAACTTCAGCTTTAAAAGACAACAAGAACTTCTCTACCAAAGCCTGTGTATAATGCCATTGAGACTAATTGAGCGAGTTTTGCCATGGTTGACGGCATCTTTAACAGAAGAGGAAGCTAAGAATTTTCTGAGGAACTTGCAAGCTGGAGGTACAATCTACTGTACTGCCTTTTTTTTTTATAATGAAACTTATCCTTTTTTCAAAAATTATTAGCTACTCACAATTTTGCACAATTACATGGTTTCCTTGTGGCCTCAGCACCTAAATCGGATGTTGCTCTCGTTACTCTTTTCTCTGGTTGGGCATGCAAAGGACGCAAAGCCGGGGAATGCTTGTCTCCAAACGGGAATGGTTTATGCCCTGCTAAAACACTAAGCAACATTAAAGAAGTCAACCTTCAGTCATGTAATGCTTGTGCGTCTGTGCCATGCACGAGTAAAAGTATAGAATCGTGTTGCCAGCATCAGGATAAAAGGCCAGCTAAGCGAACTGCTGTATTGTCTTGTGAAAAAAAGGCCACCACTCACTCGTCAGAAGTTGCAAATGGGTGCAAGCCATCTGAAAATGGTAGGTCATGCTGTGTTCCGGATCTCGGAGTTAACAATAATTGTCTGGAACTTGGTTCTCTTCCAGCAGCTAAAGCTATGAGATCTTCTTCGCTAAACTCTGCTGCGCCTGCTCTTAATTCCAGCCTCTTTATTTGGGAAATGGATAGCAACAGCTTTGGTACTGGACATGCCGAGCGGCCAGTTGCTACAATATTCAAGTTTCACAAGGCCATAAGCAAAGATCTGGAGTTTCTTGATGTTGAATCTGGAAAGCTCATTGATTGCGATGAAACATTTATTCGTCAATTTATCGGTCGGTTTCACCTACTCTGGGGTTTCTACAAGGCTCATAGTAATGCAGAAGATGATATCCTATTTCCAGCTCTGGAATCGAAGGAGACGCTTCACAATGTCAGTCACTCTTACACTCTCGACCATAAACAGGAGGAGAAGTTGTTTGGAGATATTTATGGTGTCCTTACTGAACTTTCAATTCTTCATGAGAAGTTACAGAGTGATTCTATGATGGGGGACATATCTCAAACTGACACTATTCAGACTGATATTGATAACGATGACTGCAAGAAGAAGTACAATGAACTGGCTACAAAGCTACAAGGGATGTGCAAATCCATTAAAATCACACTGGATCAGCACATTTTCTTGGAGGAACTGGAGCTATGGCCTCTATTTGACAAACACTTCTCCATTCAAGAGCAAGACAAGATTGTGGGTCGTATAATCGGAACGACGGGTGCTGAAGTTCTTCAGTCTATGTTACCATGGGTGACGTCTGCCCTTTCTGAAGATGAGCAAAACAGAATGATGGATACCTGGAAGCAGGCAACCAAGAACACAATGTTCGATGAATGGCTCAATGAATGCTGGAAAGGATCACCCGACTCATCCTCAACAGAAACATCCAAACCTAGTCCACAGAAAGGTGAAAGCAGTCGCTTAACTATATTTCACCAACTTAATATCTAGCTAGGTTAATGTAACCTTAGTTGTTTCTACTTTGACTTCATAAGTCATACTTAAGCTGGCTGCTGTAGTTTCTCTGTGCTAAGTTTGTTTTGCTTATGTCAAGTTTATTTTCCATATAGATAATGATCATCAAGAAGTCTTGGACCAAACTGGTGAACTATTTAAGCCAGGGTGGAAAGATATTTTCCGCATGAATCAGAACGAACTAGAGGCTGAAATCAGGAAAGTTTATCAGGACTCAACACTTGATCCGAGGAGAAAAGATTATCTCGTACAAAATTGGAGGACCAGGTCAGATTTCTTTCACTGGAAATGCATGGATCCTTTATTCCACATTTTCATGCATACCTGACTCAAACTTAGAACCCCAAATCGATAATACATTTCTCTGTATTACTTGAAATTTCTTTTCGCAAAGTGGAAGAGTATAAGGGGTGCTCCTGTCTTTCTCGGTCCTAATCCGAAACGATCCGCTCAGTTTATTTACCCCTTTGTACGTATATGTGTGTGTGTCCTTGATTGAACAATCTTCTGAACTATAGCGAACCTATAATCTCATTCACATGTCCCTCATACCCGGATCCTGTTTGTTCTAGAGTAACATTTATTTTAAATTTCCTGTTGGTGCTTTTATCAGTCGATGGATTGCGGCTCAGCAAAAATTACCTAAGGAAACAGAAACTGCATTAAATGGTGATGTTGAACTTGGATGTTCCCCGTCTTTTCGAGATCCCGAGAAGCAGATATATGGATGCGAGCATTACAAGCGTAACTGCAAGCTTCGAGCTGCTTGTTGTGATCAGTTGTTCACTTGTAGGTTTTGCCATGACAAAGTAAGCGACCACTCCATGGATAGGTAAGATCTTATGCCAATCTCCCTTGCTTAAATCGAAACTCCTTTCTTTTTTTCTTTGTCAATGAAATGATTTTATATTTGGATCACTTTACAGAAAATTGGTGACGGAAATGCTCTGCATGCGGTGCCTCAAGGTGCAACCTGTTGGCCCCATCTGCACAACGCCTTCATGTGACGGATTCCCAATGGCAAAGCACTATTGCAGTATTTGCAAACTTTTCGATGATGAAAGGTAAGCAAAACTCAACAGTTTGATGCATAAACGAATCAATTTCCCACTGTCAAAAGTCAAACTTCAGAAGCTATTCTAACCTTTAGAAACTATTATCTGCCTTCAGGGCTGTTTACCACTGTCCATTCTGCAATCTTTGTCGGGTCGGGGAGGGACTGGGAATCGATTTCTTTCATTGCATGACATGTAACTGTTGCCTGGGGATGAAATTAGTAAACCACAAGTGCCTCGAGAAGAGCCTTGAGACAAATTGCCCCATCTGCTGTGAATTTCTTTTCACATCGAGTGAAGCAGTTAGAGCCTTACCATGTGGTCACTACATGCACTCAGCTTGCTTCCAGGTATGCAAATCTCTCTTTCTCTCATTAAACTTAAGTTCACTTTTATCGCCTTAATCAAAACACTTACTGTTACTCCGGTCTTTCAGGCTTACACTTGCAGCCACTACACATGTCCAATCTGTGGAAAATCATTAGGAGATATGGCGGTAAGATGATTCCCGCCCTTCAAGAGCGTAATCTGCAAATCGCATAATTGCAAATATCGTTCACTGAACTTTTTCTCCGTCGTTTCTTTTGCAAACTCCACAGGTTTATTTCGGTATGCTTGATGCACTGTTAGCTGCAGAAGAACTCCCAGAAGAATACAAAAATCGCTGTCAGGTGAGAAACACTAAAACTGCTGCTTCTTGACAATTTCTTTTACTCTTGTCATTTCATTTCATGACACACATACACAAATGTTTCAGGACATTCTATGTAATGACTGTGAACGCAAAGGAACGACACGGTTCCATTGGTTGTACCATAAATGCGGCAGCTGCGGTTCTTACAATACCCGTGTGATCAAGACCGAAACAACCGTCCCAGACTGCTCAACCTCATCCTGAAAACACTGTGAGAGGTTTGCACTCCCTTTTAACTCTTTTTTTTTTGGGGTTTTACTTTCTGTTTCGCACAACAATGTGAAGAAGGCTTATAATCAAAATGGCCGTTGATAGATTTTTATTTGTATAGTCTTTGAGATATTAAGATTTTGAAGAGTCTTATTTAGGTTACCATACATTTTGGCTTTGGACAAAGCCAGAACTCGTTTGTTTCTTGAACATCCCATACCATTTCTCCCACATATCCGCTATTTGTTTTTGCATAAGCTGACACTTTTTCTTTGAAGAGTGTAAATAGTTACAGTTTTAATGTAAAACTTTTATTTCCCCTTACTTTATTCTTCTAATCTATACTTCCTAGTTTTTAAATGTTTACGAGGGAAAATTCATCAGAGTTGGTTAAAAGAAAATGACATTTTACTGTATGTTCATTGTTTTCGACAAAATGGTTTAGTTTGTTTTTATTCATTACTATTAGAAATAAGCCTAAATTCGAAAAGCTGACAAAATTAACCGAATCAGACTATCGGCAAAACGTAGACGACGAAATCCTCACAAGCAAGCTTTGTAACACTTTTTTTATATACGCAACGTAACAAAAAAAAAATATTCGTTGAACAAAAAAAAAAATCAATTTTAATTAGTTGTTGATTAAAGAAGTTTAAATCTTAACACATAGTTATATTTTTTTTAAATGTCTAAACAAATTTTTTTGGTAACGAAAAATGCTAGGTATTAATCTGAGTTTTAAGTTTGTGATTCTACCATTTGTAAAATGTAATAATTAAACTATATTAATTCACATTTTATTTTGCTACAATACAGTTTTATCCTAGTTTTTTCCTCAAAAAGAAAATCCCCTTAATCCTTAATTTTGAATATAACGCATTTTATAGTAACAAGTTGTGAAGCTGATTTTAGACGGGTCGGAAAAAAAAAACCAGTACAACGTTACAATCGCGTCCCTAACTCTTAGCTCTCTCTCTTTCTCCGAATAATTCGAACAGAAAGAAAATGAAATAAAATTGCTTGAGAATAAATACACAAAACCAAAAACCAAAAAAAAAAGAAAAAAGAAGAAACTTTGAACTTGCTCCAAAGGAAAGAGAAGAAAGCTCACCAATAACAAAAAAAAACAAAAAAAAAAAGAAAGAAAGAATCTTCCCACGGCGGAGAGGAACCAAAAAATCAATCATCAATGGAGCTTCCTCCTCCACCGGAAAGATCCAAACGCCTCCATAACTTCACCTTACCTTATCTCCGATGGGGTCAGCAAAGATTCCTCCGCTGCGTCAAGCTTCCTCACCACCGATCTCCTTCTTTCCCTTCTTCTTCTTCTTCTCCTTCTCCCGATCATAGATCTCACAACGGAGGACTTGTAGGAGAGCTCAGGGTCGATCTCGTGTACGATGGGAATCCTAAGCTCTCCGTTTTGGGAAATGGTGGAGATGAAAGGAACAACGGCGATCTTGTTGCAGCTCGGCCGTGGAATTTGAGGACGAGAAGGGCTGCGTGTAACGAACCTGGAGATAATTCCACGAGGATCATCGATTCTTCTTCTTTACGGAGACATGATATTGGCGTTAAGAGAGGTACCGAAGATGCTGATGGAGTTTTGCAGAACAAGAATGAGAAAGTTAAATTCTCTGTTTCTTTGTTGAGAGAAGAAATCGAAGAAGATTTCTCAGCCCTTATTGGTAAAAGACCTCCGAGAAGACCAAAGAAGAGACCAAGATTGGTTCAGAAGCAAATGAATGTAAGCTTCATCTTTGTTTTCACTCTACCATGGATATGCTTGTTGCTTCATTTTTTTTTGAAATTTTCCTGGATATTTTTTTTTTCTTTGCAGACTCTTTTTCCCGGATTGTGGCTAGCAGAAGAAGTTACAGCAGACTCTTACGATGTTCCTGAGGCTGTGGAAACATGAAATAAAAAAAAAAGTTTGTTTCTTGTTTCTTCAATTTGGGGTCACCTTCTTTTCTATCCAAGGAAAATGTATCAACTTTGTTTTTCTACTTGTCATTTTCGTTGTAAAAAGGAAGAAAAAATGTAGCAATGTGCTCAGTTTTAGTGAATGAAGCCATTTACTTTGGTTTCTTTAATATTCTTCTTTTGTTGTAAAAGAGACAACTTGGGGGTTTTTTTTTTTTCCGTTACCAAAGCTAATTGTAATCTCCATGGCAATGGAATCTCCAGGCTGTTTTTGTTATCAATAATGCAGCTCTCTGCAACTTCCTTACATCTTTGTTCCCATTTTAGTTTGTCTTGTTGCCTACTATTAGCAGCTCAGGAGTTACTTATATTAGTATCTTGCTAAGATTATGCGAAAACTCTGATCCTGTGTTTGTATAAGCTTTTCGGTTCTTGAGCATGTTTGTGTCAAGAATTTGCCAAGAAACAGTGTTTGTGCTGTTAGATATTTTGACAACTTTGCAGGGTCAGACCAAGCTTCCCTTTTACAACAACATTTCACCATTTTCCAAGGTTTTATAAACAGCCTCCTCTCTCTGGTGAGTCAAGTTACAAACTTACTCAGAGTGTTCCATTTATTGAACACCTGATCTGGGGACACTTGTTACTAGCTGCACTTAGGTTCTTACATACTGATTCTATGTTCCACTGTTGACTGTTGTAGGGAAAAGAAAAAACAATCTAGTTTTAGTTTTGCAAGATAATGCAAGGATGATCCTATGCTGATAATGGATCTAAAAAATCTTCAGAAAGCTTATTGTTCTTGCACTTTCGTACTGCACGGTCAAGAACTTTTCTGCAGTTAACCATCTGTTCTGTGGAGTGTCCAAACCAGGTCGCAGTTGGAAGCCATCATCAACCTGATAAGATATCTCATTGAAACACTTCAGTGCGGCTAATGTTAGCAGTCACCAGCCCGTGAGGCGAGTAGGAGGGTCCACGGTCCATGAGCAGTATGAACTGTGTGGAAAACAGAGAAGACAGATAGAATAAACAGTCCGTTGGACGCCTAAAGTAGAGGTAATGTAATTTATTCAAACCCTTGAAATCTAGTCAGATATTATGTTCTTTTTCTCAGCCATTGTTTCCTGCAGTAGTGGCACACCACATCCATTATTTTAATTGAAGTTTTCAACCTTTAATCCATAGACTTATGCGTTTAATCTCAAATGTTTCCAAACATCATGATCCCCTAAACCTTTCCTTCATCATCTTCTCATGGAAACCTTATTTCCTTTACATCTCCCCCATTCACGCTTTATCTAACTTTAAATTGCAACATTACGTGTCTTGATTTTGATGCTTCTCACGAAGATTGGCACTTTCTTTGGCATAGTCCTACAAAAAAGGTCTCTGAGCAGAGTTTCATCTTTCAGTCAAACAAAGGTTAGTTTTCATTTACTCATCATTTCTCTGGTTCTCATTGGTTTCACTAATTTGTTTTGAAAACTTCAGCAAAACGGACCATCATGATCTGCACGGAGTCAAACCACCAGCGGATTTCGTTTGCTGGTGATCTTGGCCAATCCGATAAAGGACCTCCTATGGAACAACAACCATCAGGCCCGGTTCGAAGAGACACTAGTCTTTTAGATTCATCAAACTCAGATTTCGAGTTCCACATCTCAAGAAACTTTGATCCTAGAGATTCCTCACCAGCCGACGAGATCTTTGCGGACGGCATGATCCTCCCAGTCCTTCCTTTCCATGTAACCGCTGCATCCGCCATGCCAAAACGTCTCTACAAATACGAGCTCCCTCCTATCGTCTTTGCTCCTTCCTTATCCTCCTCCTCTCTTCCTCCTCCGCATTTACCATTGCCTGAACACTCGAGAAAATACAGCGTGAAAGAAACTCGGGGAAGCGTAAATGGTAGAGGGAGCGGTGCAAATTCGGATTCGGAGGCAGAGAAATCATCAAAGTCGTTTTGGAGCTTCAAGAGAAGCTCAAGTCTTAACTGCGATATAAAGAAGAGTCTGATCTGTTCGTTTCCTCGTTTAACGAGAAGCAATTCCACAGGATCAGTAACAAATTCGAAGAGGGAAATGCTTAGGGACATAAACAAGCATAGCTCGCAGAGACATGGAGTCCCACGTCCAGGGGCAAATCCGTCATCTCTTATGCGGCCTCCTTCTTCTCCCCCTCTCTGCTGCAGCTCGTATCAGTTCAGGCCACAAAAACACGCCAGAAAGAATGGCGGCGGTAGGGGAGGAAGTTTTTGGATTGCTCCGGTGATCGGTGGTCCATCTCCGTTTGGGTTAGGATCCATCTTACGACTTTCAAAAGAGAAGAAAAAACAAGTAATATAAGTGTGTTTAATATCTACCAGACTCTTTTAACCAACTCTTTGTTTTATTTTGTAACGCATGAGATTATGCAACTTAGATACATTTCTTTCTTTTCTATCAGTTGTGATTTTTTTTTTTATCATCATATAAGATTTAGATAGCCAGATAACTTAGTATGGTGCAACTAATGCAAATTTTTATACTCTTTCAAATGGTAATTACCTAATTTGATTTTTCAAAATGCAAATTTCTATTTATATACCAAGGGACCTACGATAATACTCAAAAATGAATATAACCGAAAATTGGTGGGTGAAGAAACAATAACAAATACAAAAGAAGCCGTGGAGATATCTCTCACTTTTTTAGATGGTACTGAGAAAGAAACTCTTGATATGAAGATGATCGATGTTGCCACTGAGAGAGAAGCGTCTTGCACGTAAGCAAAGCTTTCGTATCGAAATTCACTTTCTGATTCTCGAAGAAAATCTCGACCGGAGACAACTCATCGAACAGTTCAAGCCCTGTTCTTCCTCCAGCATTATTATCACCTTCTTTGCAATGACCGTCTTTACAACGACGCACTCTGGAGACAAACGTAGTGAGTTCTTGCTCTTGTCTGCCTGAATCAGTTGTCTTTGTGATCGGACAATAAGAAATGAACGTCTTTTTCTCCTTCTGTGAATCACTGTAGAGCCAGATTTCATCATCTCGGTCATCGCCAAGTGAAATGGTTGTCTCGTCTTGTCCAGAATTTGCGAGCTCGCGGGTTACTTTGGATATTTGATTGCATCGGTTAGAGAACTCTGCTTCGGGCGAGAACTCTTGTTCTGAATTGAGACATCCGTTGCGGAACTCATGGAGTGTTATGAGAACTGGAAGTGGAAGAACAGGACCAACGAGCTCAGCACCGGGTTGCTCCTTCTTTGACCATTTACTACTCCGGCTTGAAGGTTTCCTTAACAAGAAAGGCGCTAGCTGTGGGAATTCCGGAACAACTAAGAACTCGAGAGACGGTTTCTTCTTGTCTACCAGAACATCTTCAAACTCAGAGTAGTTGGAGAATGCAAGCAACAAAATCTCTATAGGTAAGCTTGACCAGGTTTCTCTCAATGCAATGTCGAAAACTTTTGTCGGTGAATTGATATTCTCAAAGACTGCGGTTATGCTAGAGGAAGATCTGTCTCTACCAAATCCGCAAATCTTCAACTTCTTACATAACTCCTCATGGCAGATTAAGCTAAAAGATTTACTCTTCTGCAAACCTGATGATTTTGTCCTCATCTTTGAATCTAAAAACCCAGCGAGCATCCCTTTTGTGTGAGCAGAGAGATACTTGAGTTCGACATATTTATATCGTCTCGGGAATTTGTATTCGTCGTCATCAGGGAGGTACAGTAAGTTCACCTCGTCAGATTTGCAGGCCGAATCTTTGTGAGCTACTACTTCTAAACTTTTTGAACGAGAAGCACAGAACTTTACTGCTTCAAGCTTCCCCGAAGATGTTAACCGAATCAAAGTAAACCCGGAAGATTGATCTGATGACACAAGTGGAAGGTACTTGTTTAAAACGCCAAAACCAAGAACAAGAACACTCTTTTTCTG
The DNA here is from genome assembly GCA_026770425.1 of Boechera divaricarpa. NCBI lineage: Eukaryota > Viridiplantae > Streptophyta > Magnoliopsida > Brassicales > Brassicaceae > Boechera > Boechera divaricarpa. Next base: position 8,765,373 of record CM049184.1, read on the forward strand.
CCAATCGATCCACTCGGGAAGAGACTCCTTCATCATCATTTCTCTAAATACACAATCTCCGCATAGACACTTTCCGACAGGTAAGAATATATTATGTGGAAGCTCCCATACATACAAGGAAGAAGGATCCTTTACAACAGAAGGAGAAGGTCCATAACAGAACATTTGAGATTGCGCATTCCAAAACGACCCAATTATAACGCAAGAAGTAGTTGATTCACCAGTCCTTAGCCCGAGTTCAGACAATCTATAAACATCCATAAAGCAAGGCTTCTCAACATCATGCTGCCATTTCAACAAAGGCACTCCTGATCTCTGATCACAGAGAAATACATAGCTCTGAGAAGCAAGAATAAACCGAAAACTGTCACCACCCGCCTTGGCAAACCCAACAAATTCTTCTGTTCCAGCCAGATTCAGACTCTCAACTTCCAATAAACATCTTACACTGCAATTCTCAGAGCTTCTGGTAATAACAAAGACTGCATCAGACCGAACAACAATATACATCCCAAGTCTCCAACCAAATTCACATGCTAACCAACTCTTATTCACTGATTTCCTTTGACCCTCCCAAGAAACTTTCAGTTTGCAACCTCTAAATCTAGAATGTCTCTGATTCAAATCAAACAAAAAGACCTCTCCGTTCTCTAACAAGACTAAACACTCTCCAGTAAGATGAGGGCTCCAAGAAGCGCTCGCAATCATACACCTCTTAAACAGCTTACATCCGAGGTTTCTCAAAACCGGCTTACCTTGAGATTCATCATACTTGACAGAGTACCAATGAATAGAATACAATGAATAAACCAAAACGTATCCCAATTCGCCCGAAGAAGAACACTTATACGCTCCAAAATCACTAACAGGTTGCACCAAAATGTTCAGAATTCGCGAAAATAATCTCTCTGTAGCCACAAAGACGTCACCTTCGTCCGAACGCAAGACTTGTAAACCACCGGAATCTCCAGTAGAAAGCAGCAAGAACCCAATTTGATCAAGGTTAGTCCCTGTGGGGAAAAACACCAAGACTGAACTTTTACTAGGGAAAGGTAGAAACTGGAGGCGATTGTAGGAGAGAACCCTAGTAGCGGTATCATCGTGCGAATTGGGAATATTGAAAGAGGCATCGATTTCGGAAGAACCGGAGGGAGGGACGCCGGAGACGGAGAGAAAACGAGCGGGAGTTAGGTGAGGGATAGTAGAGAGAATCGGAGGAGAGAGTGAGGGAGAAGAGAAGAGAAGCTGCGAATCTGATGGGTTCGAGAAGAAAGGACCAATGGATTCTTCTTCGGGAGAGGAGATGCAGGTTTTGCGTCCCCATTCATCTGTAATCTCCATAAAAGAATTGGGATTTTACGGAGATGGGCGGCGAGTCGAGCGATTAAATAGGTCGGCGCATCTTTCTAAGGACATCAATAATAATACTCTTCCCCTTATGTAAATAAATATATTTTATCCTGCAGTTGATAAGAATTAAACAAAATTAAGTTCGGTTTAGTTCTAGTTTTAATATTCATACCCAAAAAATCATGAACTAAGAATGCAAATATTATAATGTTGCAAGCGTTCTTTATACAGATGATATTAAAAGACCGAACAAAGCAAATCCATAATTAATCAAACGAAAGTAACAAAGCATTTATGTAATATAAAAACACCATAACAATTAACAACGTTATCACCTTTAAATCATTGTAAAAGTATAAGACGCATCAAAACTTATATTTACAAATATGAATCAAAAACTTAATTCTCATTAGACAATTTAGAAGTTAATAATTATTTTGAAAAATTACTATATCACATATAAACAATTGCATCGATCAAATAGTATAATCGAATAATAATGTGACCAAGTTTTCAATGGATTGATGATTAAAGCTGGTATTACGTTTGAACATAAATTGCAAAACCAAATACATAAATATTCACAAGTTATTTAACATGTCCTTTGTACAATATACACTTCTGATCTTTGCTACTTGTATCATGTTCGATAGATTTGGCTAATTTGTTTTTATTTTAATATGTTGTTAAATATCTTGTTTAAATGTTCCCCATCCAATAAATTTATCAAAGATTATTTCTAAATCTATGTGAATTGCTTTGTTTTTGATAAGTTTGGTTGATTAGTTAGCTTGATTATGTTGTTACTTACCTTGTTTTTAGTTAATTTAGTAGGTGAATTCATGATAATATAAAATCTTAAATCCATTTTATTTTTCTTACAAAACATATAGAATACACATATAGGTGGTTCATGCATTTTGTTTGATTTATAAATCTACATGAGATTTGAAATTTTTTACTAATTTTAAAATCTGAAATAACATGGTTTATCCAAAGATTTGAGTCTTTGAATTTTCACATCTAAATCCATTAAAATCTAATATAGATTTTAAAAATCCAACAATAAATTGAAATGAATAACATATGATTTTAATTAGTGTATATATATATAATCCAAAACCGTATATATACATCATGAAATGTAACATCAAACCATTAAACCAAAACTATGTTTTTCTTCTACCTGCTAATATGTCTACCCATATATGATATTACGATGTACTCTTTCCGTTTCGATTTATTATGAAACGGAAAGAGTACATCATAATATCATATATGGGTAGACATATTAGCAGGTAGAAAAAAAACATAGTTTTGGTTTAACGGTTTGATGATTCTATTCATACGAGAACTGGTTAGGAACTCGATAAACTGGTCAACACAAATATCTTTGTGGATTTATTTTTTTTGTGCGAAAAAACATCTTAGCAACCTTTAACTAGAGTCTAGAGCTCTAAATATATCAAAGAACAGTTCCACAAATTATGAGCATAACAATCATCAGAACAAAAAAATATTAAAACATTGTTCTATAAATGCTCTTGAGTCTCAACATAAAGGAAACAACACTAATGAACATGGATTAATTTCAAACAAAGACAAGCTTTTATACTTTTAAGCAGCCATTAAATTACAAAAATAATTGAACACCACTATAGGATCAAAGAGAATAGATCAACAAAAATTCAGACATGGAATCAACATGATGTGTTTAATCGGAATTTTGTCGGAAGGAAATCACACCTGAGAAGATAGAAACAATGGGAGGTTATCTGATTGATTACTATTAAGACAAGATAAAGTAATTTGAATTAATCCAAACCGTCAAATTTGATGACGTGTAAAATAAACACGTTTTGCACGACGTGTTTAGTGACCTTGTCTTAACGAAACCACCAAGCTGGCCGAGAACGAATCAAAGTTTTTTTTGGAACATGATTTATTATGAAACGGAAAGATTATATCGTATATCGGTGGACGTATTAGCAGGTAGAAGAAAAACATAGTTTTGGTTTAACGATTTAATGATTCTATTTATACGAAAACTAGTTAGGAACTTGATAAACTGGTCAAAATAAATATCTTTGTGGATTTTTTTTTTGCCGTGCAAAAAAAACATCTTAGCAACCATTAACTAGAGTCTAGAGCTCTAAACATATCAAAGAACAGTTTCACAAATTATGCGTAACAATCTTCTGAACAAAAAAGATTTAAACACTGTTCTAGAAATGGTCTTAAGTGGAAACAACACTAATGAACATGGATTAATTTCAAACAAAGACAAGCTTTTACACTTTTAAGCAGCCATTAAATTACAAAAATAATTGAACACCACTAGGATCAAAGAGAAGAGATCAACAAAAATTCAGACATGGAATCAACTTGATGTGTTTAATCGGAATTTTGTCTAAAGAAAATCACACCTGAAAAGATAGAAACAATTAATGGGAGGTTATCAGGTTGATTAGTATTCATACAAAACAAGATAAGGTAATTTGAATTAATCCAAACGGTCAAATCTGCTGACTTGTAAAAAAACACGTTTTGCATCACGTGTCAAGTGACCGTGTCTTAACGAAACCACCAAAGGCCTAGAACCAATCATAGTTATTTTTTTTTTACCGAGTTCCGTCGCTCTCTCCTCCTCCGTCTTCGTGCTTCGCTTCTCTTTGCGTGTTTTCTTTTTCGATAAACCCAAAATCAAGGCAGAATCTGAGAATCGAGAGGGCCCATTGGAAAACTTCTCGAAGAATCAAGAGTTAAAAGCCCTAAACTGATTGATAATTCGAGAATGAAGCGTAATAGATTGTGGGCAAAAAATTGATTTTTTTAAAAGTTTGATCTGAGGTGGGTTCGTTGAGACCATCTGATCAAATACTCTTCGTGATAGAAACATCAGTTTGTTTTGGAATGGTTTCGACTTAAGTCAGCTTCTTCTACGATGCTCTAGATTTGAGGTGATTGATTTAGTCTCTGTGTTTGTATTTTGTTCAAAATTTTGGAATTAGCTTTAAGGTTGTTCAATGAAGCAATAGCGATGGTATAGGCCAAACCATAGTCCATGCATATACGTATTCTAAAAAAATTAGGAACTGTTTATGATCTGTGTCAAACCTACCGACCAACTACCTTGAGCTGGATTGCAAATTAAGTTATGCATTGAACTCAATTCTTGTAATCTCATATAAAGGGGATCAATCTAATTTCTTGAGTGATTCTGCTGTGCTGATTGTTTCAGGCAAACCAGGTCGATAACAAGGTAAGGACTAACTAAGGAGTTTCTAGTATGTCGAGCAAAACCCGGAATATGCTTGAAGGTTTGGTTAAAGATACTTCTTTTAAATGGTTGCTCGGGAAACAAAGTTCTTTCGATGAAGAGATCGAGGAAATGGGAAGATCCCCATCTGCTGGCACCAATTGGATACCTGAGCTTTCTCCTACCGCCAATGTGGTTGTCCGCAGGTGTTCAAAGTAAGTCCATTCATCTGTATATTCCATCGATAATTAAGCATTTTGCAGTATGACATTACAGGGCATATAATGGTTTGTCTTGTATGAAAAGTGTGTGTTGTGATGCGCTTGAGGATATGATAATTTGTTGAAGAGTGAATATAGTAATAGGTTTCCATAGCTAGTAGCTCTAACTAGAAAGGGATTTACAGAAATTTTGGGGTTTAACTAAAGAAATACTACCATTAGATAGCCGGGCTGCGTTTAGACATATTCTAATGCAAGCATTGGGTGCAGAATGAGGTTCTTGATCTGTCTTTATATTTATTTGGCTAAGCTTTGACTATATGCTATTGATGCAGAATACTTGGTGTTTCTGCAAACGAGCTGCGAGATAGTTTCAAACAAGAGGCATTTGAATCTCTAAAGCTGCCTTCTCTATTTGCAAGGAACTTTCTAGAGTACTGTTGTTTCAGGGCTCTTTCACTGTCTGTGGGAGTAACAGGTCATCTAGCCGATAAAAAGTTTCGGCGCTTAACCTTTGACATGATGGTTGTCTGGGAATTCCCAGCTGTTGCTAGCCAGGCTCTACTCAGCGTAAGGCTCCTTTTTCTCATTTCTTCTGCAATCATTATAAGAATCTGTTCTTTATAATCTTTTTCCTTTGAAATAGGTAGAAGAAGATGCAACAGTAAGTTTAGAAGCCTTCTCACGGATCGCACCAGCAGTTCCTATAATAGCTGATGTGATCATATGTGAAAATCTATTTGAAATGCTTACTTCATCTACGGGTGGTCGGCTTCTGTTCACTGTTTATGACAAGTATTTATATGGCCTTGAGAGGTGAATTTTCTATCCTTTGCAGCTGAACTCCTTTGTCTTGACTTACTTTGCAGACATTTTTAATGTCTATTTTGTTTCTAGAGCCATAAAGAAGATGAGGACTCAGTCCGAATCATCTCTGCTTTCTGGTATTCGATCAAAAAGAGAAAAGATTTTGGAAATAGATGGGACAGTTACTACCCAACCAGTTCTTGAACATGTTGGAATATCAACATGGCCAGGTATTGTTGTATTTTCAAATATCACGGTCTTGGCGTGTTTACATAGCACTTAACTTTTGCCACAATACTATTCAGGTCGCTTAATCTTGACAGACCATTCACTATATTTTGAGGCCTTAAAGGTCGTTTCTTATGACAAACCAAAGCGATATGACCTATCTGAAGATCTAAAGCAAATAGTTAAACCTGAGTTAACTGGTCCCTGGGGCACTCGGCTTTTCGACAAGGCCGTTTCTTACAAGTCTATATCTCTGTAAGACCGTGTCTTTGTGCATTAAATCGATTGTAATCTCTTGTACGAACTGAAAACATGCTCTTTTTGTGAATGATCAGTTAACAGCTTTTAATGGCTATCTCTTGTAGATCAGAACCAGTAGTAATGGAATTTCCAGAGCTTAAAGGCCACACGCGCCGTGATTACTGGCTCACTATTATACGAGAAGTATTATACGTTCACATATACATAAACAAGTACAAGATCACTGGTTTGGCAAGAGACGAAGCACTTTCAAAGGCTGTCCTTGGTGTTATACGTGTGCAAGCTACTCAAGAACTCAGTTTGACAAACGCAATGCGTTACGAAAATCTTCTTCCGTTTAATCTCTGCGATCAGCTTCCCGGTGGAGATCTGATTCTTGAAACGCTTGCAGAGATGTCTACTTCAAGAGAGCTCCATCGATCAAATAAATCCAAAGATACAGGTTACACTACTTCAGTTCTTATCAAAATAACTTATACCTAATGGTATTTTATTTATCTTGACCAAGAGTATGAAAATTGAAAGCGTGTGCGTTATATGATTATAGAAGATGAAATTTCCGAGGAAGTTAATGTGTAATGTATATGTAATTTATTTACCAGGAACATTACATTCCTCAGCTTCAGATATGGTTTCGCAGCTGGGTTCTGTGTTTGGAGGATCAAGTCCTAGGAGCAGAACGAGTGAGACGAGTAGTCTTGTGGTAGGTGAAGTAGTGGTTGGAGATATAAATCCATTAGAGAGAGTAGTGAAGGAGTCGCGTAAGAACTACGAGAAAGTAGTGCTAGCGCAAGAGACGATTAATGGAGTCAAAATGGATGGCATTGACACCAACTTAGCCGTGATGAAGGTAAAGAAAAAGAAAAGAACAAAATGTTCAACAGGAAGATTTATAACTGCGTTGTATAAAACATTGAATTGCTTCTCTTTTTTTTTTGGCAGGAACTGATGCTTCCGATTATGGAAACAGGGAACTGGATTGTATCGGTGGTGTATTGGGATGATCCTATGAAGTCTATTGTTTTCTGTCTCTTCTCCACTTTCATAATTTGGAGGGGATGGCTTGTTTATGTCTTTGCTCTTGCGTCTCTCTTCTCTGCAATATTCATGGTTCTCACAAGATGTTTCAGCAGAGAAAAGCTCATGATCGAGCTGAAAGTAACTGCTCCTCCACCAATGAACACAATGGAACAGCTGTTGGCGGTCCAGAACGGGATCTCAGAGCTCGAACAGAACATTCAAGACGCAAACATAGTTCTTCTCAAGTTCCGAGCTTTGTTATTCTCGCTTTTCCCTCAGGTCTGCCTGGCTTCTTATAATTAACACAAACGCTTCTCCTAACGCTGTGTTTAACCGCGATTTGAAACCGCTATTTCAGGCGAGCGAGAAGTTTGCGATTGCGATTGTGGTTGCAGCGACGATGATGGCTTTTGTTCCGAGACGCTACTTGCTTTTGGTGGTGTTTGTTGAGCTTTTCACACGATACTCACCGCCACGGAGAGCTAGCACGGAACGGTTGATGAGGCGCTTGAGAGAGTGGTGGTTTAGTATACCGGCAGCTCCAGTGATCCTCCAAGACGACAAGAACAATAAGAAGAAAAAGAACTGAGGAGACGCCTATAATTGCACAGACGTACTGTATGTACATACTTAAAATCTATGCTTTGATATATAAATGTATGTTTGTATGCAATGTTTTCTTGCTTTTTGTGTATATGAGTTCATCTCGTGAGCCAAGTCTTGAATTCTTTACAGATTTCCAATATTTGAGATGTATGTAACGGCTCCAAAACTCTTACCGCAATTTTGAGCAAGGGATAAGAGGCTTTTTTAATACACTTAAAAGACATTTTGAATCTCAATCAATCGCACAATTCAACATCTCATTTTTTGTTCATAAAAGGGGAGAAACGGTGAAGAGATCACAAGTAGATTTTATTCTTTGCTATGTCCTTTTTGCACATTATGGAATTTTTGAGTTACCTTTGATCAAATCTTTTAGGTTCTTTGTTATAACTCAACAACCATAAATAAAATGTGGAAGATAATTAGTTTTCAGGAAAATTAGTTTTGTTTTTGTTTTTCGTTTGAAACTGCAGCTAGGAGTAGTGTCAATTAACATATCCGCTGTTTTAAAAAACATTGGGGACATGCCTATATATCCACGAAAGAGTTCATAGGAGACGCATTGGATCCGTACCAATCTTATAAAACTAAACCGGGCATTGTCCACCTCTAATAAAAAACTCTATCAAACCAAAAAAATCTGGAAAATGAAAAATCCAAAAGAAACATGATTTTGGGAAATTGAACAAAATGAAGAGATCTATATTGATGATGCATAAGGCAAAAAAAAAAAAAAAAACATTGTCTCGACTCTCGAGTATAAATGTAAACCGAATTAAACTAAAGAAAAAAAAATATTATAACTAATGCCAAAATTTATTAGTCCCTTTCGAGACCTCCAATAAGAAAGAAAGAAAAAAATAGTTTCCAAATAAGGAAAGACCTCCCTTTCCGAAAAAGGAAAGAATTGTATGTTGGAATACTAAAAATCGCGAAACTCCGTCAAGCCATCGAACCCGGAAGATGAAGAAGAAGAGAAAGAGCTTCTCATATTGGGCGCGAAGAAAAGCGGATCATCAAAATTCGCAAATGGTTGATTACCGCATAAGAAATTATCAGCTGGATTCGCCGGCGGGAAAATCGGAAACGTCGGTAAGTAAGCGCCGTAGTTTATCCCCGCCGCGTCATACATCGACGGTGGTGGCGGCGGTGGATGAGGATGAGGCGGTGGAGAAATAGCCATCCCCGAATACGGAAGAGAAGAATTAACCTGTCCATGTTCTCCGATGTTCTCATCGGTTGTTATCACCGACGACGATTCACTATCTTCGCTTATCATCGCGTTATTGAAAAATATCCCCTTTCCGTTTCCGGTGGCGGAGTAATTTCTATGGTAATTGTTATGGCCACCGCCGCAACGATTCCGATTATATTTTCTGTCGACGGTGAGATCAGAGACGCTCTGGTTGATAGATTTTCCTCCGAGATCCGTCGTCGTGTTACCGCCGGGATCTTCGTCGGAGCGGGACATTCCGGTGAGTTTTTGAACAAGAGCCATGAAATCTTTAGGGTTAGTGTGTATGACTTTGGGAGTGTGTGTGTAAATGATCACCGGATGGCGAGGCTTTGCCGCGGAGGAGGAAGAAGACGGAGACGGCGGTTTTTTAATAACGTGAGAATCTTTGTTGACCTTTAAAGTCGGCGGTGATGGTGATGGTGACGGTGTCGGAGGGTATAAGGTTCCGGAGTTGTTTTCGTTGGGTTCCCTCTTTGGGTGGTGAGGGTGGTCGTTGAACGTTGAGCTCATTTCATAATATATAATAAAAAAAAATATATTAAAGAAGTAGTAATGTTTTTTTTTCGATTAAATAAAATAAACGAATCATACATAACCAAAAGTTTATTGAATGTAAAACAAAATGACAACAAGATTCAGATTCATGTTGGAGATGTGGAAGAGTGAAGGAGAGAGGAGTGTGGCTTTTTATAAGCTTCCTTCTTTTTAGTCTGGCGAGTGTTCCAAGTGAGCACGTGAGTAATTAATTAGTTTTTGGATCATTTTTGTGTTTCTGAGGCTAATACGGTTAAGGAATATACGCCACTAGATTGCGAAAATCCAGGTTTCAACTTTGTAATATGATAATTGAGGATTCCTTAAGATAATTAGTGGAGAAAATTATGGATTATCACAAAATTTCCATTTTCCGTTAACCGTAACTACAATCGTGAAAAATCACATGGATTTTGCCAATTGAGGACAAGAAATAAATCGAATTAACATTTGAATCAATGTCTGAACCAATTAAACCGTACCGCCATAACCATATTCTCTACCTCATCAGTTTCGGACGAAAGTCTGAAATACTCTCTTCTCTTAAAAAATAATCTACCATACTCCCCTATAATCTGCATATTCCTCATACTCTTCATATTTTATGAAAACCCGAAAATACCTTGCATCATAATTAATCAAATATTTTCGGATTTCGTACAGGTACAACAACTTCGTAGTTGTACTTTATACTAGTTATACTAGTTGTACCAGTTATACCACCAAAATGGGATTCGAACCCTAGACGCGCGGAACGAGTTTAAACCATCTGAGTTACTATGTTTTCGTTGGAATTACTTAAATTTAAAACTATATAATCTTATTTCATAGTCATTTTCGGTTTTTTATTATTATTTTATCATTATTTTAGTTTTAAAAAATGAAAAATAAATTGATTATTAGAAAGAGAGTATTTCAGCTCTTGTTTTTAGAACGAAGAGTATCTCTTGATCCATCAGTTTGAAAGAGTTTGATTTTGAATTTTGCATGGCTTCTTCTTCTTCTTCCCATTTCCTTTATGGATCAACCCGATCTGAATCCTCTTTGGGTACTTCTCTCTCTCTTTCTCTCTAGTACAAGGTACTTGATTTGACCAATCACTTGTAACTTTTTTTTGCATCCGGATTGGGATAACAGAATAGTGTGCATATATTCTGGTGTCTCTCAAGATCTCTGGTTCTTCATTCCCTTAAGAGTTTACCATTTGGATTTTGCATATTCAGGAACTGAAATGTGTAAGTTTTCTGATTGCACCCGAAGAATCAATTTACTCTAAACTCTTTACATATCCTTCACATATTTGGTGCATTCTCTTACCTCAAAGTACTCTCTTTTATGATAGGTTATCTTCACCCCCTTTTAATTCGACTCATTGACCCAATTTTACTACAGATAGCACAACTCGTTATTGTTAATACGTTGCATCTTCACTTGCTTAAGTTTTGTCCCTGTTGTATATATCCAGATTCTTGCTTATGTCTCACAAGTCCACCAGGTTGTATTCCAGGGCATCTAGTAGACCATGAGAATTTGACTATGGACTAGGTGCGGATCTCGTTTGAAATTCCTGTGATGATTATTTATTTTCCTTTTTGGAAGTTTCACCTACACTTTGTAGTTCATGGTGTCATTTAAGTGACCTGAGTCTTGAGTATGCTGAAAAGATGATAGTTGCATTTGTTGCTGTGAGAACAAAGGGGAACTCCTTTGGTGGTGTTATTACCTTCATTGTTCGGAATGCTCCTCGTGTATTGTCCCACTTTACCATTGAAATATAATCTGTTTTCAATTTGTGAATGATATATTATTGATTACTAAGAAACTTATATGCAGGGACTTTGGTACACCGGTTTTCAATAAACTCGAGACAGAACTAGCAAAAACATGTATGTCGTTGCCTGCAACAAAAGGCTTTGAGTTTGGAAGTGGCTGTGCAGATAGAGAGATCTATTTCACTTGTTTCAACTAAGTTAGTGCCCTGGTGATCACAAAGTAAAGTTCTATGTAATGAATCTGCAGGTACATTTCTGACAAGTAATGAGCACAACAACGAATTCTTTACCGATGTATATGGAAGAATACGGACAAAAACAAACTGTTCAGGTGGAATACAAGGAGGGATATCAAATGGTGAGATAGCAAACATGAGAATAGTCTCAAGCCAACATCTACAATTGGAGTAAGTTGTTGTTTGATCACCTCTGAGATAATTGAAAACCCTCTTTATGCAGTTTGCTTGAGGAAACTGGTGAGAATGGGAGTGTTGTAAGGAAAATGCATAGCAGAGAAACAAACTGAGCGTCTTGAACTCAGAATTATCAAATGCGGAAGCTAAAGAGATTGATGAAAGAGAAAAAAAAAAGTGGTATATTGAGTTCAATCCCTTGATCTACTATATTCTACTTATATGGTTTTTGGCTTGATGAGTTACCCCTTACTAGCTGTGCATTATTTTTCCATCTTTTGTGTTTTTACAGCAACTGAGTTTGAGAGGAAGACAAAATAAAATTCTGAAAGGGAGTTTGAATTCAAAGTAGAACATAACGAAAAATAAGACTCTGAATCGAGAAAGAGACTTTATGGCTGGTGATGCTGAGGATGGAGTGAATTTTGTCATTGAATCAATCGTTTTTAATATATATGAGAAATTTTGTAATCCCCTTACTTTGGAGAGTAGATGTTTTTTTAAGTGTAGTTTTGTAAAATTATAGATCTTTCTATCAGATAAAACATATATTTATATGCTTATATTTTGTGTGGTCTTGCGGCATCTCAAACACCTTTTCATGCCACTTTTATTAAATTTGTAAAGGTACAAATTGTGTGTATGTGATATGTCACTCAATCAATGAGGTCCAGCTTACCAACCTCAATAACTCCGAAGTCACATTTTTTTTTTCTTACCGTCTACTCTTTTTTAAACAAGGCCATGAATCATGAGTCGTACTACTGGTGTTTGGTAGAGGATAAGATTAAAATACTAGAATCGACATTTAATAAATGCATACAACGTGATGGTTAGAAAAAAATAAGGAAAAAAGGATTTTATGTGAAGCTCAGTGGTTTTGGCGGAAGGACCTCCACATTAAATAAAACGAACAACAAGCCAATAAATAATGGGCGGTACAAAATGACTCTTTTGTCTCATCTTGAACCTGTAATCAGATTCGTATTCATTCAATAACTGAGGTTATTTATGGATTTTGCCATTTTCAGCTCGATAACGAATATCCATATACTGTATGACAATAACAACCCCGAATATGAATATATATATTTATCGGACCTAATATTAAACGACCTCTAAAAGACTAAAATATAAAACAAAAACCCAACAATTCCAATCAAACCTAATCCTCTAAACCAAGTTTTTTGTTCAGTTTACGTTGCTTGGATATAAAGTATCTGGATTTCAAACTTTTGTTTGATTTAGAACTTAAAATTTAATATTTTGGAGATCTCAACTTTTAATTAATTTTGGATACAAATATGTGATTTTAGCCTAACATTTATGAGATTTTTTTTTTTTTTTTCAGTGGCGGCCGTTTTGATATCTACCTTTTTTTAAAAGGTATGAAATAACAAAGAGGGTGACTGATTGGAGTTTTAGACTTTTCTAAAGCGATATTTTGGTCTAAATATCTAAATTGAAAGCAATCATGCTTTATAAATATTTGAACCTAAAACAATCATACTTTATAAATATTTGAACCTAAAACAATCATGCTTTATAAATATTTTCCAAAGCCAAAACCATTTTTAAAAACCTAAAGCCATTTTTATGGTTTTTTCTTTTTTTGGAATAAAAGTCTAAAGCCATATATTTTGTGCTTTGAAAAATTTTCTTTGGCTTTTACTTATACATGTCGTGTATTTAGCTAAAAAAAAAGGTAAATTTTCATTATTATTTTTTTAAATTTTACTTAACAAATTGATTGTTGTGTAGATCCTAAAAAATAGGAAATTTTTTTTTGTCGTGTATTTCCTTTATTATTTTTTAAATAAATTTTAAAACATATTAATAAATCATATATATATATGTACATGATTGTCGTGTAGTCATTAGAAAATAAAAAAAATTTCATTATTTTTTTAAAAAAAATTTAGATGGTGTGTTTACATTTTCGTATTTTAATTTATTATTTATTTTAGTTAAATGAAATTTTAATAAATTTAATTTTTAAATATTAATGTATAGACAAAATATTAATATATAATAGACACTAATATTCAATAAATGTTTTGATATTTTAAAAATCACAGCCATGTTTACCAATCGTTTTTCATTTAATTCTCCAGTTCCAACCGATAAACCTACAGCTCCAGTAGATAAATCTAAAGCTACAACCCAAAAATCTACTGCCAAAATTCTACAGCCATAATCTTAAAGATACAGCAGAAAAACTTACATTCATAATTCTATATCCAAAATTCTAAATGTATAGCCACGACCCATCAGACCCAAAATCTTTTGATTTCTAATTCTCTACACAAGTAAATTTGAGCAAACATAAATCTGAAAAGCTATGGATACTCAATTAGTTCTCATCCTTGAATAATACTATAAGGTAAGGGAAAACTATTTAGAAAATTCGTAGATCATATGGCTATGTCTATGTAAGTAGAAGAAGAACCTAAATGAAACTTTATAACAAGAAAAAGCATTGACGATGACTATATACGATAAAAACAAAATGTGCCGCTCAGATCTCTAATCATCACGCGTCTTTAAAAATCTGAATAGTCAACGCTAATTATGTCCGAGTCCGACCAGTGAAGTTAAACTATTTGTCAATAAGAGGCAGCGCAAGAACATCGGACGGTCAGTAGTTTTCACTGTAATTTTACAAACGGTCACGATCTCTTAGATAAAATATATGACGTGGAACCTAAAAGCTGGAACTAAGTAGATAGTATTAATTACATTTAACAATTATACTAGTGGAGTGTTTTAGTAATTTAAAGTTATTAAACACCAATTCTAGGTGTTGGACCAAAGATAAAAAAAAAGCATACAATAAATATTCTAATGATTTTTAAAATATTATCCCTTTATCTTATTTTATTTCACTTTTGATAACTAATCTTTTGCAAGTAAATAACTAAATATCATTGGATTATCCCTTTTGTATAGTAAGTATTTTCTTTAATATTTGCATAAATAAATAAAAAGGCATAATTTCTGGGGGAGGTTTTACTTTGCTCACACTGTTCATTTTGTCTAAAGATCCGTTAGCTCACTCTGCAACAAGCTGTGTGAGTTTCCGACAAGTAACTAGGAGATCGAAATTCTTGTCTGAAAAAAACCCTTCTTATTTGAAACTTCACCCCAGAGACTTTTTTCAGATTTTCTCAGAAAATTTTGTTCATCTTCGTCCGTCCACTTACACCGTGGATCTCTCAAGTTTGTTGAAGAAATCAAATTGTGGGAGAAGAAAAAAGAGAATAAGCACCGCAAGGAAAGTTTCTTACTTTTGTCACTTCAGATTCCGAACTTTGACCCCAGAAAGCTTTCAGATTTTCCCGGAAAACAATCAGCTGGAGAAATTTTATTGACCGAGTATGGATTTGTGAAGAAGGTTGAAGGCGATTTGAAGAGATGGGTCGGAGAATAAAGAGGAAAGGTTTCATAAACACGGAAGCTGCAAAAGAATTTATTAATCATCTAGTTGCTGAGAGATATTCGTTGTTGTTGCTGGTTCCTTTGGTCTTAGCTTTCTGGGCAATTGAGAGATGGGTCTTCGCTTTCTCCAATTGGGTTCCTCTCGTTGTCGCCGTTTGGGCTTCTCTTCAGGTTAGTTTGTTTGTCAAAAAAATCACCTTTTTTTATTTCATTGATTTCTGCTATGCGAAGGTTACAAATTGATGATTAAGTCCTCTCTTATTTTAGTTTGTGTCTTTGATAATTGATTGGTACTTGCTAAACCACCGGTTAATTTGTCTGGATCCGTTAAATCTGATACTTTAGAATCCTCAGATAAAGTTGGAAGCTTTATGCTTTTTGTGTATACCTAACAGTTACAAACTTGCCATATACAAACAGAGTTTGATCTTCCCACTCATGAGGTAGATAGTTTTGGTAAATTGCTTTTTTCAAGGAAGAGTTACAATCTTAGGTAATTGATATATTAGCTAGAGTTTCACTCATGTGTTTGTGTTAAGCCTATACTAAAAAATGGTTGGGGGTTTTTGTTATCCGCACTTGGTAAATTTTTCAAGACCCTTGATAAGTGTGTTCGTGTGCACAAATCTGAACATAAAGAGTGGATAATTAAGCTAAAGTTGTGCTGTGATTTTTAATGTGATCATATGTTTCGCTGCAGTATGGAAGTTACCAAAGGGCAATACTAGCAGAAGATCTTACCAAGAAGTGGAAGCAAAACGTTTTCAATGCGTCGGTGAGAATTTCTGTTACCCTTCTTTTGTTTACTTCTTGTTATATCGCTCGATGTTATAAGAATACCGCATTGTCGCTTTCTCCAGACGATAACTCCATTGGAACATTGCCAATGGTTGAACAAGTTACTGTCTGAAATTTGGCTAAACTTCATGAACAAGAAACTTTCTCTCAGATTTGCTTCCATGGTCGAGGTGAGTGAGCTTTATTCTTAACTATGCTCTTTCTAATCTAAAATGTGTTTCTGACCGTATACTCGAGCTTCATGATTCCTTGGGTCTTTTAAAGGCAATAAAACATTAACTTTTGATCGTTTATCTAAATCGCAGAAACGACTGAGACAACGAAGATCAAGACTAATAGTAAGCAATCTCTCCCTTTTCCATGAGACCTCCTTCTAAAAAAACTTGGACACAGTGATGCTAATTTGTATCGGTTTTCGATAGGAAAATATACAATTGTTGGAGTTTTCTCTTGGCTCATGCCCTCCTTTGCTGGGACTCCATGGAACTTGTTGGTCCAATTCAGGGGAACAGGTTTGATTACTTTGATATTTAAACTGCAAATATTTGAATAAATGGTTGGATTTGGATGTTTTACCTTTTGTTTTCCTTCTCTGGCGGTATAGAAAATTATGCGATTAGATTTCAATTGGGACACAACAGATCTTAGTATCTTGTTGCAAGCCAAGTTGTCCAAACCGTTTAATCGAACAGCACGAATCGTTGTCAACAGTCTTTGCATCAAGGGCGATGTAAGTGAAAGCTCGCATAACCCGTAAAAAGTAAATATTCCTTAACATTGGGTTCTTCCTGGTTTATTTACTGTATCTTCTTGCAGATTCTGATCAGACCGATTCTTGAAGGAAGAGCGTTGCTCTATTCCTTTGTATCGAACCCTGAAGTTAGAATCGGAGTTGCTTTCGGTGGTGGCGGTGGCCAATCTCTTCCAGGCACAGAGCTTCCCGGCGTCTCCTCCTGGCTGGTTCGTTTCCCATTTTCATATCTGAAATACAGTTTTTTTACCGCCAAGAATAGTTTCAGTTACAAAGGGCCAAACCGTAATTTTGTCCATTTTCAGGTCAAAATTCTGACAGAAACGTTGAACAAGAAGATGGTAGAGCCACGTCGGGGATGTTTCTCGTTACCCGCAACCGATCTTCACAAAACAGCCGTCGGGGGAATAATCTATGTAACCGTAGTCTCTGGTAGCAATCTTCACCGCAGTGTTCTTCGCGGAAGCCCCTCGAAAAGTTCCGATATTGGAGAGGGTAGCAGCGGAAACAGCAGCAACAGCAAACCTGTTCAGACATTTGTTGAAGTTGAACTCGAACAGCTTTCTCGACGAACCGAGATGAAGTCAGGACCGAATCCAGCTTATCAATCGACGTTTAACATGATTTTACACGACAATACAGGGACACTTAAGTTTAATCTCTATGAGAATAATCCTGGGAGTGTCAGATACGACAGTCTCGCTAGCTGTGAAGTTAAGGTAATTCATGAATAATAAGGCCGTTAAGTAGTTGTTGTTACTGGCCGTTGCATGTTCTTCATCTTTCTCTCTTGGAATGTACAGATGAAATATGTAGGTGATGATTCAACGATGTTTTGGGCCGTTGGATCTGATAACAGTGTGATTGCGAAACACGCTGAGTTCTGTGGTCAAGAAATCGAGATGGTTGTTCCGTTTGAAGGAGTTAGTCCCGGCGAGGTAGATGATACAATTTCTTCTTATGTATTACTCCATAAACTTCTTACTCAATTTGGCCATTTCATTTGTGTTTTACTTTATAGTTGACCGTCCGGCTACTTCTAAAAGAATGGCATTTCTCTGATGGCTCACATAGCTTGAATAGCGTTCATTCGAGTTCTTTACACTCCCTTGACAGCTCTTCTACCCTCCTCTCAAAAACCGGCCGGAAGATTATTGTGACGGTTTTGGCTGGGAAGAACCTTGTTTCTAAAGATAAATCCGGAAAATGTGATGCCTCTGTCAAGTTACAGTACGGAAAAGTAAGTAATCTTTTCATGATTTTGCTTAAAATGGCCACTGCACGATCTTAAAATCTTAAGAGGCGGGCATGTTCTTGAATGTTGTGTAGATTATACAAAAGACGAAGATAGTTAACGCAGCAGAGTGTTTCTGGAACCAGAAATTTGAGTTCGAAGAGTTAGCCGGAGAAGAATATTTAAAGGTGAAATGCTACAGAGAAGAGATGCTTGGCACAGACAACATCGGTACAGCTACATTGAGTCTTCAAGGAATCAATAACAGCGAAATGCATATATGGGTTCCGCTTGAAGAGGTTAATTCTGGAGAAATAGAGCTTTTGATCGAAGCTGTGGCTCCCGAGTACAGCGAAGTAAGTGTTTGACAAACATCACTCTGTTTCCTTCTTTATCCTCATCGATTGTTTAGTCTTTTTTTCGGCTTAATCGCAGGCGGATTCTAGTAAAGGCTTGATTGAATTGGTTCTTGTTGAAGCACGAGATCTTGTGGCCGCGGATCTTAGAGGAACCAGTGATCCTTATGTTAGAGTTCAATATGGAGAGAAGAAACAGAGGACAAAGGTACTAAAAAAACTGTTTGGACTCAAAAAAGACATTTTAGGGATAGGAAACAAAACTTAGAGATGTTTTTTTCTTGTGTGTTTATTGTTTCCAGGTGATTTATAAGACATTGGAACCGAAATGGAACCAGACAATGGAGTTTCCAGATGATCGGAGCTCCTTGGAGCTACATGTCAAAGACCATAACACACTTCTTCCGACATCAAGTATAGGTAACTGCGTCGTGGAGTACCAAGGGTTAAAGCCAAACGAGACTGCCGATAAGTGGATACCTCTCCAAGGAGTGACACGCGGCGAGATCCATGTCAGAGTAACGAGGAAAGTCATGGGGGTTCCGAGACGCACCAGCGCGGATTCTGGATCCCCGTTTAACAAAGCTCTGTTGTTGTCCAACCAAATGAAGCAGGTGATGATAAAGTTTCAGAATTTGATTGACGATGGAGATCTTGAAGGTCTTGCTGAAGCTTTAGGAGAGCTGGAAAGTTTGGAGGACGAACAAGAAGAGTATTTGGTCCAGCTTCAGACAGAGCAAATGCTGCTTATCAACAAGATCAAAGACCTTGGTAAGGAGATTCTTAACTCTTCTCCGGTTCAAGCACCGTCTCATTCCCCATCTCAAGCAGGGTCGGGTTCGGGGACAGGATCCTATAGCCGGAGAATCTCCGCACCAATGTAGTCACTTGTTTTCTGATCAAACAATCATCTATAATGTATATAGATAGATATGTAGGGCATTGGATAAAATGTTCAGAGAAAGTTGAGCCCTTGTTACAAAGTTAGAAACATCAATCTGTAAGTTCTCTTTATATATATTCCCATTGTTATTCAGTAACAATAAAAACAGTTGTAATTGTTTGTAAAACTGTTGTTCTGTGTCTTGTCTGATCAATCATTTACAGAAAACTACAGAAGCAAGATAGGTTTTTTCACCTCAAGTGTTATCTAGTTTGTTCATCAAAGTAAAATATTTTTCACATAAATAATTTCTCTTTCCCACAAAATTCCTAACTTGTAAATTTAGCCTTAAGAATAAATCCACAGAATTCGAGCATGTTTGTTCAAAGAGTAACCGGTGACCATCATCAGATGATGAATAAACCGGACTAAACCATAATTATTTCATCATACATTAAGGATCAAGTAACATGGCATGATACAGCTTTAGATGACTTAAGTCATTGTGTGAGGTTACAAATGCATATGATCCCAAGTTAACCCCTACGGCTCTACTAGTAACTGTGAAAATGGCGGTTACAAAAGGGGATAGAAATTACATGGCCTAGGCAGAACCAGCGGGGACAGTGGCTGCATTGGAGCTAGGCTGAACCGAAGTGGCTGGAGTGGCGCTCAAGCTCGGATCTTTCGGCTCGGGTGCAACAATGGGAACTGAAGCTCCGGATTGTGAAAGAGGGGTTTTTGCAGCCGCATCTAGAGCAGGTATCTGATGCTGATTCAAGTTAGCCAAATCATTTACAGCGTTGTGAAGTTGTTGTAGCCTGTAATCTGTCTCGGGCCGCCGACAAATCTTCCTCAAGGGAACAATTTCCTGCTGGGATAATGGAAAAGAAATCCAAAATAGGTGAGTGAGGAGGGTTTTGCTTTAGGGTCTAAACCATGAAACCAAATGGAGCTGACGGTTAAACAAAATGGCAAGAGATAGCGAGAGAGATGATCGTCCAACCTCGGACTGGTCGTGGCTGTAACGCACCAAGAACCTACAACGACAACCTCTGACATCATGTCTTCTTCTTTGTGCGTCAAGAACAATGGCGTCAAAGTAAAGAGCTTGATCTTTTCCTTCCTAAAGATGTTATAAAACAAATCCAGTCAGAGATAATCTTACATGACACCTATCACTAAATGCTTAGAGAACGAAGTTCTAAACCTGGAAACAAAGTACGAGATCTCCGGCAAGAACTGCAACACATTCTGATGCTTCACATGGGAGAGACCGTTGTCTTACGTGCTTTTTGACGTTTATCCATTCATCTTCTTCAACTTCGAAACCCGCGAATCGAACCTGCACTTCCTGAAATACCCAACAGAAGGATTTGCTGTAAGCAAAACTAAGAAGGGGAACAAAGAAGTCAACTAGAAATTGGTTAGGAATTACCGGATCACCAATCTCCAAGTTTCTATGAGCTAGGAAAGCTTGCACATCATACCTGTAAGTAAGCAAGAGAGAAACATATCAGAGAAAAGCAGTGGAATGTAATGATATTGTTGCAAAAGTATCATGAGTCAGCCAAAAATACTGAAGATCGAATGCAAGGGAATCACCATGCACCATCCCTGGCAGATTTGGCTTCAAATTCCAAGTAAGAGTTGTCAGAACCACTCCTCATGACACCGGGAACTATGAGAAAAAGCAGTAAACAGTTACGAAAGTGGCATCTATGCAATATACGCCATACTGATCTAGAATTATGGTTAATTAAATAAAACTGAATAATCCGATGAAAGCTATCTACATAAATAAGCATCTCAACCTATTTGACTGCGAGTAAAATATATAAGGCACCTAAAATACCGGAAGGGGCAGGCGTCATGCTGGGTAGATTTCCAGTCATATGAGTGGTTTTAGGAACGGCTAATGGTTGAATCACATTTCTCATCTGATTTGGTAAATCCATACGCGGCATGGAAGATACATTTAGCTTCCCAGGAGCTTTATTTCCCCTTGCTCTTAAAGCATATCGCCTATTTTGGAACCAGTTCCAGATCTACGATGCATTAAAACGACACTCCAATTAAGTAAAAAAGCAATTCCAACACTCTGTCTAGAAAAACTCAAGAATCGAGAATGAAAAGACCAGTACTTGCTTGAATTGCACAACAATTTTCCCCTTCCGCTCAGGTGATTCACTGAGACAGAAAACAAATGTACGTACCAGTTTTTAGATGATAAAGACACAAGAGTGCCAAGGAATTGTGCTATATCAAAGTAAATACCTAAACTTATCAGCAAGAGCTTCAAGAATATGTCGGCCTGGCATAGCTGTATTATGCTGTAGCAAAATTGCTTCCATCTCCGTTACCTTATAACATTGAATATTAGCCATAATAAACAAGATAAAACTTTTTCAGAGAACTGACAAAAGCATAGAACAACAGACAGAAGGAAACACTTATGAATACCAAATCTAAACTCTAATTAACAAAGTAGAGCCAATAGATTTCAGAACATACATCGAATTGCCTTCAAGTCGCGCATAAAGATGAACGAAAAGTGCTCAAACAACAAGGCAGTTTCTACTAGCTAATTATAAGAATTCAATTGATCACCAGGGTCTAAACCCTATCATGAACCCAAAAAGGAGACCCAAATCTAAGAAACCAAACCGACCCAAAAATCAGATTTTTTCAGCTCAAAATCCCTCAAATTAACACCAAACACATCACATTACAAAGAATCGAGATTAACCTCGGATAGGATAAATCGAAAAGCCGGACCGCCATTACTGGGAGGTCGACCCATGGTATCTCCTTCTTATCACCGGAAAAAAACGCGAAAAGAACAAAAATTGGCGGCAGAAACTGGAATCAATCGGAACTTCTCTCACTTTAATTTTCGAATTCAGGGTGAATCTCTAGTACGGCCGGTGACCCAACGACAACGAATCCGGTTTTACTCAGACCGGACTCCGCTTATATAACTATTCACCTGTGTTACTTAAAAAAAAAAAAAAAAACTTAATTCCTATTAATGGGCTTTAACAGCCCATTATTAGAGGCCCAATATTTAAACCCAAAAAAATCTTATCCGTATGGTCGAGTAATCCAGCGTATCTGCCTGCACAAATTTTCTCAGTATCCAAAACAATGGCGAAGACACTTCGCTGAAGCTTTCTACAAATTCCGCGTCTCAATGGCTTTGGTTCCGCTTAATTTTACGGAAATGCCACTGAGAAGCTCTCTTCCTTTGATCTCTAGCTCTCGCTACTGTTCATCTCCTTCGCTCCACGCATTGCTCTTTTATTCCTTAGCTACAAAACCCTCGCGTCATCAAATTGTTCGGCCATTCTCTTCGCTCCGTACGAGTGAGCGTAGCAACAACAGGAGCCATAACAACCGTCGATTGGATAATCGGAATCATAAACCTACTCCTCCTTGGATCGATAAGTGGCCTCCGTCACCCTCCGGAACTGGCGGTGATCACTCCGGGAAGAAAGGTGTTGAAAACAACGGCGGGGCAAAAATTCGGTCGGCGGAGGAGGAAGCTGAAGCGAAACTTCGGTATTTGGAGCGGGATAAAGGACAAAACGCGATTGAGAGGATTGTTCTTCGGCTACGAAATTTAGGATTAGCTTCGGATGATGAGGAGGATGTGGAAGATGACGAGGGAGGTGGAATTAACGGCGGGGATGTAAAACCGGTGACTGGAGAAGAGAGATTGGGAGATTTGTTGAAGAGAGAGTGGGTGAGACCTGATATGATGCTTGCTGAGGGAGAAGAGAGTGAGGAAGAGGATGAGGTGTTATTGCCATGGGAGAAGAATGAGGAAGAACAGGCGGCGGAGAGAGTAGAAGGAGAAGGAGGAGTGGCGGTTATGAAGAAGAGGAGAGCTAGAGCTCCATCACTGGCGGAGCTTACGGTTGAGGATTCTGAGTTACGGCGGTTAAGAAGGGATGGGATGTATTTGAGGGTAAGGATCAATATACCAAAAGCTGGGCTAACGCAGGCAGTGATGGAGAAGATTCATGATACGTGGAGGAAAGAAGAACTTGTGAGGCTCAAGTTCCACGAAGTGCTTGCTCGTGACATGAAGACGGCCCATGAGATAGTTGAGGTTAGTTAGTTCTCTTGCATAGTTCATTGATTACTGGAGGAGAGTTTAAAATAGCAGAGGTCTGTAGGATGTTAGCTGAATTTGAGTTACAAAACACGAAGCGAGATTATCTCATGAGAACGGTTTCATTATCTATTGGGGATTTGCTTTATAGAAGTGACATGATCCTTTTAGGGACAATATTGGAGACCGTGAAGAACCTAAGCTCAATTTAGCTCTGTATAGAATGGTTATAGGGCTTTTATTAAAACAGTAGGAACTATGTAAAAGACATTTGATCTCTCTTTGAAACAATAACGTAGTTGTGAATAAGGTAAATTTGAGGTCTGGAATACTTAGAGTGGATGGAGCTGAGCACGGCTGTTAGAATTCTTTTGGAGTAACAAGACTGTGCAGGAGATGCATGTCTAAACTTTAGGATTGATAGAAAACTGATTAGATTTACTCTAATGGGCAGCGTCGAACTGGTGGAATGGTGATATGGAGGGCCGGAAGTGTAATGGTGGTTTATCGTGGACTTGACTATCAAGGACCTTCTGTGATCTCTAATCAAATGGCCGGACCTAAAGAGACTCTTTTTGTCCCAGATGTATCTTCTGCTGGCGATGAAGCAACAAATGCCAAAGATAACCAAAGTCCACCTTTGGAAATCAAAGACCCGATTGTCAAGAACTCTCTTCGCAAGGAGAATATGACAGAAGAAGAAACTGAATTTATCAATCTATTAGACAGCTTAGGTCCACGTTTTCAAGAATGGTGGGGTACTGGGGTGCTACCTGTGGACGCCGACTTACTACCTCCTACAATTCCTGGTTATAAAACACCTTTCAGGCTTCTTCCTACTGGGATGAGATCAAATTTGACCAATGCCGAAATGACAAATCTCAGGAAGATTGGTAAAACTCTCCCATGCCATTTTGCTCTTGGTAAGATGATCTGCTTTCTGATCCTAGATGATTTTAATCCTTGATGGTTCTCCTGTTTGGTGTGCCGAGGTTTAGACTTGAATATGCTCTTTACAGGCAGGAACAGAAATCACCAAGGATTGGCAGCTGCAATACTCCAGATCTGGGAGAAAAGTCTGATTGCAAAGATCGCTGTGAAGCGAGGTATCCAGAATACAAATAACAAACTGATGGCGGATGAGCTGAAGGTCTCTCTTATCTTTTTTTCTCTAAAGTCCAATGTTAGGGAAAAGTAAATACTAAGGCAGTCCATATATTGATAGAAAATAGCAGAAAGTATCTGTCATTCCCCTGAGCCCAATTTTATAAAATAAATTTAGGACATATTTAAATTTTTACACGGAAAGGCTAAGTTCTTTCATTATCTCTTGTCTTGTTGCTATAGGCATTGACAGGAGGTGTCTTGCTGCTCAGAAATAAGTATTACATTGTAATATACCGTGGGAAGGACTTCCTTCCTTCAAGTGTTGCAGCTACTTTGGCAGAAAGACAAGAATTAACAAAAGAGATTCAAGATGTCGAAGAGAGGGTAAGAACTCGCGACATTGAGGGTGTTCAGCCTGTTGGTGACAAAGTACCAGCAGAAGCTGGCACTCTGGCCGAGTTTTATGAGGCTCAAGCCCGATGGGGGAAAGAAATAACTCCAGACCATCGAGAAAAGATGATCGAAGAAGCTTCAAGGGTGGCGAATGCCAGAGTTGTTAAAAGAATCCAGCACAAATTAAACCTTGTAAGTAGACTATTTGTTTTCTGGTAGCTAATTTGTAACTTGAGGTCTATTGTGAGATGTCTGGTGGCAACTGTTATAGTAAGTCGCTATTAGTGTATCCAACTTCCCCCTTGGTTTGTAACAGGCCCAATCGAAATTTCAACGAGCAGAGAAACTGTTGTCCAAAATAGAAGCCTCTATGATTCCAAATGGACCTGATTATGATCAAGAGGTCATCTCCGAGGAAGAAAGAGCTATGTTCCGGAAAGTGGGATTGAAAATGAAGGCATACTTACCCTTAGGTGAATCCTGTTCTCTTAAGCATTGTTGCTGTTTCCTGTATGGGTGCAGTGAATAAGAGGTTGTAAACTTGTAATAAAGTGGAACATCTGTCTTCTTGTTATATGAATTAACTGTTTTTTACGTGGACCTAACAGGTATCCGTGGTGTTTTCGATGGAGTCATCGAGAATATGCATCTGCATTGGAAGCACAGAGAACTGGTGAAGCTTATATCAAAACAGAAGAACCTTGCATTTGTTGAGGACACGGCTCGGTTACTAGAGTACGAGAGCGGTGGAGTTCTTGTGGCAATAGAAAAGGTTCCTAAAGGATTTGCTCTTATTTATTACCGTGGGAAGAATTACAGGAGACCCATTAGCTTGAGACCAAGAAATCTTCTGACAAAAGCAAAAGCATTGAAACGATCCATCGCAATGCAACGCCATGAGGTTGGAAATTCCTGAAGATTTCTACACAAATTGTATTTATATTCACAAGTTTCTTACTGAAACTTCTCTTTGGCGATTATTGCAGGCCCTTAGTCAGCATATTTCTGAACTGGAGAGAACAATAGAGCAAATGCAGAGCGAACTTGTAAGTGGTCGTTTTATTCAACTGGGGACGTCTAATAGTCCAATAACATTAATCTTCTGACACTATTAAGCTCCCTTTGCTTTCGTGTTCTGCTCTGATTCACCTACCTGCTGGTTTTTGTAGACCGCAAAGAACCCGTCATACAGTGAATCAGAATGGGAGAACGATGATGATGATGACGAGGGTGAGAAAGATGATGTGGAGGATAATGAGAGTGATTGGGATGAAAGTGATGGCGAATCTGCTATTTCTAGTATCGAAGAAGCTGATAATTCATCTCGCTAAGCTGATAAAGTGTTTTGACACACGCATTGTCCTATCTCAGGAGGTTTAAGCTGACGATGAGATATCACAGAAATGGTTCTTTACACTGGTGGGAAAAAGAAAAAGGCAAGTGCTGGTTCATCATCGACATGTAAGGTTAAGGCTCTTGTCGCAGAGATCACAAAATCTACGAGTTCAAAAAGCAGAACCTGTCCGTCTCTCAGCCTAGCCCAGGGGAAAAAAATAGCATCTATATATAGTTTTTGTTTTCAAATACATTTTAAGTTTTGCCAGTGTATCATTATTTCAAAAAAAAATATATATAATTCAATCAAATGTATATTAGGAAGTACCCATGTCCCCAGTGTCTCGACTAGTAGTTCTACTGCCTTAGTGATCTGAAGAACTTTTGCATTCTGAAACATTAGTTAACCGAGGCATTTTGCTCTGGTCGGTTGGTCTAGCAATTGCATGATCCTACGATTGCGTAGAGTCGTACACTTTAAAGTTTGGCTAAGATCCAAAATATGAAATCCATGGGTGATGTAGACATTACATCAATGTGAAGTTGGCATGCGACATATTTATATATTCATAGCCCTAACTGTGAAAGCAAAGTTTCAAATCGACTACTCAAGATCTCTAGTGCTTCACCAATCCATGCATTAATTAATCCTCTCTATTAAACCAAATGGAAACTAAAATGTCGAAATCGATGAGAGCAGATGATATTCATTTGGATATTTTGGGCTCCTTTGCTCTGCCCTTAATTTACATGCTCAAACGGCCCATGTAATTGTTAGAAATAGAGGATGCAGATCAATCACTTCCAAACAAACGTTACGTCTTATTCAAATCAGATAAGAAATAATTATACAAATAGATATTCAATGTAGATACTTACGTTGATATTTCCTTTGATACGATTAGCGATAATGTGTAGAATGATAGAGGTTTACTTATAGCAATCTCCTAAGACATAACATTAACTGAAATAGATAAAACTCCAACAATACCCCACATTTTCTATTCAAACTGAAAAATACCTCACATTTGAATAGAAAATAAGTTCAATGGTCTACGAGAAAATAGAGTCAATATGCATCGGAAAAGGTGTCTTTTGGACTTGAATCTCGCCTTGTTACCGGTTATCGGATTTACTTTGTGGGTAATGAATATCACTCTTGAATTAACCACGTTTTGTAGTAAATCAAAACAATACATAAAACACATATATCATCTTCACATTTCCAGTTTATACGATTGAGCTCATTTTGATCCTGAACTTATCCCAACTTCGTGAGAGCTCTAGAAAATATAGCCATATCAATTCTCATAGATGCGACCCGACATCACTCTCATATAGATAACATTAATTAAAGATAGTCTGCTCTATCTTACTTTTAAAAAAGCTATTAATGTTTTTAAGAATACAATATTCATCTTTAATCGTCAACAAAAACAAACTTTGACTTCGTAGGAACGGAACTGAAAAATGTGTGTTATTTTCCTTTAAGTCTTCCTCAGCTAGTTTGCCTATTGAACCTATACCATGGGATCTCCAATGTTGCAAGGTTAGGTTTCCACCAAGTGATGACTCATTGTGTTGGCTTGAGACCCATTCCCCTCGAAGTAAATACGACTTGCTCTTTCGGTAGGCCTTTAGTCAAAGGATCAACCAGATTTTCCTTTGATCTAATATAATCCAAAGTTATCACCCCATTGGAAAGCAATTATCGTATTGTGGCATGTCGTCGTCTAATATGCCTTGATTTACCATTATATATGTTATTTTTACCTATATTTAAGGCAGCCATACTATCACAATGGATACACAGAGCAGTTACCAGTTTCGGCCACAACGGAATATCTTCAACAAAATTTCTAAGCCATTCAGCTTCTTCTGCAGCTTTATCTAATGCGATAAATTCAGATTCTATTGTAGATCGTGCAATACATGTTTGCTTAGATGATCTCCACGACACGGCACCACCACCAAGTGTAAATACGTAACCACTTGTGGATTTACTATCTGTACTTCCAGAAATCCAATTTGCATCACTATACCCTTCTAAAACAGGAGGATATTTTGTAAAATGCAGACCATGATTAATTGTATGCTTTAAGTATCGTAATACTCTAACTAAAGCATGCCAATATTTTCTATTAGGATTACATGAGTATCGACTCAAGGAGTAAGCCAAATCTGGTCTTGTACCATTTGAAATGTACATGAGGCTTCCAACGACTTGTGTATATTCCAATTGAGATACACTTTCACCATTATTCCAGTTGGATCAAACGGTGTAACTGCCGGTCTATCATCATAATATCCAAATTCTTGAGGACTTTTTCCATATAATGAGATTGAGTGAGTGAATAACTATTGTTCTCTCGTTTAATTCTTATGCCAAGAATTAAATCAGCCAATCCCATGTCTTTCATTTCAAAATTATCACTCAGCATCTTCTTTGTGGCATTGATAATGTCGTTGCATTGATAATGTCGTTGCTTGTTCCCATTATCAATATATCATCCACATAGAGACATACAATAATCGTAGCACTTTTAGTTGTCTTAATGTTGACGCATTTGTCACATTCATTTATGGTAAAACCTTTCTTTGTATTATTGTATTATCGAACTTCTCATGCCATTGTTTTGGCGTTTGCTTAAGTCCATACAATGACTTCACAAGTTACAAACTTTTTTTTCTTGACCTTTGACTATAAAACCTTCTGGTTGCTCCATATATATTTCTTCATCTAATTCACCATATAAAAATGTTGTTTTAACATCCATTTGATGAATTTCTAGATCATATATGGATGCAATTGCTATTAGCAATCTTATAGAAGTAATTATCGTGACCGGAGAATACGTATTAAAGAAATCAAGACCTTTCTTCTGACGAAATCCCTTTGTCACTAGCCTTGCTTTATATTTTTCTATGGTTCCATCCGGTCTTAATTTCTTAATGAAAATCCATCTATGCCCAATTGGTTTATTTTCAGGTGGTAATCAACCAATTCCCAAGTATTATTATTCATAATGGATTCCACTTCGCTTTGAATTGCTTCCTTCCAATAAAGCGATTCTGAGGATTCGATCGCAGCTTTATATGTTTGTGGTTCATACTCACTTAAGTATGTCATAAAATCAGTACCAAAGCTTTTAGCGATTCTTACTCTTTTACTTTCCTTGGTTCATTTTCTTCTTCTTGAATCTTTGAATTTAATGTATCTTCATCACGTACTCTTTTAGTACTTATACATTTAGATTCTCTATAAAGAAATACATTTTCATAGAATTCAGCTTCATTTGATTCAATAATCGTATTGACTCGTACTTCAGCATTATTAGATTTATGAACCAAAAATCTATAAGCTGCACTATTTTTCGTTGGACCAATATAGACTCAATCCACCGTTTTTGGTCCTACGATAGTTCTCTTTGGAAAAGGTATTTGAACATTTGGTAGACAATCCCACACTTTTATATGTTTATATGAAGGAAGTTTACATTTCCATATTTCATATGGGGTTTTATCACATTTTCGTGTAGGAATCTTATTCAAAATTGAATTCGCAGTAAGAATTACTTCACCCCATAAACTTTGTGGTGCACCAGCATTGTTTAACATAGAGTTCATCATTTCTTTAAGTGTTCGGTTTTTCCGTTCAGCGACTCCATTTTGCATTGGAGTATAAGGTGCTGTAGTTTGATTAATAATTCCATGTATAGAAACAAAACTCTGAGAATTCATTTGATATTCACCACGATCTGATCTAAGAATTTTTATTTTATTTTCTAATTGATTTTCTACTTCAGTTTTGAATTTTTTATATATATTCAAAGCCTCATCTTTAGTATAAATCAAGTAGATATAGCAAAACTTACTACAATCATCAATGAAAAAAATATAATAATTCTTTCTACCAAGACTGGGCGTTGATTGAAAATCACACAAATCACTATGTATCAACCCAAGTATCTCATTTGACTTTTCCACCGATTTGTAAGGATGCCTTGCACATTTTGATTCTATGCATACTTCACATTTTCGTATATAAAAATCATTATAGTTTTATTTGAGTAATAAATTCAAGTTCATCATTCGGTATAACGAACGATAATTTACATGTTCCAATATTGCATGCCATATATCACTTGAGTCAAGCAAATAAACAGAAGCTGTATTACTATTATTAATGATAGGTACAACATTAAGTTAAAAAAGACGATCACTAAGATAGCCTTTCCCCACATACATCCCACCTTTAGTGAGTACAAATTTATCAGACTCAAATACAAGTTTGAAACCTTTGTTGCTCAAAAGAGAACTAGAAATAAGATTCTTACGAATCTCAGGCACATGAAGCACATTTGTAAGTGCAAGTTCCTTTCCTGAAGTGAGTTTCAGAACCACTTTGCCTTTCCCTTCGATTGTTGCAGTACTTGCATTTCCCATGAAAAGCTTTTCACCACTAGAACCACACTCATATGCAACAAACATATTTTTGTCAGAACATACATGTTTCGTTGCACCTGTGTCAACCCACCAATCGCTTGAGTTGGTCAATATATTTGCCTCAGACACAACAACAAAATTATTTTCAATTAAGTTTGCTTTGCTAGCATCTTTAGCGTATCCTTCCTTTTTGTTACGACAATCTTTTGCCCTATGCCCAAGCTTTCCACATACCCAACATGCTCCTTGAGTTTTCTTCTTGAAATGAAGATCTTTTGGTGCAGTAAAACCTTTCCTTGACTTCTGGTTACTCTTAACACCTTTAAATTTGGAGTTTCCTCCCTCTATCATATTGGCCTTTGCTTCAATAGCCGAAAAATCAGTGTGCTCGTTCTTACGATTTTCTTTTTCAACACGAAGCTTTATAATCAATTGCTCCAAATTCATCATTTCAGAAAGATGGTTCAAATAAATCTTGAAATCTTTCCAAGTGGGAGGCAATTTTTCAATGATGGCTGCGACAAGAAACGTTTCATTGAGTTTCATACTTTCATCCTTCAACTCATGAGCGATGATTTGGATTTTCTCAACTTGTTTCACCACAGAGATGATGTCGCTCATCTTAAAATTTTAAAATTTTCCCACAATGAATTTCTTGGCGCTTGCAACTTCGGACTTGTACTTTTTTTCTAATGATTCCCATAACTCTTTCGGACTTTGAAAAATTTGGTAAACATCGTAAAGAGAATCGTCAAATGCATTAAGAATATAATTCTTGCATAGAAACGCATTTTTCTCCCACGACTCCGCTTCCTTTATAGTTGCGTCAGGAATATCGCCTTCAACAGGCAGTTCCGGTCTCTCGGAAGTCAAACATTGTGCGAGATTCAATGTTGTGAGACAAAACAACATTTTCTGTTGCCATCTTTTGAAATCCATTCATCGAAAGACAAACGGCTTTTCAATGTGATTTTTCACATTCACATTTGCAGTAGATTGATCCATCTACCAATTTCAAACAGAGAAAAAAATTATGTCTTAGATTGTTAGAAATAGAGGATGCAGATCAATCACTTCCAAACAAACGTTATGTCTTATTCAAATCAGATAAGAAATATTTATACAAATGGATATTCAATATAGATACTTACGTTGATATTTCCCTTGATACGATTAGCGATAATGTGTAGAATGATAGAGACTTGCTTGTAACAATCTCCTAAGACAGAATTTCGTCTCTATTATTGTGTACGTAGATTCATAGACGTCTATCTTGCAGGATACAACTATCAAATTCCGTATAACACACCTTACGAAGTTTCTAGCAAACTATGGTTTGTGTTTCTCAGAAGAAGAGAGGGAAGTTGGAAAAATCTATTTGAAAATGAATCAGACAATTTCTATATATAATAACCTAAGAGGTGTATTTTCCAACCAATATATGTGTTAGAAGAAGGTGTCTTTCCAAAATAAGTATGTCTTTTCCAAACAACATATATGTTAGAACATATCGTGTCTCTCAAAAGTATCAGTTATTGTTTTATTAATTAATAAATAACATTTTTTATAGATAAAACTCCAACGGTACTAATATTTATACATAAAATAAAAAATACAAAGGCTATAAGACGTTTCTTGGTCCCATTAGCTATAAACATAAAAGGACGTAGACATGCATGGGAAGACTTTTCCCTACTTTAACATAAAAAGATACACTAGTTAATTTACTAGACCCCATAAATGATCTATGTGTATGTAAATGATACAATTGATAAAATTGATGGAGATTACATAAGAACACGTCAGGGATTTAAATTTAATATACGTGATTTGAATCCCTTCACCATATGGAGTCCATATTATACGCTTCTTCTTGCGGTTCCGGTTGCACTTGAGACGAACTTGAACCATTTTGCATAATATTGGAGACTCCTTGTTGAAGGGGAGATGGATTGAAATTGGGAATCATCTCTTTTGGGAAACTATAAGTGTTCCTAATTTGGAAAGCCTTGAGCAACAAAGAGTTGATTGGAGATAAAGGCGGACCAAGTAGACTTGTTGTCCAAGAAGGAAGATTAGTACTAGCCATGTTCATGTTGAGACCAGCCGTACTTGTAGTATTGTTTTCTGAATAAACATTGCGTTGCGAATATTGATGGATATGATTATTATGATCGATGGTTGATGAGTTTGAATTCAAGTTCGGAAGCTCGATATCTTCAAATTCATTTGCCATTGATGAGTTCGCATCGCATGGAGATCCAAAAGATGGTTGTGAAGATTGAGGTTGTTGTTCTTGTGCTTTCTTTGTTGCCGTGCTCTTTTCGAAAACCCTACACACTACCCATTCCTCCTGAAAATTCACATAATCAAGATAATAAGTATTAGATTAAAACCAACTATTTATGAATTTTAAGCAGGTAACTGGAACATCTGGTTTTTAGGGTATACAAGTCCGGTTTTTGGCATGTGTCAAGAGTGTAAAAAACCCATGGTCCATAATGTTTTTTTAATAAGACTGTTTCATATTTTAGAGTCCTAAATGTATAGAATGCATATGTATTGTTGTTAGAAATTTGAGAGCTAATATTGGTTTCTTCATATATGCATTTGACCCTTTTATGTATATATATATATATATATATATTGAGCAACATGGTCCAGTATATTATTCAGCCGAGCCTGAATGAATATATAAAATGCAATTTTTATTATCTTTTATGGCATTTCAAATTTTATTTTGTTTTAAAAAGTGCATCAATCTTCAAATTAATGTACATATATATGTACCTTATTCGTGGGGTTGAAGGGTTGTTTGCTCTCAAGCCTGTACTCATGCATAACCCAATTGCTTTTCTCACCTTTGGGAGCTCTTCCTTTGTAGAAAACTAGGGTTTTCTTCATCCCAACCAACACTCCACTTCGGTATATCTCTTTATCTTTTCCAGTGGTTTTCCAATAACCGGCTTCTGTTGCCCGGTTTGTCCTCAAACCGGTTGGATATTTCCGGTCCCTTTGGCTGAAGAAATACCACTCTTTCTCTCCCATTGAAGCCTTGGCTGCATATGTACACATTATTTTGATTAGCATATGGGTTAATTTTAGTAATCACATCACAATGGCCTACGTAGTATGAACATACTATCAATTTCTGGATAAATGTAATATAATTATTCAAGTACAATATTAAGTAACTAGCTAGAAAATTATATATATGGTCTCTATTCTCCACATGTTTGGTAGGCTAGATACACCTGTACATATAACGTAACTTAGTCTCATAGAGAAATGAAATGTATGGTTACTAAAACAAACTATGGTTTCATTTATATTAGTTATATAAAGTGGTATATGATGCACGTATTCATCTATATATATTGTTATATAAGCGTATATTATGTCTTTTAGTGATGTTATTATATATGATTAATCCATTTTCATCCTATTTGCAGGAGACATGATTGATTGATTTTACATTTAATAATATATTATATGTTTTCTGAAATTATTATATGAAATCCATAGACAAAAACTATAGAACAGGACACATACCCCCATATTCTTATCCCCAGAACTATTGTTAGACACATTAATACAAATTATTCGGAGATGATACAAACACGGGTGACGAGTATATATACAAGAAATAAATTTTATAAATATTATCAAAGTATAATTACCTGGCAAATCCCAAGGTTCACACTTGTTGAGATCAACGTCGACGACAGCTTTACCGGTGAATCCTATATCGGAGACTTTCCGACATAGATAATGCGTTATGAGCTCCTCGTCTGTAGGATGAAATCTGAACCCTGGTGGAAGATTATCTTCCATTTTTTGTCGTCGTCTAGCTAATCTAAGCTCGAGGCAACAAAAGATGAAGAATGGTTCTCTCTCTCTCTCTCTCTCTTGAAGAGGACGAAGGAGATTGACTGCCAAAAGCTTTTCAATAATTTATGTGACATAGATGGGGTTTATATATTCACATATATATAACTAAACTAGATATTATAATAAATAATGATTTGTGTACCAAATACCGATCTTGAGGTAGAAGCGGCCACGGGTAGTCTTTTTCAACTGTTGATAATTACAGCTAACATTTTGACGATTAAAGGTATTTCTCCACGCTTACGTACCCTATTTTTATTATTATAAAATCATATGTGTGTATAAATGACCTTATATATTAACTGTAGTGTCTAATAAAATATTTGTCGGCGTATATATTAATGTTCCTTTTAGATTACATTACTATGTTTATAAAATAACGTCCGTCTTAATATCTGCATAAATATAACTATAGACACATAATATGGATTTATGTGAGATTTGTCCAACCAACTTCACCAAATTCTACCCACCATGAAACCCTAGTGCCCAATGTAATGTGAACATGCATGCATGGCTTCTCCATTCTTTGCTCATTTCAGCCTTTTTTAAATTATTATATGAAAATTCTAAAACTAAATCTAGACTAATCGCCAAAGTTTATAACTGTAATTAATATATATCTTAAATTTATAGCGATTATAAAGAAAATGCTTCCATAGTTCATCGCATCCCTCTTACTCTATTGACACATTGCATCCATCTTACTCTATTGACACTTGTCTTTTGGCATATCACACACTACCATATACATCCATACAAATAAACACATGCAATGTCCAAAAAGAAAATATGTTAATATAATTATACGCTCGAATTGGGTTTTCGGAGATCAGATTGCGTTGCGACTCTTATACATAACTCGAATTGTATAACTCATATTTTACGTTAAAATGTTTCGTGCAAATATTTCCTCGATTGTCGGGTGTGAACCAAAATATTGATTTGGTGGACCCAATTAGTTCTTCATACGTAGATAAATAAAATGACCCAAATCATATATATCGTCTTTCATAGAAAACAACGAAAATTACATACTGTCTTTGGCCTCTCGGTAAATTGTCTACCTTTTTTTCCAAATAAACTTCATTCTAATAATTGTAGAGCAAGCACCAAAAAGATGGGATGGTTAGCACGGAGAAAAAAGGTATATGTTTTCCTTAAGATTGTGTTTGAAGTTTTAACCCATCCTGGGAGATCAAATTTGTTCACATTGGATTTTCTGGTTGAATAGAACAGCCTAAAATAATTCTTAATACACGGTTAAAATAATTACTCTGGAAGAGTGGTTAAAAATCCCACCAACCTAATGGAATGTGTGTATTATATATATATACAAACAAGAAAATAGTATTAAATATAATTCTTAGTTTTCAAATTTGTAGTAGGCAGAGTTATTGGGAGATTTTATTTTTGTACGCGGACATGTTGGTCGTCATATATGTATTTAGATTGTCAATCCTACCGTTGGAAAACTTCCACAATTAATTCAATTAATCTCCATACTTTTCTCGTCCTTGTTTCTAGGCTTCTGGCTTTCTAGAATCACATACATCTATATCTATCTACATATTAATATATATTTTTATAGAATGCACCAAGAGAGAATTGCCAGTTTACTAATATGTTGTGTTTCAATATTAATCTATGATGATTATAACTTATAAATCATGACTCGTACTGTTTATAGATTATTAACGGTTTATTAGATCAACTTATCACGATTTTTTTTCCTACCAAAGTATCAAATATGGATTGAATACTTACAATTCGTTTTTGTACTAATGAGTGTCAAGATTCCAGCGATGTTTATGTTTGGAGACATATATAGGCCTGATTATTGGCGGAATTCTTTCTCTTCGAATCAAACATGGGAGCAGATTCGCACGAAACATTGTCGTGTAGTTTGGGCTAAGGTGATTTGGTTCGCACAATCTATCCCTCGATCGCTAGGCTTTCACAGTTGGCTTGCGTTTAAAGACAGGCTTTCCGTTGGTGCGCGGGCTCGAAGCTGGGGTCTGGTTCAATCATGTCTCCTTTGTGGCGAACCGGATGAGACTCGGGATCACATCTTCTTCGCTGTCCGTATACGTTCACTATTTGGTCAACTTTATGTAATAAGTTGCTTCACATGCACTTAAAGCCCGACTGGAATGTTACGGCTGCTTCGATTATCAACTACCGTGGCTCGGCCGTCAATCACATTCTGTTCAAGCTAGTTTTCCAAGCTTCTATTTATCACATTTGGCGAGAGCGTAATGGTCGACGTCATGGTCAAGGCAACCACTCGGCCAGTTTCATCTCTCAAGCAGTAGCGAAAGTCATTAAGGATCGCATCTTGGCTATTGACTATAAGGAACCTCACCGATTAGCAACGCTGTCGGCAGTTTGGAGCAATGCAAATATATAGGGACTTTGAGGTTTCTTTAAAGAAATGATAATACAAGTAACATATGCTTCTCCTTCCACCTTTAGGAGCCTCTAGTTCCTATTTCTAGTCTCAACACTTCATCTTGTATGTCTTACTCCCGTTCTTATCATTTTGGCCATATATTACCGCTTTGGGTCTGAATTGGACTGTTTACTAGACGAAATCCCGTTTTTTTTAATTTTCATAGACTTGATGTATTATGCCAACACAGATCTTCTCCTCGCTTTTCATTGTGATACCGAAGTCTCTTACGGGTAACCATTAACTCATTCATTCTCTAACGTTACTTCTTTAAAAGTGTTTACAGAGTGCGCGATTGGCCAAAAGAAGCGTTATGGCTAAAACAACTTAGTTTTACACACTCATAGGGCTGATTTACTAATCAAGAAAACAGTTACCAGATACATTTGCTAACGA
This sequence comes from Boechera divaricarpa, assembly GCA_026770425.1. Classification (NCBI taxonomy): domain Eukaryota; kingdom Viridiplantae; phylum Streptophyta; class Magnoliopsida; order Brassicales; family Brassicaceae; genus Boechera; species Boechera divaricarpa. The sequence goes on from CM049184.1 coordinate 8,802,678, forward strand.
TCTTGTTTGATTCTAGGTACAAGTACAAGTTTTTGAAGGCAACAACCGCAAATATTCCAGGAAACCTCGTGAGAGAAAACAGGGGAAGCAAACTGAAAATAGGAAGAGGAGGAATGTTGAAAGTTCAGCACTTGGTTTCGGTTGCTAAAGCTTCAGCTCCACAAGTGGAATCTGCAGGGTATCACCCGCCGAGTCGGATTGCTTATATAGAGTTCTTTGTGAAGCCTGAAGAACCTGCTGATTGATTGATTGATTTTCTACTTTTGTTAATTTCTGTTTGTAATGCTTTGTTCTTTCATCTCCGTCCCTCAATAGTACCAGAAAACAATTAAGAGACTTGACAAAGAAAAATGTCTTGAAAGTAAGTGTTATAAAGCTAAACGACGACATCGTCCGGTTCGTACCGGTGGAGACATGCAATGCATGCCGTTTCGTTGTTTTTCACAACGATATCACGAAATTTAAATTCTTCCTTTGACTGAAAGTCTGAAACTTTTTCAGCAGATTTAAATGATCAAATTTTCTATCTAAACTGAAGTTTTTATATATATACCCAAAAATATATTGAGAAATGGGTTTTTATATCCTAGATCCATATTGAGAATAATTACATGACACTTAGATAATCTAAACGGGGTTTTGCAAAAATTAGCATTTTTCAATTTCTTTAATTTTTAGCACTTTGTTACTGTTCATGACAATTCAGCCCATTGTGCAGTACGACGTGTACGCCTGTGTACGGTTTACGAGAAAACATAGATGAGAGTATTTTCGTCATTTACCTGCTAAAAAAAACAAAGTGTCAAAATTTTAAGAAAAGTTGAATAAGTGCATGTTTTTGCAAATATGTTCATTTTTTCAAAATCAAATACACCATTTTAGTTTTTAGGTCTTATAACTTTTATTTCTTTGGGTTATGGTTTAGTTTTTAGGGTTTAGGATTTATGATTAAAGTTTAGTTTTCGGCATTTTAAATATATATATATATATATATATATATCTATATATAAACCATCGTATTAATTTTGATATAAAATATGGCAATTGTTTTGTTAAGAGGTATATAATTTAACAAAATAAAAGGTGCACACTGACTCAGGTGATATAACGAAAGATTAAAGGTAAAACTTATGAAAACAAACATTTTACAAATATTTTGACTTACAAATAATATATTTTTTTAGGTGAAACAATATAATAATTTGCTGCAAAGCCACTTTAGATAAATCACTAGCAAGCTGAATCCTAGGAGTCATGACCTGTATTCAGTAAACAATGTAGAGAACAAAAAGTACATCCCTTAAAGTTCAAAGCGGATGGGAATTGACAGCGAGAATGACACTCATCACAACTTGGTCGACTTATACGATTGTTAGGAATCACCTCAAATCCTAATGGTTTACGCTCACCTTCCGGTTTAATCCATATGAAGTCCCCAAGCGTACATTTGGTATGAAAAGTGATGCCACAGTGATCACATGAATAAAACCATTTTTTTGGGTCAAGATCTTTCTCGCATATCTCGCACCAGTACTGCTCCCTTGTTTTCTCTCCGTAACACAGAGACAGAAAATGATCTTTATCATATTTGTGTTTAGCCATCTTTGGCAAAATTGAACAATTAATGTCCAAAGCAAATTCACACTCTTCACAGCTCAAAACCATGGTTGCCTTATCGCCACAAGCATTACATAATTTGTCTCCTGATGAGTAACATATGAATAACAAATGAAGAGGATGACTTTCATGGACAAAAGGCTCGGAAATAGAACCACATCGCACATCAAGGCCGGAGTTAATATTATTATCATCACTCATGTACACGAAACCTTGAAAAAAGTTTTGACAAACCCTGCAGAATAAACATGAATCATCAGTTTTTGAAACTAGTTCGACCGGCATTTTGCAGAAGGAATCTATTTTCTTTCTTGGGAGATAAGCACATTTCTGATGAATGATGAAGTCATCACATTCCATGCAAACGTAGAATAGGCTAGAAAATATGGGGTATGTGCATGCTTTACACAACATGCATTCTTCATTAGCATCACTCTCTTCTTTGAGCTTCAAAGTATGGTTCTCGTGACTGAAATGCTTTATTACTCCTTCTTCGATCACCTTATATGATTTAAAATCTACAGTATCTTCTATGCCTTCAAGTTCAATTCCATCCCAAATCCCAAACCTTGTGGCACATCTCATATGAATTGCAAAACCAGGACATTTTGTACAAGAATAAGCTCCACATGTCCAGTTTATCTCTTTCTTACACACTCCACATTTCCAATCTCCAGCAACAAGGCAATGGTTGTAATGGATACGATGAACATGGCGATTTATTTTGATGATGTGTGGCATGTATATACAATTTCTATGGACCATGAAATTGCATTGAAGACATACATAGGGATTTGGGTCGTCATCCATTCCACAAGCATTACAAACAAAAGTTCGTTGCGGCAAAAGAGTGAGTGGATGTTCATGAGCTTTGGGGTGGACAAGAGTGAAGAGGGGCGGATTCTTTGCACAATCAACATCCACGCTGAAATTACAAATAGAACAGTGATAAAACAAATTACGAAGCTTGCTTCCATACAAGCAACATTTTCCATCGGTGTAACTTGGAACGCGCGTGAGATGCTTGAAAGGATGTTTGGGATGACAAGAGTAGTTGAGCTCTGGTGTAGATTCGGCGCAATCTTTGTGAAAACTCAAATCACATATGTTGCATGCATAAAGAAACCGATCATCAAGCAATTCACATATATTTGGAACAAGCGATAAATGATGTTCGTGGCTCTTTGGACCTTCAATCGTTATCATAACTTCTTTTTTTGCACATAGCAAATCGATTCCAAAATCACATATAGAACAATGATAATACATTTTTAGCAAGTTACCTCTACAAATTTTGCATTCTCCATGGACATCTTCATGTTTTGGGACGACTACCTTTAATTCTAAAGGATGCTGTGGATGATAGAGGTTACAAACTTCTCGATTAGAATTAACACACTCCTTGTGAAAAAGAGTCCATAACGAAGGCAACGAAAACCATCACTATAGTAGTTTGTTCCAAGATTACAGGCGTCATATTTTAGACCATCATTATTGCAGGTTTCTTAAGAGTTTTTTAGGAATTTCTTAGGACCTTTTTAAATTAAAATAAAGATAAAAACAACATTTGGAGAAGAAACGTTTCTTATTTTAGAACCTTAAGAAACGGTTCTTATCATTTTTAATATTAAATAAATAATAAAAAACCCATTTGGAGTTTCAGCATTAATCATGCTCTTAGTCCGCTCGTTGAATATAGTAGATATAAACCATTGAATATATCCATAGATGAAATAAATATAATCTTTTACTTTTAGTATTTTCTGTAATTTTTCTTATGTTTTAGTTTCACGTAACGATGAGAGCTTTCCTTATATATATATATATATATATATAATATGATATTAAGTTATTCTTTATTTACATGAAAAGGATACTCATGCTTAACTTAATATTGATGATAATGCATACTCAACGAATAAATTCTTGTAACTTAACTATCTGGTTTGTAACCAATTTTTATCAAAAAGGGAAAGCAAGTATATCAGATAATCTAAAGAATATTAATGCATCTAAGTCATTCTTTGCTTAATTAAGAGCACATTCCGATTTCAAAATGGGTTACTAACATACGGGAAAAGTATTAGAATACTTATTTGGTATCAAGAAAGGTATCGGAGGAATAAACAAATTAAGGTCAAATTAAAAAAAAAATAATAGAAAAATATAAAGGTCAATTATAGTAAGGGAAAAAAAGGTAAAATAAAAGTATCGAACTTATCCGATTAAACCAAAAATAAAATACAAAGAAACAAAAAACCGAATTTTTAGTTGGTCAAGCCATTTTAGACGCCCCAACATTAATCACTTTTTTCGATACACTTTTTTAGTCATCAGCGCTGAAAAGAAGCAATAGATGATCTTGAATGGCCTGGATCAAGCGTATAGATCAGCCTTCAAAAGTCTCCCCCTTGCGTTACCTTTAAAGGATAAGGACATGAGACCTACAGGTCTTGCTTCTCACTTGTTTTTTGGTGTAGTATTGTCTTTCTGTGAAAGAATCAAGTCCAACACCATTCGATATATATATATATATATCCTCTTCCGCATATAGACTTGATATATTTATGCCAACACAGATCTTCTCCTTGCTTTTCATTGTGATACCAAAGTCTTTTACGGGTTAATCATTAACTCATTCATTCTCTAACGTTAGTTCTTTTAAAAAAAATTACAGAGTACTGCGCGATTAGGAAAAATAAGTGTTTTTTTTTTAATTGGAAAAAGGGTGTTTTTGTCACCTCTTTGCCGGGAACTTTTGCAGATTTAAATAGCTTCTCCCAACGGGAGTCGAACTGCGGGCACACAACCGGGCACATACCCAGGTTGTTGATTAGATGCCACTAGCCCAACACCACTAGCACACAATAAGTGTTATGGCTGAAACAACTTAATTTACACACTCATAGAGCTGATTGACTAATCAAGCATTTGCTAATGATCTTGTTTGTTTCTAGGTACGTATAAATACAAGTTTTTGAAGGCAACAACCGCAAATATTCCAGGAAACGTCGTGAGAGAGAACAGTGGAAGCAAACTGACAATAAGAAGAGGAGGAATGTTGAAGGTTCAGCACTTGGTTTCGGTTGCTAAACCTTTAGCTCCACAAGTGAAATCTGCCGCTGAGTCGGATTGCTTATACAGAGTTCTTTGTAGAGCCTGATGATTAATTGATTTTCTCCTTCTGTTAAAATTTCTGTTTGTAATGGTTGTTCTTCTTAGTCTCTCGATAGTACCAGGAAAAAAGTTTGTTAGAAGACTTTACAAAAGAAAAGAAGTACTAGAGATTACGTGTTGTTTCACTAGATAAGCTCAGATGTCTTGCCGTTTATTTATAAAAAGCTGAACGTCGAGACTTACATGATGTTTCGTTGTTTCTCACAATGATAACGTGTTGGTGGTACGGTGAAGTGATTAAAAAAAAAAAAAAAAAACACAAAATATCCAGTTTAATTTCGGGGTTTTGAACCCGACGTAAATCGAACACGCAACCTTCTGATCTGGAGTCAGACGCGCTACCATTGCGCCACGGATCCGGATGACTTACTATAATTCTTCTACTCATCTTTGTTAAGTAGAGTATTATATAGTTATTTTTATAATTATGGTCATTAAATTATTAATTAATTATTTTTTTTTTTATGGATCAACTCATTTAACCATTCAAATCATCAAATTAATTAAATTTATGAGTTAACTCAACCCATTTAACAAATGAGTTGGATCAACTCAAAAACTATTTAAATTCTGACTTATTGAGTTATGTGTTGGTTTGATTTGGTTTACCCATTTTGACACCCTTAAGTATTACCTATTGTTTTGGTTACTGTCTTATATCTCATTGTGCGGGTGGCCCTTGTAACACCCGCTATCCTCAATAGGATCGTCGGATGGGACTTTGTCCGAGAAAAGGAAGGAAGGATCTCGGACAAGTTTAAGGAAGGGGCCGCCATCAGCTCGAAAATAGTGTTTGAAGCGGAATTAGGCTAAAGTCCCGAGCTAACTACCTGAGATGACCGAGCTAACTAGTTGGATCAGCTGCCAGAAGCTCAACTAAGATCGGTAAACGGTTGGGCATCTGGCCGAGCTAGGTCACATGGGCGACTGTCAGCTAGCTAGACGATACTCGAGTGGTGAACGGTTATCGTCGACAATTACCCGAATGGTTACTTGGTGTTGCCGAACGGTCGCTATGTGAATGGGTGCATAAGGGAACGGTTCTGAACGGTTTTTCTCAGCCTAAACTCTATAAATAAGGGCCCTTGGCCAGAATTCTCGACACAACACAAAAAGGGAAAATTCCCGAGAAAGTCACCGAGAAACTCTAAGTAAACATCGAGAGAGTTGACCGAACGGTTCGATCGGCGAACGAGTGATTTCGTTCAGCGAATAAGGGGTTTTGTTCGGCAAACGTGAGGATAGATCGGCGAACGCAGAATTATCGCAATCTAGCCTAAGTGGTCTGCGTGATCGGAGGTGAGGGTTCACCGTGGCTTTGTGCCCGGTAACATAGGCTTTACGGCCTAACGGCTTGTCAAGTTGCGTAAAGACGAGGAAAATTACCTTACACATGATCTAGAGATGGCCGCGGTAGTGGTCGCTTTGAAGATTTGGCGGTCTTAACTTTACGGTGCGAAAATCTAAATCTTCACCGATCACAAGAGCCTAAAGTATATATTCACCCAGCCGGAATTAAATCTAAGGCATAGAAGGTGGATGGAGTTAGTCGCAGATTATGACTTATATATTGCTTATCATCCGGAAAAGGCAAATCAAGTCACTGATGCGCTAAGTCGAAGGCGGTTCGAAGTAAAAGCGGAGAAAAACCAGGAGGCTCTAGTGAATATGATAGGGATTTTAAATTTGAATGCATTGTCAAAGGACCTTGAACCTTTAGGCTTGGGGGCAGCCGATCAAGCTGACCTACTTAGTAGAATGCGCTTTGCAAAAAAAAGGATAAGGAGTAGAATGGGTGGACGAAACACAGTAAGACGGAGTATCAAACTTCGAACAACGGGACCATTATCGTTAATGGCCGAGTGTGTGTTCCAAATGATAACGGGTTAAAGGAAGAGATCTTTAGAGAGGCGCATCAATCTAAGTTCTCGATTCATCCGGGATCAAGTAAGATGTACCGTGATTTGAAGAGGTATTATCATTGGGTCGGAATGAAGAAGGATGTTGCTGCTTGGGTGGCTAAGTTTCCAATATGCCAACTCGTTAAGGCGGAACATCAAGTTCCGAGTGGGTTACTCCAAAACCTACATATGCCCGAAAGGAAGTGGGATCATGTTACGATGGACCGGGTTGCCTATGAGAAAGAAGAAGCATAATGCGTTTTGGGTCGTGGGTGATAGATTGACTAAGTCCGCACACTTCATTGCAATCTCCAAAATGGATGGAGCCGAAGAAATCGCGGCTAAGTATTTGGAGGAGATTGTCCGATTACATGGGATCTTGGTAAGCATTGTTTCTGATCGGGATACACGGTTCACTTTCCATTTCTGGAAAGCTTTTCAAAAGGTTTTAGGAACAAAAGTGAAAATGAGTACGGCTTACCACCCGCAAACAGATGACCAATCTGAACGGACAATGCAAACACTCGAAGACATATTGCGAGCATGTGTGTTGGATTGGGGCGGTAACTGGGAGAAGTACTTAACATTGGTCGAATTCGCGTACAATAATAGCTATCAAGCTAGCATAGGAATGTCGCCTTACGAGGCATTATATGGTTGAGCATATAGGACACCATTGTGTTGGACTCCGGTAGGCGAACGTAAATTGTTTGGTCCAGACATCGTGGATAAAATCATAGAAAAGATGAAGTTTCTAAAGATCAAGTTGAAGAAAGCCTAAGATCGATAGAAAAGTTATGCGGACAAGCGTCGAAAATAGTTAGAATTCGAAGTGGGCGACTTCGTGTATCTTAAGGCAACGACATACAAAGGAAAGGGGCAATTTACTAAGAGGAAAAAGTTGAGCCCAATGTATGTTGGTCCGTACAAGGTGATCACGAGAATATGTGAAGTTGCATATAAACTCAAGTTACCACCAAGGTTGGGAGCATTTCATAATGTTTTCCATGTATCGCAACTTCGGAAATGCCTAAGTGATCAAAATAAACATGTGGAAGAAGCGCCAACTGAATTAAAGGAAAATTTGACGGTGGAAGCAAAACCTATTCGGATTATTGACCGAATGGAGAAAGGAACTCGAAGGAACAAGTTGCACTTGGTAAAAGTTCTTTGGGATTGTGGTGGGAGCAATGAAGCTATTTGGGAAACAGAAAACAAGATGAAGGCTGATTTTCCTAAGTGGTTTAAGAAGATGGGTGAAGAACAACTTGATTCGGATTCGGAGACGAATCTCATTCAAGGGGGGAGACTTATAACGTCTGCGATCCTCAATAGGATCGTCGGATGGGACTTGTTCCGAGAAAAGGAAGGAAAAATCTCGGACAAGTCTAAAGAAAAAGCCGCCATCAGCTCGAAAAGAGTGTTCGAAGCGGAATTAGGTTAAAGTGTCGAGCTAACCAGCTGAGGTGACCGAGCTAACTAGCTGGATCAGCTGCCGGAAGCTCAACTAAGCTCGGTAAACGGTTGGACAGCTGGCCGAGCTAAGTCACATGGGCGACTGTCAGCTAGCTCGACGATACTCGAGTGGCGAACGGTTATCATCGGCAGTTACCCGAACGGTTACTTGGTGTTGCCGAATGGTCGCTATGTGAATGGGCGCATAAGGGAACGGTTCTAAATTGTTTTTCTTGGCCTAAACTCTATAAATAAGGGTCATTGGTAAGATTTCTCGACACAACACAAGAAGGGAAAATTCCCGAGAAAGTCACCAAGAAACTCTAAGTAAACATCGAGAGAATTGATCGAGCGGTTCGATCGGCGAACGAGTGAACTCGTTCGGCGAATAAGGGGTTTTGTTCGGGGAACGTCAGGATTGATTGGCGAATGTAGAATCATCACAGTCTAGCCTAAGTGGTCTGCATGATCGGAGGTGAGGGTTCACCGTGGCTTTGTGCTCAGTAAAATAGGCTTTACGGCCGAACAGTTTGTCAAGTTGTTCGCTTATTATACTTGTTCAAATGATTGAATTATATTCTGCATAATCGTTCGCTATACTTCATATTTCTGCATGACTATGTTCGGATCTGGGTGACGGTCCTAGGGGTGAACGTGGATAGGCGAACGGCTTGGCAATCGGAACGGATCCGCCAAGACTCGGCCAAAATCCTAAACGAATGCCCTCGGATCCGATCATGATTCTGAACTAAGTGACTTAATGGGTTATAGCAAGCATATGCACGAAACTTGCATAATCTCACTAAGTAAAATCGATTACTTATGTCTTTTGGACATTTCAGGGAGAGATGGTGATCGTGGGAAGGATTTGGCTTAGGCGCGAGAGACTCATGGCCGGGAAGATGGGTGGTGATGTAATCGGGTTAGTTAGGAGCGATTGTATAACTTATAATAGCTTATTGCAAACTCTTAAGTTGTATCGAATCCTTTACTTATATTAATAAAGTCCCCGTTTCTGTTTACTTACTCTAAACATCGCATATTGATTCTAAGTATTAAATCACAGAATAAAATCAAAGAAATATATAAGGAACGGACTTAAAACTTGGTAGATGTGCGGATCAAGTAGTGATCCGGACGAGAGAACCTCCACGGACTTAGACGACTTAATCAGAATGGATTTACAATGAAATGGCACTATGGGAGGCCGTATGCTCGTGAGGTCTGTCCTGCAATTCCTTCACCGTAGGAGGGACCTCGTCGGGTGTTTTTTTGGAGCAACTGGATTGTTTTCTTTTTCTCTGTTCGATACTCTCGTCATTTTGGTGAGGTGCGTAATGTCGCCATCAAGCACTACTCTTTTTGCTTGTTCGGTTTTATTCTAATCAAGTTTTACAGACAAGATTTTAATGAGGCAGTATTTTGATGGTGCAGGTGGAGATCTCTCTCGACTTTCTTTTTTTTTTCGCTTTCTCTGTCTTTTTTTGGGGCTCAATTTTTGTTTATCTGGAACTACAACTTTTTGTATATTGCTTTCTCATATTTGAATATAATTATCACGTTCAAATCAAAAAAATTCCAAGAGATATGTACTTTCTTTTGTTTCATTAGTCAAGTCCTTCGGTCAATAGATGAAATTATTAGTGTTATTTGAATCAGTGTCATATAGACAATAGCTACTTGAATCAGTCATACCCTGCAATCGGTCTATTATTTACACTAACTTAATAGACGTTAACATTTAAAATATGATAATCAAGATGAAGTGACAACACGAAATCATCTTATAATTGATTTAAAATCGTAAGATTGGAGTCCACATAATCTACATATTTGTCTACACGTTAGATTTTTCCTTTTCTAGAGTAGATTTTCCGTAATCCTTGAAAGTTTTGTCATTATCTACGTGAATAAACAAACAGTCTTTTCAAAATGTCGTAGACAAGAAAAACAAGTTTTACAAATAACATTCGATACTATTGAAAATATTACAACTTAATGAGTTGATAAATATCTAGCGAAACTTGCTTTGAGAAACTTTGTATCCTCAGTTTAATCTTCTATGAAATTGGTAGTTCAAAAAAAAAATGAGTTGATAAATATATTATTTTCTCTATAAAATTTAAAATATATAACAATGTAATGTAAACTATATTTCAACCAAAATGAACACATCTTCATCTACAAATTTTATAAATATCATTGAAATATTCCTTGCTTTTGTTAAAATTAATTAGTGTTAGATAATATGATGAATTGTTCATAACAATAAAATTATACTAAATGTATTAATTACTTTACAGGACAAGAGCTACGATAATACTTCCGTAATTAATTTTTTTGAATGTAACTCACTTATTAAAAGGAAAAATATCAAATAAATGTCTAACTATGCCAAAAACACATTTTTATGTGCGAATTATTGGGTGGCCTACTCAAACTCTCAATTTTACAACAACATCCATTTTAATTCTATAATGTTTTTTTCCATGTTCTAAATTAGACATGTCGTTAACTCAACAATTTGGCGTTTAAGTTGGCCGTTTGATGCAAAACAATGAGTTTTAATAACGGTAAAATATCACACCCTTTTCTTCTCATTAATCCGACTCATCATCCCCATCTCCAAATCACAAACCCTAATTTCAAAAACAAAGAGAAAAAAAAATTATGAGGACGAAATCTCAGGCGGCCCGAAGAACTAGAAATATAATTGCGCGAGATCTTCCTTCTCTTCTAGAGTCGCAAGCTCTCGCTGTACAGAAAGTTGGTGATTATGCACACTCATGTTTTACTACAGCTAATTGGCGCCTTACATATACGGATAGTATTGAGCCTGTGCAAGGGCAAGTACTATAGCCAAGGACAAATAGGCTACCTGTCTTGCCAAATAATGATATTACCGTTATTAAAACTCATAGTTTTGCATCAAACGGCCAATTTAGACGGCAAATTGTTGAGTTAACGACATGTCTAATTTGGAACATGGGAACAAACATTATAGAATTAAAATGGATGTTGTTGTAATTGAGAGTTTGAGTGGGTCACGCGATAGTTCGCGCATAAAAATGAGTTTTTTGGCATAGTTGGGCATTTATTTGACATTTTTTCCCTTATTAAAAGTTCTTGGATTCAACATTTTTTACTAATTTCTATGAGTGCAGCATCTCAAATTTAAATATATTCAGGGCCTGTTTGTTTTCTCATTGAGATGGTTCATCTAAACGAAGATGAAAATTGATGTTTGTTTAGTGTCTAAAATGAATATCATCCAGATGAACCATCTCAATGAGTTACAAAAATTTAGGCAAAAATTTTAAATTCATCTAACTGATCTAAATTGTATCATTTGAATAGAAATGAATCATTCAAAATAACAAATAACAATTATATCCCTCATTAAATAAAAAATTACAAAATACCCTAAATACAGAGATTTTTCCGCTAATTTTTCTGCCAACACCCCAAGTTCACATTTTTTTCGCCAAAAACACGAGTCCACATTTTTCTCACCAAAAACACGGTTTCACAATTTTCCCGTCAAAAAACACGGTTTCACACTTTTCCTGCCAAAAACACGAGTTCGCATTTTCCCGCCAAAAACGAAATATCATTATTTTTCCGCCAAAAAACATGATGACAAAATGATAATATATGATGATAATAATTATTAATTAGTTGTTTTTATATTTATTGTTATTAAATTATTAATTAATTATTTATTTTATTTTTATGGATCAACTCATTTAACCATTATAACTATCAAAATTAATTAGATTTATGGATTAATTTATAAATGTCAAAAATAATAATTTGAAAAGTATTTAGTTGTAAATATATTTTGAATCAAGAATTAAAATTAATATGATTAAGGTTAAGGTTAAAAATATGATTAGATTAAAGTATGAGTATTTTAGTTATTTTCTTATTAAAAATATTTAAATAGAGATGAAGATTTACAAAAACTAAACAAATAAATAAATGTTTATTGGGATGGGTTATCCAGATGAAAACTTGAAATAGAAACAAATAATATTTAAATAGACTATCTAAATAAAATATTCGGATGAATTATTTAGATAAAAATATTAGACGAAGAAACAAACAACCACGACCCTCTGTCATTATGTTGTGGTAGAAGTTTATAGGCCCATGTATTGGACCTAAGGAATAGGCCCAAAATAGTATCTGAACAAAAGAAAGGTCCCAAACTCAGAGAATCACGAAGACGACGACTAAGAAGAAGAGAGAAGAAGCAAGCAATGGGGAGAAAGAAGGGATTACCGGAGTTCGAAGAGTCGGCGCCGGATGGCTTTGATCCGGCCGATCCTTACAAGGATCCGGTGGCGATGGTTGAAATGAGAGAACATATCGTTCGAGAGAAATGGATCCAAATCGAGAAGGCTAAGATCTTGCGTGAGAAGGTCAAATGGTGTTACCGTGTCGAAGGAGTCAATCACTACCAGAAATGCCGTCATCTTGTTCAACAGTATCTCGATTCCACTCGTGGCGTCGGTTGGGGAAAGGACCACCGCCCTATCTCGCTCCACGGTGAGTTTAATTGTGGATGCTTTGCAGAAATGTTTTATTCGATTTTCTTAAGGTTTTTATTTTTGTCAATTGGTTGATTTCGTACTGAATTAGTCATTTTATTAACTCATAGTGCCTTGATTACTAAATGCCATTTGCAAAAATCATCGACAAGTCATATTGGATATGATTTTGATGGTAGCTAGTGCATTTGTGAAATTTGCTCTTAATTCTTTGTTTAATTGATGAATGAAACTGTCATGTTGAATTGCTAAGTCTGACATTGATTTGTCTGCGCAGGTCCCAAACCGGAGGCTGTTGAAGCTGAATAATGTTGTGTGCCTCATTGATCTGAGGTAAGAAGCTGGTTTCTGGGTTTGTGTTCCGTGTTTCCGGAAGCATTAGGGTGATATTTAACTTGTTAATTAACTGAAAGAAAAAGTAAAACGAATTCGGCATTTCTGCCTCTGAATTGGTTAAACTTATGATTCTAAGAGCTATACATTATTGGTTTATTGTGTACGACCCCCTGCTTGTTTCACTTTCATTACAAGCTCGCTGATACGAAGGCTTTTCTTTTCTTTCTTTCTTTTTGGGTTCAGTGGTACAGATGTCTGAGCTTTTGATACGGGACATAGAATGGAAACTTGTTACAAGCTAATGGCTCCCTGATGTCTTCCAATCTCTGTGCAGATTTTTCTTGTTCTTAGAAACTTGTCTTGGACCTATGGATTCATGTAATGAGCTTTGAGTATTGTTACACTCCACAGCATGATTATCAAATAAGTCCCTTTTTTGGCTCTCCCTGTCTCTCTTATATCTAGTTAGTTTTACTTTATTATCAAAATTAAGAATCAAAGGATAAACAAAATAAGACCCAAAAAAGGATGAGTTTCAAACTTCAATTCAACATAGCAAAAATCCAGCATAATTTCTCAGGAAAACAATCTAATCTTCCGTGTCTTATTCCTCATATATGAAATGAGAGCTACCTAACTAACTCAGTTCTCATCGCCACCACCAAAAAGCTTCATTCTAGATAATGGAGTTCTCAAGTACCCTTCTACTTCAAATTTCTTTGGAGAAAGCTCTCTGTACTTGGCAAACTGTTCCTTAGCTTCGTCGTTCTTGTCAAGCAAGCTATAGATCATACCTCGACAAAAATACGGTCTGAAATCCTTCGGATCCTCTCTTGTTAGCTGCTCGTAGCTCTTCAATGCTTCATCCACGTTCTTCTGCAAGAAATGTATCTGCGCAATGATCAGTCTCACGTCTCTCGCTTCCTTCACCAAAAAATCAGCCTCGGCTACAGCTAACGCATCTTCCAGCCTCTGCAGCACTGCATTTCCTTCCCCGGACCTGTCCATGAGCAATGCGTTCTCGAATAAAGCCTCGAACGAAAGTGGGTTTCGTTGGAGAATTTCCTCGAACATTTGGCGTGCGTTTTCCACGCGACCCATTTCACCTAATAGCCTGGCCATCAAAAACTTCCACTCTGTTTCATCTGGTTGTGCGGTCACTAGTCTCTCTAATAGCTTAAGAGCTTCCTCGTCTTCTCCCTTCTCTAGCTTCTGCTGCAGTAGTGATCTGAGCGTCTCGACGGCCTCAGGAGTGGAGTCTAGAAGCTCAGACAATGGCGAAGAGGGTTCAATCTCGGACGGTTTGCTCTCTTCTTTCACTTCCTCAAAGGTTTCTTCGGTAGTCGTAACCGGAGATTCTGCTTTCACCGGTAAAGTTGCGAACTTTCCGGTCATTGAAACAGCAGCGCCGAAGAGAATCGCTGATTTAGCAAAAGATTTGAGCTTTTCTGGAAAACAATAACCGGAACCATTCTGATTCGAGCAAGCTTTGACACGAACAGAAATAAGATCGCGACGAAGAATCAGAGGTTCGGTGACCGTAGGCGCTTTGACGGCGACGAATGAAGAAATCAACGAAGAAGAAATTGAGGAAGAAGATGAGAGAGACGAAAACATGGCTGCCTCAGAGCTTCAGAGTATCAAAGGTTGCAGAAGCGAAATCAAAAATCGAAAGAGAGAAGGAGCGATTCCGCCGGATGAACAAGGCGCTAAGCCATTTTACACTGGCGAAATATCTCACGCGCCTAGCTTTCGCGCGTGAAGGTTAAAGTGTATTTGGGTTTGCTTTTATATTATGGGCTTTTACAAAATTGGGTCATTGGCCTTTTAGTTTTACTAAGGCAGATCTCCGGCGAAACTTGAGACTGAGATACGGAAGAATCAGAATCAGATCTATGCCTGCGACCACGAAAATCAAAAGCGGGCAGAAGAAGAAAGAGATAAGCTTTACATCAGTAAGTTGAGAAATTCATGTTTTGTTTCGGAAATCAGTATCTTTTTTCTATCAATCAACCCTCTATCCGCAATAATCATTAATTTTCTTGAGTTAGGGATTTCATGAATCTTACAAGAAAATTTCTGTGATCGATATAATTAATTGGGTTGTGATGAATAACCATATTTGAATCAGATTTTAAAGGCATAAAATGGGAAACACTTCGTCTATGCTGACTCAATACGACATCGAAGAAGTCCAGAGCCATTGTCATGATCTATGTGAGATTTTCCGACAATTGTCTCTGTCTTTTTCTTATATGTTTAAAATTTTTAATGCTTTTGTGTGTTTTGCTTCAGTTGAGCAGCAGGAGATTCTATCTCTGTATCAAAGGTTTTGCCAGTTAGATCGGAATGCTAAGGGATTTATATCTGCTGATGAGTTTCTCTCTGTGCCTGAGTTCGCCATGAATCCACTATCTCAGGTTTTGACATTTCTTTACTCCAAAATCTGTGAAATCTTGTTGGATTGAATTAGCTTTGTTTTAATTGTTTGCTGGATATAAATAACAGAGGCTCCTTAAGATGGTTGATGGTTTGAACTTTAAGGATTTTGTGGCTTTCTTGTCTGCATTTAGTGCCAAGGCAAGTCTAAGACAAAAAGTTCAACGTAAGTAAATAAGTCTCCCTTTAAATCGATTTCGGGGGCAAATCTTCACGTTCACTTTATTGTATGGAAAGATCGTTAAACTTCTTTGTTTCCAGTGATCTTTAAAGTCTATGATTCGGACTGCAACGGGAAGGTCTCCTTTAAAGATATCATGGAAGTGTTACGGGACTTATCGGGATCATTCATGTCTGATCAGCAAAGAGAGGTATGATGTATAGAAAGTTGGTAACTTTTAAGTTTATGGAAAGTGACTACACTATATGTTAAAATATAACTAAAAAATGAAATATCATTAATCTACTAAAACCTTATTATTAGCGTGTCATGATTGTTCTGCGGAAACTCTATTCAGCTAAAATGTTTCCTCATTTTAACTGTTTTGTTGTTCCATTACTCATTTGACATATCTGTCAAACTTTGAGATAAATGCTAGAGTTTTTCCTTTTGTTCTTCTTATGCTATTTACTCTTATCAACTTGGGATCCAATCTCTGCTTTAATAGTTATGGTTATGATCATGAGCAGTGTTTAAAGTCAGTAAACAAGTGTTTACACCATGTGTCTTGTGTGTTTTTTTACTTTTGTGGTGTAGCAAGTGCTGAGCCAGGTGTTGAAGGAATCGGGATACACAAGTGACTCTTTCTTAACACTGGAGGATTTCATAAAGGTACAATTTTTGCTTGTTGTGATTCTTATCATCAGAATTCCAGTAATGTTCTAACTTGTCACATTCCTAGAATCTAGATCCTTTTATTGTTTTTCCAATTTTGTCACAGATCTTTGGGAGTTGTAGACCAGAGATGGACGTCGAAATTCCTGTGGATTAGGTTTATGATCATATGATCAAACTCAACACTCAAATCTCATCGTTGTATTTTGTCCACACTGTTACTAGAATAATCCTTGTTAATTGATCACACCATTGCATGTTTTTTCGGCATTCTTTTTTTTTTTTGACTCAAAAACACAAATATATATTTCATACTGAAGTTTGAAGACATAAAGTATCAGCATTAACAAGATGCTGTAACCAAATAGGGGGAATTACATCAAGCAAAGCAAAATAAACAGGACACATGGAGATGTGTTTTGCCATTTGATCTGCACAAATATTCTCAGTCCTATGAGCAAACTGAAAGGAGAAGTTAATGTCCTTTGTGCATTTTTCCAAGATGTCTGACGTGAACCCCTGAAGCCTCGGCCAGTCCGACGGAGAGATGAGAGCTTTGGTGACGTCTTGACAGTTTTTTCGGCATTCTTATTAAGTTTCTTCTTTAAACATTTTTTTTTCAATTGATTAGATTGAAAATGGTTCTACTAAAGGGAAGCACACATTGTTTCCTCCGCTTAGCTTCTTGCATTAGCAATAATGACATATGTTAGACTTTAGATCCTAATCTTTTTTTTTTTCGAGAAAAGGAAGAAAAAACTTGGGATGGAATGAATAATCAATTACGGAATCTCCATTTTTTTAAAGTAAAGTTGATTGTTTTAAATAAATTGTCAAAGAAGACTCTGAATTTCAACGCTTACGTGTTAGCATATACTATTTATTTGCATATTAAAGAAAATATACCAATTAAGGTAATAAGATTAATATATTGAGTTTAATTGGTAAAGTTTTTAATAAAGCATTAGCATTATGTTGCGTTATATTCCAAAAGCATTAAGCTTTAATTAGAAACTTGATTGGTAAAGCGGTGAACATATAGATATAAAATTTCTAAAATATACATTATTCTTCATTTTTGATTTTTTTGAAAAAAAACAATATTTTACAAAATAGAAAAAGCATAAAATCTCAAAAAATAAATTAAAAATATTTTTATCATGAAACATATCAAGTTTGACCAAATCAACGTAATCAAACAAAGAAGCAAAAAAAAAAAAAAAAAGATTGAGAAAAAGACTAACGTGTTTATAACAACTTCATAACTAATACTAGCTAGTCCAAATACTTTCTGCAATATTGTTACGAAGTCGTGATATGTATGTATCTCATGTAGGTTCATAATGCGTGGCTTCAACTTCTGACTCATATTCTGTATCTAAAACATTCAATGCTTGTTCTCTCATTCTTTCGTACTTATCAAAATCAGCATCATTTATGTTCGATAAACGTATAAAATAATATTTTATATAAACATACGTGTATATATGATTACACAAAAGTCATATATGTGAGAATCATGTTTTCGAAACTTTTTTTAGTTGCAATTGTAAAACCTCATCGAAGGTTTGTATGTTTCAAGGTTTGTATGCTGAAACGTGAAAACAAAATTTAGTTTAAATGATGTGAATAAGTTATGACTATGTTTGTATTAGGTTTTCAATTAATAATTATGGACAAATTTATCTTTTAATTTTTAAAAGACTCTAAACCTTAAAAAAGCTTAATTAAAGAGCATTATTATGATATAGAGCATTAAAGAGTCATGCTCTACTTAACGCTCTAACCAAAATTTGTGATTGGCTTTTAATGCATCATTAAGCTCTACCAAAAGCCAATTCAATCAAACCCATTGTATGTCGACAAGAAGCATATTAACGAGACGTAACGTAATTAAAGTAGCATTCAATTCTACTTTAGTCGCATTATTATTGCCCCCACACATGTCATTGTATAATAAAAGGAACTAAAACGTCGTCATTTTTGCTTCGTAATATGACCACTTTATTCACCTACTATTTACTAAGGTCCACCACCACAAACAGTTTCGTCAGTCTAAAAATAATATTTTCGCAATTCTTTTTCAAACAAGCTTTTTCTCTTTTTCTCTTTTTCTGAGAGTCGTCAAGTAATGGCGGCGAAGCAAGGTTCCTTCAGGCATGGAATACTCGAGAAACGGGAGAGGCTTCTTTCGAATAATGGATTCTCTGATTTCAGATTCAACGACATTGAATCGAACGATCTTCTCGAAGGAGACAACAACTATGGAAGAACAAGGTTATGTTGCTGTTGTTCGTGTGGTAATCTATCCGATAAAATCTCTGGAGTCTACAACGATGCGAAAGATGTAGCGAGGAAGGCTTGGGATATGGGAGTTTCTGATCCGAGAAAGATCGTCTTCTCCGCGAAGATTGGTCTTGCTCTGACGATTGTTGCGCTTTTGATTTTTTATCAGGAACCTAATCCAGATCTTAGCCGTTACTCTGTTTGGGCTATTCTTACTGTCGTCGTCGTCTTCGAATTCACGATCGGTAAATTCTTCTTATCTCACTATTCCCGAGGTTTTTAGTTTTCCCACGATTTTGGGGTTCAATTCACGAGTAAGGAAATTAATCACTTCGAATTGGAATTTTTTCTGGATTTGGTTTGTTTCCTTTGTTTTAAAAAGAGCGTGCGTCGTTGCTTTCATCTGTAGAATGAATTCGTCGTTTTCTTCTTTTAAAATTAATATCAAACGCAAGTGTTTGGTTTGCTTGGACTGTAATTGACGATTACTGTAGCATTGAACTTATTCATACTTCTTCTCAGTAAATACATCTCTATAATGGTTTTGTTTATGAGAAATTGTGTATAATTAAAAAAATCTACACTGTTGGTTGTTAATAGGAGCAACTCTAAGCAAAGGGTTTAATCGAGCGCTTGGGACATTATCAGCTGGAGGTCTTGCTCTTGGAATGGCTGAGCTTTCGACACTATTTGGTGACTGGGAAGAGCTCTTCTGCACTGTTAGTATCTTCTGCATTGGTATGCTAATACCATCTTCAGTTCTTTTACAGCAGTAATTTTTGGTTTTCTCTCTGCTTATATATGTTTCTGTCTGACAGGGTTTCTCGCAACTTTCATGAAACTATACCCGGCGATGAAAGCTTATGAATACGGGTTTCGGGTTTTCTTGCTTACGTATTGCTATATTCTGATTTCTGGGTTCAGAACTGGGCAGTTCATACAAGTGGCTATCTCTCGGTTTCTACTTATAGCTCTTGGCGCTGGTGTTAGTTTAGGTGTCAATATGTTTATCTATCCTATATGGGCTGGAGAGGATCTTCATAACCTTGTCGTCAAGAATTTTATGAATGTCGCGACTTCCCTTGAAGGTTAGTAAAATAAAGGTTTTGGCTTTCCTAGTCTCGAGAGGAAGATGCTTGAATGGTAAAACAAAGGTTTTGGCTTTGGTCTTGCAGGTTGTGTGAACGGATACCTCCGCTGTGTAGAATACGAGAGAATCCCATCCAAAATCCTCACATACCAAGCCTCAGAGGATCCAGTTTACAAGGGTTACAGATCAGCAGTTGAATCAACCAGCCAAGAAGAGTCTTTGGTATTTGTCGTTGTGGAATCATCATTAAATCTTTTTTCTTCCCTTGCTTCTCGTCTCTGATTTAGTTTTTTTTTCTCTGTTGTATGTGCAAAGATGAGTTTCGCAATATGGGAGCCGCCTCACGGACCATACAAGTCATTTAACTACCCATGGAAGAACTATGTCAAGCTCAGCGGTGCTCTCAAGCATTGTGCATTCACTGTGATGGCATTGCATGGCTGCATTCTCTCAGAAATCCAGGTAATAACATAGTAGATGACTTGTATGGATGTTTGTGGATTTGGTTATTCCTGGTACTAGGAGAGATTCAGATACTTGTGGATTTTAGATAGAATCAAAGTAGTAATCCATATGTGAGTACAAATCAGAATTTGAGAAATCAGTTGTTCATGAATCGAGCTTAACCTGGGAACATTTCACAGGCACCAGAGGAACGGAGACAAGTTTTCCGGCAAGAACTTCAGAAAGTTGGCGTAGAAGGAGCCAAATTGTTACGAGAGCTCGGTGAAAAGGTGAAGAAGATGGAGAAGATAGGATCAGACGACCTTCTATTCGAAGTACACCTAGCTGCAGAAGAATTACAGCACAAGGTCGACAAGAAATCTTACCTTCTTGTCAATTCTGAATACTGGGAGATCGGAAACCGAGCCACCAAGGAATCACAACCAGAGCCTCAACAAGAGCTCGAAGATTCGGAGCCACCAGAGAACCAAGCAGCTCCAATCTACGCCTTCAAATCTCTAAGCGAGGCAGTTTTGGAAATACCAACGAGCTGGGGCGAGAAGAATCATCGTGAGCCGTTGAACAATAGACCAACTTTATCGAAACAGGTATCGTGGCCTGCACGGCTTGTGCTTCCGCCGCATCTGGAGACAACAAACGGAACTTCACCGCTGGTGGAGACTACAGAGACGTACGAAAGTGCGAGTGCGTTGTCACTCGCAACATTCACGTCTCTCCTCATTGAGTTCGTCGCTCGGTTGCAGAATGTGGTTGACGCGTTCGAGGAGTTAAGCCAGAAAGCGAATTTCAAGGAGCCTGAGATTGTTACGGCAGCGACGGATGTAGAGTTCTCCGGAGAAAGAGTCGGACTTGGCCCGAAGATCCGCCGATGTTTCGGGCTGTAAGTTTTCGGTTTATATTTGCATCGGCGTTTCACTTAAACGCGCGAGAGATTATAGTTTAAACTGTTAACTGTAAACTAGTAACCCCAACTATACAACTAAATTAGTAAATAATGGTGAAAAATCAGGGGCATTTTTGAACCCTTAATATCAGAAATGAGTATTGGACCATTTTCCACATCAATTCATAAGTTTGACATCTAATATTCTCGGATTTTCAACTGATTGATTTATTATTTTCGTCTACTATATCGTAATCCATCATATTCATTTAAAAACACGTATACTATCTACCGACAATATGAACTGCAGCACCCAATTTGTAAAAAAAAGGTTTATTTTATGGAATTACATCTAAAATCTAAAATCTTATGCAGAATTACTGATAACTTAATCACTATGTAGATTAAGAGCTTGAAGAGACTTATTCATATATCTGAAATATGAAGAGATTACGTGAAATTCACACTCATGTTTTGTCGCATGGGCTCCCACGACCATGAAATCACTGCCTTACATTTATCATCGGCCATGAAAAACATAGAAAGTAACCATATATAAAAGACAGGGAAAAACAATATATATATATATATATGTTGAACAAAATACCAAAAGTTTATGAGTCAACCCATCATCCGTTGACCTGTTGTAGGAGCCATCATCTCTTGCTGCTGTGCTTGTACTTGTACATTCCCGGCCCACCCTATTGCACCAATTAATAGTAGTAATTTTAAAACTAGCATCGGTTAAAAATCATCAAAAACTTTATTAATCAAAAAGAGATGCAAAAATAATGAAAGATTAATAAATGAGAAAATGGATTGATCATAACAATAAAATTTACCAATAATGGGGTCAAAGCCATGGTGCTAGCTCACGATATTCTTGACAAAGAGAACACTGCATCAGGGGCGGATTTAGAATTTTTTTTTGATAGGAGCATATGTATATTTTTTTAAAATACTGGGGGCATATGTGCAATAAAAACTATAATTTTTTGAAAATTATATAGAAAAAAACAAAAGAAAAATTTTTTAGTGGGGCAACTGCCCCCATATTCCTCTTCCTGCGTCCGCCCCTGCACTGCATACAGACTAAGTGAGTGATCCAATCCGGAGCCGGAGCATCCGGTAACCCGTATTTGTTTCGCATCTTAGCCCGGAACATGTATGAATAGACCAAACTTGCCCCGGAAAAAAATATCGCTCCGTACAACAACCCAGCTGTCGCACAAGCTGCGTGATACACATATATAAGTATGTTTACACAAATGTCCAATCTATGAGCTAAGTGTTTTCTATAAATGTTTGTGTATGTATGAATGACTTACGCGTCGCGCCTTCGTCAACCATCTCTGCAATCTGTCCGAACGTGACGCATGGAGCTAAAAGTGTGATCACGGCTGATCCAATGCACAAAAACAAAAATATTGAGAAACCAATCGTAGAATGTTTAGTTTTTGTATAAGATCGCGTTATGTTATAAAGTTATCTTACCATTTTCACTGTCGTTCATGCAATCGAAAAGTTCAGAACTCCAGCGATTTTGTGTTAGGCAATTGATCGGTATGCCCGTTGGTATGTTTGCCTGGTTACCAGTTGCACCGTCATGGGAAGGTACCTTGTTGTTCTTTTGAACCGGAGGTTGTGCCTGATTCGGTTGGCCATCGGGTCGACCCATAGTATTTACCCGGCTGGAGTTTGGCAACAAAAAAGGTTTCTTCTCTTTTTTTCTCCAAACGTTTTTTTTGTTTAATAACAAATCTCTTATCGTTTTGTGAAAGCATTATAGATGATTGTTATGTTTATATAAAGTAGGTTTTTTCACAGCTTGAATAAGTTTAAACTTTCTTGAGATGGTGGGCTTTTGTATATAACTATATTCATTTGTGATTACTATGAAACATTCTTCCCCAGACTAGTTTGGCTGTCACCGTTCTTAAAAAAACAAAAAAAATGCAGCGAATTACGTATTTTGTAATCAAATTTTAACAAGTTAGTTAGCTTTTGTAATGAGTTTAATAAGAACCGCCATCATAAGTGAGGATAATGAAAAGTGAATATACGAATACGCAGATTCAGATGATCGCTTATACAGATTCATGACTGCAAAATATGTGTGGATGTGTGTTAGAAACTTTAACTTCAAAACCTTTTTGATATCACAAAACTGGAAATGGATCAAGTTCTCACATAATTGGTTTTGGAATATTACTGGCTTCTATATTGCTTATTGGTGGTGGACCTGGTGGGTTTTTTAGTTTCTATTCTATATGTAGAAACAAAAATAAATAAAACTTCAACTAACTTTTGAAAATAATCGATACAATGATTACTATAATGGTAAATATGGGTTTAGTTTAATTTGCTTGGTCAGAACTTGAATGACCTTGACTTGTGCATACAGTTGACGTTTTATATACAGCCTTTGGGCTATCCAAGCTTTATTTTGTACCAACGCTAGACTCCAAATAAAACGAACTAGGATATAGAAAAATATTCGTTGCTACAGCATCGGCAAATTGCAATTATAGAAAAATATCCGAAATTTATAAAATCAAAATATTAGAAAATTGTAATTCTTCCAAAACTTTACGAAGATTATAATATCAGTTTTTATAATATCAAATCTTTGTAATATCCGCATAAATATTTTGTAATCAGAAATATAAAACCAATCTTTCATACTCGACGATATTAAAAATTTTATGTTGGGAAAATTATATATAAAATCAGGATATTTTTTTTGATAAGCGAATAAATAAGTAAAGTTTTAGAAGAATGCGACATTCTAAGATATTAATTAAAATTTTTTGGAAAATATTAACCCAGTATATTTTAAGATTGATTTCGTATAATATATTTTCTGTTGAAAGATATTATGTCTATTAGCGATATTGGATATTACGATATACTGTTCCCAGCAGAAAATTTCCAAATATTTTTTATTTGTTATTTGAATTTTAATTATATCTTATTTTGTTTTAATTACCAAATTTTACAATTTAAATAGATTTAAAAATTAAATTATAATATTACATTGTTATGTTAAATTGTGCACCATGTTAAACTAAATCAGATACGAACTAACATTTTTAAATCTACTAAAAATCTATTAATATATTCGATATTATAAAAAAAACTAACATTAACATTCCAAAAAAAAATCACTATCTACATCAAATCTTTTATTTTTGGAAAATTAAATCAACACTTAATATAATTTAATTCGTGTATTTAATTAAATCAACAAAATCTTCACAAAATCTATCTTTAACTATTTTAAAAAAAAATTAAAATTAATTAAGTAATTAAAACAAAAATTATAATCTTTAAAGAATTTTTAAAAATGACAATCTACATAAATTTTTATTTAAAATTTTCCAAAAAAACGCAATCTACATAAAATCTCTTATTTTTAAAAAATTAAATCAACATTTAATTTAATTTAATTAGTGTGTTTAATTAAATCAACAAAATCTTCATAAAATCTATTTTTAACTACTTTTCAAAAAAAAAGTTTACATAATTAAAACGAAAATTATAATTAATAAATTAATTAAATGATCACATAATAACTAATGACTAAAATACTCTTAATGAAAGATTAAAATTTGTTCTTTGAAATAATGGCAATGTGATGTAAATATTAACACTTTTTAATGTTTATTTATAAATATACTCCCCAAATAATATATAGGGGATAAGGGAAAAAAAAAAAAAAAAAAGCCCTCTTGGAGATTAAAAAAAAAAAACAAATTACGATCTTCCAACTCTTTTATTTTGATTAATCAGAAATATGTAGGTTATTCTACCAAATCAATAATATTGATAAAAAAAAACTGAAAATAATTTAAACTAATGTGCTCAATATAAAAGCTAAACTCAAAAGTGCTGTTTTCATGAACCACTTATTTAATTTAAATCATATTGCAAAACATAAATCTTTTTAATCAACCCATCATCCGCTGACCCATAGGAGGAGCCATCGTCCGCTGCATATTCCCATTCCACCCTATTACAAAAATAATAATAAAAGTTATCTTCAAATAATTAATCGAACGTATAAAAGACACTAATTTCATCAGAGCAAAAAAAAAGAAAGAAAAGAAGAGAAGTTTGTGCTATTCTTGCTTGGAATTGGATTATGATTATTGGGCATTGATGTACTGACATCTGATAATTAATTAAAAAAATGGGTACATATAACAAGGTCGACAAATAAAAAAGCAATTACCAATAGAGGGGTCAAGACCACGGTTTTTGAGTTCACGGTATTCTTGGCAAAGAGCACAACATTCACAAAAGCAGTGAGTGAGGCAATCCGAAGCTGGAGACTCCGGTAACCCGAATTTGCTTCGGATCTTGGTCCGGTAAGTGCATGAGAACAAGCAAGGTAAGGCTACCACAAAACATATCAGTCCGTAAAATATCCCACATCTCCCACAACCTACATATTATATATACGACGTTACTCAAATACACACACATATTTATATATGTTTACAAATACAATAAAAGAACATATATGAATGTCTGACTTACCGGTCCTTCCTTCGTCGGCAATATCCGCGATCCGTCCAAAAGTGACGCACGGGCAGAAACATGTGAGGCAAGCTTATCCAACGCACACCAAAAGGAAGAAATTAAATCATTATATAATCCTGACAATAAATTTATATATGTATAAAGATTAAAGGACAACTTGATTAATATTTTATATAGTATCTAACCAGTTTCACCATCTTCCATGTAGCTGCAAAGGCCAGAAGTCCATTGGTTTTCCATTGTAAAGTATATTGGATCGTTCTGGGTTTACGGTACTTGAACAAAACCTTCCGTCTTATGACTCTTATTTAACCAGTTTTGTTTTGGTCGATCTGTTTATATAACTTTATAAAGAGATCGTAAACATGTTAGGATTTTGAAGATAAAATATTTTTTTGTTCGTTGTGAAAAGCTTTAAGAATGGAGGGTGGGTATATATGGTTGATGGTGTCGCTTCGAGACAATACAAATGTTTATTTTTTAGTACATTGCACTTTCGGAAAAATCATAAAAGTTGTAAGAAAAACTTTGAACATTGCAAAAGATTATTCACCCCTTAACTAGTACATTGCACTTTTTGTTAAAATGAGGAAATTTTTTTTAAAATGATTTTTGTTTTAGGAAGGTGAGAGATTTTAGGCTAGTTTAAATTATATGTAAACGCGTTTTGGATTGGTTTAATCCATATATATATACCATATACAAGATACAAAGAATTTTAATTTTATGTCTAATTAAGAAAATTTGAAATAAATTATGAATATAAAAGAAGAAATTTACTTTAGTATATATAATTATATATCCTAAAAATGTAAAGTAATAAACATATATTATGCTATATTTTGAAATATTAACTCAACATTTTACTATTCATAAAATTTCTATCAGACTCATTTGTAGTTAATATTTGCATTATTACTCTGTATATATAAAAAGATCTAGTGTCACCATCGGTTTAAAGGAAATAAAAATTACACATTTTGAAATTAAATTTTCAACATAATTAGTTTAATTTTGAGCATATATATATATATATATATTGTAATATTATAGTTTTATTAGTAAAGTAATACTACTTACAATGAAAAAATAACTGATGAGAAGAAAGTATAAATTCTCCTAAAATTGTGTAAACAGTGTTGAAATGTACAGTAAAAATCATTAATTAATAATAATCAAAACAAAATTTGACAAATGTTTTTCAATTTAAACGCAATAAACATGGAGTAATTTTACTACTGTAGCAAGAATATGGGCCTATGAATGGCGCAAGGAACGGCCCATTGGTTATTCTATAGCTTTTGGTTAAGATTGTGAAGCCTGTTTAGGGCAGAAGAGGAAAATACAAAGCAGGAACGTTTAAGTAACAAATTACTATTTTACCACCAAAAACTCTAATGTGTATGCAGATCCGATCGGAGTAGTAAAAAAAAAAACAACAAAACAATATTCAGAAAATTCTTTAATTCATCAACTCGATTCGAAGAAGAAATCACACTTGCCAGAAACTTTCTTCGTATTAAAGTATTGCTTGTGTTCTTCGGAGAAGCGAGATCGGGATCCCAATACGAGACGAGGACAATGGAGGCTTTGCAAGATGGATCGGAGAGAGATAAAACACCTCCACCTCCTTCTTCTTCGTCTTCTTCCTCTCCCATTCCTGTCGTCACTAATTTTTGGAAAGGTTTGTTTTCAGATTCGTGTTTAATTCTCTATTCGTTTTGCTTCGACTCGCCGGTGACACTTAGGGGGAGCTTGTTTAGTAGTAGGAGAAATTCGTGGTTAGGTTTATTTTGGATTTTGTTGAAGTAGTAAGGCTGAATCAAATTAGAGACGGTGATGGGTGTTCCGAAGAATGCAATGGTCGTTTAATGTGATCGAATTGAGAAATTTTAGTTGATTGCTTTAAAAGTTATCAATTCACTTTTTTAGTTTTTGACAAAGCTTTTGTATTTTGTAACATGAGACCAGTCTCAATTCGTGAACTGGTTCAGCGGTTGCTTGCTAATAATCTAGTTTGATAAGGCATTTCCCAGATGATTCACCAGTCTTTAAAATATTTGTTCAGAATTTGATTTGGAGAAGGAGAAAAGTCTGCTTGACGAGCAAGGGCTTAGAATAGCTGAAAATCAAGAAAACAGCCAGAAGAATCGGCGAAAGCTTGCAGAAAGCACGCGAGGTACTTCTTGTTTCACCTTTTATTTTGCTTAACACTTCAATTTCTTAATCCTCTGGGGATCTAACTTGTTCCAACTAGACGTGAATTGATGGTTTTTTACGTCATTCAGTTGGATGAATATAATGGGAGATATTAACATATTCTATGGTTTATCTTGGTAACAGACTTCAAGAAAGCTTCGCCTCAGGACAAACTTAGTATGTTTAATTCCCTGCTCAAGGGATACCAAGAAGAAGTAGATAACATTACCAAGAGGGCCAAGTTTGGGGAGAATGCTTTTTTAAATATCTATCAGAAACTCTATGAAGCACCAGATCCATTTCCTGCTCTTGCCTCTATTGCTGTAATTCTCCACTTACCTAGTGTTAGCATAATAGAGACCTAAAGTCCTCTACCCTGAATGATATGCAAGTGAACTTACTAATTGCTGTATTCCAGGAGCAAGATCGTAAATTATCTGAAGTGGAATCTGAGAATCGAAAAATGAAAGTTGAACTTGAGGAATTTAGGACAGAAGCGACTCATCTGAAAAATCAGCAGGCGACAATAAGAAGACTAGAAGAACGGAACCGCCAGCTTGAGCAGCAGGTCAGCTCGTGTTCTAATTGGTATAGGGACAAAACTAAACGAATGTAACAGTCTCTAAAGCACAGCTTCCTCGAATGCTTGAGCCTATTCTGGGAGGTCAAATGCAAACTTATGCACTGGGTCATAAAGACGAGTTATATAGAGATGCTATTTCGTGATCTTGTAACGGACAACTTACGAAGATTAACAGTGATATCGTGTTGTTGTATTTGGATTCAGATGGAAGAAAAAATCAAAGAGGTTGTTGAGATCAAGCAACGGAATCTGGCTGAGGAAAACCAGAAAACGATGGAGCTTTTAAAGGATAGGTAACAATAATTTCTTTTCTGAATGCTTTGGGTTTTTATAGAGTTTTGGAGCCAGCACCAACCTTTCCATATCACCTTTTATACAGGGAGCAAGCTTTGCAAGATCAGTTAAGGCAAGCAAAAGACAGCGTCTCCACTATGCAAAAATTGCATGAGCTAGCACAGAGCCAACTTTTTGAGCTCCGTGCTCAGTCAGGTTGTGCATTGAGCTTTAACATGGTCACTCATTTTGTGCTTTCATAATTGGAATGGTCTCCCTTATCAATAGTCATCCATAATATTTTCAGTTTTTATTTCACGTTTTCTTCTTTCTTTGTTCCTTCTTGTATTGTTAATACATGTTACATTTATCTAAAACATCAGACGAAGAGACAGCGGCGAAGCAATCTGAAGTTAGTCTATTGATGGATGAAGTGGAGCGTGCTCAAACCCGACTCCTTACTCTTGAGAGGGAAAAGGTCTTTCACAGGATGCTCTCTGGATGTCATGTTTGAATTAAGGGAATGCCTGAAGATAAACCGGGGTTTTTTTGCGCCCTAATTTTGTTTATTGGTTTGTAACAGGGACATCTGCGTTCTCAGCTGCAAACAGCTAATGAAGATACTGATAACAAGAAAAGGTGAGGTGACACGTATGCATCCATATAACAAGGAACATAATATCAAATAGGTCTTATCTAATTTTTTGCTTGGTTTGATTTTTTGTTGTGCTCTTTCACTGCAGTGATAATGTTGATTCGAATAGTATGCTGGAGAACTCTTTAACTGCAAAAGAGAAAATTATTTCGGAGCTTAATATGGAGATTCACAATGTTGAGACAGTTTTAGCAAATGAACGAGAAAGTCATGTTGCCGAGATAAAGAAATTGAATTCGTTGCTCAACAAAAAGGTGAAATTTGTGATATGTTTTTGTCTTTATGCTAAGAATTTTTATTTTGTTTTGGAAATCAGTTTCCTATATCGCTTTCCATGGTCTAATGTTAGCCTGCCGTCATTTTATTGATATTAAACCAGGATACTATCATTGAAGAGATGAAGAAAGAACTTCAAGAAAGACCATCAGCAAAATTAGTTGATGATCTGCGCAAAAAAGTGAAAATTCTTCAGGTATTCATCATTTCAAGTGTTTTTTTGTGCTCCCTTAGTTTCACTCGTAATTGATGTCTTGCCACAGGCCCAAATATCCATTTGCTTGTTCTTTCTGGTAATGATATTATCGTGTATGGTGTAATGCCATTTTTGCATATTAGGCTGTAGGTTACAATTCAATTGAGGCTGAAGACTGGGATGCTGCTACCACTGGTGAAGAGATGAGCAAAATGGAGTCACTTCTTCTTGATAAAAACAGAAAAATGGAACATGAGGTCACTCAGTTAAAGGTACGGAATGAACCACCACCATCTGTAATTTTGTCTCTTCGTTGCTCTTTCCCGCATCAATGACATGAACATACACAAGTCGATGTCATTGGTTAATGAATACCGCATCTTCTCCCAGGTTCAACTTTCTGAGAAAACTTCCTTGCTTGAGAGGGCTGAAGCCAAGGGAGAAGAACTGACAGCTAAGGTTAATGAACAACAAAGACTGATACAAAAGTTGGAGGATGATATTTTGAAGGTACGTAAGAATGTGTAGTTACCATTTTAAGGTAACTGTGCTAGTGAAGAGGAAAAGCCAGATCAAAGTCTTTGATTGTACTTAAAACCTTGTTTACTTGTTACATAGGGTTACAGTTCAAAAGAGCGAAAAGGTGCTCTATTTGATGAGTGGGAGTTCTCAGAAGCAGGTGTGGCTGAGCAGTCTGAGGTACTTCTATCTGACCTATGTATATGAGTCATGTAATTTCTCATGCAACAGTCTTGAAGCTGAGAAAATTCCCCATTAGAAAAGGGAAAGGATCAAATCATTCAGAATTAAGATCTAGATAACCAATAACATATAGCTCTAAGTTCTCTACTAGAAACGGTCTTAACTTATATGCTCACTCTGCCTTCTATTTATGGCGTGAATGAAAATATAGCCAGGAATTGTGGTAGATATATATATATTTTACTATGATCTAAATTTTGTTTCAAACTATCTCTGAGCTTTGTTGCCAAAACATCCGAAAGTTTTCATATAACTATGGGGTATTTCCGAAATTTCCGAGATATTTTATATATACCTCACACAACTCATAAACTTAAGACTAATTACTGCTCTTTATCTTTTGTCTGTTTCCTTACGATTAGCCTATGGATCAGAAGCATGTTCCATCAGATCAAGACCAAAGCTCAATGCTAAAAGTTATCTGCAGCCAAAGGGATCGGTTCCGAGCACGATTACGGGAAACAGAAGAGGTACTGTAGTACATATAAAAGATCCTCTTCCCTCTGTCTTCTCTATCTTGATATAAATTTATTTGAACTGAATATTCTTGGTTCTCTTGACATTGCAGGAAATAAGGCGATTAAAAGAGAAAATAGGCTTTCTCACAGACGAATTGGAGAAGACCAAAGCTGACAACGTCAAACTCTATGGGAAAATCCGTTATGTCCAAGACTATAACCACGATAAAGTTGTTTCCCGGGGATCAAAAAAGGTATTTCTTTTCTGCATTGCAATTCCTTTAAACCTTTTCTATCTTGTGCTTGGGTTGTTTCCATGGTTCATATCGTTCTCCAATCTCAGTATGTGGAAGATCTTGAAAGTGGATTCAGCTCGGATGTCGAATCAAAATACAAGAAAATTTACGAGGATGACATTAACCCTTTTGCAGCATTCTCTAAAAAGGTAATAAAAAAAAAAAAAAGCATTCTTCTATTATCGACACATGCCTTAGATTCCTTTCTCATTCGACTCTTTACATATGCGACTATGCATGTGTTCAATAGGAAAGAGAGCAACGGATCAAAGATTTGGGAATCAGAGATCGGATTACACTCAGCAGTGGTCGCTTCCTTCTAGGAAACAAGTAAGCATCTCGCTCTTAAGTTTAATCATATACAAACTCGATCACAGAATCATCGGTATTCAATTCGACAACTGGATCTTTCAGATACGCAAGGACGTTTGCTTTCTTCTACACAATAGGATTGCACGTACTTGTCTTCACTTGTCTCTACCGTATGTCTGCTTACAGCTATCTCAGGTAAACCCACCCATATTTGTTTTGTTTTATTTTGTTTTGAGTCCATTATGTGATTGATTTTATTTAATTTCTTCTTTTTTTTTTGGTTAGCCATGGAGCAGAGGAGACTCTGATGACAGAAGCAACCACAAACCTCCCTCACGGTCTTTAAGCTCTCACACTAAACTTTTTCGTTTTTGGTCATTGTGTTTTCGGTCTTGTTAGTGTTCACTGGGCAATTTTAAAACGGTTGAATTATCATATCTTTTGTACAGAGGGATCCGAATCTTTAAATACATATATAAAGCCACAGAAAAAAAGCTTACTTTAAAAAGTTGCGGTAACCGTTAAAAAAATCGGCCACGAGAGAGTTATTACTTATTACATCCGTTCATATGCATCGACTTTGAGGTCTGTTTTACCTTTTCTTCTAAACATCGGTGACAGAAATAACAACCAACTTTAGATGGGAAAACAAACAAACATGAAAAGTGCACGAAAACGACAACACATCCGACAGGAATGAGCTTTTGTTGCTTTTCCAATTCATGGCTGAGTATCGGTTAAAGCAACGACACCTACGTGGCTGGGCCTTTAGATTTGAATGCTTGGTTGACCATCGTTGGGATGGTGAGGTAGGAGCTGTTATCGGTAAGGCTGGAGGCAACGGGCCTTCTTTTCCAGAACGGGCCATGATCAAGAGTTTTCGATCCAAACGTCCCGAGGAATGGATGGTTAGGAAATATCCTGATATGCGTCTGAGAGAAGGCGGCAACAGCTTCCGCAAGGAGAGGGAGGTTGAGAGCTGTGCTTTTGAGCTGGTAGCTGAACTCGTAGGTTTCGGCAATGCAAGTTGGTGGGTCCGGAAGATGTTCCGGGTTAGAGAGACAGACCATGACTTGGTTAGCAACCGGACCATGTGGTGAGCAGTCAGCAAGGGTGCCAGATCCTTCAAAGGATGCAGCAACATCATTCACAACTCCTTTTACCTGGGTTAACCAAGCCATGTTGCGTTTCATGTGGAGGAAGAAGGAGATGCTTTCAAGGTTATCGGTGGCAGCAGTGACCTGAAAGTCAAAATCATTGTAGCGTTCAGCAAACGCCTCATTCAGCTTTTGATCGGCTTCACAGGGGTACTATAAGCCAGGAGAAACGAGAGACCATTTTGCAGCCTCGGTCCTGAAAGCATGGAGACCAAAGGTCTTGTGAGCGAAGGTAGAGACGGCATTTTCGGTTACGGGAATGTGCCTGGCTCTTTTTGGATAGACGGGAGGGTCCTGCGAAAACTGACGGTTAAGGTCTTCCAAGAGGGCGAAGATGCCAGGGACGTTAGGCAAGAAGTAGCTTTCAAGGAGATTCCGCATGAATGCGTCGCGTCGAGCTGGGCCTGGTTGAGCGGGGATTTGAGGGTGATAGTGTCGCTTCGAGACACCACAAATGTTTAATTTTTAGTACAATGCACTTTAATTTGGAAAATCAGAAAAGTTGTAAAAAATAAACTTTGACCATAAATAAAAGTTCTTCACCCCTTGAAACGAGGAAATCTTTAAAAATCTACAACTTACTAGTTATTGATATTTTTATTGGGGACTTGCAGTTTTTTTTGCAAGTTCTGTATCCTACTTTTAGTTCCAACCTTTTTTTTATATCTCATTCATTCCATTAGTAAAATCGATGTTTACATGACATTACAACAGTAGGAGGTTAATTTAAGATACAAGGGTAGGTTTTGGTCTCTGTCTAGCAACTTTTGCCAAAAATCAGTCGGAGCATTGGCTTTCTTATTTACATACAAAAGTTTGGATGTCTTCCGTACTTGAGATTAGCTGTAATATATCATGAAGATATACAACTAGTATATGATTTTCTCAAGCAGATTTAGTTACTGTAAAGAGATATTGTTGATTGTCCCCAAACAGTTGTGCATGGTCTTCATTATCTTCTATGATTAAGCAGAAATAAGAGACTTTTTTATCGTTATCTAATAGACCAAATTTTGAATTTTGTTGGTCACTGGTTGGATGTAATTGAAATCAGTTTGCAAGAGTTAGCTTCTTTGTGCACAAAGGTACACATAAATATTTATTGTTAGTGTCCCATGGCTAAAAGGAGTACTTATATATGAGTAATATTCTCTTCCTGTTTTAGGCCTCTTGAATAGAAAGCCTTCTTGATAAAATATTTAAAAAATGGACAGAACAGTATGGATACTTTGTAGAAGTCCCTCTATGAAGATGAAGAGGTCGTGAGAAAAGCACATATGAATCAGTCTAGTGTCTTTACGTTACATCTGTGATGGTAGCCAAAATAGCTTATGCATTTGATTTATTTAAGAGTATTGATAAACAATTCATCGAGAGAACAAAAAGATATGGTTACTGATTGAATAAAATCGGAAGAGGATATTCTTGTTTTTGTATTTCCTGCCACGCTTTTGCATCACATATAAATTTGGTAATTAGAGTGCAAATTCTTTATTTATCTAATACGTGAAACTCTTTAAACTATCTATAATGCATGTAGTGTACATACGAATGGGTATGTAATATGTGTATTATATTAAGCGAGGTGTGAAAAGACCGAAAGAAGAGAGATTGAAGCTAACACCACCACTTGGCGATCAGCCTCTTTCAACGAGTCTTCTCCATCCGTCAACTTTGGTCAACCGCCGAACAAGTATGGTCATTAAGTTTATAATATTACCTATGTGTCCCTTATTATGTCCTTTCTTTCGTTTTCCCTCTTAATGTTTTAGTTTCAAGAAGTAAAACCACTTGCTCTTTTCTTTGGGCAAAAAAAGGTCCCCGAATTACTTGTCATCACCCTTTCCGTGAAAACAAGTTCATTCCTTCATGCCTAAATGCGAACGGAATCATTGCATCGGCCCTACAAAGGGGTGTGTGTGTCGTGTGTGTCCATATTTCATTATCCATACATCAATACATACATATAACTCCATTTCATAATGTTTTCCAAACTCGTAATAAATTTATGAAACAAGATTTAGGTTATAGGAATCAATGTGAATATCGTAAGTTCTAATTTTAAAACATTTTCAAGAAAATGTCACGAGAAGTATCCAATGCAATGCGCATCTTGGAACTTGTAAATGGAATTTAATGAATTTGCATGATACTGTTTACATTAAATCAACTAAATAAAACGCATTTAATGTCGCATACTGTCTTGTCTTTATATCGTCATAAGTTTTCGTACTACTATAAGTTTTCTGCGTAGTTATGCCCTAATTAAATAGTACTATTAGACAGCCATCCAACTATGTGTTAGTTAGTTAGTCATAACTTGGACTATTTCTGTTTTGTAGTGTATCTAAATCTGAGATTCATTTATGTACTATAATGTATCTAAATCTGATATTTTATATTTTTCAAATGTGGTTTCATGTTTTCATACAATTATTGAGATAGAATTTCACTTTTACCTTTTTAATTAAGTAAGTTTATCAATTAAAGATGAAAATTATAAAACATATTTTAAATTTAGAACGGGGTCATAACATTCCACATTGTTCTAGCATTGTACTATAATGTATACCAGATTCTTTGAGTTGTTATTTTCATACATTTTTTTCACTAGTGAAGACGTTGAGAACTATTGAGTCGTTAGACTCCGGAACATAAAATTTTCAAAAGTTCTGAATTTTCTTTCTTTTAATATTTTCGAAGAAAGTTCGGAATTTTATGTAAACTTCAAGAATTTTATGTAAATTATTTGAATACGAATTTGAATATTATTGATTCGGTGAATAAATGGGCTGTGTGCGTGAAGGTAAGTGTGGAGACTGGAGAACAATAGATGCAGAGCATGAGTGGCTATGTTGGGTAATTCCAACATTATTTGGATCGCAAAATATTAATCGAGTCAAGGATTAATATCAAGGATGTTTTAGTCTTTAGTTTTATCGAGATTAAGATAGAGTTAAGATAGATTCTAATAGATTTAGAGTTAGCAAACTATTATCAAATCCTAATGTGATTAAAAAAAACTTCTCCCTATAAATATTTATGGTTATGTGAGCTTTGGTATAATGAGAATAAGAGTTTAGTTTTTGAAAGAGTTTTCTAAACTTTATAAGAAGAGTTAGTTCTTATATTTTTTTATTTGATTCACATTTGGTATCAGAGCTTTTTCTTGTGAAGAGAAAACGATCGAGAATGAGAAGAGGGTCGAGCTTGTGGAGGAGTCACGACCAAACGCAGCGTTCGTGTGAGGCAACATTGGTGAGAAGAAACGTTCGTGAGAAGAAGTGTTTGTGTGAAGCAGTGTTCGTGTGAAGCAACGTTGGTGAGAAGAGACGTGTTCGTGAGGAGAAGCGTTCGTGAGAGACGATCGTGCGAGACGTTCGTAAGAAGCGAAGGAAAGAAGGTTGAGCTCGTGGAAGATATATAACCGGCGGAGACAAGACACGATCAGATCTAAGGAGAAGATAAGATCGGAGCTTGACGGAGAGATCGAGATCATCCAAAGAAAACGGAGGGATTTCTAGGGTGATAAGAGGATCGCAACATGAGGTCGAGGAAGGACCACTACACAACCACAACAACAAACCATGAAAAAATTGCTTGGAGTGTAAGTAGTTCAAGTGGTTGAATTAAGGGGGAGAATGTTGGGTAATTCCAACATTACTTAGACCGCAAGATATTAATCGAGTCAAAGATTAATATCAAGGATGCTTTAGTTTTTAGCTTTATCGAAATATAAGATAGAGTTAAGATAGATTCTAATAAATTTGGAGTTAGCAAACTATTAGCAAATCCTAATATGATTAGGAAAGACTTCTCTCTATAAATACTAATGGTTAGGTTAGTTTTGGTATAACGAAAATAAAAATTTAGTTTTTGAAATAATTTTCTAAATTTTATAACAAGAGTTAGTTCTTATATTTTCTTATTCGATTGACAATCCATTTATTTAGTGACTTCACTTACATTTACTGTGAAACTCAACGTCTTCATTCAAATCCCAACGTATCTCGAGTGCTTCAAAATTTTACTACTACCTGTCCCCACGGATACTAGAATAAGGGTAACATTGTCATTTATAGTTTCTTCTACATGTTCCCACGGATACTAGAATAAGGGTAACATTGTCATTTATATTACATTATTTGAAACTACGTATTATACGAATAAAACACAAGTTATCAAATCAAGTAATTGTCTTAGCTTATGACAAAAATATCAACATCCTTATCGCTATCTTATGGCAAAAACAAAAATGAATAATACAAACAACTTTTAATTAGAAACAAAATGATCCATAGTTTCCAAAAAAGAAAAAGAAAGCGTTGTGATAGTTTTGCTTATAGTTTTCAAAAATATGATTTTCGAAAGTTAATGTTACTTTTCTTATATATATGATTCGATCTTAGTCAGAATTAAGAAAAATAAGTATCAAACATATAGATTTATAAAAATCAAAATGCTATAAAGAGTATAATAGAAAAATATTTAATTATTTTTTTATTTTAATTACTCTCTTTGTTTCGTAATATAAAAGAATTAAATTTATTGCATAATATTTAAGAAATCAAGTAAAATATTCATTTTAAGTTAAATTATTTATTTCTATTTTTAATCAATAATTAATAAATTTAAGTGTTTTTGATCAAAGATAAAGTATGTATAAAACGACATGCATTGATAATGTGAAATTTTTATATTATGAAATATTTTTTTTTGGTTAAAATATATATGTACGTATGTATAATAACGGATAATCATAATATTTTAAGTTATTGTGATAAAGTACAAAACTCTATAACGATAATTGCATGATTAGTATTATTTTATAGTAGTATTATTTGGCGTCATCTACTCTTGTCCACGTGACCGCAGTATCTAATGTGAAAACAGGTACTGTCAGAATTGAATTTTGTCATCCGCGGGGCTACAGTGTCACGTGTCATCTTACTATTGAGTTAAAACCCGTGCCGACAACAAATTAGAGTGGGTCCACGTGCGTAATGAGGACCACGAGGGAACGGTGCTCCTTTACTTTCCTGTCCTTTTTTAAATCTAACTACGACGCTTTAATTCGTTAATACATCACACTTCTATGCAATCAATAGTTGCTAATGCATCACTATTATTCAATTATTCCAGTGGAGTACACAAATCGTGTTTTAAACAACACAAACAAAATATGAAAATCCAGGAAAGCAGTGTAAAGATCTCTACCATATTACAAACTAATGCTAATATAGAATTTTAATAAAGCCATAGGTTTTGAAAAAAAAAATGTTGTGTTACTAAAATTTGTTTTAAGATTTGTTGTGTTACATAAAAAAAAAATTGTTATGTTAAGTAATGAAATTTAATGAAAAACTGAAAAGTCCTAAAACTTTTTGCTAGTCTTGCAGCGATTATCTCTTTAGATTTTGTGATTGGTTAAACAATATCATCTTCATCTTTTCCTTTTTTTTGGGGTAAATTAATGATTTAACATTATCTTCTTAGAACATATGTAATGCATTTATTGTCATGAATTTTAAACGATCCTACGTTTATATCTTAGGATAAGAGATGTAAAAGATATCTAGCTCGCAATGGAAACAAAATTACTCACAAGGGTGATGATCAAAACTCGTCCTAACCCGTAGCCTATAAAAGATATATGGGCCACAATATTCACCGTGGCGCTCGCTCATAACATGTCGGATATTTTGTGAAGAAACACTCGTGAATAAATTATTGGTTAGATCAGTAATCTCCAATCACTGTTAAGAAAACCGTCAATCAAATCACAGGGCGAGTTCATCGATATGCATAAAGACAAGCCAATCACAAGTGATCACACCCAGTGGCGGAGGTACAATAGTGAGAGGGGTCGGATGACTCCCATAAATTTTTGTTTACAAACTTATGTCCATTTGTTTATTGCGGTGAATTGGTTGTTTTTTCATAAACTGATCTCATGCTTAGTGGTTGAATCTCTTCTTTGCATTCACAAATATCATATTTTCTTTTATCCAGTCATTTGTCATGTCTGCATTTTTACTTTGTGTGTCCCGCAATAATCAATGAATAACTAGTTCACTTACATATGATAAATAATCATTGTTTCCTACAATTAAAAGTTATGTTTTCTAATTTTTACTTCAAATTTTTTTTCTTTTGCAATTATATTTTAAGAAAATATTATTGTAAATCTGACAAAATATCTGAAAATGGAGTTATATATACCGTATATTATGAGCTGCCAAAAAATTTATATAGATATATATGTCGTATATTATGACTATATAACAAAATGACTTATCTTTTATTTTATTTATTTTCAAAATACAATTAATTTTTTTTTGTAAGAAATAATATTTTTAAATTAAATATTTTATTATAAATATTTAAAAGTTAAAATTAAATATGACCCCTGTCAAATTTATTTCTAGTTCCGCTACTAATACTAGATTCTGCGATCTTAAGCACCACCATGATCAAAGCTTATTCTTCTTCCTGTTTTTCGACTCTTGAATTGAACATGTGTTTAGAAATAATAATAGTTATTATTATTATTTGGTCACAGCGCATGCAAAGAATGTTAATATTTGTTGGTATTTTGCCATATAATATGATTTAAAAAGATCTTAAAAATTTGGGGAGACAGAAATAGCGTAGGCAGCATTCATATGGCATTGTCCAAAAGGAGCATGATGAGATTGGGGGGCCACTGTGCATGTGATTCATATTCTTGATTCTTGAATTACCTCACCTGTCATCACCCCCAACGCCACTACGTCCATATTTAATTGTAATTAGTTTTTGGGATATTATTTTATTAAATTCTCATAATTTTGGGATTTTGAGACGATGAATACTTTATATAATTAAAAACACAAATATATATATTTGGACATAAGATAATCAGGCATGATTTAAATTTCATAATATATAGTTTTCTATTGATTAGACTTCACAATTACGATAAAAGTTGGAATGAGATGCAGATTATACATCTATCTTATCGTAACTGTGATGTCATTATCTTAAAAGAATATATTAGGGTGGACGGATCCAGATATTCGGGGATTTCTAGGGTATTCAGATTCGGATCCGCTAAAATAGTATATGGATCTAGATCTGTAATCTCCGGATACCAAAGTCCGGATATCTGTGACAAAAAATTTAGATCCGCGGATATCCGGATCCGGATCCGAATTTTGTCAAAAATGATAAGTTTCACATTTTAAATTGAAACATATACAGACAAGTTTTATTAATAAACAATATTACAAAAACAAATCAAAGAGAAGAATACACAGCTAAAAACACAATTTACAAAAATCCACAAGTTAAAATGAAAAAATCTTGATAAAAATCCAAGTTGCATTTGGCCTAGAAGCCACATGGACATCCTTGGCTCCTTGGCAGTTGGCAACTCTAGCAATGTCTCCACTCACATTACTTGCAGAATTCCAAATAAACACAACAACCTTGTCAAATGCAAAACATAAAATTAAGCATTACATAAGATTCAAGTCTGAACACAATTATGAACAAATCAAAATATAGAAACTCACATGTATTTATGAACACAATTATCATCACAATTTAGGATACAAGCCTGATCCTAGCTCAGGTCATAAAACTCTATCATTCTAAAACATTTTACAAGGTTATTCTTACCTCATCTATATTAAACAAACTCATTTCAAACTTGATCGTGGCTGAGTCTGCAAATTCGTCACTTCTATAACATATAAAAATTATTAGTACTTATAGAGCTTAGATTCATAAACCACAAGATATAAAACAAAACATGAATACCTAATTCAAATTTTTCAAACTCAGCTACCAATTTTTCTGCAATTAAATCTCCATTATCATCATGATACCAATCTTGAGTGCATATAAGAGCTTCAATGAAACGATCTAGTACTCGACCTCCTGTACTAAAGGCAGATTCTGATGCAACAGTTGAAACAAGCAAATCCCTTGCCATCATTGATAAGATCTTATATTTAGAACATGTTGTCCTCCACCAATTTAGTATGTCAAAAGTTAGATTTTTTCTGTTCTCTCGAACATCATCCATATAGGACTCTAGCTCTGATTTTCCAGAATCAGATTCATTACTTTCCTCAGCATCATCAAACATTTCATCCATCAATGTATGCCTGCTCTCTTTTTTCTTAGAACATGACTCTGGATTTTTTTTCTCTGGGTGAGATTTCAGTGAATCTTGTGACTCTATCTCTAATCTATAACATGCATATAACCTGTCCATAGGTTCTGTGATCTTTTGAATTAAACAACTAGCCTCATATCTAGGGTAAGATCCTTCAATCATCCACTTTACCCATCTCATTTTATATCGGAGATCAAGAACTGCAGCAATATAAATCATCAGATTTGTATTATCTATGTTTCTCCAATACTTATAAAACTTGACTTTCATTTTATAAGTCATTGCTTTCTTATGTCCGTCCTCCATCGCGTCCATCTTCATTATCATCCAACCCACCCCAAATATCTCTTTCATATATGTGTTCCCAGTCACATATTTAGACCAGAAATATTCACAGTAGCATCATAAAAATAGTACAAGATATGAGATAATGCACTGACATAACACCAATCAGCATCACTTGGTGTACCTCCACAAATTCTGGTAAGTTCTGAGCCATACTTATCATCTTCTAACTCAAGCATATCAAATTCTTTTTTCAACTCCAAAGCAGACTGTAACATCAAGAAGGTTGAATTCCATCTAGTTTCAACATCTAAGCAAAGACCAACTTTACTTTCAACCTTCTGAAGTTCTAAACACTCTTTAAACCTTTTCAGTCTACTAGGAGAAGATCTAACAAACCTAACAGCAGATCTTATCTTTAGAACTGAATCATGCACTTCCTGAAAACCATCTCTCATGATCAAACCCAAAATGTGGGCACCACATCTCATATGAAGAAATTCAGCATTCAAAATAATTGTTCCCCATGAAGTCAACTTTCTTTTCAAGTACTTTAATGCAAGATCATTAGAACTTGCATTATCTACTGTTATGGTGAACACTTTACTGATTCTCCAAAAAACTAAACACTTTTCAACCACTTTACCAATTATTTCACCAGCATGATTATCAACTAGGCAGAAATTGATGATTCTTTTGTGTAACTTCCAATTCTCATCGATATAATGAGCTGTTAAACACATGTAATTCATATTTTGTACGAATGTCCAGCAATCCATAGTCAAAGAAACACTGCCTTTATAACTTCTAAAGAACTTTCTCAGTTTACTCATTTCATCCTCATAAATTTCCAAACAATCTTTAGCCACTGTTTTACGACTAGGAATTTCAAAAAGAGGTTGAACAGTGGTCATGAACCGTTTAAATCCTTTATGTTCAACAAACCTAAAAGGCAATTCATCCATGATAATCATTTC
The DNA here is from genome assembly GCA_026770425.1 of Boechera divaricarpa. NCBI lineage: Eukaryota > Viridiplantae > Streptophyta > Magnoliopsida > Brassicales > Brassicaceae > Boechera > Boechera divaricarpa. Next base: position 8,844,853 of record CM049184.1, read on the forward strand.
TACTAACGCCTTACGAGTCGCAGGCTGACTAAAATTCAAGAAAGACGATACCTTACTCCCTGAACTCCCATCTATCTGATTTCGGTGATGAAGCGTTGACTGTTTAAATCTTTTACCATCTACTTCAGCATCAGTGACTGATGGACGTAACTGTTTGCATGTCTTAATATGTTTTTTCATTGCACTAGTTGTTGGACCAGACTTAGTTCTACAACTAATCAAAATTAAACAATGCATACACCTAACTTTATCAGGTTTCTTCATAAAATGCAACCAGACCTCATACTTTTTATTTGTTACCTCAGAAGTTGTTAAAAATTTAGTCTCTCGATTTTTTTCATAACTTTCTGGTGCAGAGGTTTCATCTGCAACACCACAATTGGCCGTAGATTTTGTAGCGTCTTCAATAGCTTCCATCTAAGCACAGGAAAAAAAAACCCAGAAATGACAGAATAATCTGTCAGCAATGTCTATACCAATACTAGCAACTGGTGGGATAATAGATAAGTTTGCAGGGGTTCAGCTAGTCAGCTACCAAAGAACAAATAACAGATAACATTTCTGTATTTTAAGCCAATTTTTTGTACTTCTCTATAAAGTTCTAACATGAATAAAAATAAAAAACAAATATGATTTATTAATACTACCACTATATATACGTTTGAATGTCATATCAATTATGAAACACAGATGATCACTTCACCTTTAGCTCATATTGTGGGGTTTAATAAATCCTGTCAAATGGCTTTCTCGGCATTTGACTTTCCTTCTTACATAAATATATTTACTTCAATAGAGTATTGCAGACCTATTTCTAATTTTCTATGTCTTCTACAAGAAGCACCGTTTGCATTGTAGAGTTTTCATTTTCCTTTTTTACTTATTGATTATTATATGAAGTTGTATACGATGAAAAAATTTCATATTATCATTGGAACACAAAACAGGAACACAACAAGTATCAGGAGCCAGCCGATTATGTGCTAATCCTAATTCTCAAAATAGGAACAGAAAAAAAACACAAAACAGGATTCAACCCTATTCTCAAACAAATCAGCAATCCTAGCTACAATAGCTCGAAATGAACACGAAACAGGAGCAACCAAAGAGAATAGACCTTAAGAGAAAGAAAAAAAATACCTGGAAATGAGAGGAATAAAGAAATCGGAGAAGAAGAGAAGAGAGGAATAATAGAATCGGAGAAAAAGAGATGAGAAAATTTTGGAAGAAACGAAACCCTAGTCTTCGTTGAAAAAGAAGAGAAAGATGTAGAAAAGTAAAGTTAATAAAAAAAAGTTTACGGCCAAGCCCACCAAAGAAAAAAAATAAAAAAAAATTATTTGGACCAAACTTATTAACCTAAAGCCACGGATAACGGATACCCGCTTTCATTTTGGCACACTATCCGGATCCGGATCCGAAATCCTCGGATATCCTTAATTTCAGATCCGAATCCGGATATCCGCGGATCGGATCCCGGATCCCGGATCCCGGATATTTTGTCCACCCCTAGAATATATACGTTGAACTTATGCGCAAAATCATATATTCTAATATTCACATATATATTCCGTCACCCCCCACCCCCACCCCCATCAAAATTAATCTAAAACAGAAAATGGCATTCTAAGTTTCCGCTACCGATATTCTACCGTCGCCTTTTACGTTTAAGTCATGTAGCGTTAAATACAAAATGTCATTTTCTTGAAGTTGCTAAAAAGTTATGAATTTCTTTGCAATAATCTACATATAGCTATATCATATACTACCGCAAGGTAGTGTATAGGATATGGTGATCCTTATCATCATCTAACCATCTAAATAAAGAAAAAGTGGATATTTATATACTGTAAGAAAATGACCTTTATGACGAAATTAGTAACGGGCCGACTAACTCACCCGTGACTTTATTTATATGCACACATGATTACTCGATAGTCGTTACAATGGCTAAGGTAAGCAAACCCTAAAAGTCCACCCTCGTCATTCGTTCCAAGACGTGGCTCCATGCATGCATGTTTTTGCTTACGCACATAATGACATAATTATCCATGTAACTGTTATTTATTTCTTCGGAAACTTAAGCAAATTAATGTGAAATTATTAGAAAACAGGGAAAAAAATTGGTTGAAAACTTTATTCGTATTTTCTAGTTTTGTAATATATAAATTTATGGATATGATGTCTGGCTATTGTAATCGGTGATTAGAATGATAATTCAATTCGCTTAAAGTTCCATGTAAATATAATTTTTTTTAAGGTGAGTGTGAAAAGGTCAAATTTTCTACCCTGGTATTTTTCTTTTTTGACTAGCCCAACTTAACTTTCACATTGATTGATTTCCATACACATACAGTTAGTAGATTCAGACTATAATTTAAAATATTGAAGAACATAGGGGCCACAACAAAAGTCTGTTTCTTTGAAGAGTACTTTTCTTTAGTTACAAAAAGGCACTTCTTTTGTGTAACATAAACTTTTTTTTGACTATTCTTGTCACAAAGACACAACCTACCAAACAATGGTACTGAAAAACCTTCTTGCTGAAAAACAACATTTTAAAGTTTATAATAATTAATCCTATTATTAATTCGGTGAAAAGTCGAAAATAACTTATGATTAATGAAAAGAAAATGACATAAAGAAAAATTCACACTTAAAGATTTGTTTATCTTCCGGTTACCGTAGTTGCATAAAAGTTTTACTGATATATCTGTAAAACTATTAATTTGTCTACTTTTCTTTAGCATTGATTCGCAGACAATCCGATACGATTATTCGCTAGATCGTAAGTGATACGTGTCCCTTGCTGCTGCACATTCCCGATGATCGACAACGACGACGACGTCGGAGCAAAAGCGAAGCAGAACGTTCCGTTTTCATCTACAGGGATCAGATAATTCTTCGCCGGCAAATCAAGCGACTTACCTCCGGTGAAATGAAACGTCACCGTCGGTACTTTCACGGAGGAGAGGGACGAGAAATCATAACACGTGTCGAAGAGAGAGATGCTCGAAGTTCCCTTGCGAAGATTCGTGGTGAGTTTAAGAAAAGCGTCACGCAGCGAGTTATAAGCCTGAGTCTGAAGACGAGTCACGGCGGTTCCACAATCCAAGATCACTCCTCCGCTTCCCGAAGCATCGACTTCGAAGATCGAATCAGGTATCATGACTTTTTGACCACCGACGCTGAATCCACTGAGTCCGAGGTAGTAGAAAGTGTCGATCTTTTGGTTACGTAGAAGCGGCGCCGTCGCGTCTCCGCTACCGATTTGGACCGAGTTGAAATCAAGACTCGACGATTTAGCCGAGTCACGGTCAACGAGGCAATACGAAAACGATGTGGCTTTCATCTGATTGGTTATCGATAAATGTCCACCTCCTAAACCCATTAAACCGGCTGCTCCGGTAAAGAGACCTTCGTTATCGTGACCACATCCTAAAGCGACGTCGTTTATTTTACCGGACTCACCAAACGTCACCGTATCGGTAGCGAATTCACCGACGGTATAAGATCCGTCGCCGTAAGAAACTTGGTAGAGACATTTGTTTGAACGACAAGCGGAGGTTTCGAGAAGAGAGCACTGTGGAGCAGAGCAAGTGAGTGATTTGTATGTGGAAGATGAAGTCGGGTTAAAAACCGGGTCGGATTGTTGGTAACAGTCGGAGCAAGGTTGACACTGGATCCAATTCACGTCGCTTCCTGTGTCGAGCACCAAGTACATCTCTTTCGCCGGAGTTCCGACTCCGATTCTTGAAAAATACTCGCCGCTTCCCTGGGAGACTCCAGAGACGACAGGTGTCGTTAGATCTTCGGGTTGGAATCGGGTATCTTCGTTGAAAACAGGTTTGAGATCGGATCTGTCGATTCCTTCGACGGCGAATCGGATTTTCGCGGCGATTCTGGCGACTCGGGATGAGTCACGCTCGAGTCGACTCAGTACTAAGCTTTTGTAGTCTTTGTGCTGTGACGCGACGAAAATGTCTCGGGAGTGAAGCTCTAGAGATAGTGGTGAAGATGAATTGAAGAAAACCGGGTCGGATACGGATTCGGTGGAGGTGAGTGAGGAACGAGTCGGGTCGAGTGTGAGGATAGTTTGTGTTTGCTGGAGAGATGAAACGACGTCGAGCACGGTCGTTTTAGGTGTAGTGGATAGAGATCGAGATGAAGCATCAGTCGTGGTGAGGAAAAGAGAGATAGTGACGGTGAGGAGAGAGAGAAATCGCGCGAAAGCCATTTTTTCCGGGGAAGGTTGATATGAGTATAATGGAAGAGAAAAAGAGTAAGCAATGTCTTTTATTTATAGAGAGAAAATAATTTTTTTTGGAGAGAGTCACGCCAGAATTGCTGTGATGTGGTTATAAAAGCCACATCAATTATTTATCTATCATCCTGTTAAATATTTTGGATCCACATTATCATCCGTATGAACACTCTATAGTTGGAACATTTTTAAGTGATTATATAAAATAATAAATCTTAATCTAATGATCCCAACATAGCATAACATTTATACCGAATAAAATACAAATGTAACATTTGAGATTGTTTATAATTTATATATTTTTATTGGCGTCGAAAAAAGAATTGTACTTTGTAGAATGTAACACAAATTTACGGCACAGGGTACTGTACGGACCTGAGTAGATAGATACTGGTTGATAGGGATTGACTTGCTAATTTTTTACTACAAACGATTTTATCCAGTATTGACATCCTAGATATGAGTGTGACTATGTACGTGTGTTTATTTTATTGCAAAGAACTTCGAATACCAAAGACTCTTAAATTATTTAACCAAATCAGTTTTAATATTTTACGTAGAGCAAAGCTAAAATCATATCCCTTAGAAAAGTAAAAGCTTTGCATCTTCTTATTTTATCCATCGCTAAACCATCAATATTTACGAGGTATTTTAAAGTGTTAACCCACAAATTTTTCATTTCAAATTTTATTATATATTAGCTGAATGTTACGACTATTGAGAGAAAAGTCAGCCGAAGTTTTGGATAGCGATCGAATTTATATTTAATCATCTATGATATTCTTAAAATTTTATTCATGGAATAAGCATTTTCAAGAAAATTATAGTAACATGTAGACAATATATTCAAAACTACTGAAAATTTATATAAAGTTAATAATTGTACTATGTAAGAGAGTTAATGTCAGTTTGTGTTGTATATTTGCTAATGTTATTTCGTGTTGTATATTTCCTAAATTATTTTGTGTTGTATATTTGCTAATCTTAATCTGTGGTGCATATTTGCTAAGTACTATACCTTCTTTTTTGTCAATGCAATTTGTTTAAGGTGATTAATGAACCAAGAATTTGGGTATAAAGAAAGTGGAAAAGGGGTGAATCTAGATAGGTTAAAATGGTAATAAATGAGAGAAGTGGGTAAGTTGCACTTCGTTAGACGAGATTTGGGTTTATTTCGCTTTCCCTGAATTAATGGTAACGCACCCTTTTGGCCTTGGTTGTTGCGCATCATTTATTTCTCTTTGTTTTTTTTAATCTTGTTATATCCATTTTCTATACCCACTTTACTTTTTTCCCTAAATAAGATTATGCATACCTTTATGTTTTATCGACATGCTTCATTAGTTTTTCAAGATTCGTTAATATGGAGTATTTTATAATAAAGTTTTTAAGAACATTATAATGTAGACGCAATAATAGAGTTTTTCTTTGTCAAAGGCAAGATTGCAAAAAAGAGAAACGAACAGAGTCAACAGACATTATTATTGATACAGTTTGTGTGACTGTAACATTACACTATTACTAGGCATGCTAGGAAAAATTAGTATGGATGTCTATTTTATAACCATTATACTATTACTAGGCATGCTAGGAAAAATTAGTATGGATGACGATTTTTATATAAAAGTAAAACATTGTAAAGAAAACCAAATCAGAAAGACATAGTAAGTCAAAAATATCGGTATCACATGTGTTAGCGGGCTTGGGCCTATTTTCTATATTCTCCCCACCACCCGTAGTGTTTTTATACCTGATGGTTCAAACATTTTTCACCATTACACCAATATCTCATCGTTTAACCAAAAAATATGTCAACAAACATACCATGAAATCTGTCACAATATAAACAAATCCTACACATTGTCAAAAACTATTCACTTGGTATAATAAATTTGCGAGTATTATCGAATAAATCCGTATACGCGGCAAATTCATATAATTTTCACGGCGTTATCTCACAAAACCATTATCGAAAAAGCGTCGGAGTGTGAAGCAGTTGGAAAAGAATAAAATATTTTCAACAAAAAGAAAAGGTTTTCACAAAATCTTCCAATGGTTGCAAAAATCAACAAAACAGTATTGGAAGAAGTCTTTACCAATGGAAGGAGACGATAAGGATGACGCTAGCAGGAGGAGTAACAGGTAATAAGAAACATACGTAAAAGATGACGAGTCTCGTTCGGACAAGCCGGTAAAGATAACCTGAACGAGAAAGAAGTGAACGGTGCCGAAACCACACGACCCAGGCTCGCCGTTGTTGGTGCCGAAAATGCTCAACGGTGGATTCACATGGAGGCTAGGGTTTTTGAGCAAGAGAATGAACGGAGAGAAGAGAAAAGCCGAGAGAGAAGAAAGAAATGAGACAAAAAACATTTGTGTTTCTCTTTTTACTTTTCTATTTAATTCCTAAAAAATTTCATTAAACATTTGTTTCATTCAGATAAAGTAATCAAAATGGTTTTATTATTAATATAATGCTAAAAATAGATTAAAGAGTATTTTCCCAAAAGATACGAGTCATTCTAGTCACACCTCTCCAAAGATGAGTTATTTCTCATAAATTTTAAGTCATTCTAGGTAATTTTCACTAGATATTATGGTGTTATCGGTTTGCAGAGGTGAAATTCAAATATGATTTTATATTTAAAATAACAAAAGATATGAAAGTAAACAAAGTTATTTTACAACTAACCAATTCAAAATTTTCAGTTATTTGATTCTTCTAAAAGGGTCTCAAAGCCTAACTTAGTTGTGTGGTTTTGCTCTAGTGATAACGGTTGTCACAATTTCATCCCACCGGAGACGTCCGAATAGCCTTCCACCCGGTAAAAACGCTATCGCAAATCCACGTACGGGTGGAAGTGGAGGAACGATCGGGACTCCTACACCGTAAAACTAAAAAATTATAATTATCTGGTTATGTGGTTTTTACTCCAGTGATAACGGTTGACACGTTTTCATCCCACAACAGACGTCCAAATGGCCTAAAAAGCAGAAAAGAATAATATTAAGGGACATGAAGGACTCACTTCGGTGATTGTTTCTATGATAAACGACATGGCATAATAGGAGACCTTGATCATCGAATTTGGAAACACGAACAACAAATCCGATGTTGATAGCAAACTCCGGATTGCACAAAAGACATTAAATTTAAAACAAGAAAACCGAATAACAAAACCAAGGATCTCATCTAAACAAGGCCTGGTATTGGCCCATGGCCCATGGGAAGGTGAGATAAATGGTATTTATTAGTGTGTCTAGAAGAAATCTGGAAGAAAAGGTAATTACATATTTATCCGTAAGGCGCCAAGCAGTGTGTGGTTTTAGTTTTCTTCCAAATTTCTGAATATTCATCTGAAACCTCCATAAATTTGAATGACTTGCGTTGGTGGTTCTTGGTCACGGCCAAGCGGAGCTTACCGCATCTCCTTCGGTGGTCACCGTTCGTATGGATTCCATCGATGTCTTTTATCGTCTCCTTCTTTCTATTCCTCTTACGATGCGAGCTTCATCGTGTCTTGCTCCTCCACATCTGAACCGTCCGATTCAAATCCAGAATCATCTTCAAATCGCTCTTACAGCCGTAGATGGCACAACCCCCTTTCCCGGCGTCGACATCCCGACCAAATGCCGTCTTCTCGGATTGTTCGTGATTGGATCGATTCAGATACAACTCCAGTTTCCCAAGGTTGTATGATAATGATCTTATGGAAAATTTATGTTCTTACTCATGAATTGGTGACCAAGTTAGGGTTTAGTAAATCAGACTTAACGTCCGTTGAGATATTAGTTACGCTCGAGTTTCTATTTGTCCATGAAGCATGTGAAATTGAGGATGCCTTTGTTGTTCTTACTAGTGTCTTTATGTAATATTATTAGCTTCAGAGAGATTCACTGTAGTGTCATACAACATACTGGGAGATAGAAATTCATCATATCACAGAGATTTGTACTCCAATGTGTCTTTTCCTTACCTTAAGTGGGGCTACCGCAAAAGGTTGATATGCGAAGAACTCATTCGTCTCAAACCAGACATAATCTGTATGCAGGTAATGAACTTTTCCTTCTTTTTATCGACTCCCATGTTGAGTGTTAAGAGAGTTATGTCGATTTTTGTTGCGGATCCTTGTAGGAAGTAGACAAGTATTTTGATCTATTCAGCATGATGAAGAAAGCTGGATATGCTGGCTCCTACAAGGTTGCTGTATTTCCTTGTTCAATGAAATTCTCTATGCTTAAAAAAAAGAATGGCATGAGATGTAAAACATTGTTCGGTTGGTTTCATTTTACCTTTTCGTCTGAAGCCTCAGCGAAAGTTGTGTTTCTATAGAAGGACTACAAATATAAGCTTTGCAATGGCAGCGGCGAACTGGAGATAACATCGATGGGTGCGCAATGTTTTGGAAGGCTGACAGGTAGCATAGACTCAATCTGTATCAGTGTGAAGAAATATGACACAATCAACTCAGTGCTGTTATATATGTTATTTCTGACAAGGTTTCGGGTTTTGGAGAAGGAAAACATTGAGTTTAGCCAGTTTGGAATGCGGGATAATGTTGCACAGCTTGCTGTTCTTGAGGTAGCAGTTCTTTTGAATGTTTTACGAACTTTTTTCATGGATATGCTTTGGTGATTTCCTTGATTGATCCCTTTTTTTGGGGGTTCCTGTCAGCTGTGGAAGTCTAATAAGTCAAGAAAGATACTGCTGGGTAACATTCACGTGCTTTATAATCCAAGTAAAGGAGATGTGAAGCTGGGTCAGGTAAGTCTCGACATTTCAATTGGTGTATCCACTACACGAGCAATTGGCAGTCATGAAAGTTCTGTTCATCTGATTCATGTTTTCTCCTCTTGCTTTTCATGGGGTTTGTTAAATAGTGAAAGGTGTACTGAATCTCAGTCAAGAAATGTTCACTAGCATGTGTCCAAATGTCTAAGACATGTCTAAGTTACTAGTATTTGTCATGACATGTTCACTAGTATTTGTCCAAATGCGCATGAAAACGTACTGAATTCATAGCTTTTTGTTTTTTCTTGAGTTCCTGATTTCTTCATATGGCTTATTCTTGACTGATAGATCCGTTCACTCTGCTCAAAGGCTCACTTGCTCTCTAAGAAATGGGGTGACATTCCCATTGTCCTAGGCGGGGATTTCAATTGCACTCCAGAGGTACATATCTATTCAAGTAAACCCATCCACTTTGGTATAGTGTATTTGTTTATCTCATCATTTGATTTTATCTAATCACGTGCAGAGTCCATTGTACAACTTTTTGGCATCCTCTGAGGTACCATTTAGTGTCTTGCTTCAGTCAAACTAGACATTTGTCCGCTTGTAGTTTCTTTAAATCGGATTATGTTTCTATCTCACAGCTAAATATCATGGAACATGACAAAAGAGAGCTGTCTGGCCAGAAAAATTGTCATCCAACCCAAGTTCTTGAAGCCGGAAGCAAATCTAGTAATACAAAGACTTTCATAAGCAGGTTAAGATTATTTTTTTAAAGATTTGATTAGGTCTGCAGTTAATGGTTGTCTAGTGACTGCCTGGTGAAATAGCCATTGTGTTCACCTGTGGTTGCATTTTTAGCTCTTGGACCAACGAAGAGATCCGTGTCGCGACCGGGCAAGAGAACTCGTACCAGGCTGTACATCCGCTGAAACTCAATAGCTCATACGCCTCAGTTAAGGTAACAAACAAAGCTATACTGTCTATGTATGACAAGAACTAGTGAAATAATCAGTGTTAAATATGAACATGTTCATGGTACACGACAGGGCTCAGAAAATACCAGGGACTATGTTGGTGAACCTCTAGCAACCTCGTATCACTCGAAATTTCTCGGAACGGTTGATTATCTCTGGTAAAACATTTTATATAAAACCAAAACTTGAAACTGACAACTTTAACAGTCGGCTGATGAAACTAACTACTAATTGCGAAAAATACGTGTGGTCTGGTTTAGGTACTCTGATGGTCTTGTACCTGCAAGAGTTCTTGATACACTTTCCATTGACGTTCTCTGCAAAACAAGAGGCCTTCCTTGTCAAGTATGTTTTATCAAACAGTTTAAGGTTGGTGACTACGCTTGTATGCTTAATGATTTAAGCCGTCTTTGGTTTTTGCAGGAATTGGGTAGCGATCACTTGGCACTTGTTTCCGAATTTTTCTTTGAACCCAACTGTTGAAGGCATCTAAAGCCAGCTTAGTTTTGATTACAGTTACAAATGTTGTCTATGATTATATGTACCGGATATTAAACCGACTTCTTCAAGCGTAATTGAAAGTGAGATAACCAGTTTACTTTAGTTCTAGATCTAATCGAACCGGACATAAACTCGGTTTGTAATGTACCAAAAAAAAAAAAATCCAAACCAGAGAAGGAATTGAACCGATCGGTACGATTCTAATTAGGTTCTGGTAAATGAAAACGAGATCTCTAAAGGTTCGAGATTGTGAGAGCTGTAAAATTGGAATCGAAGGAAGAAGAGAGACGAAAGCGAGGAAATGGCGTTGAGCTCGCTGACATGGGGTTACGCGCGGATCATAGCTGGAACACTTCTCGGTGGGACTCTCGGTTTCTACGTAATGCATCGCATCGAAGTTAGCTACAAGGTCGGTATCTTCTTCTTCTTCTCTCTGTTTTCCTCTGAGAAAGCTTGTACTCGACCTTAGACTGTTGGGTTTTACGCAGATGAAGATGGAGGAAGCGTTAAAGCAATACGAGAAGGAAAAGAAGAAGAGAGAAGAGGAAGAGATTCTCGGTCAGATCAGTGAAGATTCCGTCTAGCTTCTTTGATTTGCGTGGGAGAGAATGCCTTCAAAGTGTTCGATGAAATGCTCAACAGATGTTTTATGCTGTTTTGACTTGTTACTCTTTTTCTCTCATGTATTTTTTGGTTTGGTTTGGTCTGGCAGTATGAAAAAGTTTCAATTGACTTTGGTTTAAAAACTTAAAAACCATGGTGGATTGGTGGACTAGAGAAGCAGAGATATTGATACAGATATTTATTTTCTTTTATTCAAAGGTTTCTTAAAGAAACAACTAAATTCTTATTACATCAAAATAGTTGTTCCATCCAAGTCCTTAAATCAATTATGTTTTTTTCTTGTCTGTTATAACTTGTAAGTTATAAAATACTCTAACAATTCTGTCTATCATGAGGATTGATGTATTATCTTTCAGAACATTTGATTTTGAAATGGCTAAAATGGTTAAGATGGTTTTACTAAGCTAAAATTTTTAGAGAGGTTAGATAGAAAAAGATTTCTTAAAGAAACAACTAAATTCTTATTACATCAAAATAGTTGTTCCATCCAAGTCCTTAATCAATTATGTCTTTTTTTTTTTTTTTGTCTGTTATAACTTGTAAGTTATAAAATACTCCTCTAACAATTCTGTCTATCATGAGGATTGATGTATTATCTTTCAGAACATTTGATTTTGAAATGGCTAAAATGGTTAAGATGGTTTTACTAAGCTAAAATTTTTAGAGAGGTTAGATAGAAAAAGATTTCTTAAAGAAACAACTAAATTCTTATTACATCAAAATAGTTGTTCCATCCAAGTCCTTAATCAATTATGTCTTTTTTTTTTTTTGTCTGTTATAACTTGTAAGTTATAAAATACTCCTCTAACAATTCTGTCTATCATGAGGATTGATGTATTATCATCTTTCAGAACATTTGATTTTGAAATGGCTAAAATGGTTAAGATGGTTTTACTAAGCTAAAATTTTTAGAGAGGTTAGATAGAAAAAGGTTAACTGGGCAAAGCATTTGGAACCGATCCAGTTCAAAAGTTTTGAACCGTTGAAAGTGTTTGGTCCGGTTCTTTCTTCTTCTTAATTCTGAAAGGGTTCAGATTTTTTTTCTTTTCACCACTACAACTTCAGAAACACCAAAACAACAAAAAAATCTCTCGATTTTTGGTGTTTGTGCTCGATGAAAGAGTCTTCATTTAGTAGGGTCAACCTAATTCCTGAATTTTATGGTAAATTCCACACAACGAAGACATGTCTAAAACCGAACATTAAATATTAACATGAAAGAGACCGGAGAGTTATATTGTTATTTTTTTGGAAGCAATACTGTTCCAGTTTAATTACGTTATCATGGCAAAATCCATTCTTCTCTCAAGAATTGAATCATTTGATATATAAAATCTCCTTTTTTTTAGTTTAATAATTAGATGCAAATCTGGTAGGGCTGATGAACCAGGGAAAACGACTGATTCTCCCACGAACTATGTTGCTTTGGCTTATTTATACATAGAACTTTGAGTCGTGCTTATAACTACATAAACTTAACAAAAATTTGAATTTCCTACACGAACTATTCAAATTCGGGCAAAACCACCAAATCGGTAAACGGTGTTAATATTCCGTTAATATATGCCACCTGGATGATACGTGGCATCCACGTGGATAATTTTTTTTTTTTTTAACTGAGATAATATATTACTAATCATATTCCAGCCGGTGAATCCACAAACAACATATTTGAGGCAACTTCACAATGATTAAGTTAACAACACAAACTTTCTCATCGTTAAAAATAATTAACAAAATTTCAGTATAAGAAAAAACTAGGAAAGAGGGTGAAAAATCTGTGTTCTGTTAATATGGTTTCATATTTGAAATAGAGACGTATATGTACACATCAATTAAAAGATTTATGCTCTTTTTCTATGGATCATTCATTAAATGAAAAAATTAATTTAACTAAAAGGCCTAATTTTTAATTTAATGAATCATTCATAGAAAAAAGTCCATAATTTTTTTTAATTAAAACAATTAATCTAAAGGGCCCACAAAAATTAATTTAACTAAATGACCCAATTATTTTAATTTAATGAATGATCCATAGAAAAAAAATCCAATTCTTTTAATTGATGTGTACATATACATCTGTATTTCAAACATGAGACCATATTAACAGAACAGAGATCTCTCACCCTCTTTTCTATTTTTTTCTTATACTGCAATTTTGTTAATTATTTTTAACGATGAGAAAGTTTGTGTTGTTAACTTAATCATTGTGAAGTTGCCTCAAATCTGTTGTTTGTGGATTCACCGGATAGAGTATGATTAGTAATATATTATCTCAGTTAACAAAAAAAAAAAAAAAAAATCTCCACGTGGATGCCACGTGGCATCCTAGATTATGTGGCATCTACGTGGATGTCACGTGTCATCCATGTGGCATATATTAACAGAATATTAACACCGTTTACCGATTTGGTGGTTTTGGCCGAATTTGAATAGTTCGTGTAGGAAATTCAAATTTTTGTTAAGTTTATGTAGTTATAGGCACGACTCAAAGTTTTGTGTATAAATAAGTCAAAACAACATAGTTCGTGGGGAATCGACCGTTTTTCCGAACTACTGTACACATGAAAAGGTTCCACAACTTCCAACCCAAATAGTTTGAATAAACAAATGAAAAGATGTCCTAGGCTCCTAGCTAGTGAACAAAAATAGAAAAACATATTAACCTATTAATAGAATATATATATATATATATATATATATATGGGCAACAATACTTGTTTGGGAGAGCTGCCTTAGATTCGGCAATTATGGAAAAAATCTTTTGAATTCTCAGTATAAAATTGTTGTATATCTTATGGATCTGTATGCCGAGTCTAGTATGAATATTTATCCTAAAATATATTTTCAGTGTTATTTTTTAAGGTTAATTTGCCAAATAGAATTTTTGGAAAAAAATAAGTTAAAATTCTAGCTACCAAGCTAGCATGTATCAGGAAAAACAAATGTGATATTTTGTTACCGTTTCCACTATTTTGGCTCTGATTGGGTAACACGTGTTATTGAAATTGAGTTGTAGTAGTTTATAATTTAATGTAATTTGCAGTAAAATTATGTGTAAAAACTGCAGATATCTGTGATGAGTCGCTGTAGAAATATGATTTACAAATCTTATCAAAACAATTGACTGGTGACATTTTGTTATAAATGTTGAAATATGTATTATTTAAAGTAAATTTAATTTAAAATTATTATTAATAATAACAATTATTACAAATTTATTAGTGAATAATTTTAATAAAATTATAAGCAATAAAATAATATTAACTTAAACAAAGTTAGTTAAAAAAATCGTAACATAATTTGAATAACTATTTATAAAAATTATTAAATAAAATTAAGATAGTAAAAACAATTTTTTCATGTTATTTGAATTAAATGAAAACAAACAAAAAATATTTTTATAATTGTAGTTAGATTTTCGTTTTTAATTAAGAAAAAGTAACTCAACTTACCTCATCTTAACTTATTAGAATTTCCATGATTTTAAGTTATGTCGTCTTGGATCAAATTTTCATATGACCTCATTTGTTATTTGCATTTCCCAAATAACTTTGTTACAAAAATTATATTTTTTTTTGTTTTTCAAATAAAAAAAAACAAAATCATTATTTTACCCTCAATGAGGTTTGAATTTTGACCAAATAGGATTATATAATTTTATCTTAGAATGATACCAACAAAACACAGTAATTATGATGGTTAAGATCCGATATTACTGTGGCGCACACCCATGATTCGAAAGAGATATAAATTTGGATTCATTTAAATTTTGAGTGAAGAATATTTTTAGATTTTCACAAATGTTGTAAATATGAAGGTTTATGTAAAATTTTGGAGATTAATCTAGAATTATAAGTGACCTTATTGATCATGTGGTCTCTTGCTTCTTTTTTCTGTACAGTTCCAATCTCGTGTATCCGGTGCTTCCGTTGGAATTTTTTCTTTTCTTTTCGTAACTCGTTAACCTTGTAGGCCCATCATCGAAGCCCACTCGGAAGATTAATGATTTTTAAAGATAATATATATATATATATATATATCCTTACTAATATTTGGAGAGTACTCATTTGAAAATAATATTTAAATTCTAAATTGTTTTATCAAATTATATTTAAATTCTAAAAAATTACATACAATGTTATTAGTGTTAAGAACTAACAAATTTTTTATATTAAAGATAAAATTGTGTAAACAATTAATCTATTTTTACTTAAAAATGTATATTTAAAAACAAAATCTTCACAAAATATAATTTCAATTTTATTCAAATTAAATTTAATTAATTTTTACTATTAAAAATACATATTTGAAAATAAAATCTTCACAAAATCTATTTTCAATTTTATTCAATTTTTCTTAAATAAATCAATTAGTGAAATAAAAATTTAATTTGAAATGTAGTATATAGATAAATTAATAATAACTAATTTATAGATTCTAAAATAAGAAAAAAATTATAAACAAATTTATCAAATTTGCATTACAATATTACTACTTAAAATTAATTAAAAAATCATATAATACATAATTAATACTATTAACTGAGAATTATATATCATAAATAACATTTAAATTGTAAATAATTACATACATTATTATTGATCTTAAAAGCAAACAAAAATAATAATTAATGGTAAAAATGTGTTAGTATTTTATTCTTTATCTTTATAACCAAAATAATCTAATAAATCTTTCTCTACTACCCATATAACCAAACACAATTATGTAATTAAACTTTATTATAAATTAGACACAATTTACATTAATAAATCAACAAAATCTTTTGTTTTGCAAACATAAAATCTATTAATTTAAAATTCAAAACACTCATGTAAAATTTATTACTTATTTTAAAGATTAAAATGATATTTTTAAATAATATCAAATATTTACGAAAAATACATTTTTAATATTCATAGTTTTTTATTATTTAATATTACATATCATAAAGTTAGTATAAAAATGATATTATTTAATACTAATACGATTCTTTTAATGAAATCAAATAGTTGAAGTTAATATTTTCTTACTAATATTTGAAGAGTGCAATTATAGAAATAACATTTAATTTGTTGGATGACAAATAATAACCTAATTCAAACTTATTGTTTAAATATTAAAATTATTGCAATATTATAACCAAAATTTTAGAATTAAATTTAAATCTTAAAAAAATTAATCCGCGCTATAATACGAAATATAATATAGTATATATATAGTGCAATTACCCTGCTTTGATCTCATGGTACACGTCAAAATTACAAGAATGCGTTACATGGGTTTATATAAAGCCAGTAAGTTGGCAAGAAAAAATCAATACAAATATAAAGCCAATGAAGGGATATGCCCTACATATATAACTATTTCGTATAGATCCAAAAATTTAAGGTTGTATATCGAGTGTTTTTTAAAGAAATAAAGGTTGTAATGAGTGCAACAGCCAACAGGCAAGAGTTGTCTTGTCTCCGTGAACTTCACGTGCGTGGTGCATCCCCTCTCCATTGCCCTTTCGTGAAGATCGTAATTAAGTTTGATTACTTTCTCAATTATAATGAAGATGTGATGGATTCGACCTTTCACATCCTTACGTTTGAAAATATATAATTCTCCCATGTGATTTTTCACTTTTTTATGGAAAATGATATATATCACTAAAAAATTGCTCTCTCTGTTTTGCTACTTAAGATTGTTGAATTTTAAAGTTTTTTTTTGGTTTTATAGTTAACAAATTTCAAGAATCTGAATTTATAACGTCCATGGATCTAAAACGAAAATTTTGTGTTGGCTTTACAAAACGTATATTATCCTTCCTGAAACGTAAGATTTCTGAACATTAAAACCCAAAAAAAAAAAAAAAGATTTCTTAACATAAAAGTTTGAAACATTGAAATAATATCTTCTATTTTGTGTTAAATAATCATTATTGGTAAAATTTTGCTCTCCTGAACTTTGTCACAATTTGATTGTGTACTAAGACCATTAATGTAAGTTCTTAAGAGAGTTTCTTAGCTGTTTTATTGATTAAATTAAAGATAAAATGCTAATTTTTTTAAGAACCGGCTCTTATTTGGGACACTTAAGAATCGGCTCTTAACCCCACGTGTCACGGTTGCATTGGCCAGAAAAATGATGAAGAAAATTATCTTCTTTCTTTTCTCTTTCTTCCCGAGCAATTTCTCTTCTCCATCGACGACTCTTTGTTTTCTCCGATGCCATCTCCGTCGCATGCATGTATCTTCCGGGCTCTTAACGGCGATGTCTTCTTTGATTCCTCTTCGTGAAATCAAAGAGTATGGAGGCATCGGAGGTTGAGGATCTCCCAGACGATTTCTAGGGTAAGCGATGTCTCTCATGGTTTTGTTTTAATTCATTGATTTTGATTTTATTTTCTCCTAGATTTGTTTAATCAAAGAGTATGGAGGCATCAGAGTTTGTAGATCGTTTTTATTTTTTGATATTGGTTCGATTTCTCTCCTGAATTTGTTTAGGGGTCGAAGATGATTGATCTGTTTGAAGGATTTAGTGTTCTGATATTAGGAATTGATATTTGTACAAGATATAAGTGTAAATCGTGTTGTTTTTGAAGGATTTGGTGTTTGATAATTGGATTTAGTGTTTGCTAGTTATGTTCGAATAGTTTGCTTGAATTTCCAAGGTTGTTTACTTGTTGAATGTCATTCGATTGTGGCTAATAGTGTGTGTATTTTTTATGCAGATTCATCACCCGTGATCATGGTGTACTCCTCTACACATCCAGCTGTTCCTCTGCGTTTAGCAAGCTGTTCAGGTATGTCTTCAAATCACTAATGATGGTAATAAATGCATAGTTAGTGTTAGATAATGGTTTGGTTAGGTAATAAATAGATTGGTCGATAAAGACTTAGTTAGTGTTAGATATATGTCAACTCGATGTGGTTAGATAGAGATGAATGCTGCAAAACTTTTTAGCTTTTCTTCTTCAATGTTCTTTTGTTTCACCTATTAAAGTCGGTGCTTCTTCTCCTTTTTTTCATAGACAATTGTTTGTGTTTCTTCCTCTTATCTTTCTTACCATCTCTTCTCGGTGCTTCTTCTCCTTCTAAACACATTTCTCTTCTCTTTTTTTCTGCTTCTTCTCTTTGTTTGTGCTTTTAAACCAGACCTTCTTTTCTCACTTTTGATCTCCTTTTTCTCTCTTCTTTGAACTATATGGATTTGTCTTCTACGAATCCATATTCTCAGACCTCTAACTTTGTTGAACTACTGAACAGTCAACAAGATAGTGTGTTTTGCTCATATGCTTCAAGCCTCGGTGAAGACATTCCTGCATATGCTTCAAGCCTCGGTGAACACACGCCTGCAGATGCTTCAAGCCTCGATTATATGCATTGGGAGTGGAAGAATTGCCCCACCGCTTGGAAAGACCAATATTCACGTGGTTCTGGAAAACCCACAATCGGTTTGGAGGCCGTAGTTTCATATGATCTCTGGATATGGCATACGTTTTTTGGACTTCCAGGTACCTTAAACGATATCAATGTTCTTGATCGTTCACCCATTTTTGATGATATAATAAAACGTCAAGCTCCGCAAGTGAATTTCTCCGTCAAGGCCCAAAATGGGCAACTTTGTCTTACTATCTCACAGATGGGATTTATCCGAAATGAGCAACTTTTATTCAATCTATTCCAATTCCACAAGGCCCAAAAACATCTTTATTTGCTCAACATCAAGAAGCTACCCGAAGCTACCCAAAAAAATGTCGAGTGTGTTTTTGGAGTCTTGCAAGCTCGATTTGCCATTGTTAAAAACCCAGCTCTTTTTTGGGATAAAGCAAAAATAGGAAATATTATGAGAGCATGTATCATACTCCCTAATATGATTGTAGAAAACGAACGAGATGGATACACTCAACTTGATGTTTCAGAATTCTAACAAGGAGAAGAAAACGGAAGTGCACATGTGGATCTCAGTTATTCTACAGATATGCCTACAAATCTCGCCAATATGTTGGGTGTTCGAACTAGAATTCATGATAGACAACTGCAACAACAATTGAAATCTGATTTGGTTGAGCATATATGACAAAAATTTGGACGTGATCAAGATAATAATTGAGCCTTCTTTTGCATTTTTTTTTTCAAAATCTATGTTTAAAATGTTATATTTTTATGTCAACTATGTTTAATTAAAAAAATAAACTGTATTTAAAATAAAACAAAATTATGAATTTTTTTTAAGAAACCCTAATTGGATTCTACCATTGGAGTAAAAAAAACATAAGTTTCTTAATAGGGATTCTTAAGTTAAACTTTATAATTAAATATTAGTTAAGAAACCCAAATGGGTTTCTCCCATTGATGATGCTCTAAGACGTAGATTACACAATACGACACTTTTGTTGGGTCCCAACCCATATCTATTTTATAAAGTTTGTGAGGCTTTGCAATTTTGTAAATCTCTTAACTCTAGTTATTCTGTTTTGTCGACTTATCTGAAATATTTATCCAAAGTTCTATTTTTTTTTTTAATCAAAGTTGTGAATTCAATTAATACACGTTTCAAAAGTAGAATCACTAAAGTCTTAAAAAAAGAAAAGGAATCACAAATATTTCTGGAAAACTTAATCTCCATCATCATGTCTGAATCTCAAATCATCACTTCTAATTTTAAATTTTCTACTTTACCTAAACACAAACATCGTCCATCGTCCTCTAATATTGACTCTCTTTATGAGGTTGAATATGTTCCAGGTGACCGTATGCCTGAAACGACTATACCTCTCGTAAACCCGTACAAAATTTTTGCTAAGAAACCTAGCCTCTTCTCTGTCCGTGGAGTTACTCAACTTGTACGGATCATCTTCCACCAGAAGAGTCAATGAATATGTTCAAGCCAGTAAATTCTCATCATGCCAAGTTTCAGCCACCGAAGAAGAGCAATTCATCACCCTGAACATTCCGGAACAACTTCCAAGGCTTTGGCGGCAACAAGGATTCACACATCTCCACTTTGGTGTTGTGCGAATCGGACTCACCTTACATGCTCGAAAAGGATTACCTGTCACGGCGCGAATAACTTTAGTCGACTCCAGGCTAAAGACCTATCAACAAGCATGTATTAGCACAATCCAAACTACCCTAAATGCAGGAACAATTTTCGTAATACTGTTCCTAACTTTAATGTTTCTTTGAAAGATCCCAATCTTTTGAAGGCACTTAAAGTTCAACTGCAGATCGTTGGCGCACCGATGCAAGAGACTAGTGTAATAGCCACACTACACCACCAAATGGTCTACCACGTTCAAGATCATGCCCTTGATCTGGTCCTCCCTTCATCAGATGAAGCGTTATTTCTAGAAGACAATTCAGCTTCTCAAGCACCAAAAGGTGATCCAGATCCCTCGGCAGATATCCCGTGAAGAATTAACACATAAACTTCCTGAATCATGGGTGACAAGTTAGCAAAAGCTCCATCAGGCACCACAAGGCCCAATCTAGTCATCTGAAGCAACCTTTCACTCAAGAAATGACGGCTTCACAGAGATCAAATTCGAGAAGCCAAGATCATCATCTTTCCGAAGACCGATGTTTACGCAATTCGCAATCCAAATCGATGAACGTGAGTTCCAAGGTCCTTACAAAGATCAATCCCCAAAAACCCATCTCTTTTGGACAAAATGGATCGGTCACATATCCGTTCAAAGACGAAAATATACATTGTTTCTCGACGTCTGCAATTGTACAGCCTGTACAGATGATTCCCTCAACCATGAATCTGACGATGAAAAACAAAGAAGACGACGAGCAAATAAAGATCCCCACTATAAACAATATTTAGAAAGAGATCCATCGGTGGGCATACTCGGCGAAGGCAATGGAAGATATGATTATATAATCCATTATTCTCAAAAGAAGAAGCCAGAACTTCCTGAGATCATGATGTTCAATCCAAACGATTTTTCACCTATTGAAGACTTTACCAAAGGCGATGTTGTTCACAGTCCAAAGATTGTACCATCTACGGTCAATTCTTCTGGCCTTGATCCATTAACTGAAGCAGAAAAAGTCCTCAATTGGCAAACTGAAAATGCAATTGCCCAGATCAAGCTTGTTCATACAATCAATCATAAGGTGGATCATATGGCGACAAGTTACAACAAAAGATTGATTACTTTGCAAGGCTCCATATCAGAGATTAATGCCCGTCTCGATCAACTTCATCATGAAATGATAAATATGGCGTAAAATATGCTGGTCAATACCTCTCAATTCCGACTCAAAGAAACTGAAATGTCAAGCCTCAAAAATCAATTAAAAGATCTTCAACGATGCCTAGAAAACATGAAGCAGAACAGAAGATCAGCAGACAGTTTCTTCCCTTCGTTCGGCAGCGTGTATCTAGAACCTGCATATCAAGGATCATACTCTCCAGGATTCCTTTCGCAAAAAAGTACAAAACCGGTAACACCGACAACCAGTTTTTTTATCATCAGATGAACTATATACATCCTGATACAAAATGTCGATCCTTCCAACGTTCAAAACAAATCCATACAAAGAAAAAACAAGAAAATACAAGGAGGCAAGTATGACGACACAACCAACCAAAAAACCCTTAAAAAACAGAAAAAAAGACAAAGACAAAGACAAGGTTGAAGACATTGGAATGATTGAGTTCTCAATGACCAATCTGCTTAACTCATTGGCAAATCACGTTTAAGTACCAGCCAAAAAAGAAGAAGAACCCCAAGCTTACTCTTCTCAAACTAAAGAATCTATTCATCTTCCAATGATCAACCATATATCTGATACAAGCTCAAATGACGACGATACAACCATAGAAGATGATAGATCCCTCCCAAAGCAATTCAAAATAGGAGAAAGTAGCGGCCCAAAGGAAGAACCTGAACCTAACGTAGATGAAGTACCCAGTGATAACGAGATGTCCAACAATCAATTTCAAGAAGACCCTAGACAAGCCAGACAATTTGCTTCAAAAGTCATTACATTCACATTTAATGATATTCCTCCCTACAAATGGATTGAACGCCTAGATGAGTTTCATGCATGGATGACTTCCGAAGCGCTCACTTCGCCAACACATGTCGTTATACAACAATTCGCCACCCGACTTTCTGGAACACTAAGAGAATGGTGGAATTCTCTTGGAGAATACATGCATCTACAAGCCTACCAGTCTACTATTTCGGTAGTACTTGGCGAAATCTACAAAGAATTCATCGGTACTCCCAATCATATCAGAGATCAACTCCAAGAAAAATATTTTACGGCAAAATATTGTTCTCTTCAGAAAAAAGATCTTGCAAAATATTTTAAAAGACAGACGAAGCGATACTATGCACTAGACGACCCTAACAATCCAAGCCTCAAACATGTCTATCTTTCATCAATCAACAACTATCTCAGTCAACAAACAAAACTTTAGATCAGAGATCAAAACTAGACGGTTGAAGATATCACTATTGGCCAGATCAAACAATATGTTTTTAGAACGCTTGATAAGCTCTACAAGTAGAAGGAATTTTGGTCAGAATTCATGGACAATTCGAAGCACCTGAAAAAAGTATGTTTGAAGTCCAACTTGTTCCTCAAATGTTCGAAGAAAATTTCATGTTCGTGTGATCGTCGCAAGAAATCGCACAAGCCCAAACGATTTCCAAGAAAATATTCATTCAGGCGCAAGAGACTTTTCAAAAAGAAAAGAAGTTTCAAGACAACATCAAGATGCTTTCTCTGCCACAAAGAAGGACATTTCGCAAAAAACTATCCCAATAAATCCAAGAAGAAGAAGCAATATCTCATCAATTCGATATTCAACATTGCACATGATCTTGACCTCGACCAACATGATCTTGAATCAGTTCTATCTTATGATAGTGATGAGCAAGAAGCTATATGTGGATATTTTGATATTGAAGAAGAAGGATGCTACAAGATTACGGAGATCCCCCAAAAAGAAGATGATGTTCAGACACCTCATCTTCCTGTAACCATCTTTGATCCAGAAAGGAAAATGCGTCCAATTCACATAATCGCTTTCATAGACACTGGAGCCCATACATCAATCATGAACCCTAAGGTTTTACCATCAACAATGTGGCTTTCATATGATCAAGAATTCAGAGTCGCAAACGCAGGATCATTAGTCATCAACATCAAGTCCAAACCAATCATTATTGAAGTTTTCCCAGGATGTCAGATTACAACTCAAGTGCTTGGATCAACAGAACCAGACAAAGATATCATCCTTGGATGGGATTGTTACTACACATTAAAAAGAAAATTCGATATCTCCATAGAACCCCGAGGAGTTAAATGGAAGAATTCGTTCAAACCTTATACAACAATTCCAAGAATCTTCCCTATAGAAGACTCATACCATCAGAGTTTGACACCATAAAAGAAGAAATTACGAAGATCTCATGTGCATATTCTCACAGTGAATTTCTCCAAAAGTGCAAGGATCCTTTATGGTTAAATCCAGCGTTTTTCGTGTCTCTCCCCTTCAAAAAAAACGTCACCACTACGCCAACCAAAGCAAGTCATGCGGGAATACCTCCAACACTTTTGCAACAAGAAAATGAAGAGTGTGATCAACTGATTCAACAAGGAATAGTCTCACCAACAAATTCACCATGGGCGTGCAAGACATTCTATGTCAATAAAAGAGCGGAACAGGCTAGAGGAAAATTACGGCTAGTAATTGATTACAAGCCTTTGAACCAGATCCTTTAAGACATCAAATTCTCATTGCCTACAAGAAAAGCGTTGTTACAACACCTTTCTGGAGCAACAATTTTCTCAAAATTCGACTTAAAATCATGATTTTGGCAACTTGGCGTCAAACCTGAAGAGAAATACAAAACGGCGTTTTGTTTACCAAATCGTCACCTAGAATGAAAAGTCCTTCCCTTTGGTCTAAAAATAGCTCCATCCTTGTTTTAGCAAGCAATGCTAAAATATTCAAACCATTGGTCCATACAACATTAATCTACATCGATAACATTCTCTTATTCTCCAACAATAAAAAAGACCATGTCAAGACTTTGAAGCAGTTTCAAGATCTAGTCCGAAGATATGGAATCATGCTTGCAACAAAGAAATGATTATAGCACAATCAGAAATTAAGTTCCTTGGAGTCAAGATAGCAGAAGGAAAATTTACACCACAAGTCCATCTTGCTACAGAATTACTCACTTTCCCCGACGAAAATCTTACAAGGCGACAAGTGCAACAATTTCTTGGCGTAATCAATTACGTCAACAAATTTATTCCAAAACTATCCCAACTGACACAACCACTGAGAAATCTGTTGCAAAAAAATTCCCCACAGTGGAGTACACGACAAACTGAAGCAGTAAAAAAGTAAAAGCTAGAATTTCAAAAGCTACCACCCTTGAAGATTCCTCTGTCGGCAGACGAATTATTCAAACCGACGCAAGCGACAAATACTGGGGAGCAATACTATTCGAAGAGATTGACGGGAAATGACATATTTGTGCCTACAAAAGTGGACGTTTCAAGAAGTCAGAGATGCATTATCACTCTACGTTCAAAGAAATCCTAGCGGTCAAAAGAGCTATTGAAAGATTCGAGTTCTATTTGATAGGACATAAATTCAAAATCGAGATGGATATGTGTTCCTTCCCAAAGATGTTACAATTCAACCAGAAGATAGTGTCACATCAGCAATTACTTCGTTGGAGTGAATGGTTTTTGAAGTATGATTTCGACTCTGCCTATTTGAAAGGCACAAAGAATATACTAGCTGACATGCTCAGTCGTAAACCTTTAAATCCGATCTTCACCATGACGAGCTACCAAGGTTCCAGTTCCTCATCAAGACCTCTCTATGATTTAAAAGGTAACATTACTGAAGATGCAAAGGAGCTCATCAAAACCGGAGAAATTCATAACCACCTTCGACAGAAAATTTTCCGTTACCAGTCCATAATCTTGTCCAATCATGGAGTCGTCAACAACTTCATCACACCTCTAGGTATCCATCTAGATTATCCGTTTGCTCATCT
The DNA here is from genome assembly GCA_026770425.1 of Boechera divaricarpa. Classification (NCBI taxonomy): domain Eukaryota; kingdom Viridiplantae; phylum Streptophyta; class Magnoliopsida; order Brassicales; family Brassicaceae; genus Boechera; species Boechera divaricarpa. The sequence continues at coordinate 8,869,986 of CM049184.1, forward strand.
CTATAGTATCCGACAAACCAACCTCCCAGAAAAAGTTATCTGTTTCTTCCGGTATTTTTGTGCGGTATATACTATTAGAATTATCTTTGATATCCCATGGTTATACCAACACATCAATTCCCAGAAATGTTTCACTAATGGTGTATCAACCTTCCTGAGATGGTTCGAACCAATGAATGTCTGAAGCAGCAAGCTTCGTAGTTCAGCCAAAGCACTCAACTATCCTTTTAAAAAGCTAAGAAGTGCAACTGCTTACAATCCGTTCTTTAACCCACATACCATCTACTTCTTCCACCGACCCATTAACATCAATCCAAAATCGAAGAAGATCTACACAATGCCTACACTTATCCACCATAAAGATTTCAACAAAGGAGTTTGTCCAGACTTCAACATGGCTGACAATGAGATCTTTGAAACTTTTCAGAATCATGCATTCCGTCTCAACAACACAATCCAGAAATTCGCTATCCCTTATAAGCTCAATTGGTCGTTTTATGAAGTTGACTACCAAATAGACCTTGATGAAGACCTCCAGTTTTTTATGATGCAGCAAGAATAAGAAGCAGAACGAGACGAGATCACTAAAATGAAGATTGTCAAAGAAGATAACTAGAGTGACAAACCACCACCAGCAGGAGTATATTGGCTAGACTCTCAAGAACTTAAAGCCCCAAACCCAAACCTAAACCTTGATGAAATTGGAAAGCTCTGTAATATTGATGCAATCATGGAACTAGTTGATAATTCCAAAGAAGCAAAATCGGAGTATGTATGTCCAGATGATGGCTATGGATGTTGTGAAGAACACATGCTTGAATTTGAAATGGATCATTAGAAGCCCATCTTGAAGCCCATCTTAAAATCCAATAAGAAGTCCAGCAAGAAGCCCAATAAGAAGTCCATTAAGAAATTATAATTATGAATAATTAAAATAAATGATGTCAGCAAATATGTAAGTATGACATCAGAGTGTCTAGAAATATCTAAGTGTATTTAGAAAAATCTATAAGTATGTAATGAGGTAAACCTCCTCTATAAATAAGGGTGTACCCCCGTGTAAAAAAGCAAGTTTTCATTTCTATAAAATATTTTCTCTCTCTAAACTCCCATGTCTCTCTAAGTTATTTCTAAGTTTTCTAGATCTCAACATCTTCATAAGCTTAGTTTTCTTTCTTTCAAACACAAGTTAGCGATCGAAGTATCCGAGATTTTGGATAGATTTTATAGAGTCTCCGATCTAAACAACACGACTTTGTCAATACGACTTTCGTGTAAGGGGTACTTCTAACGGTGGGTTGAGCCATGGCTATGTTTGAGTTTAGTGCCTACGATGCTCCCTTAACTTGAGGCCTTTTCGCGTCTGTCAACACGGCTCTGTCAACACGTTTAGATCTCGAGGTCTCTCTTTGGTCTATCTATAAACCTTTGATTATGTATGTTTGTCTAGACTAAGTGGGGGTAGTTGTACACAGTTTCATCATTATATAATTCATATAAAAATATGCATAATAGTTTAAGTCTCACTCTAGTCAAACCAAAAAGCAAAGAGAAATAAAAATTGTTCGTTACAGAAGGAAAAAAAAAAGAAAGAAGAAGCAAAACTTGCACCGCCAAAATAGTAATAAATGATATTTGAATAAATAGCTTAAAATCACGCTTTTATTTGAAAGAGAAATATGTGCGTCGGATATTCCAGAAAATGATCATATGTAATTGACCTGGACATTCGGATACCCATTCGGATTCGATTCAGATTTTACGAGTTCTGGGTTTTTCGATAAAGTTCCATTTGAGTATTTTCTTTAACTTCGGTTCGGGTTCGAATCGATTCGGATAGTTGAATAAAGAACCGATAGATACCCGATTTTTCGGATGCAGTTCGGTTATAATATTTTTTATCCAAAAGTACCCAAAGTAGTAAAAAACCCCAAACATCCGAGAAAAAAAATCTGAAACACTTGATATAAATACAAACTTTGTCTAGCAAACAATCACTAAGAACTTTGTAGGCAAACAATCACTATAAATACAATGTAATGCAATTAGTCTTATTCAATGAATCTTATACTTAGAAAACAAATGTCATAAAAATTTCACAGACTCTATAAAGCTTACCTTTTAATTCAAGCTGGTTTGGGGTTTAAACTCTGAAAAAGAGTTAACAAACAAAAATATTAAAACTTAAAACTATACACAAAGATATTAAATATATTTTTTTTTTTTAAAAAGAATTTACTTTTCTCAAGCTAATCTAGTAATTCAACCTCAGCAAGCAATTGTGTATTTGTGACAACCAGTTTTTTACTTAACTGAATATTACACTTCAGCCACTGTTATGCGCACACCAACACCTCTACTATATAATGGGTTAAACAGCTCCTATATGGCTCTATGATACACCCACTAGTGCTAAAAGCACTTTCTTTTAGAATTTCTGATAAAACAGGAAACCTTTGAACATTGATCCTCCACCAAGACAAGATATCACACTCTGTACCAATCATAGTCTTAAGATTTTCTACTTTTTTCTTCAGATATATATCCAACTCATTGTTTGCTCCTTCAACTCCTGTTTCATCAACCATCTCCTTATAAGCAAAATCCATCATTTCAAATTCCATACCATTATCTTCTAAATCAGTTGACTCGGCTGGAACAGTATTTTGGCCATTAGAAGATGCTGACTGATTCGACTGAGATGATTGTGTATTTGATACTTTGTTATAGCGACTGCTATACTCCTTGAACATAGAGTTCATAACATCATAAATTGAGTCATACATCTCTTTAGCAACCAAAAAATATTTGCCATAAAGTTTTTCGAAGCACATCTTAGCAAACTGTATTTTTTTTCTAGGATCGAAGACATTAGCAATAATCAGAAGTTTATTGATTTGCTTCATTCCATCCCAATATTTTCAAACTTCTCTCTCATATCATCAACCTTTGTCCTCAGCTCTTTATCTAAATTATTGCTCAATGTCACCAGATTATCTATATAGTCATTATCTCTCCATAACATTTGTAGGAGCAAATATAAGTAAATGCAGACACAATCATAATGACATTATAGAAGAGTTCAAAAAACTTTTCTAACCTCTCTATTGCCCTCCAATCAGTTGAAGTAGGCGGCCCAATCTTTTTTTTTCCCATTGTCAACTTTCATAAAGTAGTCATTGTACAACTTGTCTTCAGCTTCCATTTTGTCAAATATCATCCGCTACTTAATGGCTCTTGTTAACATTAAATATGCCAAATTTCACCTTGTCTTGATATCCAAAGAAAAACTTCCCCTAGTCATTTTCCATGTAACAATCTTTGTCTCAAATGAGTTACATTTTGAAATAGAAGACTTCACATATTGCACTGCATTGCGAATGGCTGCCAAATTTTCACCCAATTCATGCAAACTTTCATTGACAATCAAGTTGATGATGTGAGTAGCACACCTCATGTTTATATATTCTCCATCTAAAACCAATAAAACATTCCTCAATAACTTAAATTGCCTTTGAAACTTCTCTAAAGCTGAAGTATTGACAGTTGCATTGTCAACTGTGATGGTGAATATGTTCTCTATGCCCCACTCAACCAAGCACTCAAGAAGATCCGATGAAATTATGGAACCTTTATGATATGTGATGTACCTAAACCTTATGATTAGCTTCCTTAATCGCCAACTAGCATAAAAAAAAACAAATTGTGATGACCATATAACTAGCTCCTGTAGTCTGAGCAACCCATATGTTTGTTGTAAGAGACACTCTTTGTTGACGAACATAAATCTAATTTTTAGAGATGTTTTCCTTGGAACAAATATTTCAACTATATCTCTAGTAGTTGTTCTCCTTGAATGAGGCTTATACAGATTAACTTTACTGAAGAAGTGTCTCCAAACTATACTTTCAATAAATGCAAGTGACAATTCTCCCAACACAAGCATTTTATTAGAAGCTTCTCTAAAAATATCCTTAAAAAGTTTGCATCCTTAAGATTTCCCTCGTGAGTAATAACATGTTGAGAATGATTTTGTTGCCATGCCTTTTACTGCTTGCAAATACTCAGAAGGTTCTGCAAGTTTGAAGTCCTAGATGTTATTGCACAACATAAAATCTTTTAACAATAATGACATTTGCATTTGTCATCATTGTCTTGAGTTCTCGTGAAATGTTCCCATACACTGGACCTTGGATTCAACTTCTTCTTTTGCTTAGATGGTTCAAAATTATCTCCACTAGCTCCTGGAGCATCTTTCCTCTTACCTCCACTATCAGGAGTCCTAAATTTATCTTTTATTTCTTCTGTGTTACCTTCTTTTGTTTCTCTTTTTTTGTCCGGAATATCTTAAATTGATGAAAAATTTATCTGAAGAGAAGAATACAAATAAAATAAGTAATTATCAAAAGAGTAGAAACAACATTAAGCCAATAACATAGATTAAATAAACACATAGACACAATATTAAACTAAGAACAGAGCAGCTAAGGTTATTGCTAGAATGTAGGTCCATTGCAGCCTAGAATGAGTAGCTATTGGTGGACAATATTTTCGGAGGTCAGTATGTAACAAGCAACATGTTTCATATAAAGAGAATAAGAGCGATGATGACAATAAAGAAGAGGATGCATAAAGTGCTGAAGAGTTTGATTTCAAAAAAAGTCACATGAGAACCAACGGTATGCAGAAACCTTACCAAATGAGGAGAAGATAAAAGAAGACCAAGTGAGAAGCTCTCGGGATTCGGATTCTTGTAATGCAACAAATAATTAAAGTTTAGGGACTGCTTCAGATGCAAAGATTTTTTAGTGTTCAGATCCTAATTTCAGTGACTTTAAGAAGTTGAGGGAAGTGATGTGTTTCAAAGCTGGTCAGACATGGACAATGTATGATGACATGGATTGAATGCCTCGATACTATGCCATCATCAGAAAAGTCATAAGAAAACCTAGTGGGTTTACAAAAACTTCCGAGCTATTGAAGACAAAGAAGAAGAAGACCATGAAACATGTCTATCTTTATGCTACTACATTAAGACAAGACAACATTTAAAACCAGAAGATGAACCTGATCACTATGCTACTACGAATAAGAACGCTGTAATGGAAAAAATGATTCGAATACACAGAAGGTTATTGTCCGAAACTAGTGAAATCGATGAAGCTTTTTGCAATTTCCCATCGATAAAGTCGAAACTAAGGAAGAAGAAAACTCAGACATACCTGAGATCGAGTTCTCAATGTATCTGAAGGAGGAGATTATTGAATTAGGTTTTCCAGATTGTTCTTTCTGGATAGTCATCGAAGAAACGGGTAAAATGAACCGGTATATCTAGGTTACAAAGGGGAACATCTTTCTTAGTTTGAATACAATTTAGTACTAGTTCGGATAATCAGATACAATTTAGGACTTGTTCGGGTTTTGGATACAATTTAATACTAGTTCGGATATCGAATATACCCGGACCCGAACTGAAATCCAAATTATTTGAAAACAAGATCCGTTCGGGTATTTTTTAAAAACCTAAGTCTATTTAGATCGGATTCGGTTCGGATTTCTGGGTCCGAATATTTTGTCCAAACCTAATATATAATGCACGCAATTTATTTTAGCCAAATGCCAAGCACAGTACCCCAGAAATAATACTCAACAACCAACAATATTCGTGAAAAGAAAGTAAATAATACAAACTACGTTATTCTTAATTTGTTGACAAAGAAAAGCTACGTTACTCTTCTTCTATCATTTTTTGTTGGCATCAACTACAATATTTTTATATGAGAAGTATATATGTGGTTCGTGATGGATTTTTTATTATGATTATGAATATTATTTTTTGAGGTTTCTGGCGATTTACTCGGAATGAGCTGTCCATATTGTTTTTTTTTTTATCGACAGTAACCAATTTCATTAAAATAACTAAGAGTTCAATACAGGGATAGATGTGCTATCGTTCACACAATTAGCTAGAGATGAAACAAGCTGCCTCTTTGCTAGGCTGTCGGCCATAGCGATTTCCTTTCTAGGAAGGTAGACAAAATCAATTTCTGAAAAGTCTTTGGCGAGATTAACAATATCAGAGAGAATTCCATGGAGATTCCTGATCTGATCTGTAGTCTTCAATGTCTGGATAAGAACTAGAGAGTCTGTACACAATCCTTTCTTCTTCGCTTCCGATAGACCGTGTAGAATACCTAAAGCTTCTGCCATTAGGGGGGAATTAACAAATCCCAATTCCTTCGCTTCTTGATCTATCAAATCTTTGTTTGATTTTTCCAGATACCAGCCTACACTTGCCCAATTGAAGGTCTTGCTCCACGCAGCATCTGTGACAAGAGTGACAAATCGGTCCGATTCTGATTCTCGAATGTTAGCTGGACCAGGTTTTGTAATTGTAACTACTACCTCTTGAGCTATTTCCCATTCTCTAGCCGATCTGGTAGCCATGGTTATACAATCTCTAACTTCTGAATTTCTGTTTTGGAAAGTCAACAGATTTCTGGCTGTCCAGATATTCCAGCAAATCCAAGGGAACAAGAACCCTTTGCTTACCCCCGTTGGAGGTAGAGATACAACTGTTGTTGCTGAGAGAAGAGCTTGTTCAAAGGAAGGAGTTGCCTCACTCCAGGGTAAGTTCTTAAATGGAGCTTCTTCCCATACTTTCCTTGCAAAATCACATTCGAACAACAAATGTTGTATTGATTCTAGGGATTCACATCTTGGACATTTTGCTAGCTGATTAATTCCTCTTGACTGCAGGTTTTCTCCTGTTGGTAACGCATTTTGCAAAACTTTCCAGACAAATATTTTCAATTTAGGAGAGACGTTTTTTCGCCACAGATCCTGAATCCAGTTAAAACAGGTATTACCTGCCTCTCCCCTGGTTAAGTTTTGCTTCTTTTCTCGGTTAATGGCTAGACTAGCATAACCGGATTTTGTTGTATAAAGGCCGCTACTGGAAGGCTTCCAGTTAAAGGAGTCTTCTGCTCCCGAACGGCTTGGCTTGATACATTGGATTTCATCTACAAACTGAGGTAAGAATTGCTTTATCTTGTTGATATTCCACTCTTTTATATCTTTGGTGATTAGATCTGCAACCGTCCATGTTTCAGTGCCTATATTGGCTGGTCCAAATGGGGTTTTGATCTCACCATAAGGTAGCCACGGGTCTTGCCAAATGCTTATGGACCTACCATTTCCCACAGCTTTAACCACCTCTTCCTTTAGCAGATCCCTTCCTACCATAATACTCCTCCATCCATGAGAACAATTCTTTGGTACTTTTGCTTCTAGAAGAGAAGTTTTCCTCAAATACTTTCCCTTTAACACTTTACTTAGAAGACACTTTGGTGAGTTTAGGATTCTCCAACTGAGCTTGGCCAGTAGGGCTTCATTGAAATCCTGGATTTCGCAAAATCCTAGCCCTCCAACGCTTTTAGGCTTTGCTAACACTTTCTAAGAGATCCAACACATCTTCTTATTTTTCGGGTTTGCATCCCACCAAAATCTCGTTAAGGCCGACTGAATCCTTTTGGTTAAACTCCCTGGAAGTTTGAAGCACATCATTGTATAAGTAGGAATTGCAGAAAAGACCGACTTTAGCATAGTAAATTTGCCTGCCCTTGACAGGTGTCGAGAAGACCAAGATATAACTTTCTGCCTTATCCTGTTAACTATCTCTGTGAACTAGTCCTTCTTTTTTCTACCGAAATTTTCAGGCAGTCCCAAATATTTACCATTCCCTCCTTTTTTTATTCCCAGAATTTCTTTAATTCTCTCTCTTTGAACTGCTGGGGTTTTTGTTGAGAAGGTGACTGCAGACTTATCCTCGTTTATTTTTTGCCCAGAAGCTTTCTCATATTTGTAGAGGATATTTTTCAGTGTTGTGCAGCTCTGTTGATTAGCCTTACAGAAAAACATTATATCGTCAGCAAAGAGTAAGTGATTCACTCTTGGGCTGCTTCTTGCAACTTTTATACCGCTTAGAAACCCATTCTCCTGTGCTTTTTGGCATAAGCTCGATAATACTTCACTACACAGGATAAATAAGTAAGGAGACAAAGGATCGCCTTGTCTTAAACCTCGTTGAGGATTCACATATCCTTGAGCTGAACCATTGATTAGAAAACCATAAGAAACTGTGGACACGCATTGGAATATCCAGTTGATCCATTTGGCATGAAAACCCAATTGCTTAAAAACCTCTTGTAGAAAAGGCCATTCAATCTGGTCATAGGCTTTGCTCATATCTGTTTTAACAGCCATCATTCCATTCTTCTTTGCCTTTGGATTTTTTAGAAAGTGGAGCGTTTCATGAGTGATCATGACATTATCAGAGATAGCTCTTCCTGGAACAAAAGCAGATTGATTTTTCGAAACCAAATTCCCAAGTATAGGTTGCAGTCTTTTAGTGATGATCTTTGCTATGACTTTGTAGACCACGTTACATAGGGCAATAGGTCTGAAATCTCCTACCCTCTTAGAACTACTGATCTTCGAAATCAGTCTCACATGGGTGTGGTTTAATTTTCTCGGCATAATTCCTGTAATAAAGAAGTCTCTCACTTCTTGTACTACTGATTTGCCAACTATTTCCCAATGATGCTGGAAGAAACTAGTCGGGAATCCGTCTGACCCTGGAACTTTATCTTCATGAATATTAAAAAGGGCTCTCTTGATCTTAATTCGTGATGGATTTAAAAAGGGCTGTCCATATTGTAAGAAAGATATGTCGAGACCTTAATTCGTGATGGATTTCAATTATTAGATGACTAGAGATTTAAATACAAAATATCATGGTAGTTTACGTTCTTAATTTTCACAGTTTTTCTTTTTCTTGGTCAACCTCTTAAGAATTAATAGTCAAATGCTAATATGAGAGAATTATGATAAGATTCAGTCGTACTTCTCTCGTCGTATGAATATCTGATTATGTCGTAAGTTATAAATGAAGTTTCAAGGTTGATAATTTAGATATTCCTAGTAAAATTAAAGAATACGAAATGTGATTTTGATTTTGTTAATAACATTTGTATTATGTCAGATTAAAACCGAGTTGGTATACAATAATGACATTAACACAAACTAGTAGATTACATATTCTTATCAATTTTAATCAATTTCATTTTATGAAATTGGGAATATTTTCCACAGTAACTTTTTCGACTCGCGCAATTCTCTAAAGGCAAAACTTTTTTGTATTAATTAGTTTGGTGAAATTTTATAACCATGCAAAAAGGTTTCAAACGTTTATTTCAAAACAAATCCGAAACAGGATCATCCCTGAATTGGTCTTTTTATTTATTTATTTAGCAGTTAACCACAAAGTAAGTTTGCATGTCCAATTTAATCTCAAAGAAATTAAGATCAGATATGGACGGTCTGCAAAACCTTATGTTCTAACATTCCAATAATCGAACTGAATAAATCAATCTCTACCGATGATACTCGTTGAATTGAAAGGAGACAAGAAAACAATACATCAAATATTTTCAACCATAATGGGAAGCTAGTCGGTCACACTTCACAAGTGGCCTTTGTTTTTGGGTTGTTTCGTTGAAGGGTCCCGAATCAATGGTGGGGAATACTTTTTCCTTATCTCTTTCTCTCTCACTCCAATATATATAATGATGAACCTTCACTTCCTTTTAAACACCCTTAAAACATCACACAATCATCAATTTACACCCTGAATCCCCCATATATATAATTAACACATTAAACAATGAGGGAGAAGTCAAAAGAGGAGGCAGTGAAGAATTGGGAGAAGAAGAACAAGCCTTCTTCACCAAAAGGAGTTGGAGAGTTTCTGAAAAAGAAGAAAGGAAGGTTCTACATTATTGGGAAATGTATTACTATGCTTCTTTGTTCGCACAAGTGATCATCAACACACACACATTTCTATATATACATATATATGTTATCATGTATATAAAGATGATGATAGAGGTATAAAAAGGAGAGAGCTCACATATTTACATCTTTACCTTTTCGGTGTTTATCTCTCATTTTATGGGGGTGTGTTGTTGTTGTTATGTATAGGGAAATATATCATTCAATATTCTTCTTATGTATATACCATATATATCTATATATTTGTCTATATATATATATATATAACGCAATACAATCTCCCATGTTTGTAGAATTCATATTGAGGTATATCAATTTTTTAGAGAGAAAAAGACAAAGAGGATGCTTTGAGTACTATGGAGATTGTAAGATTACTAACATGGACACAAAAATATATTCTACTAAAAAGAAACTGCATTCATTTACAGGTATAATTAAGGAAAGAAAAAAAAAAGGTAAGTGAGGGAAAACATATCAGACTCACATGTATTAATGCGCTTGGGCCTATTTTTGATTATCTTAGCTGGTCTTTATGGGTTAGTTTAACCGTTAGTCTGTAGTGTTTTATTTTAACCTGATGATTCAAACCTTTTTCACTATAGATGTTATGGAGTTATCGGTTTGCAGAGTTTAAATTTCAAATACTGATTTTATATTAGAAATAGAAATAACTCAATTCTCTCTTTCCTTGTATTTCGTGAAAAGACGATTTGTCACATTTTCTCGATTTCCTTGTGTGTGATTTAATGAAGAATTCTTAATTGGTATGTGACTAAGACATTAGTATTGACGTAATTAGTTTTGTAACTTTTGTTTATAAAAATATTCGACATTAAACTAGACTTTTTTATTTTCTTTTGTCAACCACATGATTAAAATCAAAATAAAACTCTATGATTGGTTGTTTGATCTGAAAGAGGTGTTTACAACAACAACATTTGCAAATATGGTTTTTGGCTGATCGAGCTAAAAACTCTATCTTAGAATTTACGTTACGGAAAGTGAGATAAAGCAAAATAAATTTAAACTAATCACTGCCATAGTTAGATTTTAATTTCATGTTTTCTTTAAAAACCCTATTGAATCTTCATGTTTGATTGAAGGAAACGACTTTTATGTAATCTTTTGGAGATTACATACGGGTAACATATTGGAATAGATACATAGTATCCCGAGATTAAAAAAAGTACTATGATAGCCAAGATTTTTTTTTTTTTTTTTTTTTTTTTGAATATAAAATATTATATAGAAAAATAAAGTACAGAGAAAATAAAATAGAAATACATTGTTGGTAGTTCCGTAGTTGCTAGAAAACGAAATTGCATCTGTGGAGAAAGATTTTACATAAAAAAAAAAGATGGAAAATATTTAAGTAATATACAAGACATAGACCAATTCAATTTATTGTCAATTAATTTTTAATTAGAAGTCCATGAAACTTAACATCATCCATAATACTTAAAACCCTTTTGTAAAGCACAAGAACGAAACGACCAAACATGCTATAATAACAAACAATTAGTTAATAAGTAGAACAACGACAATCCTGATGACTTCAATTAGTGAGTCATATATATATATATATATATATATATTTTTAAGGCAGCAAAAAACTAACAAACACCACCCATAGTCAAAAAAAAAAAAAAAGGTGTTAAAGGATAATAGAAAGTTAGAAACACTACAAACAAAAACAGATTCAGATTATTCATGAGCATTACACATATTAAGATATGCATTAATTACATGAAAATTAGACATACTTGATCTGCACCAAATTAATATGTTCGAACTTTGCGAGAAATCCAACATAATTCCTCTTCGTGGAGTACATATGCAAAACCGCAAATTTTTATGTTAGTTTCTCTATTCCTCTATTGTTCTTGAGTTCTCTCACAAAACCGAACTTATATCCGGTTCATTCAGATACAAAATAACTAATTAAAAAAGAGGAAAAAATAAATGTATGAGTCAAAATTAAAGTACTCCTGAAACAATTAAAACAATATATATATATATATATATAAAAGATGAAAATCAAATCAAAATTTAACACACGTGTCTGCGTAATTGACATACATTGATTAGTCGATACTGGTGCAAAGCATTATAGATCCTCCGGTAGTGAAAAAGGACATATTCATCAAAGTCCTCGTAGCCAGGGTGAGTCCTGCAACATGCTGTACTGCATGGGAAGGAAGGGAAACAACAATGAGGAATTGATTGAATGAGATGCAATTTAGGTCATGTGAAAGAAAGAAGTCAAGCTTTAGGTTGTAGTAATGTTTTTTTTCTTATAGAATTTAAGGTTCTTTTGATGCGGGCAGCGGGTTATTATTTTAAATATTTTATTATTTTATTTTATTATTTATTATTTTTTAAAAATCCGGATCTGGATATCCGCGGATATCTTGATATTTAGACGGATATATGGAGTCCGAATATTTTAAAAGCTCTTGGATATCCGGATCCGTCTATGCCTGTTATGGTTTTGACCCAATTAAAAAAGGATCGATAAACTATGGTTTATTGAATTAAGTTAGAAACTTGGTCTTACTCGAAGTGGAGGTTATTTTCTCTTGATAAAAAAAATTCGTTAACATAACAACTAAAGTCTCATCCCCTTTTAAAAATGGTAACTTTTGTAATCCATTCCGAGAAGACAAAGTTCCTAAATTGGCTCTGTAAAGTAATAGTTTCATTTCTTTCAATAAAATTGTATCTAAACATTAAGAAAAATTCCAACCAAAGGTGATTCAAGATGATCAACATGGACATGGATTGGTGCCTCGTCCGTTAGCGGATGGAGAAAATTAGAATTAAAAAAAAAGGAAATAACATAAATAGTTTACTCAAATTTGTTAATGGGCTTATATTATTATTGGGTCTTCATCGTTTCGTACAACAATGGACATAGAGAGCTCTTCATCCCAAATAATCTTTTACACTTTCAAGTCTGAAAACGTCGTCGTTTTCGTCGTCGTCGTCTCTCTCTCTCTTTTCTACTCTGTTGTGGTATCGTAGCGTCACGCTCCTCTAAAGGCGACGGACGCAGCCTTCTCCGTTCATTCGTTTCGCCGGAAGTTCTTCAGGTATGATATTTTGCTTCCATCGTTGAAATTTTTGTTGGGTTTGTTTCCTTAGAGAAAAGGCAATTTCTGAGTTCTGGATCGGCGATCGATTTCGAAATACATTTGAAAAGTTAGGTTCTTCGTAAAGTTGTTTGTTGTATCTGTGTGTGGAGCTCCTTACATTTGCTTCGATTTTGATTTAGCTCTTTGTATATGAAATTTTCGAGGAACTTTTTGATTTCTAAAAAATTTCTCCAATTGGGTTTTTCTTTGTTTCTATTTTGGCACAGCGGAGATTTTTTTTTTTTTTTCAGCTGGTAAGTAGTTTCAGTGACTACTGAGGTAACAATGGTTGTAGAAACTCTTCAGAGTTCCTGTGAGGGTTCAAAGAGAAGACATGTGAACGGTGGTGATGTTGCGGTTCCTTGTTCGGGCGATGAATTTAGCAATGGAGATGTAAATGCTTCTCCTGGTGTTTCATCCGTAAGCTAAAACAATGTCTTTTCTCTTTATGTATGTCCACGGTTTTTGGGTTCTTCTGCCCTTGGTGATATCGGCCATTGTTATGTCTTATGCAGAAAAGAGCTAGGGTTTCAAGAGAAATGACGTTTCAAGATATTTACGGTGCTGAGACATTACTGAATGATGATGAGGAGGAGGATGATAGTGATTGGGAACCTGTGCAGACGCCCGTCGAGTTTGTAAACTGGTGTTGCGTCAATTGCACTATGGCGAACCCTGGTGATATGGTCCACTGTTTTGTACGTTTTCATTTACTTTTCTTGCTCTACTGCTACTTTTTGTTATCTCGTACGTGTGTGCACAATGTGCATTGGTTATGCATCAGTTAAGTTGATTCCTTGATGTAGATATGTGGTGAGCACAAGGAATCTGGCATCCTGAGGCATGGATATTTTGCGTCTCCGTTTTTTAAAGATACTGGTCTCATTGAAGTCGAAGAGGAATATGGAGGTAGGAATTACTAGCTTTGCAACTTCTGAAATTGTCCCTAGACATATTGCTTTTTCAGTTTTTAAGTGACGGTAAGCATGTCCACTTCTCTTTTAACTTGATCTTAGGAAGCTCATCTGCAACCAGCTCAACAGCTGTTGGGTTCGACGAGAGAATGTTGCTACACTCAGAAGTATGATCCTGTTACCGTTATGTGTTAGTTTTCCTGAGAAACCTCTAGTGTCTGTTGACATCTCTACGTTATTATCTCCAAAGCTTTTCTTCGTGCAAGTGTTTCCATTTTAATATGTGCTGATGGCATGCTTAAAAAGTTTGAAGTGAAGGCACATCCACATCCAGAGAGACCTGATCGTCTTCGTGCTATAGCTGCTAGTCTTGCCACAGCTGGTATGTTGCGTTTACTGTCATGAGAATATTAATATGTTTCATTTTACAATATCATACTGTTGGGAGTAAATGTGGTACTCATTGAAAAATTTGCAGGTGTTTTTCCTGGAAGATGTTTGCCTATTAATGCAAGGGAAATCACGAAACAAGAACTCCAGATGGTGAGCTGCTACATAACTGTCTTAGAGACATTTTTAATATTTTGTTCATTGCAGTACTTTTGCAAACAATTCGATAACTGGTTTATATTTATCAATTTTGAGGTCCACACTTCAGAGCATGTTGATGCTGTTGATACTACAAGCCAGCTTCTCTACAGGTTTGAATTTTAAACCATTTGTTACTTTTTAGTGTACACAGTGCATATCCTTGCTTGTTTACCTGACTGTTCAAAACTTGAATCGTAATCTCCTTTGCCTAAGCTGCTCCTCATTTATCTCTTTTTGCTCTTAATTCCGTTCTTTTACAACTGTCTGGCAGCTACTTCACCTCTGACACGTATGCTAATGAGTATTCAGCACGTGCTGCTAGACTTGCAGCAGGTTTGTGCGCTGATCTAGCTACAGAAATTTTCACTGGCCGTGTAAAAAATGGTTTCGCTTTGGTATGTCTAATTCACCATAATTTTTAAATATAGAGATGCAACTACACATTTGCTTGAAATTGAAATTACATCATATTAGGTTAAAAAAAAATCTCTTATTGAATCAGGTTAGACCTCCCGGTCATCATGCTGGTATCAGGCATGCTATGGGGTTTTGCCTTCACAATAATGCAGCCGTTGCTGCATTAGTAGCACAAGCAGCAGGGGCAAAGAAGGTGCTGATTGTGGACTGGGTAATGCTGGGTGATTTTGTAGATATCCGAACTTCTTTAATTCGTTGTACTCGACACTCTGTGGTTTGGCTCATATCGATGTTTTATCTACCGTTGCGTTGCAGGATGTCCATCATGGAAATGGAACCCAAGAGATATTCGAACAAAACAAATCTGTAAGCTGCCTAATTCTATGCATGTCTGCGTATCGATTTTGGAGTGTTGGATGCAGTAAATTATTCTTGTGAATTGACCTTGTTTGCACTTATCATTGGGAACCATTGTATAGGTATTGTACATATCCTTGCACAGACATGAGGGAGGAAACTTCTATCCCGGTACTGGAGCAGCTGATGAGGTACCTATGCTAATCTATTTTACATTGTCTCATCCAGCATTCATTAGTAGATTTAGTTGTTGGTGTATACGCATATACCTTATTTTTATTTGGTTTTGCATTATGTCTGAGATTTTGGGATTATTTTCTACTATCTGCCCTGTTACCGAAATCTATTTGAATTTTCTCTGTGCAGCAGAGCAATAGTTGCTAATATTAATTATGGGATGCAGGTTGGTACAAATGGTGGGGAAGGTTATTGTGTAAATGTTCCATGGAGTTGTGGTGGAGTTGGTGATAAAGACTATATTTTTGCGTTTCAGCATGTGGTTCTTCCCATAGGTACAGAGTCGTTCTACTTTTCCTCTTTTGAGTTTGTTCAACTCTATCTGGATGTGTTAACGTTTTGGCTTAAATGATGACTTATAGCTCAGGAAGTGAACCAAATACATTTGCCTCACTTTTGAATGTGCGTTCAGTCAAATTTTAACTGGAACCTTCCCTTGCAGCTTCTGCATTTTCTCCAGATTTTGTCATCATATCCGCAGGATTTGATGCGGCTAGAGGAGACCCACTAGGATGCTGTGATGTAAGCTTGATACTCTAGGGCTGTAATTTACAATTTCTGGAATCAGTGTACTGGTTTGTGGATTTCAACAGAGTATGTTCTGTTCTACTCTTTTTTTCAGGTGACTCCGGCTGGCTATTCTCGAATGACACAGATGTTAGGTGATCTGTGCTGCGGGAAAATGCTAGTCATTCTCGAGGGCGGGTAGGCGTTTTGCAGATTTTGAATAGCCTCTTATTTTTAAGGGGCCACTTTTCAATTGTCTCCTTGTTTTCATTTGCAGCTACAATCTTCGCTCCATATCTTCTTCTGCTACAGCAGTTATCAAGGTTAATCTCTATTTCAAACTAGATATCCTTCAAATCTGCATATAGTTATGGAGATTCATGATTCTGCTTAATCTATTAAGGTGCTTCTGGGTGAAAATCCGGAGAACGACTTGCCCATCGCTACCACGCCTTCAAGAGCCGGCCTGCAAACTGTTCTTTATGTACTGAATATTCAAATGAAGTTCTGGCCATCGCTTGCTATCAGCTACTCCAAATTAATCTCGGAGTGGGAAACACGTCTGAACGAAAACAAAAGTGAGTGATCCTTCCCTAAAGAAACTGCATCCTTCTTCATTGCACTTTCTCCTAATAAAATTTCATTGGTTTTACAGAAAATCAGGTAAAAAAGAAGCTCGTCCGGGTGCCTACATGGTGGAAATGGGGACGAAAGAGGCTTTTGTACAACTTTCTCTCAGCTCGTATGAATTCAAGATCAAGAAGATTTTAGAAAGCATCTTCCTAATGCCTCGTAGCAACTGTATTGTAACTTAAGTTTTGATACCTCGAGAATACTATTTAATCGTAGGTCACTAATCAAGTTATCTCGTCATTGTTCAATATTTCTTTGCATCTGTATTTGTCAGTCTTAGCACTCTGCCACTCTCCTTAATCTATTGAATCATTTTGATCACTTCTCTCATTGTCGGCCTTTGCTCTCCAAATTACTCTGAGAGTGGGAAACACATCTGACGAAAACAAAAGTGAGGGATCCTTCTCCAAAAAAAAACTGCCTCCTCCTCCGCACTTTCTCCTAATTGAATCTCGCTGGTTTTACAGAAAATTGGATGAAAAGGATGCTTGTTCGGGTTCCCACAGGTGGAAATGAGGACGAAAAAGGCTTTTGTACTACTTGAGTATTTTCAGCTCGTAAAATTTCAAGATCAAAATGATTTTTAAAAGCATCTTCCTAAAGCATTAAGTTATGTATTTGCTTAAACGTTATTTCATCATTTTGTTGTAAACACTGTTTCATATAGTCGAGATATTTCGTTTAAGTTCGATATTTCTTAGCATCAAGTGTCACATAACAAACTGATGAGTAAATGAAACAGATGTTTTACTTACAAAAATTATGGAATAACGTTTTTGCCCTCATTCAGTATCATCCCAATTCCCAAGCGACGACCACAACTACTAGAACCCATTTGAGCTATTTACAAAACCAAAGCCAAAAAACGTCAAGGGTTCTTCACAGGAACCGCCAGAGCCAGTGGCACTCTGCAGCATCTTTCTCTAGCTCATCTTTCATCTCACGTACCCGTTGAAGTGAATCTTTAAGCTCCATTTTATCAAGTGGCATCGCTGCAAATTCTTTCAGAAACTTGTGAGCTCGCGCTGCCCCTCTCGATACTTCCTCTGGATCATCTTCTCTGCTCTTTCTCTTCCCACTCTCCTGCAAACAACAACACGAGAATTTAATCTTTGTCACATAGATTTATAATAATAGAGAACAAACTGCAGAATGGGTGAATGATTCTATCATCAACCAAAAACAAAGCAGAAAACGAATCAAGACCTCATTGTTGATTATCATGGAAGACGGAGAGAAATCTTCCAGTTCTGCAGCTTTCTCTCTTGCGAGGGCCACTACGCTTTCAGGGAAGTTGGCAAATTCGGCCACATGAATCCCAAAGCTCTGGTCACAGGCCCCTGGTTCAACCTAACCAGACAAACAACACACCACACAGAATTAATTTCATCTTTGTAAGAAAATCAAACAAGCAATTTAGATTAAACAGAGACACTTTTTACTGCAACAGATCAGCAGATGCAGATACAGTTTTTTTTATTAAACCAACCTTGTAAAGCATGGTGAGTTTGCGGCTTTCAGTGTCAATGTGAGCGCTGACATGGAAGTTTGCCACACCAACGGTGTTACCAGCGACCTCAGAGTTTGCTTGAGCCAAGGCAGTAAGTTCATGGAAGTGAGTAGCAAACAGAGTTGGTGCTTTCTTCACTTGAACCAGATGCTCACATATAGCCCAAGCTAAACCTAATATATTCACCAAGATATTGTCAAGAACATTGAATTCTCACATATGCCCAAAAAACGAACATTAAAAGTATTAAGTGATGAGAACAGCAAACTTACTAAAAACATCAAAATGAAAGAAGATAAATTGCAGAGAAACTAACCAAAACCATCATAAGTTGATGTTCCACGACCAAGTTCATCGATAATTATCAGTGACTTATCAGTAGCGCCTTTCAATATTGATGCGGTTTCAAGCATTTCTTGCATAAAAGTAGACACTCCGCGCAGCTAAAACACCAAAGGAAAAAAAGTTGGAATAAGAGTGTTCAGGAAATCAGCAGTTTCATTCATCGAGGGATAAACTTAAACTCACTTGGCAATCGCCTGCTCCTACACGGGCAAAGATGCAGTCTCTGATGGAAATTGATGCTTTATCACAAGGAACAAAGGAACCAACTTGAGCCATCAGCACAATCACACCAACCTGGGATTTATAATGGCAGGAATCCGATTTTAATCATACGCCTATGAAACAAAACCGAACTACAAGAAATCATCATACCTGGCGAATGAAAGTGGACTTCCCTCCCATGTTAGGCCCTGTTACTATTTGAAACCAACTCTTCCCCCTCATCTGATTTCAAAGAACAATAAAGGGCAAAAAAAGGAATTCCTTTAAGTCAAACAGGAAACAAAGAAAAACAAAGGCGTTTATTTTACCATTACAATACTTACGAGTCTGCAATCATTTGGTATAAAATTCACCCAGTCTTGAGCTTCTACGCATGGATGTCTGCTTCCTTCTAATACAAGATCTCCAGCATCCTACATTTTATAGGCATGCTCTCAATATTATGTCATAAACTTGCAAAAAAAAAAAAAAAAAAAAAAAAAAAAAACTAATAATTTTCGGAACAAAACAATTAACTTGAGATTGTACTAACCGAAGAGGTGACTTCTGGCCTACAGTATGGAGTAGGGCAACTGGCAGCCAAATCAGCAAAGCTTAACAAAACATCCATTTCAGAGAGCAACCCAGCTAAGTCCTCAAACACCTAAAACCATACAATATATAAGCTTTCTGAAATGGATGTAGTTTACAGCCTTTGATTTTAAACATCCATTTCCATATATGAAACTATAAATTCATTTCTATATAGTTTACTATGATTTTAAACAACCAATTCTGTAACAGCAAAGTAACAGCAAAGCTTAATATGAATAACTAAACATACCTCGGAGAAGCTGGTAACAGTCTGAACTACACGATCAACGAGCTCCTTTTGACAGCTCCTGTAGTCGTCCACAACGCTTTGGTACTGGTCCCCAAGTTTCTTAAGCTTTGTGTTTGTGAACTTCACTCCATCTTTGCGAGTCTCCAGCACTATAAACTGTGTCGTCAGCTTCTTCCTAATCTTTGGCTCTTCCTTCTTCGTGATCCTGAACACATGCCCAAACTGCGCTGCTTTGTCAAGTTTTAGAGCCTTGTCGACCTGAAGATCGAGTTCCATAGCCGTCTTTTTGTGAAATTCGTGAATCTGCTGCTCCAGCAAATCTTTCTGATCTTTCAGAGATGCTAATGTGGTGTCGTAACTTGAAGATATCATGTATTCTCCATTTTCTAGCTGGTCAAGATCTACAGAGTACTCTACCAAATCGATGAACTTTCCAAGGTGATCTTGGTCTGATAAAGCCTCGAGCTTTTTCAAGTATCTCTCGCTGATGAGTGATGATAATTCTCCAGTGTACTGTTCCAGAGCTGTTTTGATGAAGGGAAGCCTTATAGTTGACTGCACAGAGACGATGAAGACTGAATTAACAATGAAACTCACAGAAACCTATAACATACTATAAATTCAGAGATACATAAAATATATTTACGACAATGAAAGTGCAATTTTAAAAAATCAAGAGAGTCAGATTAAAGCGCGCGGAAAGTACCTGATAGAGTTTGATAATATGCTGTAACCCACCTCTTCTTCTCTCGAGACTCCGCACAAGCCTCTCAACATCTGAGATTCGCTTCAGATGCTGTCTAAGATCTTGCCTTAACCCAGCTTCCTCAACAAAGCACTGAACTATATCTAATCTCGTCTTAATCTCATTCAAATCCACGAGAGGTTGCTTCAGCCACATATGAAGCAGTCTCTTACCCATCCCTGCGGTGCATGTTCTGTTCATGAGACCAAACAAACTGAAATTCTTATTAGCATCAGTTTTGCTCTCCATCACATTCAACGCCCTCATAGCTGCAGAGTCGAGTCTCATGAATCCACCGATATCATATCTGCGGATTGTGAAGTTCCCATAGTTACCCTCGTCCGAGAGAAGTTCAGAGAAAGAGAGTAATGCACCTAGAGCAGGAGTCGCAAGGTCAAACCCGGATATCAAATCTCTAACAGGTTCAATATTACCCTTCACCAGTCTCTTTAGATCTGAATCTAAATCTCGTCCTTTGAACTCGTGTTTCTTCCTCTCTGTTATCATCACGGCACACCTCTCCAGAGAATCATACAGACTTTTGCATTCATTGGATTTGCCGGATTCAGCTGGAAAAATGCATTCTTTTGCGCCTAGAGCAATCAGTGAAGACTCCAAATTGGTGAAGCGGCTATCATCAAGAAATTCAGCTAGACCAAGAATTCGTCTAGTCAGATCAACATAGGCCATTCCGATAACACATCTGCCCTCTTGAAAATTTGGAAATATGGAGACAACAACTGGTGTGTCCTGCATTTCGTTGTTTGCAAACAAAACATCTTCAAAGCTTCCGATGTTTCCAGGAGAACCTGTTTTCACAAGTCTCCAATTCGATCCACTTCCCTCATAAAGCTCTACGGTATGATCATTTCGCTCCAGGAGAAGATCCCGAGCAATCGTTTCAAACATGTTCCTACTGATACTTACGCTTGAAAGAGCATTTGATCCACTCCCAAGCTGACGTAAAGCAGTGGTTGTATGATAATAAGTCTTTGCGATGAAAACTGAATTTTCGCCATGAGCTGTATAATAATCCTGCAAATGCATTTAAGAATTTTCCCATAAATCAATAAAAAAATAAGCTTCTTCAGAACAGAAATTAAAGAATCATGTACACTGTTTAAACAACCAAAGTCTACCATTTAAGAACTATAAACTCACCTTGCGATCAAAGAATCTAACAGCTCTTGAGTCCTGAAGCAAAGAACAATCAAAACCCACATAAGCATAGATCGAGAAATTGCTAAAGACTCCAGCTTTTTTCCTAATTCGTTTCCCAATAAACAAAATGTCTACACTTGCTTCAAACCCTAGTTTTTAAGGCGTCTCATTTTCGAGTTGATTCGGCGGAATTTATTGCAATTGAGGGCTCTTTTAAAATCTCTATTATTCCCAGAAATAGAAAGAAAACAAAAAACGAGACTTACATTTGGTAGGGTTTTGTAGAACGAGAGAAACCCTTGAGCCTGCTTTGCATCTACCAAAAATTAAAAATTTCACAACCAATATCAGACCTTTTGCAAAACCCATAAACCCAAATTGGAAAATCGAATACGAAAATGAAGGAAAAAAAAAAAGCTAGGGTTTTACATTACCCAGTTTCAGCTCCGGAAGCTTGTTCTGCTCCTCGAAATTGCCCTCCATTGGAAGATAAAGAAAGCAAAAATCCTTCGCCTACGTTCTGCAACTACGGTGCAAATGTTTCTCTTTCGATGGTTTTCCAAAGGAACTGGAATAGAAAGCGACTAGAGATTTATGGTGTCTAATTTGGCGGGAAAACTGATTGGCGGCAACTGGCGGCGCGTGGATCGACGTTCTTTGAGACCACGCGTGTATGTTTTCGATGTTTGGTCTATAAAATATAAAGGCCCATTAAAGCCTATATTGGGCTCTTACTGGGCTAACAAACATCTATCAAGTCACTACATTTTTGAGTATTTGTTACAGAAAGAAAAAAGAAAAAGAAACAAAATGCTAAATGATTTCATTTCTTTGTAGAAGAAACATGATTAACGACCAAATTATTTGGATAGTGATAGATATTTTTACATTTTACTTATCCAGATAATTTAATTTCTGTTGATAAATTAATATGGAAAACTTTGGACAAAGGGAAGTGGAAGGTTTTGTACTATAAAGCACTGTATTACCAATAGAGGACGATGATGGCCTTTGATGAGCCACAAAAGTCGTATGAACTTATCTTTATGTCATTTATGGTTCCAAATAGTCAGGTATATTCCCCCTTTTTCTTTCTTTCTTTATTTTTTTTTTATCTTATTGATTCTATATTTATCTTGAGTTGCATTCTTTGTTTTTGAAATATTATTGATGAGCTTCGACCATGTTAGTTTTCATCAATCTTATTATCCTATTTTTAAACACACTTTGTCCTTTTTGGAAGAAAATAAAAGCTTATTAGTGGAA
The DNA here is from genome assembly GCA_026770425.1 of Boechera divaricarpa. NCBI lineage: Eukaryota > Viridiplantae > Streptophyta > Magnoliopsida > Brassicales > Brassicaceae > Boechera > Boechera divaricarpa. Next base: position 8,892,700 of record CM049184.1, read on the forward strand.
TACTCAAAGCCAAAGGGATAAGTTTGTACAGAATATCTAATATATTTTATCATTTTCCAGAAACTAAGGAGTAATGTACAATTAACAGGCTAAGATTGTAGATTTTTTTTTTTAAGGTTAATTTGAATGTAAGACTTAAATCATTAACCTTATGTCCACAGTTTAATTACTCTTTGTCACATTTCAAATTTCACATATTATCGAATTGAACATGATGGTGACAAAACGACGACATAACCACACAAAATAAACATCATGATAAAAACCATGTAATTAATTAAAAGTAAAAAAAGTTGGTATTATATTAACAGCAAAACTTATGTTAATTTTTTTATAAGTTTTGGAAAATGTTATTGACAGAAGATATTATTATCACATCATAGAGTTTAAGGGTCAGTTTCTTGTCATGATGATATACCAAAAAAACTTTATAGAGTACAGCCAACCTAACCAACCCATGATGCACATAAACTTATCTCTGTATATATATATATATATATTCACACACACACACACACACACATAGATATATTCATTTCCCTATACAGTGATACAAGTGTGTCTTTATGTATATGTGTTTGTGCAATTATAATTGTCAAAACCTATTTTGTTATGTCTTTTCCCACTTCGACATTGTGTGACATCAAACTTGTAAGAACACTAAGCTCCCATTAGTACACGTTTAATAATTACTAAACCCATCATCCAAAAGTAAAACCATCCATCATTTTCAAGGGTTAGTCTATACGGATTTTAGTATGTGTTTTCCGATAAGTAATTGGTTTCGATGTTGTTATCGAAATTATTTGTTTATATATATATTTTTTAAAATCTTTATTATAGTTTTTGCCATGGTATTTAGAATAAAATAAACTTTTTACCATGTATAAAAACAATTAGATTTAGGACTAAATAGATCACAATCCAATATTGGATATATGTATAGAAGTATATATGGTCCCTAGATACTTTATATAACGTTTCATTATGTTGAAAATATTGATTATTCATTCGATCTAAATTAAACTTTACATACACCATATCAAGACATGACATCTTAGGATAATTCACCTATGTACACGGTATATAAAAAAGATGTATGTTTACATGTACACAACCTATTACATCATATTTTAACAAAAAGAACAACCTATTACATCGTAAACCATATTCAGAGGTAAAGCATGGAACAAAAATAAAGTAAGCAAATTGGACATTATTTGTGTGTGGTCGAAGCCATTTATAAAGGTTTGAAATGATTAAAATAAAAGGGTATCATGATGTTACATCGTCAGGTGGGAAAAGAACATCAATTTTAAGTAAACCCGTAAATTTAAGGTTAAAATGCAGACATCGATCTAGGATTGAAATTAGAATTTTTTAAAAAGATAATCAATTTATAATCATTGTATATATATATATATATAGATATATATACATATTTTATAATTTAAAAATAATGTAATTCACCATATACAAGACATGAGAAAAACTATTCGATTATTAGATCACTGATATAAATAATAAGTTTTTTGTAAATTTGGAGTTCTAATATATAGCTGAAATCAAGTAGTATATTCTCTTACATTTGCCACCATGTAGTGGGTTCAAGTATTTTTCTTTTCTGAAGTTTTTCCCATAAAACTATTCGATTATTTTTGGAAGTAATTTTATTTTTTTAAGTTACAAGGTTTAATTAGTATCCATGTATTGGTACGAGATATATCGTTTTGATAATTACCAATTATAAAAGTGTTACTAAAAGTGATACTAAAAGCGGTACTCCCGCTTTTTTATGCAGTTATCTCATACCGTTACTTGGTACCGTTTTTAACTATTTTCATATCGCTTACCACTCTTTTTACCCGCTAAAATTTGTATATCGTTTCGTATTACCAATCAGACCTACAATATTAAACAAAGTATAATTACTTTTTATAAAATGTATAACTCCTAGTCATAAAAAAAAAAGGTATAACTTTTTAGAAAATGTCCAAATATACTTTCACATTTTAAAATTCAAAGTTTAATATTTTGTTCATTCATTTGGTTAATTAAAAAATTTCGGACCGAACCGCATACGTATTTATACATATTTCTGTAGGTTTGAAACCATTTCCAAACAAGCTTAATTTGAACCATGGTTTCTGAAGTACAACCTTTTTCGGAAGATATATAACAACGTCCGTATAACTACTGATTACACTTGGATACAATTCAAAATGTGTTTCTAAAGAAAATTAGGCATTCAAAATACTATTCTGATATCAAGCCGGTGATGCCTCTAGATTACTTAGTTATGTGTTCATTAATTTAACTATAAAAACAATAATATGAAAATATGGTGTTGTCAAATCTCCTTAACTTAAGCGTGAAAGTATGAACATAGGCTATAAGTATCTTTTCGCTATCCCTAAACCTCAAAGAAGCTCTACATCAACTTGTTACTCTCCCATTAATCTTGTCGCGGTCATTTGTTCGATTCTCTAAGAAAAAAATATTTGATATAAAATCAACTTAAAAAATTGTGATATATTTACAAGAGGTGATTGTAATTGAATTTGTAATAAAATCGTTTGAACCGAAATAGTAAGTTTAGACTGACCCTTAAATAATCATTTTATGCGGTTTTTGCTTTAAAATGGATGATTTTCATAATTTTATTTTAGACTCATTCGTATATATATATTTTTTCTTTTTCTTTTTTTTTGTCAAGCTACTCATTCGTATATTATATAGTTGTTTTCTGACTAATTCGAAGATATTTTATAGACCATTCATTCAGAAATTTTGAGGTGAAATTTGAATTTCTAGTACCTATATAACCACAAAATTTGTGAGGTGGTAATGTTTAATTTTCTTAGAGAGTTTTTATTATCTTTTGTAGTCCAAACAAGAAAATTTAAATTTCGTTTTAATATATATCAGGAATATGAAAGGAAGAAGAAGTCAATATTGAGTATTCCCATGAAAATAAGTGACAAAACACACATAATTTTCCAGACACATTTCCATGAAAGGAAATTGCGCAAATGAATGGTAATCTAAAAGAGCATTGACTCTCTTTGCTATATATAGAAAAATGATTCATTATCAACCCAAGAACCAAAAAGATTAAAAGAAAGATGACAACCCATTACAAAGTATTTTGTACTTTGAGAATGATGATAATGAGTGACTGAGATTTGTAACCAACAACATTGGGAATAGATAGATAATAGAACACATAATGGAAGCACTCAGGGGAAAAGAAAAATCAATGGCCACTTTTGTAAAGAAAATAAAAGGATTGAAAGACTAACCAAAGATTGAAACTTTAATTTTGAGTCTCACTAATAAACAACTTAAAAATGCTTTAAAAGAAACAAACTCAAATTGGTGATATGATATATGTTGTTGTCTTCTTCATGGGTTATGAGAAAGAAGAATTGAAAGCAACCTTAGAAGAAGCCAGCGAGTCCATCCATTATAGTCATGTGGTCCTGATAATGGCAGGCCTAGAGAGAGAGAGGGAAGAGAGAAAAAAAAAAAAAAAAAGAGAGCATGGGATGTGCTGGATAATTAGGTGGAGAAGGCGGCATGTATAAATGGAAAGAGTGGATAAAAATGGATGACCAAAACAGGAGTTATTATTTACAATGACAGTGTTTCATCTTTGCACGTAACTCCTAAGTTTGTGCTGTACCTGCGTACACATACATGCATATATATATATATATACGTACATAGATGTGCTAGTGTTTGTGGTGAGTAGCTTTAATTAAGGTGTTAAGTATTAAGACTTTGATCCTCGTCTCCTAGATGTACTTTAGAGATTTGTATTAGTTTTACAATCTGAACATCAAAAAAGGTACAAAATAAGCATATAACATAACTTTATATATTAATTAGACTGACAAAATCTCTGTTAGAGATTTGATTGGTTAAAAGTTGTTAACTAGGTTGTAAGTATATTATTGTTTAGCCTGTTAGCTAACTTTTTTCTTTTGGGCAAGATCCACATAATACTAAATAACTACCTAATTAATAAACTCTTAACAACCGTTAACCGTATTAACTTCTGATATTACTTTTAAGTTGTTTCTTTTTCTGTGTGTAGAAGAGACATTTATAAAATATGTTTTTTAATATTTTTACGTGGAAAAATACAAGGGAAAATAATGAAATGATGCAAAAGCTTACAAGATAAGCACGAGAGAGAGAAGAAGTTCTCTTTTTAGCGAAAGCGACTTTTAACATATGTGTATGAGAGAGAGAGAGTGAGTGTGTGTGAGGGTCAAAAGAAAATAAAAGATTGGTCGGTCATGGCATACTGAACAGAGAGAGACTCAGAGAGCTAAAGTTTTTTATTTTCTTCCTAAAATTATTGCAGCTTTCTTTTCTTAGGGCTTCAAACTGCCACGTGCAATCCTCCTATTTGAAAATTAAAGTTTAGTTTAAAAATTATTTCCTCTACATCATGAAAATTAATGTCTTAGAGTAGATGGATTTTTTTGTTAGGAGGCCAGAAATTTGCATCCGTGTTTTGTTCTTGTTTTTAAGTTTTGTATCACAAATATTTAAAAAAATTCTTGCACAATAAAGTATAAACTCATTTGTTTGAATGTAATTATTGATTAGTTGCTGAACATTTTTGTTTGATTAATAAAAGTTGGGCATCTTTTGTCAAAATATATATATATATATATACATGGATATATACCAGATTAGTTTACCATTTAATTTCCGAACCTTTCAGCATATTTGTCAAAAAATAATAATCAAATTAACAGAAGTAAAAATGAATGAAAGAAAGAACGAAATAAAGAGATCGATTGAAGTTAGTTTGAGGTTTGATGAGTGATTAATTCTGAAGTTTCATTTCTTTAACGTTTTTTTTTTTTTTTCGTATTGCCAGTGGTATTACACTATTACAGTATTACTTACTTCCAATGCTACGTCAAAAAAAAAAGAGAGTTTTTTTCTTTTCTTTTATATTAAAAAAAAAAAGAAAGAAGAGAGGTTATTCCAATGCTTTCGTCAGTTTTTGCTATTTGAACTCAATTGGATTCCAATAAGTCTACGTAAGAAAAAGGAGCTGCCCTTTTCAAAAACTTTATAGAAGAGTAATGTTGCATAGCCATTTAGAACAATCATATCTATTTCTAAAATTTTGAAAAACATCCATGATGGATATAAGTTGTGAATAGTGTTTAAATTTATTTGGTATTCTCTATAAAAAAATACATATATATATATATATACTCTAATTCATATTTTTATATTTTAAAATAAAATTTACCTATTTCATATATAATATTTGACAACAAAATATAATGTATTTAAACTTAAAAGCTAGTATGGAAAATAGAAAATTGGTATTTAAAAAAAATTAAAAAATAGTATGAGCTATATGGTTTTTCCAACCCATGATTCAACTCGATATCTAAACCCAAGAAAAACTACTCTATAATTATGCACTCAGTTGATAAATGATCTAAAATAAGATATTTAATCATAAAAACAACAAAATAAAAGATTTGGACTTAAGCGTTGGAGGATCTTGGAAGCACAATATCCGTGTCTTGGGTAAATTTAAGCGCATTTTTAAGTTATGTAGGATTATTTATTTCTTAGTGATTGATTCCTTAATAGATAACGGAAGCAACCTTTAGATGGAGATACAAAAGTTGTTATATGAACAAGTGCAGTTATCAATAAATAGTGTAAATATAAAACTATAATAAATTCAATAAAATACTCTTAAAAACTTTATAGTGTTTTAACAAATATCACCAGAAAAAACTTAAAAATTTATTTGACCTTAATTTTATTATGTTGGAATGCAAATCAGTAATTTTTAATATTTTATTATATATCCCTTTAAACATAATCTAAAATATAATTTCTTCATTCTATTCTTTAGAATTTCTTTTTTTGATGAATATTCTTTAGAATTTCCTTAATGTATTCTTATATTTATTTATATACAACATTTCAAATTTAGATCTTCTTAATATGCAAACAAACATTTATATGTCTACATAATATATTTTTTTCCGTAAAGTGTAATCTCATTACCTTTTATTTCTTTCATTTTATTATATCTTGATCCTTATCTACTAAAGAAATATTAAAAGTATAATTAAGGTGATAAAAATCTATTTAACTAAATTTTACATTGTCATTTCAATAAGTTAAAAAGATCTTTTTATTTAAATTGAAAGGTTACAATAATTGGTAAATATATGTTTTGTCAACTAACTGTAATATTAATTATCCTATGAAATTTATTGATAGCTAAAACCTAATTTATAACATATATTCTATAATAAACAGTTCTACAGTGAAATATTTATATTGAGCTAACTATTGTTAGGCATCTTATAATTCATGCAATTAATTCTAAAGATATATATAATCTTTTGATTAGTTGATAGCTGTCAACAATTTAATATATATCCAAGACTTATTATGAGTTCTTATCTTAATTTTAGTAATGAAATATCTCAAAGAAATATTAGAACATAAACAAACACAAGGTCCTAATAATAAAAAAAATCTTGATTACCAAATAAACGAACATCTATGATAACACATTCACAAAACAAAACGAATATTTTTATGCCGAAGCTAGGAATTTAAAATATTTATAAAGAAAATAAACGCCTCTCCAAAAGCTTATATGTTGTTTCTTCCTCCATAATGGTCTCTATCTCTTTCTATAGCTCTCTCTTTCTCTCTTTTTCTCTCTCTTTCTCTCCATTCTAGTTCATAGAACATAGACTCATTTAAGTACATTGCCCGTGTTGTCTTTCTCAACCATTAGTCCTTTGCTTCAATAAAGGTATTCTCTCTCTCTCTACACATTTAGACACACATAGATTCTCTTGAACAAAGACATATTGTACTACTTGACTAATCAATATTACTGTTCTTTCTTTCTTTTCTTTTTTCTTGATTTTGCAGGCTAAGGAAAAAAAAGAAAGAAAAAAAAAAACTTTCTTTTCTAGTTTTGATTTTGGCTGAGATCAATGTCTTCGTCATTGAAATAGTAACCTTTCTCTTTGATTTTATGCTTTCTCTCATTTCTTCTCTTTTTTATGTATCTGAAGAAGATTTTGTGGTACAAGTGTCATTCTCAAAATTGTCTTAGGGTTTTTATATTTTAATTTTGTTGCTTCAAACCCCCCAATTAGACATGAACAACAACACTTTCAGTACTACTACTACCATCTATGACGACTACATGTTATTCCCTTATAATGACCATTATTCCTCACAACCAGTGCTCTCTTTTGGCCCTTCTTCTTCCATTAACGACATCTTGATTCATTCCACCTCCAACACCTCAAACAATCATCTTGACCATCATCATCATCAATTCCTACAACCTTCTCCTTTTTCTCAATTCGAATTCGTCCCGGATTGCGCCCTCTTGGCCTCTTTCCTCCCACAAAACAATGGCCATGATGATAACCAAACCATCGCCAATGACAATCTTCATCCATCACTTCTCCTTCCCTTGAACAACACCATTGGAGACCAACCCACTGAGCCCTCGGAAACTATAACCCACATAGAAGATTCCCAGACAATCTCAACTTCTCAAGACCCAAAAATGAAAAAAGCCAAGAAACCAAGCAGAACGGACAGGCACAGCAAGATCAAAACGGCCAATGGGACACGAGATCGTAGGATGAGACTCTCGGTAGATGTCGCCAAAGAGTTGTTTGGCCTACAAGACATGCTTGGATTCGACAAAGCCAGCAAAACCGTTGAATGGTTGCTCACACAAGCGAAACCCGAGATCATAAAGATCGCGAAAACCTTTTCTCACCAGTGCGGCTTCAGCAGCGGCGACGAGTCTCATACCCGTAAATATGCATTCTTTTCTAGTTTTAAGTCTATTCAAATTTTCATCTTAATTGTGAAAAGTTTTTATCTTTATGGTTAATCTGAAATTATAAATTTCGAAATTAATTAAGGACCGGCGTTAGGATCCATGGATACATCGTCCGATCTATGCGAACTTGCATCCATGTGGACGGTCGACGATAGAGGCAGCAATACTAACACGACCGGTACGTATCTTAACAGTTTCCTTACTGTTTTACAATTATATAGAGTTACAATTTTCTATCAAAAAAAGTTATAAAAAAGAGGAAACTATTATATGTTTACAACTTATATATATTCATGGGTTTACATTAGAAACAAGAGGAAACAAGGTCGATGGGAGATCGATGAGAGGGAAGAGAAAGAGGCCAGAACCTCGTACGCCCATTTTGAAGAAGTTGTCCAAGGATGAGAGAGCGAAAGCAAGAGAAAGAGCAAAGGATAGAACAATGATGAAAATGATGATGAAAGGAAGATCACAGTTGGTAAAAGTTGTGGAAGAAGAAGTTCATGATCAGGGTGAGATAGTAAAGAATGATATAAGCGAAGTGAATCGAACTTCTTTCGAGGTCACGCACTGCCAAGAAGAGATCGAAGAACTTTGCAAGAACGATCGTTTTGCAGTTTGCAACGACTTTGTGATGAATAAGAAAGATCACATCTCGAACGAATCTTATGATATAATCAACAAACTGAACTCATCATTTCCAATGATTAATCACCATCGCAGCCAAGGAGAAGCTAATTCCATTGAGGTACCTTATTCTATAACTACGAGTCGTCCCATTTATAATTTTTACGAGTTTTCCTTTTAATTGTTTTTAGTTAATTCAAGTTTTATAAGCTATCTCAAATTTAATGTCACCAATGTACCAACACCAATTAATTAATGTATATAATTTAATTAGCAGTTAGCTTTTGTGTTTTGTGGGTTGGTTATTATTATATAGTTCCAAATCAGAAATTCGAAGGCGCCGTTTTTTAAACTAACTTCTACTATTATGTATAATTGTCAAATTCTCATCCATTATCTTTGGTTATGTACCTTGCAGCAGCATCAGTTTACGGATATTCATCACTTCTTGGCGAAACCAAAAGACCTCATGTACAACTATCAAAACATGTGTTGATAGTGATTTACCGTTAATATCTCAAATTAATGATAGTTTGGTGAGAGATATATATGAATCTTAAGCTTATATGAAGGCTTTTTCTTCTTCTTTTAGTGTCAAATATTAAATCGATGTAAAAAACTAATGCAATTTGTATGATATTTTGTTTTTATAGTTCGAGTGGATCCTTAACTATGATAGCCTTTAAACGCTTTTTTGTTAATATTATCTCTGTGTGTGTGTCTATATATCGTTTGCTTTTAGGAATACAACAAATGACAAAAACAAAAAGAAACGTGACAAATTGATGAAAAATTTATGTACAAGTTAGTATTCATGATTTAATATATTTTCATTCTCTACTAATTGTGTATTCTTTTATGAGTCCTGGACGTCAATTCTAGTAGCCATAATCAAGAAATTCAAAACCTTTCAACGGCTTATATATATAGATGAACTTAAATGCGACAACTTATCAAAAGGCTTCTGATCACTATTATGCATAAGTGGGTTAATGTATACTGTATACACACAAGTTCATAAATGTGTGTAAGTATATTATTAAGAAACGTTATCATTTTAAGATAATTTTTTTAATAAATGATATGAAGCTATTTAATTTGCTTTTTTTTCTTTTGACCAATGATAACTTCTGCTCTGATAAATCAAAATGTCTCGCGAGTAGTAAGTTAATTACTTTTTTTTGTAATAAGTTGAATTACTTAATCAGGAAAGTTTGGTTTACTCAATTCAAACTTAAAAGGGTATATTATTTTCCCAAACTATAATTTAGTACTGATCATTAATATATATATATATATATATATTATTTGAAATATCAAAAATTTGAATTTTTTATGATACTTTTTGAATAGATCTACTGATGGAAAACATCCCAAAGGTACGATTATGATCCTGATGCCCACACTGTTCTTTTTTCTAAAAGATAATAAAATTATATGTTGCACTAAGCTGTTGGTCTTTGTATCCCATTTTTATGCTATATACTATATATATATATATATTATATACGTCCCTCACCATTTTCATAGCGTCGAACAAAAAAGTCACTTTGATTCGATGCAACTTCCTGGTAAACTTATGATTTGCTATCAAACCTTGGGTGGTTGATGTTGTTGTAGTCCGGCGTAGGAATGTTAAATCATTAAAAATTACACAACTCTGAGCTTCAGACCACGTGGTATATTCTACACCTGAAATACACATAAAAACATATTATGTTAGAGTGAATTACATAAAAAGCAACAAAAAAGAAGGTATTGTAAAAATGTCTCCAAGGTGTCTTTGCAATTAACAAAAAAGGATTTATTTTGGGTTTACAAGGTTTTTTAGGATTTTAGTTGTTTTTTTTTTAATTGTGAAAAAATCTCTATTTCTACGATAAATTTTATAAAGTACCTGTTTTCACAATTATCTCATGAAAAAGTGCCTATATATTTTGTAAAATCTCATTTTGTTTGTTTCGTATTGATGGTTGTCCCATATTAGCTTGTGTTGTGTAACCTTGGTTCCCCCCTTTTCATTGGTCTATGATTTGGCTTTTGGCTCCTAAAAAAAAACACACATCCGTATGGATCCATACGAACACTAGAAAAAACAAACTATTAAAATATCTAGTAGAATTCATCTTATAAAGTTTCGTGATTTATCAGAATTAAAAAATATATTAAAAAGTATATAGGCATCTGATTCTGAGATACTGACTGTAATATCAGATGTGGAAACTCGATACATAAGAGACCTCTATTATGGAACTTTTTGGTTTTCAACAAATATTGAACCACTTTCGAAAGATATAGTGATTAAAGTCATTAAATTAAATATTAGAATTTGATTTACAGTGCTTTAAAAATGGAGTCACGACATGTTTGAATTGCGTCTTAGTCGGTAATCACAAACACACATGATGATATATATGCATCCATTCGTATTACATCTTAGCGCCAAACATAAAAGACAATATGGGACGGGGGAAGAGATTTTATGAACTGTTTTAAATGTAAAGTTTTATTTGATTGTACTAGTTCCTATATCATTAGTAAAATGGAGGAAGAGATTACAGTAGTAAGGTATTAAAGAAGTCCGAAACACGAAGAGTCGAAATTTCAGGAAGGAATATGGAAAGTATAAATACTACTAGAATGATATTCTATGAGATCATTGAGGTGACAAAAGTAAGTTAAAAGAATAAAGAGACATTTGAGAAAGAGAAAAACGAAAACAAATAGTACACAAAGAAAAATAAAAAGCAATATTTATATACAAAAAATTAACTACAACTTCATAACATTTCGTGATACATAGGTCTTATATGTTTGTATTATATCAATTAGTCGACAAAACCATATGCTATGTTTTCTAAGGTCATGTGCGGTGTAATGCCAAACATGAAAACACAATATGAGATTGCAGTTGTTTTGGACTCCGTTCGATTTTTTTTTTTAGATTAATTTTATCAAAAGATTTTTGTGTTAATTTTGAACATATCTAATTAATATCAGTAAGATGGTTTCTAAATAAGCAAAGCACTAGCTAGTAAGGTTGAAAATGTGATTTATCTACAAAGAGAATGAAACTCAGAGGATTGTAAACCATGATTAAGGTTACATGCATTATTCTCGGAGAAAGAAATGGAATAAGAAAACGAACAAAAGAAAATAAAATCAAATATGTTAGAGCTGAGAGAAGAACAACAAAAAGTTGAAGGAGATAAATGAAGAGGCCCTAGGCCATGCCTAAATTTGTCAAGATGTAAACCCTATTTTTGGAATTGAAAAACTATTTAAAATCAATCTGCGGCCAGAATAAAATAATTGCGAGAATTAAAAGAAGAAAAAAAAATGCCAAAATCAAATGAAAACCCAAATTAATTTAATGATGTCTCTTAGAGTGCGAAAAGCCAAAAAAAAAGGACAAACTGGAAGAACTAAATTTTCTTATCAAGAAAAAAAATCCCGTAAGAGATAAGAAGAAACAAAACAAGAACCAAATTTATTTTTCTCAATTTCCTAGATCATATGAGTAAACGAAGTTAACTAATCTGCAAAAACTGTAATCAAACAAAAATAAAGAGAACAAAATTAGAAGGGATTAAAAAATGAAGGAGGAAAAAATAATGATCTCCGAGAAATGAACCCTAGATCTGGGTTATGAGAAACAAGAACTTTGACTGTTATTACAAAAACCAAAAAACCGACCACAAATGTACTTGTTAGAGAGGCAGATCCAGAGATAGATATATAAAGAATGAAACCCAGAACAATAAAATTAATTACCCGACCTTGTCACTTTTTTTCAAACCCTATAATAAGAAGCCCTAGTGAGAGAGTGTGGTTACAGATACCAACCCTAGAAGTAGAAGGAGTAGAGAGAACTGTAGGCGTCCGGTATCAATGGCGGATTTTTAGGGTTTCTGGAAAATCTTTTTGATTTTGTTTTTTTTTTCTTTGCTTAGTTTTCTTTTTTGTTGTTGTTTGTTTGAACCAAATGCACAAGTGGTGAAAGACTATTCATACCCAGCAGAGGAAGCTGGCTCATATCCAGTTTTATAATTTTATGAATTTCAAACTTAATATCTTAAAATGTATTTTAGAAAGCTACCTTTCTTTATTCACGATGAGATTTAGCAGTGGCAAATGTTCATATGGTTTTCTTTCCAGCATAGCATATATTGTTGAGATTTTTTGTTTTTTACTTTCATTATTATCTCTGCACGCAATTTTTGACTTTGAAACTAGTTGGATTTTTTTGTCCATTAGATTGAATTCAAATTTATTTATAACATTAGTTTAATGATATATAATACCAGTCAATATTCATAATTACAAGGCAATTAAGTTATATATGATTAAACTGATTATCCATAAGTGTGAAAAAATAACCAGGAGTAATTTTAAATTGATAAGAAGTATAATAAAATTTTATTATATAAATCTGAACGCATTTAACATGAGCGTAACACGTGTCAACATGGTAATTCACTAGATTTTGACACGTGTCATTGCTAATCTTAGATTATGACACGTGTCTTTTTCTGATAATGATAATTTTCTCTATAAAAATATAGAATAAATAATTAATTTTGACACGTGTCATTGCTAATTTTAGATTGCGACATGTGTCTCTTTCTGGTAATAGTAATTTTCTATATAAAAATATAGAATACATAATTAATTAAAAATTTTATCAGTTTAAGCAAAAATGCCAATAGTAAAAATTATAGTAATTTTGAACTTTCTGGTAATGGTAATTTTTTGTATAAAAATATAGAATAGATAAACAATAAAGATTTTTGTCAGTTTAAGTAAAAATGTAAATAATAGAAAAAGACAACTTACAGTTAATGTATCATCAGAAAAGATAATTGTCTGTTTTAGCAAAATATTTAATATTTAATATTTTACATCATAAGTATGTTAATTTTCCACAAAAAATTTAATATTTAACATTTAATATTTAATATTTTACATCACAAGTGTGTTAATTTTCTAAATTAATATTGTAATAGTTTGGTTATAAATATCAAAGTATAAATTCTTAACAAATCATCTTCTCATTCATCTTTACCTTTTGTTATTCATCATATTAAATCAGAAAAATGAATTCAAGAGTTCTTCTTACCCTAGATCAATTAGACAAAAATCGTGTTTATAGTCGTACTATAATACGCTTGCTTCGAAAATGAGAAGCAAGAAATATCAAAGCAAATAATATACTCATGAGAATAGAGTTATTATTGGTTGATGAAAAGGTAATAATTTGTTTTAACAAATCTTATTATATTTTTAGAAGATGTTGTGTTTAATTTACTTGATTTTTGTGGAAAATATTATTTTAAAATATTTATTTAATTTCAAATTTATATGATTATTTACAGAAAATACAAATCAAGGTTTTATGCATCATTCTTTTCTTAAATTATTTGGCGATAAATCTATTATAAAATATATATTTTGATAAAATATATTTTCATATAAATATAGATAAAATATAATATAATATTATTTTCAGGTGCTATAAAACCGAGGAGTATGAAACTAGTTAATTAATAAATTTTCATTTTTCATCTTTAACTACATAGTTTTTATTTATTTTGTATCTACGTTAGTCTTATTTTACTGTTTTCATCTACAACTACATACTCGTGCTAATTTTTTACACTAGTGAATTTTACTGTTTAGATACAATATATTCTTATAATTTATTTCATATTTTTTTTTGGATGAAGTTTGTAGCTGTATTTATTGCTGCACAAAATCAATACGATTGTCGTGATCGATATGTTCCTTTTTTTTTTAATGACCGATATGCTTTTTTCTGCAAACTTATACACTACAAGATGTATATGAACCGAATCGACCAGCCAAAATAATTGCTCATGGTTCTCTTTGGAGAGAACGATTGATGCATCATGATTCAACTGGTACCTAAGCGTCTAAATTTCTTACACACAGGTTTTCCAAAATTTCTCAAGATCATGAAACAAAAGTATTGTACTTAAAGCCCAAGAAGGCCTCCTCAGTAAAGAATCTAATTTTTATGCAAATAAAAATAAAAATAAAAGATGAACATGAACTCTTCATTTAAGATTTTGATGACAAAAAAAAGTGAGCTATTAGCTACTTTATAAAAACGAACCCTTCATATATGTTTTGATGACATAAAACGTTTATTATCTACTTATACTTTAATATCTGATTATATATGAATAATCCAAATTCCACTAATCTGTTATGGGATATTAGAATTTTATGTAGAGCTTTATCATAAAGATTTTACTTATTATCACTATCGAGGCATAACCTAAATTGAAATTTGTTAATGTGCGTTTATAATTGTAAAGGACTAAAAGGAAAAAAGTACTGAAAATTAAACAGGCAGAAGAAAAAGGTAGGTTTATGTTACAAAGCCCATTTAATCTGAAAAATGGAATATTGTACATCGATATCATAGTGGGCTGATAGGGTAGACATTTGCCTATTAAGCTTGAAGTAAATAAGACTGAACAGGGCCCTTTTTCCTTTTACTGTACAACATGAGAATAAAAACAATAGAAGAAACTGTTCTTTCCTTTTTCTTATAGTATATTTCTCCTGTTATACAATAAAAGGATATTCTATCCCATTTGAGCATGGTTTAGTCGGCTTATTTCATTTTGCAACAAACTCACATTATTCAAATAATACACTTCATTTTTTCTTCATCTAAATACGTAGAGAACTAGTCCAAAATTAGCAAATACGTGATCTCTTCACTACGTGGTTCCAAGAAAAGTTGACCGTAGTGCACGTTTGAATCATTGTATCGCATAAAAGAATTTTGAATTTTAGATATGTACTGTTCCTTTCAAGTTTTAACTAATTAAATTAAATAGTTCTAATTATAATTTTGTACTTGTTTAGTTGTTTTGTTTGTTTCGAGTTTTATAGTACTAAAAGAAAGATTGATAGGGAGAGGCGATCGATTCTAACATTTTGAAATGATGATATACTTATAGATGAGTAGAGAATCATCAGCATTAAGAGACGCTAAATGTAGTTGACCGGCACGGCCCGTATTCTTTTATTAACCCACTATTCAAGTTTCATTTTTTTATTTGTTTTTAAGACTACTGTATAAATTCTCAGATTACAATTCATAACCCTACCCTATTACCAAGAGCTATTATGCGATATACTGTATTAGTTAATGAAAATTTCAACAAATTTGGCGGAAGAGGAAATTATACCTTAAATTCAAATAGTTTGGTACAAATAATTAACAAGAAGATCGGTGTTGAAGGGGAGTTAGGAAGCACGATATCCAGGAGTGTTAGGTAGCCTCCCTCTAAAATTAAATAAATTTTTACTTAAAACAAAACATATAATTCAAAGCTAAGTTCTAATAAATGAGCCTTAATTGAAATGGCTATTGTAAGTGTTAATTGGTTTTTTTTTCTATGTGAATGATAGTTCATATTTGAATATAGAATCAAGTGGACTTTTGGACTAAATGAAATTAGTTGATGGTTATTGTTACGTCGAACTAAAAGTGTTACAATACGATTATCTTATAGATGTGATTACGCGAAGAAACATTTGGCTAAGTAAATAATTAGATAAATGATAAAAGAATAAAACAATCAACACTATGTAGGGGTACAACCGTAAACTCATGAGCAACTACTTTATACAAAACTATCGTAAGAAATATAAACGACGATCAAGAGAGACCGAGTCAGAGTTCACAAACGATAAACAAAAAATAGAAAAACTTAGTGGGTCCTTTTACCGGTCACCGTCTTGTTGATGTTCAGTGACAAAGATCAAGTTGATGAGAAAGCCAAATAGGTCCACTATCACTAACCCGACCGACCCAAGCTAACCCGATCCATTTAATCTTATGTTAGACTTAGTCACTTAGACACGTGTTTCGCAACACGAAGAGGATAATGCAAGTCGTGATCATGAAACAGCACTTTACAATTGTGACTAGGATATAACGCCGAAACACATTTACATTTAAGCACTTTACCAATATACATTCGGACCGAGCTGAACAGAGCTCGTAATTATAATTTCTTTTCTCAACAAGCTTGATATAATAAAGGATCTTGTTTAATTGGCCGATCCGTACAAGTAAAACGAATCATGGGCCGAATTTATCGAAATCATAAATTTTTGTTATGTATTTTTGGTTTTATTTTTTCCTTATTCGCTAGTATTTGGCAGTTAATTGCATGCAAGGACGGACCTATATTAAAGAACGTAAGGTCAGTTAACCCCCCATTAATTTAAAAAAAAATAGTATACTATTTATTTAGACTATTTATGTTTGTTTTTTTCGTGGTCCATTAGCTAATCCCCTATTAATTTAAAAAAAATTAGTATACAAATTTTTTTATTTCATGAGATTGTTTACAGTGGTCCATTCAAAGAATTGTCTTTTAGCTAAAACATAAAAAGTAAAGCCCAATTTATTCAAATCTTTTTCTCTGACAAAACAATTAAACAAACCCTAATAAAAAGCTAAGATTAAGACAACTTGTGTTCGTCTTTCACCTCTTCAACTTCTAATCTTCAGACTTCATCTTCATCTAAGTAAGTCAAAATTTAAGATTAAAATTTTGTTTCTTTGATATTTTTAGAAAATATTCATATGATATATATGATGAAAAACGAAATAAACTTCACAAAAAATACTAATTTGCTGAATCAAAATCAGTATATATATTTGCCAATTGCCATGATTTGTTAATTAAAGCTTATGTATCGATTTAAATATGTTTTTAATTGTTTTAAGGCAACTAGGCAAGCCAAGCATAGACTCGTAGAACGGTAAAAGGAAACATGTTCGATAGCTTGACTAGTAGTGAATGAAATTTAATTTACATGTTTGTATTTAATAATTCTATTATTATTAACTGAATAAAACTAATGAGGTAAACCTTTTCAATTGCATATAGTGATCGAGTTTATGAATAATTGTTGTTAATTTATATTTTTTATTAATAGATTTTTATTGCTTTTATTTTAGGAAAATGCAGGAAACAATGAGAAAGTTTTTGAAAAGAAAAGATCCATCTTCATCTAGCAGTAATTTAGATGAATTACCATGGGATCCTGTTGATCGAAAAAGAATAGCAGATTATCATCCAAATCAAAGAGATGAGGTAATTCGCAAGTACTTGGTTAGAGATCCTTGCCAGAGGTCATAATTTTGAACAAAAAGAAATAGGAGGTGTCTTGAGGCGTTTTAACGTAATTTGGTTTGATATGTTTCAAAACTGGTTAGAGTATAGTGTGAAGAAAGAAGCAGTTTTTTGTCTACGTTGTTATTTGTTCAGAGATAATGCTGGTAAGGGCGGAAAAAACGAATCATGGAGCAATAAAGGTTTTTTTTGCTGGAATAAGTTTGATAGAATTTCAGGACATGCGATAAGTGATTTTCATAAAAAAGCAGTAATGAAGTGTGAAAACTTGATGAACCAATGTCAGTCTATCAAACATGTTTTTCAAAAGCAAGATGATGTTACGAAGAATGAGTATCGAGTTCGGTTCAATGCTTCAATTGATGCTTCTAGATACTTATTGCGACAAGGATTATTTTTTTGTGGTCATGATGAGTCAGAAAAGTCTGCTAATAGAGGAAATTTTGTGGAGCTCTTGAAATACACTGCTGAAAAAATGAAGTTGTGAGTAAGGTTGTTTTAGAAAATGCTCCTCGGAATAATCAAATGATGTGTCCAAAGATTCAGAAAGATATAGTGAACTGTTTTGCAAAAGAACTAGTCAAATCTGTTATCGAAGAAATTGATCATGATGTTTTTGGCTTGTTGGTCGATGAATCAGCTGATGTTTCTGATAAAGAACAAATGGCAGTAGTGTTTCGTTTTGTTGATAAAAACGGGATGGTAAAAGAAAGATTCATGAGTGTTACGCATGTAAGCGATACAACTTCATCATCTTTGAAAGTGGCGATTGATTCTTTGTTTGCAAAATATGGATTGAGCATTAAAAAGGTGAGAGGACAAGGTTATGATGGAGCAAGTAATATGAGAGGTGAGTTCGATGGACTAAGATCATTAATTTCTAAAGAAACCCCATCAGCATATTATGTCCATTGTTTTGCTCACCAACTTCAGTTAGTTGTTGTGGTGGTAGCAAAGAAACATTTTGATGTTGGGAATTTTTTTGATATGATTTTTTTGTTGCTGAATGTGGTGGGAGCTTCATGTAAAAGGAAAAACATGATCCGAGAGAGTTATAAGAAAAAGATTGAAGAAGGAATCAATAATGGTGAAATCAGTACTAGAACATGGTTGAATCAAGAGGTTTCTCTTCAGAGACCAGAGAATACCCGTTGGAATTCTCATTATAAAACTCTATTGCTTTTGACTGAGTTGTTTTCATGTATCATCGAAGTGTTCGAGTACATTCAGAATGAAGGTGCAGAAGACTTGAAAAGATGTCAAACATGTGGACTCCTCAAGTACTTTCATAGCTTTGATTTTGTATTTTATTTGCAAATGATGATATACCTATTAGGACTCACGGATAACTTGTCCATGGCGCTACAAAGAAGAGATCAAGATATTTAAATGATATGTCATTAGTGGAATCAACTAAAAGACAACTCCAGAAGTTTAGGGATGATGGATGGAATTCTCTCATGAATAGAGTTTCTTCTTTTTGTGATGAACATGATATTGAAAAGGTTGAGATGGAAGAAAGATTTTGTTGACTCAAGGAGACCAAGAAAAAAACAGGAGTTTCAAACATGCATCACTACAAGGTCAATTGCCTATATGCTGTTTTGGACTCACATGCGCTCTCTCTTTCTTCTTAGAGCGACATACACTAGCGAAGTGGCCAGCTCTGCCACAATTGTAACATACTTTGTTACTCTTCTGTTTCTTGCCAAGAACATTGTCCTTCAGTTTCTTGAAACACATATCTTCAGTATGATTGCTTTTCTTGCAGTAATCGCACCATCTCTTGCCATTTTCACTTCACCATCATGGCTTCTCGTGTTTCTTTGTTTGAAATCGGTATTCTTTTTTTTTGCTTGAATGTTGAATGCACCTTCATTCATATTCTCTTCTCTTGCTGAGATACGTGCCTCATGAGCCTTTAAAACACCGATTAGTTCGGTCATAGTCATAAAACTTAGATCTCGGGTTTGCTTCAACACACTCACAATGCTATCGTATTTGGTCGGTAATGAGATCAGAATTTTTTGCACAATCTGATAGTTGTTTTTCTTTTCACCATTATACGTTAATTGATTTTCCAAATCGATTAACTTATCGGTGAAATTCTTGAGTGACTCATGATCATGCATTTTCAAGTTTTCATACTCCTTTCGTAATGATTGGAGTTTGACCATCCGAACTTGAGGCGAACCTTGAAATTCATCCTTCAATGAGTCCCACGCTTCCTTCGATGTTGTTGTTGATGCAGTACGAGAGAATATATGATCTGTTACGACAGTTTGCAATAGTTGCAATGCCATAGTGTCAGTCACTGTTGCTTCTTCTTCACGTCTCGATCTCAAATGAGCGCGTCGGCGATTTTGTTATCGGGTATGATTTATTCTGGTACGCTGTCTTCAACAACGGACCATAACTTCCTAGTCCGTCGTATCGTTGACATCTTGATGCTCCAAAAGTCATACGTTTCCCCATCAAAAAGAGGAATAACTTGTTGAGAGGAGCCTTGCATAGTTTTGACTTAATCGTAAACAAAACGTATGCAATAACTTTGTTTCTTCTTGCTTATGTGTTTAGTTTTTACTCTCGGTCCTCTCTCAATCGTATAGCTCTGATACCATGTTGAAGTATTAGAGAAGATACGATGTGGTGTTTGAGACAAAGAAAATCTGATTGTAAAAAATAATCGATACATTACTTAAGAAATAGTTTTACAAAAACACACAATACACACATATGTCATGACTAGGACTCGATCTGTATTTATAGCCATGAGAGAAAACACGTCTTTATTACATGGCTTTATACGAATGGTCACACCTATACGAAAGAACATAAACACTCAGTCGTACCTATTCGTATGATAACTACCTTATACAAATGTGTTAGATATAATATAAAACTACTAAAGTTTATATGAATTACATTTCGTATGAAATGCAACTTAAAGTTTTGTTCAAGATTTGATTACAATCTTCAACAATCTTTACTTATAGACAGTTTTGTGTAACCTAACAAAACCAAATTGGGTTTGGCTGAATTAGCCTCTCTCTCTCTCTATCTTTTGTTAAAGGCGGGATCAGCCAGTTGCAATATCAATCTAGGGGATGGAACTTCGGGTATTCGGGTCGGGTCCGGATCGGATAATTAGGGTATCGATAATTTGGATATAGACAAAAAAATACCGATCGAATATTTATAAAATTCGGTTCAGATTCGGGTTCGGTTCGATACCTTTCAGGTTCGGATCGGGTTCGAGTAATTAGTAAGTACCCAAAAAACAATTCGGATAAATTTCGGTTTCGGGTATTTCGGTTAATTTTTTTTTCTAATATACGAAAATAAAGGCTAATTAGGAGTAAATTGGATCCGATATCGAATTCAGTTCGGATATTTCGGTACTAGAGATTTAGATCCGTTCAAATATTTTTGAATTTTTTACGGATTTGGTACTGTATTTTCAGATTGGTTCCTGTTCGGGTATCGGGTATTCGATACTCCTAATCAGCTTTATTTGTGGTTTGAACTTCTTTGATATTATTGTTAATTATAATTGCTGACGCATGTTTGTTGCGATCTTGTGATAAACATATGGAAAGAAATTATTGCATATCGGCCAACACCTAAATTTGAGTGGGTTTTTCACCTCAATTAGAAATTATTGCATATCGGCCAACACCTAAATTTGAGTGGGTTTTTCACCTCAATTGATTGCGTTGATGATATTTGCCCCACCACTAGTGCTTGATCGCCTTGATATACACGAACCGAAGAACCAAAATAGAAAAGAAGATAAAAACATTAAATTTTCCAATTTTGCAAAAATTGACAAATAAAAAAAAGTCCAAATATATAAAACAAAAATTATAAGGAGAGTAGCTTACGAATTCTGTTGCTACAATAATAATTTTTCTAAAAGAACGCATGTATTTGAAACAAATAATATTTGTCAAGGAAAGAATTGATCAAACACGTAAGAGTTTAATCAAGAGATCGTTGATGCATGTCTCTCGCATGCTCGTTAGGTTTCATACACAAAACATAAATAAATACATAGAATGTAACTATTCATTGATATCATATTATATAACTCAAGATCATTACAGAAAATCAAGAAAATGTCAACACAATAGATGTCAACGCAAAGGCTACCGAGTCAGCCGGTTACCTAACTCCCTTTTTATATTAAGGGACCTCTACATTAACGCGTGTATTAATATAAATATACGTAACCCAACCATTTCAGAGAAGAGAGAGAAATCGCATCAAGAAAACGAATTTTTCGAGTTTAAACCCTTCCTTTCACTGCCGGAGAAAACGACGGAGCAATGGAGAGATCAACGCCGGAACATGTCACCTCTGCACACAAGCGCCTAAGTGTGAGCTTCCTCGTCTCTCTCATGGTACTTTGTTCTAGACACGCTAGCCGTGTCTCCAAGAAGCTTAAACCCAAGATGACTCGGAAGCAAACTCATCTCGAAGACTATCTCGAAAGCCCTAAGTCTAACGGGAAGGGTGGCGAAGACGGCGGAGGAGGAGGAAGGTTTGGATGGAGTCCCGCACGGACTTTTTCGCCGATGAGGGTGCGTCCTAAGGAGCTCTTGACGACCTTAAGCAACAAGGCGATGACTATGGTTGGCCGGAAAAATAAAGCTTACGACGGTGGTGCGGTGAAGAAGACATCGGTGGAGATGGTGGTAGAGGAGGATGAGGAGGAGTACGGCGTTTGGCAGAGGGAGATTTTGATGGGAGGAAAATGTGAGCCGTTGGATTACTCCGGCGTGATCTACTACGATTGTAGTGGACATCAGCTAAAGGAAGTGCCTCCAAGGTCGCCACGTGCCAGTTTGGTTCCAGAACGCACGACCCGTTCTTATGTCGGGTCACTGTTAAACCCGACGGAAAAAGAAATTTAAAATTTAGTTTGAGAATTTGATTGTTATTTGCGGTGTCATCGGGTATGTGGTAAAGTTCTCTAGGATCTTCGTTGTTCCCCTTGTCTTTGGTAGATGCATGACATATTTTATGCATATTGTTGTATAATTTATGTATTTAATACGTTTGGCAAATTTAAAAGTTTAGTAATTAAAAAAAAAAATCCAATATAATAAAGGCTAAGTTTTCCATATCAACCGTTCATACTATTCAAAGGAATCATAGAAAAAGCGATTACATGTGGTTGAACTATATTTTTCTATTTTTATATATGGAAATATGGAATGATTAAAATTTGAATCCACTATGCGGTAAAAAGGCTCATGATGGCCTTCATTAGCCGTGTTAATGATTACAAACGCCAAAATAATCATTAGTTTTAATTACTTAGACCAAATCAACGGTTGGCGTTCAGCCAAATTTGGTTGTTGACTTGAGGCTTTTTTGTCTGTGGCTTTGACTTCAAATCAAAACACAAAGAAGTAAAAAAAAAAAAAAAGTTGGGGTGAAGAAGATTCCAACTGTCTTAGATCTTAATCATATATGCATAAACTTTTTCCACCCGTAATGTCACGTTCGAGCGCGTAACCATTGTATGCGTATGCTGTGCCGACTATGATTCTTTAATGACTGATTTTTCCAATGTTAATAATCTAGCTAGTAGCCACAGAGAGCAAAATATGTTCTGCTACAATAAATTGTCTCAGTTCATGCACTAACCCATAGTGAATTAATCATTAATTAGCTACTATAAAGGGTAAAAGTTCGAATTAAGATTTTCTTAATAAAATTTGGGATCTTTTCAACCAGTCAAACCAATACCAGTGAACATAATTTTAGACGAATTCATGAATAGGCTTTTTTAATCTTTACCAACACTTTCCCATCCTTTTCTTTAATTTGCATATTTTTTAATATTTATTCTAGAGATGGCATAAATTTTGATTCACTAGTAACATATTTGCATCCAACATCGTATTCTCTTTAGATCCAATCCAATGATAATACAAAGATAGACAATTTTCATGTTCATAAAACGTATAAATTGGGTTATTGATTCATTGGTTTCGACAATAAAAGGTTCTAGTTGTGGATATTTTTCAAACTTTGAACATGACTACTTCAAAATAATAAAGATAAGAGTTCATTATAACATGTTCTTCCACATCGTCTGAAATAAGCAAAGAAGATATTCCTATCATGCATATATTGCGTAAAAAGCAAACTTATAATATGATTCTTCGAAAACATAACCGAAAGATATTTGATTATATAAGTATCTCCCCAGAAATGTGAAAAATAAAATATTAAATTTCAAATGACGGAAACTAAGCTTGTACATAACCAGATATTGGGTTTCTTGAATTTCTTCTTATAAACGGAAACAAAATAACAAAATGTAATATTACCATTAACCGTATAAATTGAACTGGGATCAGTTAATACTACCCTGAACCAGACAATACCAACCGGTTAAAGGTCAAGCACCAGGGGCCGCATCTTTAGCCCTGCCATGGAAGTAACCACCGTATTCTCTAGCGTAATCTTTGACATGAGAGGCCGTGTCATAGATCCGACTACGTGCGTAATCCATCTGATTCGATCCAACCGGGTGCATTCCTCGGAAATAGCGGTACGTCCACGACACGACCGCCACCGTTCCAACAAGAAATCCGGAGACCGTTAAGAACCCGCCAACGAGAACAAAAACGGGAATCCAGATCGGACTCGAGATGATGATCAACGGAAGAAACACGATGAAACCGAGCACGGCAGCGGTGACGCTTACACCGAAGAGGAAGAGGAGGATTCCGCTGGAGATGAAGAGAGCAAGGAAACCAAAGAGCTGTGAGGAGGTTGGTGAATGAGATCGGAGCTGTCGGAGAAGCGACGCGATGTGACTATTGCTATCGGTGGTCCTGCTGCCACCGTAGATGGGCCAATATTGGGCCTCGCCGCTAGAGAAC
The DNA here is from genome assembly GCA_026770425.1 of Boechera divaricarpa. Lineage (NCBI taxonomy): Eukaryota > Viridiplantae > Streptophyta > Magnoliopsida > Brassicales > Brassicaceae > Boechera > Boechera divaricarpa. Next base: position 8,917,302 of record CM049184.1, read on the forward strand.
CTTTCCGCCATTGTAGAGAGTGATACTTGGTTTTGTGTTTGTGACAGAGAACAGAAAGAGGTAAAGATAAAACAAATGGAAGACATATTCAGCTTTGAGGTGGCATTCATGCAATGTTTGCAAACACGTGGAGAATGGTCTTGGTTTTCATTTTGTCTCTAATCGAGATTTTGGTTCCGATTGGTTTAATTTAAAATGCGTAGGTTGGTTTTGGTTTAGTTTGGTTTGACGAAAACAATGTAAAAGGGCCAATGGCAATTGAAGAACACTAAACCAAACCTTCAAGTTACAAGAAGAGACAACAGAAATGAACTACAATAGCAAATTGTGTACCTTTATGACAATTTTATCTAATTAAAAATCAGTAGTAGCCAACGCCCCTAAGCTCAGCAGAACTTGGTTGCTGCATATCACCAGCTTTTCCTAAAAACACAACTCGGCCTGTAGGGAGAAAAAAACAGAGATCAAGATCTGATTTTTCCAATGAGAAATATGTAAAAATGCTAAATCTGAGTGAACAAACGGGGTTCTTTGGGTTCAGCCATTTATACCGTTTCTACGAATTGCGACTTCTCTTATACGTCGGATCAAACCAGTGACTGGATCAGTGAAAATCTTCGTCTCCAGATTACCCTCCAAGTAGATAACTGTGCTGTTTATTGAACACGAAACATGTTGGTCAGTAACACATACACGAAAGCAAGCTACCAATTTGATTATAGCAAGCAAGATTCGCTCAAAGTTCTATCCTTTTTCACCAATCCTCGCTCGGGATCAAGCAAGATACATAAATTTGATTCAGTTTGTGGTAGATTGGTTCCCTATCCTATCATCACATAACCTCAGAAGAGAACTAACCCGGGTTCAACATTCTTCAACACAAGATCTGCCAACCGTTCAGGGTAAACAGATACGCGGTGCCACTGCACCGCAGACCGGCTCGCATACTCCCTCGGGTCTTCATTAATCAGCGGTCTCCGATTGTTCCTAATCCCACCGGTTCCTACAGAGAAGAGAGTGACTGTTCTTCCACTCTTGAGCTTCTTCTGCAAAGGAAGCTGACCCACTTGCCCCACTAAAATTGCCTAGATTTCGCCAAAAATCAGTAAAACCTTCGCTTATAAACCTAACCGGAACGAGATCAAATGATAATCACAAAATGGCTAACAATGATCATACTTAAAAGGCAAAACTACAATGATCGATTCAAGATAAACAACAAAAATGGATACCATTTCCAATGGATATGACGAATCAAAACCCTAGAAATTATAAGTATCAATTGGAATTAGAACCTAAGTTTGCTACCTTGTAAATGCCAGAGTCAAGGCCATTTTCGAGTGAACGCTCTTCCATCAAACGTTCTTCTCCGGAAAATCGAGAAATTGGATCTGAAGCCTCCGGTTCAATTGGCGTTTCAGTGTCCGAGTTAGCCGATAACTCGTCAAAGTCGGAGACTTCTCGGGAGGAGATGTTGTTGGTGCAGAAGGACATGGAAGCTTGAGAAAATCTAGGGTTAGAGAGAAGAGAGCGATAGAGCCTTCTCGAAAGCGTAGCCATTGAATTCGCCATTTTCGATCTTCACTGAGATTTTCGAATCGAATCGAAAGACGAATTTTGGATTCTGGGTTTAACGTCTTAAACCCTAAAGGGGTAAGGAACGTAGAAAGTGATTGGAGCATTTTGGGACAAAGTGCTTCAATTATTACAAATCTAATAATTTTCACCAAAACTTTCTTAAATGAAAATTTCAACCCAAATCTGAAAATCCACAAGTCGGAGCTGAAATGGTCAATGAGAAGAAATTTGCTTTTGTCTTCATCAAAAAAACAACTCACACTCTTATGTATCCGTAAGCATTTTGATTCTAATAATTAATTATATATTCACCAAATTTTATATTAAGAATTCTTTTTGAAAACTCATCGTCCACAAAAATTTTGTAATTCAAAATTAGAAGCAAATACCCCACAAAATCTGATATTCCTCAACAACTTCAAGTCATGTTGTTTTTGACAAATAAAATATCAAGTCATAGAGGTATCCATTAATTATCCCTCAAGAAGTGGACAAAGTCTAACAGACCACCTAAGTCTCACTCTTTATAAACTCAAAACCTCAAGCACTCACAAGCCATAATAACAAAAAAAAAAAAAAAAGTAACAATCTCCGTAACTTTGGTTGGAGCTCCCTTGATATCAATCCAAAAACAACAAATGGATTCATCGAAGAAGATCATTCTCATTACGTTTCTTGTATCATTTTACATGTTTTCATGTGTTTCAAGCACTGAATTTGAAGTTGGAGGAGAAGATGGTTGGATCGTACCAAAATCTAAGACTCGTGGAGATATGTTTAACCAATGGGCTTCTGATAACCGGTTTAAAGTTGGCGACACTCTCCGTAAGTATATTGGATATTTTTGTATGCAGCTTTCCATCTTTAAGATATATATATATATATATATATATATATATATATATATAACTCTTTTGTGGGGTTTTGGATTTTGGTGAAGGTTTCAAGTACACGAAAGACTCTTTGTTAGTGGTGTCAGAAGAAGAGTACAAGAAATGCAAAGCCACCAAACCGCAACTCTACTCAAACAACGAAGACACTGTTTTTAAACTAGACCGACCCGGTTTGTTTTACTTCATCAGCGGTGTCTCGGGCCACTGCGAAAAGGGTCAGAAGATGATCGTAAAAGTTATGGAGACGGAGTCTTCAACAGAGTCTCCTCCTCCTTCATCTTCTTCTTCTTCATCTTCGTCATCATCTCTTCCAGCGTCAACTCCCAAGGCCAAGAAGAGCAATGCCTTCAAAACCGCAGTCCAGTTCAGTTGTTCCGGTTTTGTTGTCTTTGCGGTTCTGGGTGTTTCGGTTTTTGGTTTGGTTTAGTTCCAGCGGTTTAAGGTGCAGATTTTAGGTCGGTTTAGCGTTTTTCTTCTCTTTAGATTTTTCATCAAGGCTGCTTCGTTCTTAAGCAGTATTCCGAATAACTTTATTAACATAAACCCGTTGTTTCGATTACTGAATTTAGTTTCCGGTTAGACCGGTTAGCCTCAATGAATATGCTTTCACTTTTCATGTAGTCCGATATCACCTAATAAAGTTATTTATGGTTCCTTATGTTCATTCCATTTATTATATGCAAACGATATCAACAAATTTTTTAAGTTATATAACCCATAGAACTGAAATATTTGCTAGTAAGCCAAGTATTATAAGAAACATTTCATTTAAATTAAATGCACTGTTTTACTCTTTAAACAAAACTTGGAGGTAATTAGTCAAAAACAAGTGTCCAACTACGGAGCAAATAGTAATTTTGTAAGCCGATCGAGACACTTTATGCCTCTTTAGGTGTGGACTTGCCATAGGGACTGTAAGGACTGAAGCCATTGCCACCTTGCTGCTTCCTCCCCTTCCTCACCTTCCCAGCTCCACTTTCTATGTTCAAATTAACTTTAGGTGGCGAAGAGAAGCAGAACGATGCCGCAACCGCCTGTGACATTCAACGTCAAAACATGAGATATCAGCTATCACGTAAACAAGATCTTTGGAAGAACATTTGTTTTTTTTTGTTTCTTTTACCTGGAGATCGAGTCGGTGAACATTAAAGATGTCTTTCAAAGAGTGTGAATTGTACGCTGAGATATAAGCTCGGTATGCATCCTTGGCTAACTTGTTCAGATTATAGTCGTCGGCAACACATTTCTCCTGTGGAACAGAACGAGAAACACTGTTATTGCAGCGAATCCAATTGCAAATGGGAAGTTATTAAACCCACAACATAACTGAATCAGAACTCTTACCAGTGCAGATCGAACATTCAAAAGCTTCTTCTCATTGAACTCGAGCTCTTGAACAGGTACTTTTGCAGCCTGAGGGTTAAGTTACAAATTATTACACAAAAGTTGGTTGACCCACAAAAAATAAATTCAAAACCATTCTTACCTTAAGGTAGCGAATAAACTGAAGCTCTTCAGGAATCAATACAAGCAATGCCTTTCCCTTTGCGCCTTCTCCACGGGCTGTTCGACCAACCCTATGGATATATTCCTGAAAACAACAGCACCAAAGAACAATCTAAGATACACACAAATAGCCAAAGGGGTATAGAAAACGAAACAGGAGGAAGTGTTTGTCCTACCGTTGGCTTGTCTGGAGGATCATATTGTATAATCCAGTCCTACAGATAATAAAATTCAACACAATATGACTTCAATAAAACCATTAAGTACAAGCGTACATAATCAATGCAAGAACATAGATGAGGAGACGTACCACGGAAGGAATATCGAGACCACGAGCAGCAACATCAGTACATAACAAGATACCTTTTTTTGCTTTCATGAAGTCGAAAAAGGTTTTAGTTCTTCTGTTTTGATCCAGTCCTCCATGGATATCACAAAAATCCACATTGATTATTTTCATGATTTCAGCATGGAATTGTACCGACTTGCAAGTTGAGAAAAAGACCATAATTTTTTTATTAAGGTTCTTTTTCAAAAAGGAAATTAGAAGGAGAAGTCTTTTTTCGCTCGGAACAACACAATAGCCTTGCTCCAATCCTTCATTCGTCACCTAACAATTTTAGAAACTTATTAAGAAAAATCTCCATGCTCCTCAAATATTCATTCCAAAGTATTTTATTTGATTCATACCTTGCGTCTGCCATCATCGACATCAACATGAACAGGAGATGTCAGTGACACCCGAGCAAGATCTTTAACCTGTAAGATTCACCAAGAGAATGCATCATTAAGAAACAGGAAATGCTAATAATGACAAGACCAGAGCAAACAGAAAAATACCTTAGAAGTCTGGGTTGCAGAGAATAACGCAGTTTGCCTAGTCTGCAGAAACATGGTAAGAACTTTAATCAGTGCATAAGCCAAAACCACCGTAATGCCAGAAACTTGGGCACTGTGTTGGCATTTGAACATACAAATTCCAATAAAACTACTTCGCTAGTGGTTTTTGGCTGAGGATAATAGCAATACCAAAATAAAATTCACATGATAATGGCATGTTTCTATAAAGGAAAACTTACAGGAAAAAAAACTAAATCTCTGATACTGAGGTTAGAATTCATCTAATTTTCCCATATCTTCTTCGAATAGACCTTAATTAAGACCCCAAAAGATGATATACCTTTGGTAAAATCTTTAGAATCTTATTCATGTCTTCCTCGAAATTCTCTTCCAGTATCCTGTCAGCTTCATCGATCACAAGGCACTGCAATTTGTAGGGAATATATAGAGCGATTAACATTCATTAGGATCATCTATAGCATAAACCTAAGTATACCAAGGAAAATGTGTGGATCACATCCGTAGTATTCCTTTTGTAATTCTACCATTGATGCAACAGAAAAGAATATAGCATAAGCTGCTGTCTACATTTCAGATATTCATCTATGGCCTCTTTTACTTGATATTGTTTGTTTATTGAAAATGATGTCCATGTGGCTCAACAGAAAAGCTTTTAGCATCTGCTTCACAAAAAGAAGACAAGAAAAGGCGCCAAATGGAACCATGGAAAGGACAGTACCTTCAGGTGTTTATAAATGAAACCCTTTGTATTGTGAAGATGGTCAAGAAGACGCCCAGGAGTTGCTATCAACAAGTTCGCACCATTCGCAATGCGTTGTGCTTCCGACCTTCTGTTATTGCCACCAATAACCATGCTGACTGTCTGTGAATGATGCTTGAGTAGCTCCTCCGCCACATTTTTGGTCTGAAATATCAAAATAGTACCGTAAAAATAGGAATGGGAGGCCGCAATAATATACAACAATGTTCATACTTAACATATCCAACGCAATTGCAATGAATCATCTACATGAGAGATGATAACCTAACAGATTTGTTCTACCTAATGCATTGCAATAATTACAGGACTTATCTACTCGCAACGACAGTACGGTTGCTGCTAAGTTGAAATGCCGTAGGTAGATTAAAAGAGAATTTACCTGAATAGCAAGTTCTCTTGTGGGGCAAATAACAATCACACCAGTCCCATTGCGAGGGGAAAAACGCTCTTTATACAGCAACTCTACAGCCGGTATGAGAAAAGCAAGGGTTTTACCAGAACCAGTCCTGGCAGCACCAAGAACATCTTTTCCCTCCAAAAGGGGCCGAATTGATCCGGCTTGAATCTGAATGATAACAAACAATAAGAGACTTAGAAACTTACTCTGCCACAAGACCCTGTTTTCCAATTTAAACATCAGAAGAAGGTTCAGATAAACGTACTTGCGTCATGTACGGAAATCCCATCTCCTTGATAGCTTTGGAAGTTTGCTCAGATAAGTCCAGCGATTCAAAAGTCTCATTAGTCATTATCCCTTTCCCGACAATCACAATATTCTTCTCTTCTTCGCCGTCTTCCTTTGCTTCCACCTCTTCGTCTTCCTCGATTTTGCCTCTACTTTGCAACTTCACTTTCTTAACCTTATTTTCTCTCATCTTCTGCATTTCATCTGCGTTTTCCTCTACATTGTGGGTTTCTTCTTCCGACTTTTGCTGCTCATTCTTCTTCCCACGATTCCTTTTCCTTACCCTCTTCTTCAGCTCTTCAACTGATGTCGTCTCAGATTCAACCATGTTTGCGCTTTCTCAACCAATTAATTCTGCAGCAAAATTTAAGAATCTATGAATAGAAAATCAACAAATTAGAGAGTAATTAGGGTTTCTACGTCAAACGAGTCCATACCCAAATTTCTCGGAGCCGTGTATTACAATAGAACATGAAAAAATTAGGTTATTTTAATCAATCGCTGTGCTCAATTCCATTTCGGATACAAACCCTTCGAATAGGAACAACCACTATAAGAGAAACAGTAAGAAAAAAACTTACTTTTAGAAACGAAATCACTCGAAGGATGATGCTAGAGAGCGCAGAGAAGAGAAGAAATTTGCTTTGGAACAACTTGAGAGAGAGGGAGCGAGAGATAACGGCGCAGACACAAGGTTTTAGGCCTTTAGGGTTTAACGAGTGTTTGGAAGTTGTAAGTTGTAACTCGTAACCTTTTATTTATTTATTTATTCTATATAAAACCTAATTCCGTAATTCGTATAAAATGTCAGGCAAACAAATCTTGTAAATGATTATGTAACATGAGCAAAATTTAGATCTATTTTTTTTTATTTTGTGATGTGTTTTCCATTTTTGTTCAATTAATTAAATTACTCTTTTTTTTTTAACTACATGCGATAATTATTTTTGATTCTTTACGCTCAAGAATTAGTCTCAAAATCAAGATAATTAACAATGGTGTCTTGCAGCCTTAAAAGAAAGATTGACCATTGTATTTTGCAATGTATCGAGCGACATTCATAACATTTTCTCAAACACGTGATCCTTTTTTGTAAGTGTTACCGAAAAGTTTGGTATGGGCAAAGAAGATAACAAGAGATATTATTACATTGTGTGAGCTCTTTCACAAATTAGATAAAAACTGTAAGCAGCGATGGTAGTAATGAAACCATTAATGAAGGTAAGGGATTTATTCAAAAAATTCGAGCATCAAAGCGCTCTAAGTTTAAGAAAAGTCAACATAAGTATCTTAAGAAGAGTAACTACTAACTCATCATCAATAGGAAACAAAAAAAACTAGGCCAAAAAAGCTAAAAGATAGAACAAAAACAAGAGCCTCCTCCAACCAAAAAAAGCTTTCTCTACTCATCATCATTAAAGACGGTCTTCTTCCCTGCAAGACCATACAAAACACAAGTTTATAAGAACACTAATTCTACAATGCACAAAAAAAGGGGAAGATGAGAGAAGAAGAAACAAACCTTGGGCTGATGCAATTATACTTGGCTTGCTGGGTCCTCTTCCAGGCCTACTGAAACGGCCTCTAGGTGCTCTATCTGAGGAACGGCTATCAGGTCCTCTACCAGGTCTTCTATTCGAGGAACGGCCTCTAGATGTTGAGAAACGGCCACCTTCTTCCCTTCCAGGTCTCTTATTTGAGAAACTGTCCTCACCACCATCTCTTGGTCTAGCCTCTTGCACCATTATGTTCCATCCTCCAATTTCACTTCCACTCAGTTGCAACGCCTCATCGAATCCATTCTTCAAATCTATGTAAGCCATCCTGAAAGAATAAAAAAAACTTCCATGAGCATCATCATTATCATCATTCACCGATGCAGGAAAGAAGAGTTACAAACCCCCTGATGGCACGAGTCTCACGATCTGTTGGAACAGCAATCCTTGCCACTTCTCCACAAGTACTAAAAAGAGTTCTCAAGGCACTCTTGATCTGATCATGTTTACAACAGATTTTTAGTGGTTTGCATCAGAGATTTACAAATAGCTATTATAACATGTCATATTGGTTTAAAGAAAGTGAGGACGAGAATTTTACTTCATCTTCGCCAAGAGAAGAATTGAATCCTTTAACAAAAATCGTTCGACTTTGGCTTCCTTCTGCTTTGCGACCAGGATTGCTGCATATAAACCAGCAAAACGATATTTTAGCCTGGAAACAAACAAACATAATCAACTTTCACAGCGTGCTCATATGGAAAGTTAGAAACATACCTGCTTCGTGGAGTATTGTATACACCCCTCTCACGAGCAAGATCGAGCTTAACTTTGCGGCCTAGTAATGATTTACCGTTCAGTTCCAATGCCTACATTCAAATCATACAAAATAGATCCAATCATCATCGTAATTTCAATACCACTTCAATTATTCCAAAATAACCAATACAAACTTACCTTCTGAGCTGCTTCTGCAGAAGCAAATTCAACATGCCCATATCCCATAGACCTTCCATCTTCATGTGAAGAAATTCTAACATCGACAACTTCTCCAGCTTCTTTGAAGAAATTCTCTCTGTATATTGGGTTATAAATATCATACAGCTAACACTTTGTCGGAAGAACTAGAAAAAAATGTTATACTTACATGTCAGATTTCTCAATTTTAAAGCAGAGATTTCCAGCATATAGCGTCTTTGTTCCTCCCTGAGTCTGAGTGGTTGGTATCTTCGGCTGTAATATAAAAATACATTACATAAAACGTGATAACCAAAAAGACATTACACAAAAAGTGATAGCCAACAAATAATTTTTACCTGCTTTGCATTTGATTTCTGCTCTGCATCCACCATTTCAATATCAGAATCCTGGTTTTTGATTAAAAGATAGAGCAAAAATTATTATCAAACATTAGCAAGTAAATTCTATAGAGAATTATCCTTCCTACGGAAAATATAGAAAAGAAGAAACATTATTGGTACCTTTTTCTTTGGGTTTACTTTCTCATCTTTACTCCCCTCCTTATCGGATTCGTCACTAGATTCATCACTAGAGCTTTCTTGTTTAGAATTTTTTGTTAATGAAACTTTAGCCTGAAAAAAAGTTTAATTGTCACTTCTGCAGCATAAAACTAATAAACAACAACTTGCTGGAAGAACGTAACTACCTTCTTCGTAGGAGGTTTTTCATCATCACTTTTCTACAAGTGGGAAAACAATATGGAATATTAAGTGTGTAGAATATAAATCTATCAAAAATCATTAAAAAATAGAAATTGTATCAAAACAAACCTCATCATCAGAATCTTCCTCTGAGGATGATGAATCTTTTGCAGCTGGTTTGGCATTCTTAACAACTGTTGGCTGCTTCTTGGCAGGTGTGGGTTCCTAATTATGTTTTATTAAAAAAAAATCTCAAAGTTAGTATATGATATTATTTTACAATTGAGCTAACATGTACAACGCAATTCTTACCTCGTCCGATGAAGATTCATCCTCTGATGAACTGCTCTCTGCTTTGGCATTCTTAAGGGCTGCGGGTTGCTTCTTCACAGGGGCATTTTCCTATTATGTTTTATCAAAACAAAAACTGAAAATCAAACATATGACATTCCTCCAACATTGAGATAACGTGTAATGATGCGATCTACCTCGTCTGAAGATGATTCGTCCTCAGATGAGCCGCTTTCTGCGTTGGGCTTTTCAACAACTATTGGTTGCTTCTTTGCAGCGACAGGTTCCTAATCATGTTTTATCCAAAAAGAGAAATTAAAAAAGCTTATGATATTCATGTAACATTAAGCTAATATGTAAAACGCAATGTTTACCTCGTCCGATGAAGATCCATCATCCGATGAACTGCTGTCTGCCTTGGCATTCTTAAGAACTGTCGGTTGCTTCTTCAAAGGGGCGGTTTCCTAACAAAGTTTTATTAAACAAACAAATTTCAAATTAAGCTTACAATCTTCAAATTAAGTAATGATGTAACAACTCATACCTCATCTGAAGAAGATTCGTCCTCAGATGAGCTGTCTTTCTTAACAATTGCAGGTTGCGTCTTTGTAGGGACGGGTTCCTAATCATGTTTTATAAAAGAAAAAAACGAATCTTAACTAAGCATATGATATCATGTCGTAACATTGAGCTAACATGTGTAACGCAACTCCTACCTCGTCTGAAGAAGATTCATCCTCTGATGAACTGCTCTCTACCTTTGCATAATTAAGAATTGTTGTTGGTTGCTTCTTCACAGGGGCGGTTTCCTAACAATGTTTTATCAAGACACAAATTGCAAACTAAGCTTATGACATCCCTCTAACATTGAGCTAACATGTAATGATGCAACAACTCATACCTCATCTGAAGAAGATTCATCCTCAAATGAGCTGTCTTTCTTAACAATTGCAGGTTGCATCTTTGTAGGGACGGGTTCCTAATCATGTTTTATAAAAGAAAAAAACGAATCTTAACTAAGCATATAATATCATGTCGTAAGCTAACATGTGTAACGCAACTCCTACCTCGTCGGAAGAAGATTCATCCTCTGATGAACTGCTCTCTACCTTTGCATTATTAAGAACTGTTGTTGGTTGCTTCTTCACAGGGGCGGTTTCCTAACAATGTTTTATCAAGACACAAATTACAAACTAAGCTTATGACATCCCTCTAACATTGAGCTAACATGTAATGATGCAACAACTCATACCTCATTTGAAGAAGATTCATCCTCAGTTGAGCTGTCTTTCTTAACAATTGCAGGTTGTGTCTTTGTAGGGGCGGGTTCCTAATCATGTTTTATAAAAGAAAAAAAAGAATCTTAACTAAGCATATGATATCATGTTGTAACATTGAGCTAACACGTGTAACGCAACTCCTACCTCGTCTGAAGAAGATCCATCCTCTGATGAACTACTCTCTACCTTTGCATTTTTAAGAAATGTTGTTGGTTGCTTCTTCACAGGGGCGGTTTCCTAACAATGTTTTATCAAGACACAAATTGCAAACTAAGCTTATGACATCCCTCTAACATTGAGCTAACGTGTAATGATGCAGCAACTCATACCTCGTCTGAAGAAGAATCATCCTCAGATGAGCTGCTCTCTACCTTGTCTTTCTTAAGATGTTCTGGTTGCTTCTTCGCAAGGGCAGGTTCCTACATATATCATAAATCAATTTCGAAGAAAACAAGTGGCAATGTTCTAACATTGAGAGAATGTTTATGATGCAATTCCCACCTCATCCGAAGAAGATTCATCCTTCTCTTCAGAAGAAGAGTCATCCTTTAGCTTATATGGAAGTTCCTTTGCAATGGCTTTCTTAGTCTAAAAAACAAATTAAAGGGGCAAGATGAGTATAGACAGAACATTGTACACAATTTAAACTCAACTTAACTAAATTTGTCACATTGCCCTATACAAATTAAACAACGAGATTGAAGTTATACCTTCTGCTCTTCCTCAGAATCAGAAGAATCAGATGAGTCAGAACTGCTAGCCACCTTCTTCAGTATCGTTTTCTCAGCTTTCTCTTTCTGAACAGCAGCAATCAACTCTTTCTTCTGCTTCTTCGGAACTTGGATGTCCAAATCCTGTTCCGCATCTCTCTTACCTAACAAACAAATTAAAAACAAAACATGGTGTTGAGAACCTAGTTCTTGAGAAGACATAAACAAACAAAAGACAACTGATTGTACCACTCTCGTTCAACACAATGTAATACACTGCTGCAATTAACAACAAAACCCCAAGTCGCCCAAGAAGAAAGAAGATAGAAAACTAATGAGCCAGGGTCAAGAATCCAAGAAAAATTAGGGAAACGGAACAAATTTTAAATGAGGAAATAACACGAATTTATTTATGTGCTTGTGAGGTGTGATGAGAGTTGCAAAAACAAAACAAACTGCTAGAGAATATACAAAATCATAGAATTGATTAACTCAACATGCTTAAAAGAAAATCAACTCACGACACAATAATTCGAGCTTTTGACCTTTGTTGAATGAAACACAAATAAGAGAAACCACAGGAAACAAAATGCAAACAATAGGTTTGATACGTCTCAAAATTACCAATAACTAAAGGGTTCCTTCTTTATTTTGTTCTCATCCCTTTTACAAAAAAAAAAAAAAAAAAAATGTACAACATAAAATAATTTAGGGATAACTTGTGAAAAGAGATAACGGGAGGAGGGGCCTCGTTTCCTTCTGATGACACAGTATCACCGATACTCCTTAGCATTCAGCCATTCACACAAAGTAAGAAACAAAAAAAAACAAAAAATCTTACCTTTCTTGAGTGGCTTTGTCATTGAAGCAGGTGGTGCGGCTTGAATCTGAAATCAAAATAAAAAACAGAGTTTTCGATTATCTTAACACACAAAACAGAGTAAGAAGGAGGAGAAGAAGTAGAAGGAGAAAAATCACTACTTTGGTGGCAGATTTCTTGCTAGACTTGTCCATGGATCCGATCACAACGGAGAGACTGCTAACTAGGTTTTACGAGAATCTTAAAGGTTTTCGCGTTTAGGGTTTAAACCTTTTCTACAAGATTTGTAATTTATAGATCTTTGGTTCTGATTTTGGGCAATTTAAGAGTCGGCCTCTATATTTTTGTTTTCCTTTATTCGTGAAGTTAATCTGAACCGTCCACGTTACAGGCCCATATAATGTGATTTGTTAGACACTTGACTCCCAAGTTTTATCAATTTACATTACACTTAACTTACCCGTTTAATGTGTTAAAATATTATTAACAGATAACATTATAGAAGGGACCAAAAATAAGAATAAAAATAATTTAATTGGAGAGATATGCAAATATTTAGAATTAAATCATTTTTTCAAGCTTCTCTTCTTCTTCTTCCCAACTTCCGATCAGAATTTTCTGGTGTTTTACTGTTTCAATCGCCGTCGCCAACAGTGGCTCTCGGTGGATTGATCTATAGAGAGTTATAGGGAGATAGATAAAGGAAGGCCTTTCTGAATTTCTCAATTTCTTTCAGATGCGTATCTGTGAATGTTAAAGACGGTCAACCCCTCAAATACTTTGTGAAGGATATCGGATGCCTTGTGTCGTGGTCAAGCAATTGCGGATAAATTCGACAACAATCTATCAGATCTTTTTGAAAAGACCGTAGCTTTGAGGTAGCTGATAGTTCTGGTCGTCGCCCAAAATTAGAGATTTCGAATATTGTGATGGATGATTCAGCGAAACGTGCTTCATCGATTAGCCTATAAATTCAACTTCTCTGATTAGCTGATGATCGATGGGGTTTCTTCTGCAATTGAATTTGATACGTATTCTATTGGTTTAGGATATGTTGCTTATTCAAAGCTAGAGGGAAACAAGTTTTGGGTTGATTCATTTTTTTTATTTCAATAAAGAAGAGCTTTTTGGGTTTTCTTTGAGTTCGTGATTGTTAGTTAACTCTCATCAATCTTCTGGGATTTCTGAAGAAACCTTGTTTTCTCGTATCAGATATGGATGAGTCTTCCCAGGTTAGTGGATCCTTCTCTCTCTCTCTCTGAACCATCTTTACTGCATTGTCTTAAAGATTTTATCTTGTGATGCCCGAGTGTGTGAATACAATCTCTGAGTTTTGGCAAGTTTCCACATACAGTTCGTGCTTGCTTGTTGTACTGATTTGAGATCAGGCTGGTATGCTCACCGTGTGGGTTTTGGAAAAAGCTTATTAATGGCAATGGTCTTGTCAACTAGTTACAGATTATATGATTGACAAAGAATGAAAATTTTATCAAATCTGGCATTATATATGTGATGCAAATCCTTTTTACTGGAGCTTTCTCTTTTCATAATACTTGCTTATTGAATGGGAAAGAAAGGGAACATTTTAACTTCACAATCATCGGTATCTGATAGAGAAATGTTCAGAGAACATAATACTGTGTAGACAATCATGAAGCTGGATTGTGTTAGTGTTAGTGTCAGTGTTTACACATTGAGGTCATCCGATAGTAGAGTGACCCTTGCATAGTGGGACTGTTCTCTTGCAGCATAGGTTTGAAAGAGAGAACTGTGAACTAGCGATAGGCCGTAGCAAATATAACTGTTTGCTTTTTTTTCTCTAGGGGAGTTTTGTTACGACCATAAATGAGGATTATGAAGCAGTTTGTTGGGGCTGTGGGCTAAACCTTGTTCTTCCATCATACGCACCTGTCTTCAAGTGTGGATGGTGTGGTGCAATCACGAATCAGAATCCAGTCAGACCTGAAACCAAAAGCTTTGGCTTGAGACGTTTCCGTGACCGGTGTTTTGTCGTTATTCTTGCAGTTTTTATGCTCTTTGTGATATGTAAGTTCCTCTAAATAAGTATAACATAATTTTGAAAACTTTCCTGTTTCCCTGTTAAATACTATTTTGGAAAAAAAAACTTCAGGTGGTGGGATTTGGGCTGCATATCCCGTCTTGTTTTCGATCAGCTTGGCTTGCGGAATTTTCCATTCTGTTACAACAGCTTCTCTAGCGATATCAACGCTCTCAGCATTTATTCTTGTTGCTTTTAAATGTGCCGGGAGACCAACAAATATTCTTTATGGAACCCACCCTGGAGTAGGGAATGGTGCACTTAACAACTATACCTTTTGTAACTACTGTTCCAAACCCAAGTCACCTAGAACTCATCACTGCCGCACGTGTGGCATGTGTGTCTTGGACATGGATCACCATTGCCCCTTTGTAAGTCTCATGGCTTTTTAAGGTTTATCTTTAGTTATTTACATACATCATTTTCACATAAAGAGCTGAATATACAGTGGCTTTTTGGGCGTACGTTGTGTGGTGATGTGCTATTGATTATTACTTTTCTAATATAGCATTTACATAAATCACATAGACTTCTTGTAGACTTGTACCAAGTTTATCATTCCCCGTCATCGTACTAGACTTGTTTGTCAATACCTTAATTCTCAGTGTTCTTATTTACTGGTTAAGGACTTAGCGTTAATGTCTCTCTTTGTATTGTATTTGCAGATTGGGAACTGTGTTGGTGCAGGTAATCACAAACACTTCATAGCATTCCTTATCTCAGCCGTCATTAGCACAATATATGCTGCTGTTATGTGTGTGTATTCCTTGATTCATATCTTGCCACCTCTGGAAAATGGAGCCGCGTATGCATCCAATGTGGCGCATGGTAATAGTTTATCGATTCTGAGAGCGGTGAAGAATATTACTCTTGCTTACATAGCCAACGCTGTCTTCATCTCTGTTCGAGGCCTTGTTCTAGTCTACCTTTTTGTGGCGAGTGTTTCTGTGGCGATTGGGCTAAGTGTTTTGTTGTGGCAACAGCTTAGCTATATCTATGAAGGCAAGACTTACTTAAGCCATTTAAGTTCTCAAGGAACAGAAGAAGATGGTGAAAAGAGCTGCCGGAATCTTTTGACGTTTTTCGGGTGTCCACATTCAATTGAAAGGCACTTGCCAACCATAAGGAACTTGAGGAAGAGACATAAGACATGAGAAGAAGAAGAGAATGTAAGCCAAATATGTTATTTATGTTTCCTCCTACATTTGGAGCTTGTTTTGGTCAATTCAGAAACATTCATCATACTTTGGAGCTAACAGGTAATGCAGATTAGCAAAGTTTGTACCTCATTTGTGAAAAGTCATGATCATATAGAATATAGGAGCAGTTGCTCCTGTAGATTTTGTTTCAAGATTGTAAATTTTTGTTTCCTGACATGCCTTTGAACTCAAGATTAACATTATCAAAGGGGTTCCATAGAAATATATTTTTAGCACTTGCCAATGACTTAGTCGTCGATAATTTAGTGATCGATAATAGAACTCGAAGCTTCTGGCTTTCTTTCATGCAATTTCCATACAAATATAATACACACCGTTCTTCAAAACTACAAAAAGAAGTCACAGTTTGCCACTACTGAGCCATACTCAGATCCAACTACGTCAACAGCCTATGCTAGGGTTCTGTGATAACATAATCACACACAAAAAATTAGCATTAGAACTGTAAAGAACATTAAGCTTTCTTCACCAAAAAGGACTGCAAAAAATGATAGGCTTCCCGAGAAAAATCACACTTCATCTTGGCCTTAAGACTACGGTTAAGAAGTTAAAGTTGCCAGTCTATGGGAGGAATCCCCATTTGCTCGAGTAGCTGGTTTGCGCGAGAGAAATGCCTGTCCATAGGTTGAACATTAACATTAAATTCAGCAGGTTATGTCATGTCTTGCAGACTCACGGAAACAGTGGTTACATTATGCAAGTGAACAGGTAGGAGAGAAAAAAAAAGGTTTACTGGACTTGAGCTAACCTGCAGTCGAAGAAGCCTCTATTCGCCGACAAACCAGATGGATGAGCTGCTGTGAGTATATGATGTTTAGTCGCATCTATCAACCTGTATTCATACAAGATAAACAATGAAGATGCATAGGCTGCAAAATCGACAAATCTAACAGGTTCTAGTGTGTTGGAAGTCAAAATGAAAATTTCAGTTACTAATCTTCTCATCAGCTGTATCACATTCATAAAACCAAACCTACTTGGATTTCTCTTGAGCGTATCTTCCCCAAAGGAGAAAAACAACACCTTCCTTCTGCTGTGAAATACTTTGAATAACAGCATCAGTGAATTGTTCCCATCCTTTCTTTGCATGTGAATTAGGCTGTTTACATCTTACTGGATTCGAAGGCAAAGTAATCAAACATATTTGTGAGAAGAATTGCAGGATTTTGACAGTTTTAAACTTATAAGGTCATCACACGATAAGAGACATTACCTGTAAGAACAGCATTCAGCAGCAACACACCCTAAAAAAGAAGTTCAAAAGTGAATTGTTTGATCTTCTCCAAGTGAACTGAGAATTGATGACACAAATAAGTAGAGAGAGATCATAAAGAAACTTCCTTTACCTGCACAGCCCATTTCTGTAGATTACCATGACGTGGGATGGAACAGCCAACATCTTTCTGAAGCTCCTTAAATATGTTCAACAGACTAGAAGGAAGCTTTTCTCCATCAGGCACAGAGAAGGACAAACCCATAGCTTGACCAGGTCCATGGTAAGGATCCTAATCAAACAGAGTAAAAACTTGTTAAATCATAAACAGAATCCTCGAAGAAACCAATGTTCATTTCAAATGCTGTACCTGTCCAATAATAACAGCCTTGACTCGATCAAAAGGAGTTGTATTAAGGGCATTGAAAATCAAGTGCTGCGGTGGATAAATCGGAGGGCTTTTACCGTCAGCAATGATCTCACGTTCAAGGAAATCAGAAAGGGTTTTGGCGTAAGGTTTATGCAATTCTCCAGGAAGAGCTTTAAGCCATGATCCTTCCACTAGGAGCTCACTCAAAGGCACGTAGCAGTTTCCTTCAGCTGCAATTTTCCATCCCAAAATCAATCGAAATGGTAAAACCCAAAAAGATTTCTCATTGCCCAGATCGCAGATTCTCTTAAGGAGACTGTAAATCGACTAAAGGAAGGGAAAAAGAAAAAAACAAACCTTTCGCTTTTGTGACCTTCTCGGAGCAGACGGCGAGGTTACGCTTGGACTTGGCGACGAACTTGTTGAACTCGGCGCGAGCGACCTGTTCAGGTGTAAGGCCACAAGAGTCATCAGCGACGGAACTTGTAACGGTTACACGAGGCGGCGAGTTTGCTGCAGAACCCAAACCGCGGGATCCACCGGCGACGGAGACTGCGGGGAAAGAAGAAGAAGAAGATGGGGAAGCTTTGAGGCGTTTGGCAGGTTGAAAAAAATCCATTAGGGTTTTAGATGTGGACGAAGCCATCTCCGTTTCAGAAGTGTATCAGTCACTATGAGAAGAAGAGATCCCAATTTTTTATTTTTCTCGCCAAATTCCCAATTTTCTATGTTACCTGACGATCATTTTAACGAAATAACCTTTAAAATATTACATGTTATACTTAAAAAATATATTTTATAAATCAATCATATATATAAACTATTTATTTTAAAAATTATAATCTTACCTAAATTAATTGTATTTATTTATTAAAAATCTAATAAGTAAATATTCCATAAAATAATAGTTGATTTTATTGTTTCATAAATTTGATTAAATCGAATAAGTAAATATTCTATAAAATTATAGTTAATTTATTGTTTCCTAAATTTGGTTTAAAAATTTTATTTTTAAAAAATATTTTTTTAACTAAATAATTAATTAGTAACGTAAAAACTTTAATTTTAAATTTCAATTATTTATACAATAATATATTATTAAAATATTTATTAAATTTATTAATTTTTAAAAAAATATTATAAACATCTTAGAATTACGTAGTTTTTATTATTTCCCAGAAAATTATAGAGAAGAGAACAGTTAAATGGCGGGAAAAACGGTGGTACAGGCCGGTTAAGGCAACTCTTCAGGCCGGTTTGAACCGGTTAAAACACCAAACGCACACATCAGTGTCTTCAGTTTCTACAGTATCCATTTTAAGAACAATTCCAGTTTTAATTTGATAAGATACATTTCAGGAACGAGTTTAGTAGTTCTGTAACTTCTGTTGAGCAAAAGAGCTCGCAGACAAATTCAACATATAGTCACAAAGAGATAAAAGATCAGTGAAATTGGTTCTAAGTTTCAATAAAAAAGACATAAACGCAATCTTGGTCTATCAGATTGGACCGTATCATTATGTCGAACAAGGAAAAGAATCAAAAATTTCGGACAAAATCTCTAGGTATATCTACAGAACTGAAATTAATGGGTACAACAAAGGCTCACCTGATCTTCTCATCTTCCTCTAAAGATTAAGCAGGTAAGAATAAAGTTAACAACATTTTCCAATGCAGCTCTCAAGCTTTATGATGAAAGAAAGAATGGAACTGTATTAAGAAAATATGGGAGTCCTATTCAATTTAGGTCTTCTTGATTTTGCTGATATATGCCTGGAGTTGAAAACAGACACAAAACAATGGTTAGGAACATCGCATGTTTGCGGTTGATTAAGTTTTACAAAGCAAAAGAGTCATGTATAAAGGAACCTGAACGAGCTTGGTAAGCTTTGGTTTTGAAGCGGATAGATAATGGTCAATCTTCTCCTGTGTTTGAGGAAAGTTTCCACTTTGCATTGTCACAGTCACTTTCTCAACTACCTTCTTCACTATGTTTTTGTAACCATCTTTGTTCATCTTACCTTCTTTCCAAGCTGGTTTTAGAAGCTCCTTTACAACCTCAACAAGCGCAAACTTAAACGCCCGCATTTCTTTTGGGTCTTTCCCTTTCTTGTTATCTTCGTCACTTCCTTCTTCATCATCATCTTCATCTTCATCTTCATCTACAATATTCTCAGCATCATTGGTGTCTTCTCCAGTTTTCTTACCCTCTTCTTCTTTGCTAGCTTCATCAGTCTTTTTGTTCCCGGTTTCCTCACAACCCTTCGGATTTAGCGTAAGATCCTGAATCCCATCGACATTGCTTACCTGCGATGCAGTAACCACTGGGACTCCTTCAGCGCCAATGTTCATCCCTAGTCCACATAGCTGATTTGGATTACTACTCATTACATTACTTTGAGTATGCACAGCGGTAGTAGCCTGATTTGGTTGAACAGCCATGGAAGATTCTGAATGCGGAGGCATCTGCAATGTCTGCTTAAGCTGAGGAATGGGCTGCCCATTTGCAAGAAACTGCGCTATAGTTGCTGAGATGTTGGTGATCTGATCGATTTGTTCCTTGCTCACGGTATTTTGGACCAAAACAGGTTTCTCTGCTGTTGATTGATGAACTTTTCCACTCTCAAGATTGCTCAAGTTCGAGCCTACTGCGAAATCTGCAGCAGCAGTAGCTAGCACTTGTTGACTTCCTCCAGCAGTTAGTGAGCTTTGGTACGGCAATACATTATGATTCTGATTGAAAGCTTGAACTGGAGCGACGTTCACTGGATTACTATAACTCTGATGTGAAGCAGCTATAGGTTTCTCAACCATAGATTTGTCACCATGTGAAAACATACCACTACTCCTCTGATCATAATTACTCACCAAATCACCTTTAAGAACTCGAGATTGTGAACTCTGACCAATAATGCCAACACCATGCTCGTCCTTCACAGGGTTCTTTAAAGATTGAACTCCATAATTCCAATCAGGAGACATCTCCATGTCATCAATCCAGCTACTACCGTTCCCTTTGGATTCAGAAATTCCCTTACTAGCACGAGATATTTCAATCCCACCTAATCTTCCATTATCCAATCTTTCAACATCATTCCATTTATTACGACCACTATGATTGTTATCCTGTCTATAAAAGTTGTTGTCTTGAGCTTGTTTTCTATCAGCACCATGATGAGAAAACCTGCAATACTTGCCATTACGACAGAATCCTGAAGCGAAAAACTTGCAGGGGATGTTGGAACTCCTGTGGAATTCTCCTTCACCATCACCATCCCATCTTTGAGTTTCTTTCTCTCCCGTAAATTCGCTTCTGTGCCTTCTCAATCTTGGGTCTGAGAAGCCATCGTGTAGATGCTCCCTTCTCGAATTATCCTCGGGAAACTCAGTATTAAAGTCAGAAGACCTCGCATCTTTCATCATCGCCTCTTCTCTAAAATCATCGGTGTGATATTTCGTCTCCCTTGGCTTTCTAATATTATCCGCCCAACCATAATCGTTGCTTTGATCAAACTGATGATCACTGCCTCTCTTATTGAATTCCCTTATTGGCGTAGGAGAAACTCGAGTTCTGGTCATGTGTCTGTCATACGCATCTCGTCTAACTCTATAGATTGGGCTTCTGCTACGGCTTCTACTCCTGCTATTACTTCTACTTCCACTCCTGAAAAAGAGACGTAAAGTAAGAACTGAAGAAAAAATAAAAAAGAATCTCTACCTTTTCACCTATTTATAACAACTCAAACACTAACCTAGGGAAAAATTGTTGCCTAGTGTCATCTTGTTCAGAATAATAACTGTTATCGTTATTATGTGAAACTCTGCTTCTAGTCCTAGCTTCGCCGGGATGCTGGTTGTTCGCAGCAGCAGACCTCCTACTACCATTACTCTCTGCATTGAAGCGGACAGGCTCAGACTCTTTGTCACAGTAATAAGAACCCGAGTTTGCATTAACGCTAGAATGATGATGGTGTGTGTCTTCCTTAGAGTCCCACTTTGAAACACGTTTTCTTCCCAAACCAGTCATCTTCCAACCCCTAAGGCTCTCAAACTAGTCGCACTATCTAAAGAAAATCTGCAGAAAAGAAGTTTATAGAGATAGTAAAATTAGCAAAGAAGTAGATGACACTGTAATTTATTTGTCTCATTATATAGTCGGCTCAACGAGAATATATATAGCTCATAGTATAGATCTCCAACAGTGTGAAACCATTCATAGCAAATAGAATCCACGAATAATCAACCTTATATGTTATGCGGGTCCGTTAAACTCAGAGCAAAAAAAAATATTCTTGCAATGGAAAAGATTGATCTTGAGATCATAAATAGAAATCAAAACGAGAAAATAAGTGAAGAAGCCAAATCATGGAAGTAGACAAACAAGAAGAAGAATTGACCCGAAACTAAAATTGGTACCAATTCTCCAATGTCTCACAGAGCCCTAATAGAACCTAAATTGAGCATAAAACTAATGGGGGAAAAAAATAAACAAAATCCCAGACTAAATTGAATTTAGAACCTAATTGGAGTATAATAGATAAATTTCTCGAAGAAAGACAAACCCTAAAATCAAGAATTAGACAAGAAGATAAACAGCACTCACTTGGATTCGGATAGAGCTCTTCATCACCAAACAAAGAGACAAACCCTAACACCAAGCTTCTTCTCCCATTGAAGTAAAGCTTCTTCTTCGCTTCTAGGGTTCCCAGAGAAACTAAGAGACTGCTCGAATGTACGATACAATGAAAGAAGAAGACCGACGACGAGTTTAACTCTGGTTCTTCGAATTTCCAAGTTCTTTTTGTTTCTTTTTTTTTTTTTTGAGAAGAAGAATCCCGTCAACAACAAAATGTACGATTCTTTTAGCTAAGATTTTGCTCTGTGTTAAAATAGGTAAATACTCTTTGGTTCAAATCCAACCGTTGATTTAAAACCTTTTAATCTCAGCCGTTGGTTAACTTCTTAAACAAGCCGAACAACAACACTTCATTGTCCAGTTGGATCTTTTCTATTTTTTTTTTTCCATCTTCAATTTCATTATATATTTTTTCATTTTTACAATTATTAATAATAATGTTTAGTTATACTATATATATATATATGTTGCCTAAAAAATTGTAATAAATTTTCTTAAACAATGAATAATCAAATATGTCAAATAATCTATAATAACAATATAATATAATTTTTCAAACATTTTTATATATTTTTTTTGGAAACTTAAGATGTTGAGACGTGTTGTAATATTTCACATAAACATAAATTTATTTTGTTAAAATAGTGATATGATTGGAACGAGATGCTAAAGTAATTGTCTTTTAACCCTTCTTAAAACTTAAAAGCTTGCCTCAGGTTTTTTTTGTTCAGCAAACACTAATCATATTCATATAATCAAAGTCTCAGCAATAAGAATAACAAACAAACAAAAATCTCAGAATAGCAAAAGAGGAAGTATAGGAAAAGAGTCATTATCATGGAGACATTAATAGTTACGTGACATCTTTAGTCACATTACACTTAGCTTTAATCAGGCATAATCGAAAACACAGAGATTGATAAAATGTCTCAAACTGATAATTGCACTAACCAAATTATATATGCGTCTTACTTATAAAAGAGATTAAAACCCAAAAAAATAAACAAAAAAAAATATTATAAGAGAGATTGTGAGAGATCATAGAGAGACCAAATATTGTTTCCAGATTGATCCGAATTGAAAGCCCGGTACTGCTGTTTTGTTGGAAATTGAACAAGCTGGTGCGAAAGACCATTAGCGTTTACGATGTTGTTGTTGCTGTAGTCGTACATGTTCATGCTCCGAAACTCGTTAGTCGCAGTTCCTTGCACCCCAAGTAACCCTGAATAATCTTCCACATTGAAGTTGTTACGGGTGTACATGTTAGTGTTCTCAAACTCATTGATTCCATATCTATGTGCCCCAAGTAAGCTAGAGTAACTTTCCACTCTGGAATTCTGTTCAATCTGTTTTGAGAAATCATTGATGTTGTCGATGTTGTCGCAGGTTAACATGTTCATGTTCTGAAACCCATTGATCGCAGTTCCTTGTACCCCAAGTGACCCTGAGTAATTTCCCACATCCGAATTCGGGTAAATCATCAGTTCAGGGGGAATCGGAGCCAGATATTGCCCTTGGTTCAAAGCTGATACAGAGACTGGGATTTGCGAGATATTACCGTTTCCATGGTTAAACAGAAACACGGAAACCTGGTTTGATTGTTGTTGAAGATGATTCATCGTAGTAGTCATCATCAGTTCTTGATTACCCATGTTCCTGTACTGTATCTTCCTCTGTCCCTGACCTTCAACAACAGCGTGAATCCTATGTTGGATTCTGGTTAGGTTACGTTCCAAGGACTGAATCAGTCCCGTGAGTTGCTCCACAGAGTAATTATCAAACCTAGGGTCCCAAACTGGATACTTGACTTTGGATACACGTCTCACTTTATTCTTCTTCTTCTTCTTGGAATCATCCTTATTGACCATCTCGAGAAACTCGTGAAGAGCAACGCTTCGTTTGTGTCGTTTCGTCTCGCTTAATGCACCGTACCTTCGAGCCATGGCTTTGACCTTCTCCCTGTCTTCTGGCCATGTCTTAAGCTCTCCGTCTGATCCGTAACAGATGACGCAAACTTCGATTCCACAGAGAATTGAAAGCTCGTGAGCTTTCTTAAAGACAGTCTTTCGTCTTTTAATTAAGCTTGTAGCTTTCGAAGAAGAAGAAGCAGAATTAGGTTTCTTGAAAAGGGTTTGTTGAATTTGAGAAAAATTAGTCGTTTTCTTCTTCGTCGATGATGAAGACGAAGGATAACAGGATGAAGAAGAAACCATGGTTATGTTATTTCTGTATTCTTTGTGAATTGAATGAAGAGGTGTTTATCATTGTTTGCGAATATATAAAATCTTAGTACAAGAATTTCTATTTTTGGTGCTCTTATTCTCTCTCGGTAATTAATGCCGAATCAATAATGATAACTCTAAAGATTTCATTTCCTCTTTTGATATACTTTTTTCACATTAAATCAATTTATATGTTAAACGAGGGTTTAGGTTTACTAATAAGGAAAATTTTGTTTTTTGGTTAAATATTAAGGAAATCTTTAGTAAAGATTCTTTTCACATACCTACATACATACATAGATACACACATAGATATATGTTCCATGTATGCATACGACACAACGATCCGACTAACTTTGGAATTTTTAGAAAGTAGATGTTGTACTTACATCGAAAATTTGTGCTCTTTGGCTATAAGTCTATAATCTATCGTTTTTGTATAAGTTATGTGAACATAACTAACATTATTGAATTTCTGTTTGTATTCAAAAACGGCATGTAAATAGACGACATATGTTCCATTTTGTTGTTAAACTGCAAACAAAAAATGTTTTATTCCAGTTAAAAAAACTACAGAAGAAAAAAAATATAGTTACACAATTGATATATACCTAATCTCGCAGCAACATTTCAAAAAAAAAAAAAAAAAACTCATGAAATCCATCAATATGAATGTATAATTATTGCGTCACAAGTTATGGCTGGTAAGTGACGTTCTCCCGGAGGCGGTGATGGCCGGTGGGGTGGGAACAAAAGACTCGTAGTCGGTCCAATTTGATTCACCCCAATGCCGCAACATAGTTTTCCAATTACACAGTTTATCGATGCAAATCTTGAATCTTGGATCCTTTACTCTTAGCTTCCAGTGACCGTCGGCATAATTGGCGGCCTCGGCTTGCCGACGATCATATTCCAGCTGCGCCTTTTGCTTGGATCTCAAATAACAGAATTGGTGAAGTTCCTGCAAAATATCATTTATTTAATTACTAAACCATCACAAATTTAGTATAACTGGGAAAACGTCTGTTCTTTCTAATATTCTGCCAACTGATATTTAAAAAAAAATTCATAAAGAAATCAACCTTAAAATGATTTTTTTTTTTTTTAAATGTAAGAATTTTTTTAGAATAATAGAAAAGACAATAAACATTGAGCTGATTAACAAGCAATGTGTGCAAACCAGAACTTGGTGCCTACGCACCTAACTTCCGAATTTATTAACCCGTCAAGATTGTCGTATATTTGGAGATAAATGGTTAAATCTAAACTTGGACATTAAGTACTTTTTGATTTATTGATTTAGTTAAAAATGTTTTGGAGATTTTTGAGAAGAAAAAAATGCTAAGTAGTCTTTTAACGTATGACTAACGCATAATAATATTTTGAACATTGATCATAGTTAATAACATTAGAAAATTATGTGATTTTGAGTTCAATGAGGGTTTTAGGAGAAAGTGAATAACCTGTGGCATGGCGTCGTGGACCATCCACCATTTTTGGTGAGCGATATCAGTAGCAAACTCAACAAATATGTCGGAGTTGAAGTTACAGTCGTAGTCACGGTAGCATAACCACGGCTTCATTCCCAGGTAATGAAGAACATAAAGAATAGGAGGCTCTGCTCCAAAAAGCTCTGTTTTCTTACGCCTCACGTTATCTTCATCACCAACCCAAAAATGCTTCAAGAAATTCATATGTTTTGGAATCCGATGCCACCATGTGAATACCTCGTTTAAGTAACCTTGATCTCCACCGTTGTATGACTCAATCTCGTTTATATGTTCCATCAAAAGCTGAAACGTACAGTTACAAGGCTCGATCACCATAACTCCTGAATTAAACAGAGTTCCATTGTTTCCTGTAGCTGAGATCTCTGGCATCGAGAACAAAAAATCGATGTTTCTCAAGATTAATAGATCCGCGTCGATAAAGATGATTTTGTCGTAATCAGTCAGCTGCCATAGCCGGAACTTGCTGTAATTCCATTCGTTGTAAGCATCTTTCTCTGCTTTAGGGTTTCGAATCCTCTGTATCGTCCGGATTTGCCAGCCCGCAGCTTCGAGTCCACTGCGGTGATAACCGCTGATGTTGTCATCGACGAGAATCACCAGGTCTCTCGTTGAACCAGACTGTCTTATGCTCTGAGCCGCCGCAATTGCACCACAGACGTAAACGTGAGCGGAGTGAAGAATTGTCGCGTAAGCTTCTCTTTTAGGGTTTCCTAAGCTTGGCCTCTCTGTAAAATTCATCGAGGAAAACAGAATCTTGTTAAATTAGATTCAGATTTTCAAATCTAAACAAATAAATTCGGGATTCATTTTTTTAAACCTTTGATGCCGAGAGGAAGAGAGAGCTCACAAGAACCTACAGGAAGCTGAAGCTTGTCTCTCAAGGTATCAAGATTAGGTTTATACAACCAAACATCGCTTCTCCGAGACACCAGATCTTTACACCGAAACAGATTCGGAATTGGGAAGCATCTAGAGACAAACAACACGTGTCCCCTGAAAAATCCTTTCGCCGAAGCCGCCACTGTTGCAGCCGCGAGCTGGAGATGCAATCTCCCGACGTCTCTCGACCAATTCCCTTCCTTTCGACAAGGAAGCTTCACGACGATCAGATCGAGTCTTCTTGTAGGTACTTTGATATTCGGGAGATTAGGACAAACAGGGACCTCTGTTTCTTGCTCCTCATCGATCCACTCTGGATAGAGTGCGTCCCAAGTCACGTTCTTGTCTGCGTAGTCTAGATTCAATACGACAACGTTTTCTTCATCCTCATTTTTCTTTCTCTTGGATACTTCTCTCCATCGTTGGATCTCGTTCGAATCGAAATTCAAGACACCGATCGTACGGCCTTCTTCGACGCTCTCAAGAGTTTTGGTCACATCGTCCCAGTTTATGTCCAGATCCGAGACGTAGCGTGGATCTTGTCTTCTCCATATCCATCTAATTTCAAAATGTTAAGATAATATTGTAAGAGATAGACGCAAACGTAAAATTTTGCATTTGAACAATTCGAAGTCAAGAATGTTAATCTTGGCTATGGAAAAAAGAAAAAGATTTACCGAGAAGAAGAGTGGGAAAGAGAATGATGATAAGCTTCAGGAGAATAGATGATGGTGAAGAGAGTAGCAGAGAGAAGGATAAACAAGAGAAGCTTCATGATCTGAAACTTGCTGCAACAACAACAAATAGTGTTTTTGTCTTGTGTCGGAAAATTTATGATATTAAACGGTTTCACCATATCCGATCTGCCACCGCCTTTACTATTTCTCCGGAATCTCCTCTTGCATATTGCTTCTCTGTTTAAACACACACAAAACCAAAATTATAAGATTTTGTTCAGATTTTTTAAATCATTAATTGGAGAGTATTAATGTACACTTACATTGATGCGGAGAGACGGCGCCGGGAGTCACCGGCGGTGGCTGCAGCAGCAGCGGGAGAGTTTGCCATATAAAACTGATGGATTGAGACAGTAGAATTGGACAAGGAAGACGAGGGAGCAAATATAGGTGAGACATAACGTGTCTTTTAATCTTCTTATATCGCATTTCTTTTTTGTTTCTAATTTTGTTTTTGTAAGAAAAATGTATTTTCACACCCACCTTTTTTAACAAAATTATTTTTGATTTTCTCTTTTTAAGTTATCGTGATTTTTATAAATGTTTTAAAATTTGTTTATTACATTTACATGATTTTTTCCATTGTGGATAATATTGTAGCACTTTAGTTTAAACTCATTCTTAGTTTGTGACTTTCTTGCGATGGACATATGTCCACCAAACTTTGATCATTTCTTTGTAAAGACAACCATAATTTATTTTCAAATATGATGAAATTTTTAAAAATGAAGATATATTTTTCTAATACCTCACTTGATTAAGCTAAAGAAAAAATTTATGAAAGGTTAAGTCATTGAATGCAAATATGTTTTAGTGTTTTTACATGTACAGCTGGAGAGAAATAATAATGTACGCATGCATCCATCAATACCTATAATTAGTTAACAAATAAAATAATTTTTTTTCTTGTTTTGGGTATTTTGGAACACAACCAAATATATTAATGACGTATTTTAATAACAAAGCAACCGTTACTATTAACAATCGAAAGTTGATGATACTAAAAAAAGGATATATATATATATATATAATGTGTATAAAAAACCTTTGTGGCAAAGTAAGGTGAAGATGAGGTAACATAACAAGACAGGTAAGCACAATACATTGATTTCAAACCTCGCTTGCAACTTGCAAGGTTTAGAGGTCCTTTCAAGAACTGCTTCCACCAAACTTTATAGTGTTTTGGATTTGTATTATTTATTGATTATCCTTGATTTTGTGGTTTAACTAACTCAGATTAGTATAGAAAACCACCGCTTAATCAGTGTAAGCTCATATTTATCCTGATGCCAACTGAATATTTTGTGTATATATATATATATATATATATATTTGCTTATGAATATAATGTTTGAATATCTTAGATGATAAGGAACATACAATGTTTGTAAGGAAATTTGGTCATTGGCACTTGGCAATAGAAAATAATAATAAAAGAGGAGCTTGGTCGGAGGAATAGATTAGTATGATAATTTAGTATTTCTTTGTCGGTCACTTGATACGATATTTTCACCGACGGAGACGACATTTTTCTTATACAGAAAATGGGTCATATTCATTTGAGCATATGATCCAGAGAGATTAAATCACTGATTTAAATCCTAGAAAATATTAAATATTCACATTTTTAAAAATATTTTTCTTTGTTTAGACAACCAATATTTTTCTTTTGTAAATCATAATCAAATAAAGTAAAAGAAAATCGTATATGTGAGGAAAGATTAGTATGGTTTAGATGAAGAAAAATAAAGTAATACCCAAAAAAGGGTATGAGATTAAATGAATTAATTAATTAACTTCTAAGCTTCATTTAAGACTTGGAAAAACAAAGACAGCTAAGGACACGTGTCAATCAGAGGACTGAAGGAGTAGCTGAATTGAACATAGGAGAAGGTGGGGACTCCAAAGATCAATTTGCTTTTGATACGAGACTTACACCCATCGCTACGTATGATATGATTCAAGGTATATTATTGAATAACACAATTATTATTCGAAATCTAGTATTAATCTAAACATAAAAACCAATACTAAACAAGAGTTTCTTAATCTGTGTTCGGACCGGCCGTAATAATCTTTACGCACATACATATTAATGTACGTTCGAATTTTCGAATGAACATGTTGTTGACAAATGGCATTGTATTGGAAGCAAAGCGAAGCAAAGGTATTTTCGTATCTTGTACATCTTTTCTTTCCAAGGACCAACACTTTCAGCAAACAGTCTTTTCTTGTTGACTATTGGGATAAAACAAAAATTGAAATATTAAACCTAAAAAGTTAACTTAGATACAGTTGTTTGCAAATAATTAATTAAGATCAAAGTTCTTAAAATAGGGTGTTTAAGTTCCATTCATCCGAAAACACACGATACTAATATCACAATGTTAAATCGACAAAAGAATGGTTATATCAACGTTTATACGCCCGATTTGAACCTTTAAGTGCAACATATGGACGATAGAAGAAAAGGAAACTAGTGTAGTTATATTCGTGAATATTTCATGTTAAAAAAACAGTGTTTGTGTTATAGCATGAATATACCACTGACAAATTGGTTGTCATTTTATTTTATGTTTTAAAAGTAGAAATAATAGCTGAGATGAATTTGAATGCACTACTAATCAAGAGAGGCCAACCCATTTCTTAAACACTAAACCGTATTCCATTTTTCTTTTAGTTGAGGCTGGCTTCGAACTTTTGAAAGCATTGCCTTTATAAGCAGTCTTGTGATTCTTCAAGAGCATCTCAATATACAAAAAAAAAAAAAAAACTTTTATTTCTCCATCATCTCAACAACTTCATTAGTCCGCGAGAAAAAAAACTTGCCTCTAACAAACGAATAGAAAACTCGGTCGAGCAACTTTCTGATCAAACATCACTGGTGAAGTAGCCGCGGCTATGTTCCACAACATGTCAACGTAGGCTAGGGTTATTAATTTGATCATCATCATTCATATCTCGAGCAAAATTTAAACATTCGCCGAGACTGGCGAGGCTTTTCAAAAACTCTAGGGAAATAAGTCGAGCAGAAGATCTCAAGTAACACCGGAAACTGAAGACCAACGAACATCCCCAGCGGAATCACCGCGAGCAACATAAACTGAGCCGAATACCAAGAAAATTTATTAAAATTTCCAACCAGAGTCGTGAGCGTCACGACAAAAGTCACCATCATCGTCGCCATCGAGAGAAACAAAGATAAAAGACCCACGATCAGTTTCGTCGGAAGTGATCGAAGAAAATCCTCTTCACGGTAACGAGACTTGAGAATGCCAAGGAACATGAGGAGAGACATACATGAAGTGAAAAGAGAGATAGCATCGGAGATGATGAAAATCTTGAAAATGTGGCGGTGCATGTAGAGTGGCAAGCCATTGTCTGAGCGGTAACCTCCGGGGACAGTAAACGCCGAGGAAAACATCATTGTGGTGATTAGAGCGGCGACTACTGTGCAAGAAGCCGCTGTCTCTTTCATCCATTTCTCTCCTTGCTCCACAAGATCCTTGTGTTGGTCTGTAAACAGAGCCTTTGGAGTTTTCTTCTGCTTCGAGTTAACCATTTTTCGATGCTTCGGTTGCACTAACCTCTCCACTTCCTGGATCCAAGACATCAATTAAAAATTTCTAGGATTATGGTCGGAGGAAAAAGATTTGTAGATGCTGAAAAACAGAGTTATAATCCTAGGTTCCTGCAGTACATAAACCTTTATGTCTAGCAAGAAGTAGTTATAAATATAACTATGTATCACCTTAAACCATTGTAGTTCCCTTTGCATCTGAAGAGCTGCACCGGGGATAAGGTTAAGCCGCGAAGGCGGGGCTCGATACGCGGCATGATGAAGCATATTGTTATGGAATTTGTCCCAAGCTGTAGCGAGGATGTTCTTCTTAGCACCCATATTGTAAATGAGGGTAAAGATCTTCTCTTGTCGCTGGCTTACCGCGTAGAAGAAGAGGTTAAGACCATAACTATCTTTGAGCCATACGATATCAGGATAATGCCTCATCATTTCCTCGATATACTCTACAATACCATTCTCTACCGCCTTAAAGAGAGCTTGGTTTAGACCCGCGTTCTTCTGTTGGGTCGCGTCAAAGTTAGGTATCTCTTGGCAGATACAGTCTAATATCTCTTTGGCTCGAGCATGTCCTAACTTTAGTTTGTATACGCGTCTTATGTGTGGAACTGTCAATACAAAATCATCTAAACTGATCAAAACCAACGACAGGGCTCATAATTTGAGATGATTTTTACTGCTTACAAAGAAATTTGAGGTGTTTCCACAACTTGTCTTGAATCCGACTATGATCTTCTGCTTTCCTGTATTGATGGTCATGATGATTCAGAACTTCGTGACGTTTATTAACTTTCTCTATGGGAATACCTGCAAGAGAAAAACCATGAATTTAACGATCTATAATGGGCAATCCCAACAAAAATTACAGCCTAGTAACACCGAACTTCATTATAATAATAAAATGTTATATTTAGTCTTCGTCTAATAAGCATAAGCTAAGTATACTCACAATGATATAACCACTGTTGCCAAAACGCAAGGCGGGTACCGCTAGGGAACGCACTAGGCGTTTGAGCAAGCGCGATGATCGCTGTATCGTTGTCGCTGTCTCGAGTATAAGCCAGCTTAGGATACCTCTGAATCAGATCCAAAGCAATACCTTCATATATGCGCCACATTAGCCATCTTATGAACATATAATAGTTGCCAAAAAAAAGTTATATGAAAATACAGTATAATATACGAACATTAATTAGGAACTTACCATATAATCCATCGACAATACAATTAGTCACAAGCATCGCTCCGTTCTTGCCCTTGTGATCATCTGAACCATCAGGATCAAGATCACTGTGAGGTGTGTTATTGTAAAGATACCGAACAAGATGCTTGTGACCATACAATGAAGCCACCACGATTGGTATATGCTCTTTCGCGTTCCGGACACTTACCAAACTGGGACATTTATTCACCAAACACTCTGCAATTCTCACAATCCCACCGGTCGCAGCATAAGTAAGCGCAGTGTAACCATTATCATTCTTGATCTTCAGCACTTGCTCTGGATCGTGAATTCGTCTTACGATCTCTTCCACAATCTTGATGTGACCCGACAAAACAGCTTTATGGATTGGTGTGTCTCCGTTAGAGGTTAAGCTTGCGGTTAAAGCCTCAGGGTTTCGGTCCAAGAACTCTTTCGTGGCTTCTAAGTTTCCACTGTCTATGTTCTTGAAGAGGACAAGATAGGTCGAGTTGTCTAGTCGTATCTCGCCTTGTGGTAGCTCGGCTGCTTCATCGATCTGCATACTATCTGACCGGAAACTTATGCGGTCTGTTTCTGGTCGTAGACTGTCCGCTCTGAAACCTCTGGGATAACCTTTTTCGGTATCCATTTGTCGGTGCTTCTCCCGCAAGAAACGTGATGGTATGTGTTTGTTTAAGTGTAAAATCGTTCTTTTATAATGCCTGTATAAGCAAACAGAACTTTCCGTTATTCGAACAGAGACATGAGTAAAGTGTTAAAAGAGTGGTGGCTCCTCTTTGAAGGAAGGTTTAAAGGACAAAAGAAAGAGAGAAGGATTCAAGGAATTAACATTATATGACCATTCGTACCAAGAAATATTTCAAGAATTAATTTCATCTTTCTGTATTTGTGTTTGTTACTTTTAACTTTCCAGGGAATATTTAAAAGATTGAGCTTTAGTGTTACACAATTTTACGTCGCTGCAAAGCAAGGAATTTAATTTCACTCTTCTAACAATGTTAATTGTAAGTCTTTTAAAACTTGAATTTGGTAAGAAAACTCATAATTTGACAAGTCATTGAAATGAAAATAGGGGTGCTTTGTGGTTCTTCATTTCTCTTGTAGGATGTAAATGTATTTCTTTCAAACCCCATTAATCAATAATAAATAGATATAAAATAGTGTGATTATTTAAATATTATAAAATATCTATTTGTAGCTATTTGTTGAATGTAGTGCCCCAAAATTGGTGTTAAATATTTCATTTGATTAAATATTACATTTTCTTATAAGTATAGATATCATATATTAAAATCTAAAAGACATTTTGACATATATCAAAACCTTATAAATATATATAGAATTTAATGAAACTTTATTCGATTATTGTATGATAAGATAACATTGAATATAGTGAATTATTTGGGGCAGTTTTAAATATATGTGTATATATAATATCACAACAGTGTCGAGCTGAAAACGGCAAAGATTAATTAGCAAATTAGATACGAACCAGACCTTATCTTCGCAAAAACTCAAACCCCTCTTTTGCCGGCGACGCTTCTCTACTGAATATTTCAGTAAATCATCAGCCTCTGCGATTCTTCTCTCCGGCAATGGCGGCGATTCCGTTGCCTCTCACCTCTTACTCTCCAATCTCAGCTTCTTCTTCTTCTATTTCCAGAACCTCTTTCGTCCCTCTCACACCTCGCCATCGTAATTTCTTCTCCGAACAGAATTGTAGTAGGCGTGTATTTATTAGCTGCTCTTCTTCTACGTCCTCAGACAACGGTTCAACTCCAGAGTCCATGAACGGGAACGGGAACGGGAACGGGAGGTATAAATCTTCAATTTTCAATCTTTACGCCCATCAGATGTTTGTGAAAATTCGTCAATGAAGACACTTTTGGGTTTAGGGTTTAAGAATTTATTAAAATATACTGCAAATCTGATTTTTTTTTATTGTTTTGGTTGAAGTAAATCTAAACCCATTCGTGAAGTTTGGAACTTTGGCTGCTTTTGTTAAAACTTTGCTGCCGTCATCTGTAATTTTCAGTAGCTTAAACGGCCAGTCATCTTTTCCACGAATGCCTTCCTTTGATGGAACATCCAAACCACCGCTTAAGTGGAGAAGGGTTTTACTCAAAGTCAGTGGAGAAGCTCTTGCTGGAGACGGGGAACAAAATATCGATCCTAAGGTTTTTGTGATTTATAAAGAAACCTCCTTGTTTCTGCTTTCTTTGTTCTCTGTTTCCTTCTTCAGAAGTCTCATCCAGTTTCCCATATATTAGGTTACTATGGCGATTGCAAGGGAAGTTGCAGCAGTGACTCGACTTGGCATTGAGGTTATTCTCTAAACGCTTCATTCTAACATTTTTGTTCTAGTTGTGATTGTGGTATTAACCTTTTGTGTTCTTTCTTAGACATGTTGATTGATAAAGTATGGTAAATGCAATTGTTTAGTACCCGGAGTATTTGACAATTGCCTTTGTAGAAGTAACAAACTATCCGGAAAATCAATTAGTAAACTTACAAGAAACAGGTGCTTAAGTCGTGGGGCGGAGATTTATGGGTTTATACAAGCTGAATAGAGAAACCCAGTTGATTTTTTTATGCTTTTAAACAAACTATACGTGCAATAGATGATAGGTCTGGGTCATTGAGCATGCTCATTGCAATGTTCTGTGTGCTCTATCCTGATCTTACGCCTTTACAATAGGTTGCTATTGTTGTTGGAGGAGGAAATATCTTTCGTGGATCCACCTGGGCTGGGTGCAGTGGCCTTGATCGCTCCTCTGCTGATTATATCGGGTAATCATATCCGGTCTTGAGTCTAGTGCACACAAATTTGTTTTTCTGAACTTTTACTCCTCCTTTATGGAGTTATCTTGTTCCCCTTGTTCCCTTGCTCAAACAAGACCTTTAAATTTTGTCTATTGGAATTTTTTTTTTTGGTCTCATTGGTTCATCTGAAAATTTGACAGAATGCTGGCAACTGTGATGAATGCAATATTTCTTCAAGCAACAATGGAGAGTATCGGCATCCCAACCCGTGTTCAAACAGCTTTCCGCATGTCGGAAGTTGCAGAGCCGTACATAAGAAGACGAGCAATTAGACATCTAGAAAAAGGCAGGGTTGTGATATTCGCAGCCGGAACAGGCAATCCGTTTTTCACCACCGATACTGCAGCAGCTCTTCGATGTGCAGAAAGTAAGTAAGAGGTGGTTTCCGTTTTAAGTTTTCTCCTAATTATCATTCGCATCATTAAAAAAAACCTTTTCGCATTGGACACAGTTAATGCAGAAGTAGTGTTGAAAGCAACAAATGTTGATGGAGTGTTCGACGATGATCCAAAAAGAAACCCAAATGCTCGCCTTCTCGAGTCACTAACTTACCAAGAAGTAACCTCAAAGGATCTCTCTGTGATGGATATGACTGCAATCACTCTGTGCCAAGAAAATAACATCCCAGGTCTGTTTTAAAAATACCGACAACCTTAACCACATACATGATCATCTAAAATACAACAAGAATGCTTATTTTATCTGTGTGATTTTGCAGTGGTGGTTTTCAATCTATCGGAACCTGGAAACATCGCGAAAGCAATCAAGGGAGAAAGAGTCGGTACATTGATAGGAGGAACTTGGAACTCTATTGTTACAACTACATGAAGCCTCTTCTCAAAGCACAAACTAAATAGAGTATCTTTCTTAGGTCAGGAGAATCTTGTAACTCCTGTATATAGTTTGCAGACACCTTTTTATTTTATACTTTCTAGGAATCTGTTTGAAAGTTAAATTTTTTTTTATATGAAGCTCATTTTAAACCCTTTGGGCTACATTGGATATGTCAAAATACAATACAAAAAAATTACAGAGCAAAACACAAAAGTGAAAATATTTAGTTTCTAAGGATCCCAAAGATGACTACTAAAGACATCAGCAAAAGTTGGAGAAGCAACCAAACTAGCATAACCAGGACTATACATTAGAAACGGGCTGGCCGGCGAGAATAATCCCGGTGGTATAGCCGGCGAAAACATCCCACCTTGATGAATCATCGGAGAGAATATCCCGGCAGAAGCTGTAGGCAACATGGCCGGAGACGGAGAGAGTATTCCCGGAGCATAACCACCAAATTCAGCTGCTTCTTCCATGGTCGTCGTGATTTCCACCGTCTCATCTCTCGCCACCGGTTCTTTACCTCCTCTCGGGCTAGCATTCTCCGTTGACGCTAGCCTCGCCGCCGGTGAAACATTTCCACCGCCGCCAGATTCGAGGAAAACTTCAGAGGAGATCCCAGTGAGACGCTGGACGACGTTCATGAACTCCGACGCGGTGGCGTGTACGACCTTAGGCGAAACGGCGTAAATAACCACCGGCTCTCTAGCAACATACGGCGGTGCTTGGTCACGATTCGGCGGCGGCGCAGGGTGTTTAGGAGGTTTCTTGATTTTGTGTGAGTCTTTGTGGACGCTGAGAGGTGAAGGACGAGGACCATAGATCTGTAGCTGCCGCTTCTGATTCTGTTGATCGCCGGCGAAATACTCCGACGGATCCATTAAAAAAATTGGGAATTTTGCTTCTAAGAAACAACTTTTGTTTGTTCTCTGTTTGGTTTGGGAATTGAATGCTTGGCGACTGAGTAAATTGACCAAAACAACAACAATGTTCTCACAGAACGATTAGTTTGACTTTCAAAAATGTTGACTTTTTGTGTCCAACCAAACTATTACAGCACATGCTCAATAAGGAAACTCCCCATTCTTGGAAAATTACTAGGAAAGCTCTCAGGAATCAACATTATCAGCGGCACACAGTTATAATAATCTTTTCAATCATTACCTCTCTCTCTGCCCATACAATTATTAAGTCTTACATGTTCTAGAAGTTACAAAATTTCGTAACAATCAATTTTTAGTACCCAAGCTATTGATAACTGCATGCATGATACAAAAGTAACAAACCTACTAAGAGTTTAAGACCTATAATATGAGTTGTTAAAGAATAACAAAAGATATGTTCCTTCTATTTCATAACAAATACAAATTTCGTTTTATACTATCTTTTTTTTGGGGTTTTGACTAAGTTATTGTTTCAAAAAAAAATTACTGTTTATTCTAATTTAAAATATGTAATTTATTTTTGTTTAAATATTAACAAAAAAAATGTAAAATCATATAAAATTTACTCAGTCATTTATTAATCTATGGTTGTGATGTTGCATGCAGCCATGTATTAATTGACATGTAATAAAATTAATCTATGGTTGTTTTTAGGGCTGACTTTGTATTCTTCCTACTACATAGGGTCGTCAAACCACATCTTCTCAAACTTATGTCATCTTCAATTAGCTTATCCAACTACCATGATTTAAACTACACCTCATGTACTTTTTAATTTCTTTCTAATTCTCCCTATCGCGAAATTTTGAATCAAAAACGCGGTTCATATACTCTTTAACCGGATTTTCATGGTAAACCGATTTTTTTTTAACCCGGTTCTTCTTTTTTGTCTTCTCAAAATTTAGGGTTCTTATGCCTCTAAAACTTCTTATTAAAGATGTCTTGTTTCTTCCTTTCTTCATCCCAATCAACCTCATCCAATTCACCATCTGAATCAGATGACTCTTCACGCCTGTTTAATTCACCATCATCTTTCAAATTCTGTTTTTTAAGCTTCTCGATAAACGGCTCAATCCCTAAGTAATCCTCTTCGTCTTCGGCATCAATGTCTTTGTAATCAAGTCCTTATCTTTGCCTTTCTTCTCTCTCACGCTGCTTCTCTTTCTCAGCCTCCACTCGCTTTGCCATAGTTTATATCCTTTGTGCACTACAAGAAAATGAGCAAATACCAACGGAATTAGCGACAAAAATTAGTCGTCGCAATTTTTCGACAAAATTTAGACGGAATAGCGAGAAAAACAAATCACGTGATCTTTAAAATTTACCGAAACCACTCACGTCAACATATATACAATAAAAGATTCAGTAAAAGATTCATCGATTGGAAGAAAATCCAAACCCAAAAAAATTGATTTAAGAATAATCAATTTAAGAATCGATCTAAGAATTGAAAGAGATCAAACAAATTGAAACCCAGAAAAAAAGAAAGGAATCAAACATTAGGTTTTGAGAATTAGGGAATTAGGGTTTCTCGTATTTGCGTTCTGAAAAATTACGTTTACGATTAATCTAAAACATGGTTTAGTTTAATTGAACCGTATTCGGTTTAGATAGGGGGAATTAGAAAGAAATTAAAAAGTACATGAAGTGTGGTTTAAATCATGGTAGTTGGGTAAGCTAATTGAAGAGAACGTAAATTTGGGAAGATGTGGTTTGACGACCCTATGTAAAGAGGAGAAAAAAAATTAAGTGCTTGTTTTTATTTCCAAACTTATCAACTTGATTGATATAGGGTTCGATGTTAGGTTGTAAGTTTGAAATCTGGCATCTAGAGCTTTGTAATTTAGGGACTGTGGTCGAGAGGGACTCTAGTGGAACACTATTCAATCCTACAAAGGATAGTGATTTCTATCAGTTACACTATTTATGCATATACGACAGTGCGATACTTTTACTGTCATGCTAAGCTTCAAAAGCACCATACACAGAGCCAAAAAAAAGTATAATATATAGAGTTGAAACTCTAAACTGACTGGTGGCATTTCTCCGGTGACAGGAAATATCTCTGGCGTAAGTCGAATCTTCTCTGGTGAAAGGACATTCATCTATGAAGCTTGGGATTCTTGGTTTGACAGTACTGAACTGTGATGACTCACTTTGGTATACAACATTTCATAAAAAAATGTATCATATGGCTTAGGTATGTTGTTATAAATCATTGTTTAGCTGAAATAGGATCAAGGGAAAAGAGTCCCAAAAAAAAACATTGAGCTAAGGCCCAACAGAAGGTGGATAAAGACCATAAACTCAAGCTAGGGCCCATCTTACCATAGAATTACTTCCTAAGAGCATCATTATTTTTCCATAAACGAAGAAGAGCGAAACCCTAAGTTCCTAATTATGTCGCCGAAGCTGATATCGATGGTTGGCGGGTGGAGGAAGTTCATAGTTCGTGTTGTGGCACTGGCTATGGGATATGGCTTAGGTATGTAGAGAGAGATAGAGAGATTTTTATTGCCTTTAGGAATTTTCCACGACGAGTCGAATTAACAATAATCAGCTTGTGATTATTTACTTATTTATTTTTCTTGAAGGTGCTCATTTTTTTGGGGCATACTTCACCGGAGGAATATGAGGAGAAGCTGCGAAAGGAAAAAAACAAAATCAAGAAGCACTTGAATGTATGATCATTTCTATTTATTTAATCTTGATGATCATATATATGATATATCTTGTGTTTTCAGGACCTGAGGGAGACTGAGGAATATATACTTCGAGCAAAGGAAAAAGTTATGGGCTCGTAAACCACGACCTGCTTTCTGATGTCTGATCGTAATGTCTAATTATCATGTATTTTAAGGAATTGCCTTTGCATGTTGTTCAAATGTTTGTATGGAATTATTATGTTCATGGAACGTCTTTTTTTCTTATAACAAAATTAAATAATGAATTATCATCGATACTCAAACCAAACCCTAAACCCCAGATCATAAGAAAGGAAAAAAAAAAAAAAAAGAATTAAGCCCACGATTAGTAAAACTTCTCTATTGATTTACAATATATCTACGTTCAAAATAGTTAGTGGTCTTGGTCTCGTAAGCAGCCAAAGCAGAGGCAGATGAACTAGTCTTCAACGCTTTAATCAAATTTAAACAAATTAAGTAATTAACAATAGGCTAAACAAATTAAATCTTTCTCATTTCGAACCATCCAAGAAAGAGACCCTCAAACTAATTTTGCAAAGCGTTATATTTCAAAAAGAGATATCTCATATTCCGCATATTTCGAATACTATTTGTGCATATGATAATTAAGTACAATGTGCTTGTAAAACTCAAAATGGATTATCCGTCTAGATGTGTGTTAAGTGGCAAATTGTTTATTTATAGATAGTGAAATTCGTTATAGACAACAAATTATATACTAAATGTTAATATCTTCTAACGAATACGATGATGTAATTCGATTAATAAAACATCTATGTTTTTGTCATATGGTATAAAATATCATAACATATTTAAAGATTCATACAATCTGAAAACTTACGTGTATAGATTCCTACTATTCAAAAGGATAAAACTTTCGTGCCTTTACAAATAGTATGTTTTATCTTATAATAAAAGAGAATATGTTTCAATTCAAATGTTGAAGCAAGTACCATTCAAATCAAAATTCGAACATTAGAATAAAAAAAGCGGATGGGTGTGAGAGAGGCATGACCATGAAATGTTGCAACCTCCTCTAACAAGAAAGAAAAGTAGATTATTTAAATAAAAGACATATATATATTTTCCAAGATTTAGACATGAGAGACCATATTTCGTTTGTCACTTCACTCTAAATTAAAGGAACCTTATTCCTTTATTTTGGTTTAGTAAGCAAAAAAAATATATATCCATCTATTTAACTCATATTAGTACAATTCTTAGTCAGATTCAGTGAACAACGTCCATATATTAGATTAATCTAGTACATGAAGAAGCTGTCATTTGAATTCTTTTGTGCCAAGAATGTCTAGCTAATTCTTTTGTACCTCAACTAACAAATCAGATAATAGGCAGTTGAACTTTCCTTACCATCTAATCTAGTCACAAATTTACAATACTATTCTGTAAACTATTTATTGTTTTTTTAGATTATTTGTTTGACTTAATTAATTTTTAAATAAACCATTTCGATATGAATGATTCGAATTGCGAATATTGAAAGTATGTTTTTCATCTTTAAACGCTTCTTTACTGTTTGAAAATAGTGCTTTTAAACAAATACGCTAGAAATTTGAAACATTAAAAGATAAACTAAAATTAAAATTAGAAAAAGAATAATTTAGAACTATATTATCTACTTTTATTAGATTAATTTTTCAAGAGGATTAATTAAAGGCCTGATCAGTCCTTCCTGTATATTTCTCTGATTCAGCATTAGACTCCAGAAACATAGCATAAACATAAACTCTCGCAAATCATAGAATCTCACAAGATGAATAACAAAATTCATCTCGAGTCTTAAGTTGTTGCTATGAGTTTAAATCGTTTAACTCAACACAAAGGTGAATAATAACGAGAAACAAAATATTTAGAATATTAGTAAAACGGATCACGCTAACAAAACTTGTCTTATGATTTACAATATCTACGTTCAAAATAGTTTGATAAGATTTTTCTTATTTGTAATAATAATAATAATAATAATCAAAAAGGCATAATATGAGTGGTCTTGGTCTCATAAGCAGCCAAAGCAGAAGCAGATGAATTAATCTTCAACACTTTGATCAAATCTTTCGCCATTTGTCTCACCATCGCCGAGCAGTTGCTCTGTATCACCACTAATAGCTTCGTCACTCCGTTACTTCTCTCCACCGTCTCCTCCGCCGTCTTATCTTCTCGGAAAACATAACACAAACACCACAGAATCGTCACGGCGTGCTCCGTCGCCGTCGTCGATACTTTCAACAGTTTCTTCACGACTCCTTGCACACATCTCCCATTGTCATCGCCACAAATCTCCGATCTCCCTTCTCGCTTCGATGACAAAATCTCTAACAGCTTCAGAGACTTCTCCGTCACCGAGACGCTTGTTAACGTCTCCGTGAGAAGAATGTCTTTGATCTTGGTGATTGTCTTCGCAGCGATTAGTTTCGATCTCACTCGTTTCGATTTCGAGATTGTGATTAGAAACGATAAACTCGCTTCGATCAAACTCGGATCTGACTCTGTGATACTGATCGATTTAATCATCTCTGTTAAAACTCCGTCACGTTCTGCGATTAAGAGCTTCGATTTAGCGTCGAATGAGATCCAATCCAAAACCCTAACGGATTCGATCTTCGATTCCAGATTCCCGCGTTGAATCGCTACGAGAATAGCCGTTAAACAATCTCCGTCGTCCTCCTTGGCCAGCATCCGATTCGATAACCGTTCACGATCTGCTTTAATCGTATCCAAAATTTTAATCGCCATCAGAACTAACTCGATCTTCGTCGTGGTGGTGGTGGTGCGTATGATATCAACGAGCATTGGTATAAAATCCTTGTTCGCCGTGAGAAACTCTCTGTTCGACTCCGAATCCTTGACGAATCGAACGATCCTCGAGAAAATCTCAATCCGAATCTCATCGTCTTTCTCTAAACTCATCAATCTCTTCAACGACTCATTAACTTCTTCCTTGGTCGGAACTTTTCTAGCAGACGGAGGAGAGGCAGCGTTGTTGTAACGGCCGATAGAGTCAGACCAGATTTTGATAAGACGTTGAAGCGTGAGGTTAGGAACAAAATCCTTAGTTTTGAGGACTTGCATAGTAGCGGGACAAGTGTTGTTACCTCCATCGAGCCATCTCTGAATACTGGCTCGATCGTAAGTGACGCCGGTGCAGAGACTAACGGGAGATCTCATCACGTCTAGAGATATCGGACACTTGAAGAAGCTAGGGACTGTAATGTACGTATCTGTTTCATCTCTCCCCATCGAGAAAAGTGAATCAGAGAAAATCTGGGCAAGAAAATGCGGGAAAATAAAGTTTGGGGGAAGATGATGCTAAGTGAAAGGTGAAGAAAGAAACTGAGTGGAGGTGGGTTTAAAGAGAGAGAGAGAGAGAGAGAGAGAGTCAAACGCACGCTTGCTTGAACCTAATTAATTTATTCTTTTCTTTTTCAATCTTTAATTTGCCTAGACATCATAATTTTTTCATAACTACTATTAAGGAGTATTGTTATAAATCATTCGCAATGCTAATCCTGATGACAAGTCAGATTGAAGATTCAACTAAATTCTGGTCTTGGGTCAAAAAATCAAACAACGTTTCTGAATGAGTATTATGTGGATTGGGTCAAGTCGTAACCGTTACATGTGTTGTTCATGGGAGGACTTTATGCTACACGTGTGAGTTAGGAGGC
Source organism: Boechera divaricarpa (assembly GCA_026770425.1). NCBI lineage: Eukaryota > Viridiplantae > Streptophyta > Magnoliopsida > Brassicales > Brassicaceae > Boechera > Boechera divaricarpa. The sequence goes on from CM049184.1 coordinate 8,960,469, forward strand.
TAGAAGCGTGTGTGATCGGTGGGATCCATATCTGCACGAGGGGGGCTATTTTGGTCTCGTCTTGAGCACATGGGCTTGGTCCATATTATGTCCTATTTTTAGTATATTTTGATGACATATAATGTAAATTGTAAACATATTATTACATTTTTTTACATTTATATTTGTATGGTTTATATGCCAGTCTAATGTTGTAAACATTAATAAATAAAGATTGTGTTGTGGCTTCCACTACGGAGAAACAGAATTTTTGATAATTTTATTATTCCAGCGAAGCTGTTTGATTCGGGGAGAAAAGCAAAAGCGTTTCTTTTTTTTTCTGGGATTGTCAGTTTCTGGTCAGTATAATGTTTGTAGATATATTTCACTTTTTTTTATGATGAGCAATAACGTTTATAAATTATTAAGAGTATTCGAAGATATAACATAACATTTTAGCTGTCTGAAAAGTATGGTTGGACTGCCTAATTGTCTAACAAAATTAGGGGTTGCATTAATTATTATTATTCAAATCCAATGGATCTGAGTTTGGTCCTAGTTTTATTTATTAATCATTGCTTTAGTTGCTCTTGGTTGTGCCATTTGTATATATACATATAAATATAATACATTACTTTTGATGATAAACTAAGAGTGCGGGTGCGTTGCATTTAATACATAAGTTTAAATTATCTAATTTAGTTTTTGAGTGGTTTTTTTTTCCAGCTTTTGCCCTTTCAAGAATATCAATTGGTTTATCGTCACTCCCTTGATCAATTACTATATTTGTTGCATGCATAATCATTTGAGTAGTATATATAGTTTCTTTCTTTGAATTTAAGAAAATAGATAAAGTTGAATTTTTTGATCCGTATGTGATGAAAGCATAGGTGACCGAAAGTTGTTGGCCTAATAGTAAAACCAAACTTGGGTGTTGAAAATATTTCAGTTTTCAGAGGTGAGAGGTAGGAGTAGGATGAAATGCTTGCTGACTCGTGAATCATTTACTTTGAATATTTTGTGAAAAATAAGTTTCTTCTAATTAGGTTAACTTTCCAATTAGGTTTAGCATAATTAAATTGGTAAGATTATAAATAATAGCCGTTAAAAAGAGTGTAAGGTCAGCTGCCCAAAAAAAAAAGAGCGTAAGATCTTACCAACCTTTTAATAGACATCGATCCAGCATCTTTAATTGAAGAAGATATAGCACGCCCGTGTATTAAAGTGAAATGAATGGTAATTAAGTAGCATTTTTATAAAACTTTTTTTTTCTTTTGATTTATTTGTTAATTATAATCATTTCCTATGGCAGACGAACGAATTGAGTATATATTAACTCGTGAGCATATAATTGATAATATGGTATATAATAGGGTAAATTGCACCGAAATAAAATAAAACTATAATGATGCGAATGTGCATCATTGTCTACAATTAGCAATTATGCCAAATCGGAAAAAAATCTACGCCAATTCATCTCACCTTTTAATAAATTACCTCACTCATCATCTGATCCCATCCATTATTATTCTTGGTGGACAATAATTTTCATTTGTCCTCATATGTAAGGATAGTTTTGGGAACTTTTCTCCTTTTTTTGCAACTAATGTATTTCTAATTAAAAAAACTAAAGTATTTATACTTAAAAGTACTAATGCTGAATGGGTTAAAAAACAAGATTTTACGTCCTATTTTTCTTCTAGTATCGTCCTTGATAATATATATGTTAATTTCATACAAACGTACAACTTGAAAACTATTTTTATTTTTGTTTTTGATCGAACCATAAATGTATACCATGGAACTCATCCGAGAATGACGTATTAGTTAATACACATGATCGATAACTTTATTTGTTTACTGAAAACTATAGAATGAGATAACATATTCGGTGAAGACCAAAAACTTTTAGTCTGGTGGCTAAATGGCAAAGATAATTCTGTTTGAGGTCATATTCACAATTATTTCTCCATAAATTTGTGGTGCATATAGTTAAAATAAATACTGGATGAAGATAGAGATATAAAGAAGAATCGAGTTCCAAAAGTGTGGGGTTGTATTACTCAGAGGTTTCCATTGGCAGAGGCAACTCGTTTGCATCACATGAAAAAAAAAAACATATCCAATGTCATGTTCCCACTCGAAGTCAACATCATTCAGTTCTTAGTGAGTCATTTATGAGGAGTTTTCTAGAATATTTGTATGGAATTTATCAGATTTGACCAGCTTTTCTTCTTTCAACACAGATTTGGCAACAGTTTTAATAACTTAATATTGTTGTATGTATGCATGTGGGTGTTTGTGTGTATATACAGTATATGTTAATATTTCTTAGACTTTGATTACATGCACACACATTAAATCAAATTTGTTAATTCTGTGGGAGATTGATATTGATTTTTTTTCCCATTAATTTCCACTAGCCTAATTATTTAAATTAAAGTTTATTATCACTAGAAGAGAAGTGATCTACTGATTATATGATTGAATTTTACTAACAAATATTTTTGGAGAATGTTTTTTTTTTTTAATTTTTGTTTTGATGATAAAAATATGTGTTTACATATAAATAGTAATACATTATACTGTAATGGCTGGACACTATATATAGTATATATATATATCGTTCTAAGATTCAAGATTTTTTTTTACTTTTCAAAAATATATACATGAGAACAATGTTTTCTTTTGTATTTGTATGAAGATAATGATAAAAAAAAAAAATCAAATAAAGAGATTAAGACATTGATGATTTATTAACCAAACAAACGTTGTCTCCGACCATCCATATAACATCTAATGTTTTTTTTTGAATATTGATTAATAAACCTAATCTACAAAGTGGACCGAAATTTCCGAATGGTATGCAATCGAATGTATCTATTGTTGTTTTCTTACTTCAAAGAGTGAAAGACGGTACACTCATAAACTTGAAAAGAAAGAATAATGAATGATATGATAAAATGCTAATGATGAAGATTTTCACACGCTACAGGTAATTAAGAAAGATGATGAGAGTAAAATGAGGAAACGCAAAGTAAAACATAGGAATAATGATAATTCATTCGCCTGCGATTACATATAATTTCATAACAATTTGCTTTTGTTTGTATCATGAAATAAGGATCATCCTTTACTTTGTTCCTTAATATACGGGAAGATTTTGGATCACGCATTTACATAATCAAGAGATTCAAAATTTATAATTGAAAGGATTATTGACAGTAAATAAAACAAGATTTCGCACGCACAAGGAGTTATTTGCTCGTGTACGTGGGCTATATATACTAATACAAGTTGTTGAGTAAACGTGTCGCTATATATGTAACGTACGTATTGGTGCTCCCTCTGTTCCATTATATAGGAAGCTTTAAAGTTTGTATTTTATTATGTTTTATAGGATGTTTTGCACAGTTTTATGCAAATTCAAATGTATTTGATACTTTGCGACTATTTGTATTTTATATTTTTTTGTTTTTTATAATTGGTTAATTTTTTTAATTAAATGTAAAGTAATATTTGAAAAAACAAATTGTCTTAATATACGACGTTTTTAAATTAAACATATATTAAAATAGAAGGAGTGTCTTGTACTTTAATTTGTGTCTATCTAAGTTGATTTTTGGTTAAAATAAAATTTAGACCTAGATTCATAAAGTTTACCAAAAAATTGTTATTTCTTGCCTCTGTTTGTCATTTGGTGCTCGACTCGAATAGTCGAATTTGATATCTTCCCGACTATTAGTTTTTACGGTAGCTAGTTAGTTTGTAGTAGTCCTGAGTATTTGGTTCTTCGGTTCGGTTTGGTTGGGTCATTTTGGTTTTAGGTTCTTAAAAATTGGCAACCATTTGGAACCGATTAAAATTTGGTTCGGTTCGGTTCGGATTTTGGAATCGAAAATACCGAAATTACCCAAAAATATCCAAAAATATCCGAAAATATCCAAAATACTCATATTTTTCGATTCTATCCGGTTTTCAGTTATTAACCGAACCGAACCTAAAACCGATTGGTTATCAAATTTGAAACCGATTGGTTACTATGCAGAAACTGAAACCGAACCGAATCTCATATTTCGATTCGGTTCGATTTTGGTTTATATGCCGAGGGCTAGATTGTAGGTTGAGTTACAAGACCAGAATAATGTGATTATTTTATTGGGCAAAATAAAATCGAATTGTTAGATTAATTATCGAGAACTTCACAGCTAAAGGTATCGATAATTGATACCTTTAAGTTCAACACACATAGTTCAATGCTGTTATGTGCTATATAGGGACATGCATAATTTGTTGAAAAAAAAAAAAAAAAGAGAGAGACATGCGGAATTTCGTGTTACTTGTATCACAAAAAATTACATGACATTAATGAGTATTAACAATTGGTGATATTTCCGAAAATAAAAACTTTTAGTAAAGTGTCGTAAAAAATGAAAGGAAATTTTAATACAAAAGTCATGTAAGTAACCATAATGGGGACTATATAAGTCCATTCGAATGGGCTTAATATCTGATGATTAAAAAAGCATGGCAATTATGCTTTTTTCTTGCCAAAGCAGTGCAATTATGTTTTTAATTTCCATCTTTTCCGTAAACATCATAGTCTAACTGTTAGTGGCTGGAATTTGCAAATTTCTTGAAAGTTTTCAAGTACGGTAAATTTGAAATTGGTTTTTTACCATATACGTTATAGATAATATAATACCGAACTAGCATGAAATTGGTTGAAGAAGTCCAATTATCCCAATTAATGGATCTATAACCAATATGTTTCTGTGCAATGGTGAGAATTAGCAACGTACATTCGAATATTTGGATAATCTATCTACTGTAGATTATGTTCAAATTCCAACACAAGCGAAACCTATATAGTTTATAGATGTTAAAAACATTTTAAGGAATGATTCCATTAGCGACATGCATAATTATCTAATCTAAGTATGTAGATGTATAGGTGTTTCATTTTATTAAAAGAGTCAGTGGTATTTTATCAATGAAGTGTCCATATTTATTATGTTATCTCAGTTCGACGAGTACCAGTTGCAGTTGGTGTTTCAGTCCCGAGTTAGAAATGTGGTGACGGATCAAGTAGCAAATGAGTCTCGACCTTTTTAGAATCATGTATCTAAGCTATATTCGATATATAGTGCATGATTGGTTAAACTCATGTGTTGAGGCTGATAAGCCTTTTTATATATTACGAATTGGATTAATGAATGTTGTTGTTGAGAAAAAATAAAAACTAAGTGTCCATGTTTTGACGAACATTGATTATGCAAATGGGTGTCGTATTTGTATATAACATGCCAGCTTTATCTATAGATTATAGAAGGCATACAAAAACGCATCGTTTTATGGAAAGTAGCATTCAAACCGCAAACTCCATTAATGGAGTAATTGGACAATTCTTAAACAAAAAGAAAGAAAGAAAGATAAGAGTACCTGGACAAATGGTTGGCTCATCAGTCTCTACAAGTGACAGTAACCATATGAGAAAACAATAAATAATAAGCGAATATAATATCAAAGGACAAAGGAAGTTGTTCCCACTTTCCATCTTCATAACCTGAACTTAGGGGAATTGGGACCCAAAAACCTTCTTCATTGACCATCCATGTTTTGCTATTCTATATAATTATTTCTCTCAACCATTCCCCCTATCAATGCATTACATCAACATTTTTCTTTATAAACCGTTGTGTAATTTACGTATGCATAGGATACTAAATTTTTTTTTTTTTGATTAAAAAAATAATTTCCATAGAGTTTCATGTAACATTCGATTTACAAGATACAACAACTGAATTAACTTCAGACAAAGAGAGATTTGTGGAACTTACTTTTCAAAAATTTGTTATTCAAAATAGATTTTTTTTTTTTAAATGGGATCATATGTAATCAAAAGATGTATAATATTCTAAAAAATAGGTAAAAATAGGTCTCAAATATTCTCGCTTTTTTGTTTTAATATTTTTTGTTTCCTTATAGTCTGCTTCTCATGTCCCCCGGTCCACCTGACACTGCATGTATTAAAAAAGAATAAATTCCAAATCCATTACTTTCTTTTATTTCAAAATTTTGGAATAAAAAAAAGGATACAATTTCCACGCAAAAGAAGAAACTTTTAGTTATTTAATAAAATGTAGACACTATGCTTATGGATGATCATATAAGATACAATAAATGAATGTTCAGTTTTCCCTTACCTTTATTTATTTTTATTGGCCATTATAATAGTTCCAGCCAAAGTGAGACCTATTCAAAAGGGGTTGCTTTCAAAAGCTCATCTCTCTCTCTCTCTTTCAATCTGCTGATCTCATCACTACTTGCCATCTTTTACTCCATCAAAAATCCTCAACAACACTCCAATTACAAAAACCCACTTCCCCAAAACTGAAACAAACAAACACATCTCCATTGCTCTCTTTCTCTGAAATTCAGATTTGAAACCCAGAAATGTTTCCTACGCATCCACATTATTGGAGAAGAAGATTATTAATAAACCCACAAGCTCTTCTTCTTCTGATACTCTGCTTCTTCTTTATTCACCACTGTGACGCCTCCAGATTCTCGTCATCAAGCGTTTTCTACAGAAACCCTAATAATGATCACAACAATAACACGATGAGGAGAGGCCATTTCTTAGGATTCTTTCCAAGACACTTCCCTGTTCCAGCTTCTGCTCCTTCACGAAAGCACAACGACATTGGTATTCAAGCATTGTTGTCTCCATAATCACTCTCTCTCTCTCTGGATAATATATACTACTATATCTACAATATATGTAATGCATGCACTCAAAAGGAGTACAATACCATTCATCGGTCTCCGATGTTTGCTTTAACATGAAATTAGGGTTTCAGATGTTTGACCCCTTTAATTGTTCCTCGATCTTTTGGTTTGCATGTTACCTATTTTAGAGTAGAAGTGAGAGATATGTGATTAGGTTTGGGTTTTGTTATTCTCACCTTTTTTTTTTTTTTTTGTTTATGTTAATCAAGTTTACGAGATGTGATATTAGATGCAACAATCTCGTTACTTCAATGCCTAAATTTACTTATGATCTAGTTTTTTCACTTAATTAATTAATCATTTTATTGATTTCAAATAATATCAAAACTGTTGATAATACTCAATTTATAAAGTTTAATTGGTAAAAAATGGAAAATCATCGTCTTTTATAAAGTCCAAAAAGAAAGACCAACAACTTCATTACCGTCTAGAGAACACCATGGGTCATCTTTTACTCGTTCAACCAATGAGATATGAAAAGAAGAAAAATATGTCTCTAAAAATTGTAAGACTACTACTTTTTTTTTTTTGTTACACTACTTTATATAAAGAATATGTCTCTAAAAATTGTTAGTGTATACTACACTATAAAAAAAAGATAGTGAAACAATAGGCAGTGCATGAAGCTAGTGTTATATTATAAAATAATATTAAATAATAAAACAAAGATAGAAAGAGTGAAAAAAGATAGTCCGAAAAATCACGCAAGGTTGGGTTATTAACGTAAAATCGTAAAATAATAATAGCCTTCGTCATGTACAGAGTGTTCAATAACCCATCCCGCTACGCCCGGATTGATGTGACACTCGTTTACAATTTTCTACAGTGATCTATATTTTGTTTCTTTTGTGATAATTTTTATTTTCTCAGTTAGCCTAAAATTACATTAAAACATGACAATGTATTATACTGAACAAAACACAAACTCATAAGAAAAGAATTACATAAACAGTCTATAATTTGTTGTCAAACAGACTTTGAACGAAAATTTAGATTTGTTTAAGAAAACCCGAGATTTAACACGTATAGGGTTATAACCTAAAATTTCTTATAACGATTCTTTTACCAACTAAATCTGAAATAAAATTCATAAGTTTTTACATTTATAGATATATGTTACATTTTTCACTTTAAGTTCTTTATATGGTTTAATGGAGAACATGATTAAGATTACGTATAATATATCATAGAACCAAAAAAGATCATCTACAATAGACACGAAGCCGAAAGATGTGCCGTTTTTAACAAAAAAGTTAAGCTGAATTTTTCGCCGAAGGTTCTTATGCATAAAAATGTTAAAAAGCTTACTTTTTTCCTCTCTACATTGAAAAAGTACACCAAAACTCTACTATAATTTAACCAAGATTAGGATTTTTTTTTTTTTTTTTTTTTGTGAATTTGATTAGTTACTTATCTTCTCCTATCTTTCATCAAATCACATTTACATATATCACTATCTAATTATATCTCGAACAATTATGAAAAATGATGACTCTTTTAATTGGAAGAGAAAATGGCCAACACCGCATGATTTTTAGGATATGATGAGGATAATGGTATTAGACGTTAAATCTAGAGAAAAGATTATATCATTATCCGACAATTCCGCAATCGATTCTAAAATTACAAATACACGTATGTACCTTCTCAATTATTCATTATTATATCAATTCACTAAGAACAGTAACCACTACTTTTTTTTGAACTTTACTTTATTTAATCAAATACCACAAATTTAAATCTACTACTTTGGTGGAAATTGTTGCAGTGTCCATAATCATAAGTATCATCTTTGTACATATATTATGAAAATACATTAATTAGCTAAGGATTTGAAACTGGTGAAACGAGAACAGAGATTAAAGACATTTCACCTTGCTGATTGAGCCCACATCACGATTTCGACTCAGCATAAGCTTGTCATAAGGAGTCTCATACATATTCTTACTCTTTAGAGCCTGAGCTCTAAGACATACACAAATGCTGTTCCTTTTCTCTTCCATAATCAACAAGACACACATGTACATGGTCTGAACCAAGAGTGACAGATGCTACTACAGAAATGATATGAAGCAGACATGCAAAGGTCTGGATTCCAATTGTATAGTCCAATTATCAAACATATAAATTGTCAAGTGAAGCACTTGTTGTGTCTCAACTCCTAAAGAGTAGGCATTCGATTAAAAGAAACTTGATCCAATTCATAGAGTATCCGAGCTACAATGTACAAAAGACTTGCAACTAATTCAATCATATAAACCACAATTGTTTATTTAATCAACAACTTTAGAAGGTATAAAAAAGGTTCTCATAAGACAAAAACACTCAAGGATGAACTCACAAACTAAAGTTGTTTCGAGGTGGCTGCAGCCAAGCGCTGCGTTAGACAAATAGGTAGTGAAAGGAGGGTGAGAACATCTCACACAACCAAGGTAGTAAATGCCAAGTTACCCATAATCACCAATATGCGATGTATAGATTCTGTTCCCTTCCTCCGCTTAGAGACCAGCTCTTGTAAAAGAGGGAGCGTAACATGCAAATACTGTCAATCCACCAAGTCCTCTCATTTTCTTCCCATACATTGCGTTCAAGGTTTAGTTTAAACACCAACAGTTTGCTGTTGTTTTTGCGGCTGTGTAGTCATAACAAATTAAGATGTCTCCTTCATGCTCTGTCATGAACAATGGCCTCACGAGTTTAACGTGACGACGACTAAAGGCAGGACAGGGTTTCACTGGAAGAATATTCCTGGTTGCTCCAAACGGGTCGAAAACCCCAAGGTAGCCGCTGATACTGAGACAGTAGAACATACCATTGGAGAAGAGGCATTTTACGGTTCCGTAAGCATAAACTGATTCAGAAAGCGATGAGTGGTCCATACGGAATTACCAGGCCGCCAAATATCAACCAAAAAGAATACGTCCAAACTTTGATAGGTGAAGGAGATGACGCAACAATTAGTTGATGTGGGAGCGGCTGAGAAAGTTAAGCAATAGCCTGTGAAATGTCGTGACTCCTTAGGTAAGTAGATGCGCTCCCGGGTAAACGGGTTAAGGAAGAAGATCAAATTGGAGGGGCTATCTTTTTTCTCAAGCAACCAACCATCCCTAGAACGAGAGAATATATGGTCCTTTTAACTCTGGAAACTCGAGCTGATATGTTTGAGAACGTAATGGGTCAAAGAAAAGGTAGTCTCCGTCTTTTGATCCTCTGTGGATAAAAATGCCACGGACGACTCTGAAACTTCCTGACAAAAACAGCTGCTTCAAGCCATGTCTTGCAGACAAAAGAATCATGTATGTTGGCTTTTAATCCGAGGCGAGACAGTATCTCTTGCAGCAGATCCGTCGGAAATTTTTTATCCCACAATCCTCTAATACACTTCTTCTTTGATCCACCATTGCCTCCTCTAGCTTTTGCATTACATCTAACGATTACAAGAAGAAGAAGAAGAAGAAACATCTCATTCATGTTCGAATGTGAAATCATAGTGTGAACTCTACAAACTTTAATAAGTGAAATCATTCGTTCCTGCTACTCTTACAAAACAGATAAAATATGTATTAAACACTTAAACTTCAGCATTTACACTTCACAAGAGCCTATCTCCCAAATGTGTAATATCAATATGTACAAGATTCTGAAACGCTCTAATTTAAATACTCAATATTTAAAAACAAGGTTCATATTGGCAAATACAGTTTCAGACAAGGAAGATCTTCAGTCCTTTCTGCAGCATGATTTGACTCCGCAACAGATCTTTCCTTCGATATAAAAATGGACAATCTCATCTTTCACATGCTTTTGGGCGATGCCATTTCGCGAGCTTGATGATGACCATGACATGTATAATGTTTCCAAGGATTCAACTGAGAACCCATTGTTGCTTAGGTCCAGAATCTGCAACTGGTTAGCCATTGCAAGAGCGGTTGAAAGGTTGTTGATGATATGGTTCCTGACTGGTAAATTTAGACTGCTGGAGGTTGCAGTTTGTTCCTCTGTTTGCTCATCTTCGCTGTCTGCAACTTCGAGATCATCACACTCCATATTGGTTTCACATAACTCTTGTTCTTCGCCGGGGTTCTGGCAACGGTGTTTGGTCTCAACTCTCTGAGGTTTGTCCATGGAGGTGACAGATTCACATGTTCCATGTTCTTGCTGCCCCAATTCTGAGCTTTCCTTCTCAGGTTGGCCAAAGAAAGTCTCATCTATCTTAGCATTCTCGGAAAGATTAAGCTCTTCGAGATTCTTATTACCTGCAGAACGTTTAGTTGTTATAGTTTAAAACCCGAGAAGATACTTGGTTTAATAGCAGCTACAGCAAGAGATTTATGGAAAATAAGAGTCCAGACCTGAAAGTGCTTGGATTATGCATAGAACTCCAGAGAGCTTCAGATGACACTTGTTTAGAATCAGAACTTTTATGTTTGAACAAGGATTCGTAAGCAGCATCCCCAGTGCACTGATTCCCTGTTTGTTTAGTGTTTCAGAGAGAAAGTTATGCTTTGAGAAAGCAGGAACAGAATCACGAGTTTGAATGATTGCAAAATTTTTTAGCTTATTCTATCTCCAATTAAGAGAAAGAGCTTTAAGATGTTGAGGTCATAGAAAACATACCTCTTTGCTGATCGCATTTCCTCCAACATTGAGTTCAAGAATGCAAGATGTTAGAGTAATATCTTGGATGAGCTTAAGGAAGAAAGGAGACGCTAATCCACAACATGAAAGGTCGAGCTTCACAGTTTCTTCCTTCTGATAACATAGAGATTCAGTTACTTTTATAGCTCCATCCTAGAATAATTTGTATAGCATCGTCAGATAAAAAGGATGCATTTATTATAACAATATAAGAACTCCAGTATGAATGTTTAGCAGGTCATCACCGTTCCTATTCCACTGCTGCCAACCAAAAGTTTTGACAAAGATGGAGTCTTAACAAGCACGGAAAGGCTACCAACAACTTGGCTGCTCAGCTTTATGCCATTCATGCTCAGTTCTGCAAAGCTGAAGTGGTTTAACATATGATGGTGTTAGATCGTTTTACGTTAGTGGGAAAGTTTACAAAACAACAGCTTTATCTTTTTCTTTCAACCTGCTTAGCGTAGCCAATTTAGTCAAGAGGTTTTGAATAGTACTCCCTGAAACAGGATTATTATAACCTGCCATATACGGATACAGCAACTTCAACGAACTGAAAAGAGAAAAAAAAATTGAATGTACATAACAAATTAGAAAGTTTACCTATACAGAGTTGTGAAAGTCCTGACTCCGAATCCAAGGCATCAGAAACCTTTTGGATTGTTCTTGATGTAATTGAACAATGTTCCACATTCAAGCTGTAAAGTGCTAAGAAACAAAAGGGGACACATTAACGTAAGCCAGGAATGGAATATAAGAGTTAAAATTATTAATCTAACATTAGGTATCTCAAATATCTACTGGTTCTATAAGTCACCAGTGAAACCAAGAAACAAAAGTAAGACACTGTAAATAAAAAATCAAAAAAAGAAAAAAGGAACTATACCCCGGCAATTTTTCAAAATAGTTGAGAGGTATGATCCACAAGCATCTGTAAGTCTATTCCTGGACACATTGAGGACTTCAAGCCGAGTGAACAGAACAGGGCATTCACAGATCTGGTAAAGAGGAGTATATTAAACAATACGAAAAACACATGAATATGTGAAATTTTCCAGCTTTGGGCCTAGTAGTGTACCTGAAACAAAGCAGTTGGACCAAATCGATTGCAGTGCAAATCCAAAGTTAAAGCACCATACATCTGGCTTGATGAGGCAAAAAGTTGTTTCAGTTTCTCCATCGTTCCATTCCCTAACAACCAATAAGACGATGGAAAATAAACACTTTTGAATTTCCTAGTAGTTCCCTATGATATAACCAACTCACTCACTTAAGTGAGCTCATTAAACTAAGTAAGACGTCAGAGGCAAATTTCACCTAGCATATTGTGGGAGAGATCCAACATAGCAACTGTATTGTGGACATGGAGGGCACACAATAATGGAGCAGCTGATATGTCTTGCAGTTCACATTCTGACACATTGATATCATCCTCTACCTGATAAACGTACAATGAAATAACCATTCAGATTATACACCAAATAAAGTAAGAATTTGTGACAGCTTGCTTTAAGTAGGTTGAAAAGCAAACAAAGCGAAGAAACTATTTCATTCATTAACCGGCAAATTTTGGGTAATATCCTAACCTCCGAAATATATAATTTCTTAAGTAATTTCATACTGGGTTTCTCTGACAACGTCTGGCAACAGTCCATGTATAGTTTCATCAGGCGCTTGTGAACCCAGCCTGAAAGAAATTAGTTACATAGCTGATTCAGCCGTATTGTATAAATAAGAGGGGAGAATCAATGATCATAATCTTGAAAACCAATACAGTGGTTCAGCCACAATCATGTAAAAAGTGAAAGAACAATTTGTGATGATAAACAAAATTACAGTAAGATCAGCTTGACAATCATACATTCAAATATCATGAGTAGATCCCATTTGTACCAAGAGAATACTTACCATTAACGGAAGCTTCAATAACAACATTTTCAGAAGAGCCCCTGAGAATTGCATATAAATCCAATGGTTTCAGAACTCTTCCACCATATTCCAAATGATGAATGATCGGCAATAAACCTATCGCAAATTGGATGTTCAAAGATTCAAACAACTTTTAGAGCCCAAACGTTTACTTAAAAATATGCTAGGAAACAAGGGGAATGATATTAAAAAGCACCAGAAAAGATATAAAGCATGAGATGAGAATTATAGAGACTGATCCTAACTGGGATCATGCATTCTAGCTAAACTTTTGCTGAGAAAACAAAAAGGTGCACACACCTTTAGATTTCTCATCGTCAGGAAGCTGTAAATAGTATAGGCAAGTAAGTTCCACCTTCACAGACTCATCATTGTGAGAACAGGAGTCTAAAGCAATGTGTTCATTTTCAATCTCAATTTTTATTTTTTGCTGCAACAAGTAAAACATATAGTTATCATGACGAAGTAGAAAAATAAATGAAAACCAATCCAATCAAGAATAGTCAATGATAACTCAAAAACCAGATCACAGTTGCTCACATCCTCAGTTTTTGAGTAAGCGTGGAAGTTCACGAGAGCAGCTCCAGTTTTGCAGTGCGTGCCGTTGGAGTCGCCAACATCACATTGAGATCCTCTTTTACTGCTACTAGTTGTATCAACAGCTATATTATTGCTCAAAGATCTACAATTACTGACATTTGGAGCCACCTTAATGGGATGGAGAGGCGTATACGAGCAAGAACCTTCTTCTACATTATCTTGGATGGCACGATTATCCGTATAATTAACAGCACCATCAAAATACATACTTTCCTCAGAAACCTCCTCATTCTGCCTTGGAACTTTGTGAAAACTGTCTTTAGGGCATCCCAACTCATATTCGGTTTCACTTTCATCATCAGAGAGGATTACACGAATACGCTTGCGACCAACAACTGTCTGCTGAGAGTCTGCTACTGCAGGGAAATCTTTCTTAGTCTGATCAGTGTCAACATCTTGTTTTCCTGAAACTTGTTTTCTTTTGCACAGACGTTTTCCAGGCTGGAGAAATGAAATTAGTGGCACGTCATCATTTGCTTCATCCAGATCTGCTAACGTTTCTGATCTAAGTGAATTTGATGTTTGGGGTTCTGGTGAGCTACATGCATTTGGCCTATCGTTTGATATATTCCCATGCCCTTCTGAGTCGGTTTCAGAGCATTCATCTTGTGTACTACATTCGGCTTTCTCACCATGTTCTGACTCCTTCAGATTTTGTATTTTGTCCTTCAAATCCCTAAACAGTAGAATAATCTATGAAAAAAAGGAAATATTTGAAACTGCAAACCTTACACAAGATTTGGTTTCTATCCATATTCGGTCCAGTGACTACATAGCAAAGGTTACCTGGCTTTTTGAGCATTCCCAAATCTCATCATATGGCTATAATGCATATGTTCCAGTGCAGAAAGCTGAACTGAAGGAAGATTAGCTTTCAAAGCAATTCTGCAGGATCACATGAGAATAAATTTTAAAAAAACCAACAGTTAATTTATTAGCCTGAGATATGTGTGTATAAATTTGCGTCCATGTATATGCGATGTGTTTGAATATAGCAGAAGAAAGTCACAGAAAAATATTGAAGTGATTGAAAATGCAAAATGTGCTACAATTATCCACAGTGATCATGAAAAATACTGATTCGAAGTACATTGTATTATTATTCATAAGCCATAGTACAGTAATTTGTGAAATTAGCAGTTAATAATATCACATTCAAATTTGCTCTGCTTTAAGTGTTCTTTCAAATTATTAAAAATGAATTTAGATCTTCAGCGCCGTCATATTGTTCTACGGAATTGCCAATTTTCTCAAGGAAGATTAATAAGTAGATTTACTATGACTGAATCACAAACAGAACCACTCAGCAGCTCAAATGCTCAATTTGATAAAGCACTCTTATATAGATTACTAATAATTGGATCTACCTGTACGCCTCTTCAAATGCTTGAAGTGCTCCTGTCCATTCCCCAATACAGTCCAAACCATTACCTATATTAATTTTCGCTAGTGCTTGACCCTACAAGAGACCACCATAAGTGAAAATTAGAATCAGGAAAGAAGAAAAGCTATAATATTGACAAGTCCAAGAAAAAGTATAATCAGATTTCCACAGAAAATGTTCAGTGGAGGCCTCATGAATTATGTCTGGTGTTTTGAATCAAATTCTGATGACAATAGTGAAACATAGGTTTTAATAATTAATCGTGCAAGCAACAAATCTCACCTCCAGATTACCGATTGCTTCATATCCCTCATAACTTCTACCGAGCCACTTCAGGGACTTTCTGAAATTTCTGAGATTTTGGTAAGACTCTCCAACAACCAAGTACGCATCACTCAGCTTTTCCTTGTCACAGAGTTCATCTGATATTTTCTTCTTCCTTTTTGAAAATTCAAGATGCTAAGACATTCAAAGAAGATATAGCAACCCTTTAGTTGCATGCAAAGTTTAAACAGCAGCTTCCTACTTAAACTTTCAAAAGTATATCACAAGTCACTGAAACTGTGGCGCAGAGACTTGGATCATAATTTGCTCAAAATCCATATGATACAGAATAAACATGGTTTTGCCGCGTTAGTCTAACATAATAACTTTACCTTGCATGTTTAGAACTAAAATATTATCCTAGCATTCAAAAGATATGTTTTCTTGAGAGAGCAAAAATTTTGTAATTCTTGGATAATATAGTCTTCCTGACTGATCTGAAAAGACAGTGTCAATAGCAGAACTTCACAAAACTTAAATCAGTCTAAGAAATAGCTTATCTGTCCTACTCCATAGTAGCCTGATGAAATCTCACAATGCTTATTCATCATTAAAAACCCCTACGAGGAACAACTTTACCTTCTGGAAACTATTCAAATAAATGCAAACATGGGGTGGAGAGTTGGGAGTAAAAAGGAAGGAGTGTTTAAGTAATAAAACTCACCTTCAGCCACGCAAATACCATGCTAGATTTATCAATAAGACGTCCAAGACAAGCATGTACCAGAAGCATAGACTTTCGTTCCTCCGAAGTGCCTTTGGCATCAGTCATTTCTGCAGACAACTTCTTAAGCATAAGCTCTTCTTCTCTCAATTCTTCCATAACTTTAATGGCTTTCTTGACTGTCTTGATATTTTGCTCTATCTGTTCAACCAATGCACTCTCGTCTTGCATAGATTTTGCTAGAGTAGAAGCTTTACCATAACATAAAAGTGCATTGTCATACTTTTGGGTCCTGTAGTGTAATTCAGCGAGATTGATATACCCCTTGGCTTCTCCTTGGGAATGATTTATTTTATGGCAGATATTGATATCCATCTCGATGTGTTTCTTTGCTTCATCCCAAATTCTCAGCTCCATAAAAACATTTCCAAGGTTATGATGAAGCCTAGTACGTGCAGCATCGTATTCTCTTACCTCCTCTTCATCGCAAATCTGCAGCCCTTTCTTGAGAATATTGCGAGCTGCATCAGGATTATCAAGTTCAAGGTCAAGCATACCGATGTTGTTATGTGCATTAATATAATCCTCAAGAAATCCGCTAGATTGGCCAGGGGGTGGTTTCTCCTTGAGAACCTGTGCAAGTTCCATGGCTTTCTTAAAGTACTTTTTAGCACTCTGAATGGCATCACAATCATCCTCAGACCTCAAGAATATTTCATGGTAGGTACGACCAAGTTGAGTACAAGCTCGTTGCTTCTCCACAGTGTCATTAGCTTCTTCAGCAAGCTGTAAATGCTTCTTCTGCAACAACCAGAAAATAGACTTTAGCTCAACTAAGAAAATATACTTAAAACTCAACACATGTCATTGATATGAGACCAACATGGAACAGCATATTCGCATATTAGCACATGAGTTTTCCCAATTCTACAGTATTCTATACCACGATCCCAGTAGTATATGACATCGCTTAAACGTATAATCAGAGATTCGACGAAGCAAATAACATTCGCAAACACCAAAATTAATCAAGCAAAATCAGGAAGCTATTGATACCCTGATAGAAAAATCTCGGAGAGGCTTACCTGATAAATCAAGGCTTCCTCGAAATCTTCAAGACGGAGATAGATCTCGCCAAGAGACTGACAAGTAGGTAACAAATCTTTCCCAGGTAAATACTTGACGGAGATATCGTAATCGATACGAAACCACTTGAGAGCCTCAACATACTCTCCATGATTCTTAAGGATATCGCCGACATTGTTGGCCCACTTCGCCTCTTCGCTCCGGTTACCCACTTCCTTCGCTTTCCGGTACGCCCTCTTCGCCGCAGCTACATCCATTCGACCCATCGGATGATTTTTCCGTTATTAAATTGTTGATTTCTCTCTACTTTCTCCAGCAAAAAGTTTTTTGTTATCTTCCTTCCAAGTTTCAGTCTCTTTGATTTTTTTTTTATTTTCTCCAATTTCGCCAAATTTTTGGTGACATCAAAATCCTTTGAAATGCCGCCAAAAATTCAAGGGTAATTTGGTAATCTCCTATAATCACCATAAACCCTGATGAGTTTAGGCCTTGGGTCGAGTTTATTTTGGGCCTTGGGCTTCGTACCTGACTTGTAGGAAAAAGAAAAAAAAAACCTAAGGGTTCCGAAGTCTCTCTCTATTTAAGCTCTCATTTAACGCCGCCTCAAAGCTTCTGCTTGAACTCGAAAGACATCCTCTTGAGAATCCGGCGATCTAAATCTTCCCGGCGGCGAAAAATGGTTGCGGCGAAGAAGACGAAGAAGTCCCATGAAGGAATCAACAGCAGATTAGCTCTTGTGATGAAGAGTGGAAAGTACACTCTAGGATACAAATCTGTTCTCAAATCGCTTCGCAGCTCCAGAGGTAATTTTAAAACTTTTTCTTCATTGAATTATTGGATCTATCGTCTTTCGGAATTCCGTTGAATAATTGTTGGATATGTTGGCTTTAGGTAAGCTGATACTGATATCTAGCAATTGCCCACCGTTGAGGAGATCAGAGATTGAGTACTATGCTATGCTTGCCAAAGTTGGAGTTCATCGCTACAATGGCAACAATGTTGATTTGGGAACTGCTTGTGGTAAATACTTCCGAGTTTCTTGCCTCAGCATCGTTGATCCTGGTGATTCCGACATCATCAAGACACTTCCTGGCGATCAGTGATTCTGATTTTGACGATTTCTTATGATTTTGCCATGTTGTTCTCTATGCTTTATTATGCAATGTGTTCTTCAAAGACTCAAAATGTTAGGTTTCTTTGGTTTCTAAAATCCTCAATGGTCAAATTATTACATTTCGTCTCCTGTTTGTGGCATTGTTACATGTGAAAGGCTTAATTTTTTTAATTCCAACGCTTGGTTAGCAGCTAGATAATGTTCTAACTAACACATTTGTTTCGAAAATAAACTTGATAATAAACAATCTCGACTCTTTCTAACACCATACCTCTTATGTTCAAACAACCGACCAAACTAAATCTAGATTATCAAAAAGAAACGCTTCTTCATCCTGTAGGAAACTTTCTACACTTTCAGGGAGCGAACAGCTTCTTCTTCAACCAACAAATTAACACAGATTAAAAATCTAGAACGATGAATTGTTATGCCTTTTGGCTTACTTCAACGTTATCACAGACAACTTTTTCTTCGTCTCCATTATCGCTTCTTCTCTTTTCTTTGCTATCTCTTTCATCTCTTGCTGATACTTAGCATCTATCTCCTCCAATTCCTGTCTTAGGCTTTCTTCTTCCTCCATACTTACTGGTTCGGTTGCCTCTTCTCCTTCTTGATTGGAGCTCCCGTTTTCTCCTTTGGTGGCATCGACACATTGCTTATCTTCCTCTTCTGATCGTGGGCAATCCGAGTTCCACGAGTGACTAACCGACTCACAAGCATCATGAAACGCAGTCTCTTCTTGTCTCTGGGTGGTCTTAGCTTCGTTCTGCTGACTTCTTGAGTTCTGATTTAGTTGCGAGTGAATGAGATGATCGACTGTGACATCAGTTTTCCAGGTGGGTATCATGTTGACAAGTAATATATCAATCAGTTCGGCTATAAACGTGACGTTTTGGTCAGTTAACTCGAGTTGCTCAACCATTTCGCTCGACACCTTCGAAGCAGTGTCACCTTCTTGATAGAACAGGAAATGAATGTTCCTCACACGTCCTGCAACAAGAAACAGTAATATTAAGTGTCAGAATGCAAAAGTGATAGATATGTAACTGAAGCTGAACCAAAACGCTCACCATTCTCATCTACTATTCGAAGAATTAGGGAAACAGAGTGTTCATCGTTTTCTTCACCCTTGAGGACAAAGAAATTCCCTCTCTTTGCGCGTCTAACCTCAATACACCTGGAACCTGAGTTGTCGCTAAAAGTAACAATAGGCAGGTTGTCTTCATCGAGATCTATAGACATGGGTTTACTAAGCCGTGCTGTAGGGGGGCCTTCAGACATAAGGCAACGATCTCCAAACGCACCATCTTTGGGCATCACAATGTCAGGCAGCGGCAAAGGGTTGTTCATTGTTAAACCATTGACATGAAGAAAAGGGTCCAACAGAAGCTCTTTTGCTGATAACCTCTCCGATGCAGGAAGCAAGCATTTCTCAATAAACTGCTTTACTTCTGGGTCTTGAACCCTAGAGAGTGAAGCAGGTTTTATTCCCTTGAAGTCACCAAGAACCACGTTTGGTTAAAAAATCTTGTCAATAAACTAACGACAGGAATTATGTGGAATATACCACTTTGTTGCTAACTCACCGATGAAACCTTCTTGTAAATCTGAGCAGAGTTTTTGCATTCACAGTATGGGTATTCAAATGTCACCATCTCCAACATACACATTCCAAATGAATAAATATCAGCCAGTTCGTTGTAGTTCTCATCATAAAGCTCGGGTGCCATAAACTCTGGCGTTCCTGTTGGTAACATAGTAACACTTCAGTTTGACCCAAAAGAAGACGAATTAAAATGTGACAGACAAAGAACATAGCGTGATCATAATTGTATCCCTTCTTCTTTGGGTTAAAGCAGATGTGAAAAGGTAAGCAACATCAAGAAGCAGGAAACAGAAACTATACCAATGACACTTTTGGCATTAGCTTGCTCCATGACAGTGGCTAGACCAAGATCTCCTATTTTCACTTCTCCATGGTTTCCATTGATAAAAATGTTATCGCATTTGAGATCCCGATGTATAATTGGTGGCTCTTGACTGTGAAGATATCTCAAACCCATTAAAATCTGTCTCCCCCAATTCTTCACGGCCTTCATGTTCACCTTCCTGTGTTTCTTGCGGTAGCTAAAAAAAAAGATTGCTTAAACTTCAAAACAGTAATCACCACAAAAACAAGAAAGAAAGGAAAAAAAAGCACAGAAGACAAGAGTTGTATGGTAAAGAGGAAAGGAGATACATACTGTCGGAGGCTCCCTGAAGTGAATAGCTCAGTTATTATGTTAACTGTCTTGTTCTTATCATCTATCCATGAGTTATAGAACCTAATAATATTACTGTGCTTCAATGATTTCAACAGACGCACTTCAGAATACAGCCTCTCCAGGCAATTCGGTGACTGCAAAACATCATCTATTCGTACTTGGTTCCACGCGACTTCAATCCCATCTACTTCATCGAATGCCTTATAACTGATTTCCTTGAGTTAAGATACAAACCAAGAAATTATACAGAACATAGAAATAAATATTCATTCTCTTAAAGTTCCTTAAAACAACTTCATTGACATGATATGAGTATATTCCTAGGAAGCTTCTGATATAAAAATTACTCCAATCTCAGAAATTAACATCGAAACAAACCGAAAAGGATACACAGTCTTGAATGCGCCTTTTCCAATAACCTCTTTATACTGAAAAGTCCAGAGTTTATTGGTTAACAATATAAGATATCTTAATCACCACACAATATTACTCAAAACTTAAGATTTGAGAAGTAAAACAAGCCAAAGGGAGGTGGATCTTAACCCCTCTTTGCTTAGTTTTATAGTATCAACTATCAACCAATTGAAAGCTAAACACTTAACAAATAGAAAAATATAATTCCAGAGATCCTCCTCATACCCGTATATATCGAAAAGTTGGATCAACTTCAAGCACTTCGGGGTCAGGAGGCTCTTGAAGTGTGGAAGCATCGTCTGAACCATCCATTCTTTCTTAAACCTTGAAAAATATACAGCAGAAACAACCCAAAAACACAGAATCTTTATAAACATCCTTCAATTCTTTTTGAGTGCAATATGAGAATATTCAAGAACAAAAAGATATCCACACGCTAATACAACCCTAAATCAAATTTCAGCTGGAATTTCTTTGTGAAACATCTCAACCTTTCATTAATCAGCTCAGATCAACAATAACAAAAACAACAAAAAAAAAAAAAAAGATTCAAGTGAAGCTCGTCAAATTTAGGATCGTGAAATCATTTTCAAAACCAATCCAATACTCTTCTTCCCAGATTGAATTCCCTCAATATTCACATTCGACACAGGCATAAACAATTACCATGAACTGTTTCAAAATTTTGCGAGGAGCAAAACAAAACAAAATGCCAAACAAGACCCACATGAGCATATTGCAAAAGAGAGACAGATTCACGTCAATGCATACATTTATATGAACATAGAAAAAACACGATGAAAATATTTTTCTCGCCCAAAAAAAAAAAAAAACGGTATAAGGGTAATGAAATCGCGTAAAAATTTATTTATATGATTCTGACGTTTCGACTCTACCTGGAGAAACGGAGCTTTGTCCTGTAATTGAGACGACATGGAGAAGGAGAACAATGGGAGGAAAAATCAGAACCCTAAATGAGAAATCGATGGATGAAGAAGATGCAGCGACACGGGAAAATAGAACAAGTGTTTGTTCTAGCTAATTTACGAACCACCACCTCTATTTTAAAATTCATTGTTTTTTTCCCAAATTAAATTTGTTTTTAAAAAAATATAAATGAAATTAGAGTCCTTCTAAAACCAGAGATAACGCTCTCTCCATGCAAACATGACGCGTCAATACACGTGGCACTTAATGCGGGTTTATCAACCCAATTGCTGACGTTGAAATATCCCACTAGGAAAATAGCCAATCTTAAACAAAAACACACATGAAATTTAGTTCAATCTACCTAAAAACTATTACATAATCAATTTTATTTCATTGCTTGCGCAAAAACGCATACCACTTCTTGTAATCAAAAACAACACTAAACCATTGAATGAGACTCCCATGAAGATCTAGGTCCTGAGTAAACATTTCAAAGAAAATGATTTTTCTCCTCATCGTGATAACCCTAAAATGATGTCATCTTCGTCTGTCGAGGATCCATCATATAAGCTCCCACTAGTAAGTCTGTTAGGCTCGGTCAGAATATCTTCCCTTTCCGATTGTCCGATCTTGATGTCGCGGTGTTTAACTAGGAGCCAGCGCAGCAGTTTGTCTTCCTTGCTGAGGTAGTGAAGTTCTTTGTTCATGTTTGGAGTTGCCATCATAGTTATCTGCATCAATTGTCCCTGCGGTATTCACCCAATACCATTATGTTATATATACACTGGTTATGTTATATATACACCTCAAAGATCCAAGGCAGAAAATGGTACTAAGCAAACCAGTGACTCTGCAGATTAGTGAGAGAGAGAGAGAGAGAAGCTACAAAGATGCATGTTCAATTTTCACTATCTGCAGATTCTATCAAAGAGACATAGGAGATTGATGTTTAAAGCTAGTACCGATACTCTCAAAACATATGAAATCCTACATCTATTGCAAATCGAAACTAATGTATCCAGTTACATCCTATATTCTCGTTCGTAGCCCAAATTCTATTCCTACAATAGCCAAATTGTCTAAGAACAGAAGCAGTTTGAAGAAATCTGTGAGAGAAAACAATAAAGTGAAAGCTGCGATTGCTTGTACCAGGTTACCTCTCCACAGTGAATCCATCAAACTAATAATAAACTCCACACTGAAGATCCAAAGCCAATCAAGCTCTCAAAGAAAAGAAAATCACAAAATCCCAAAGACTAAAATGCAACCTTTGTGACTAGTGAAATCTGAAGAGTTGGCTTCAATACTATCTGGGCGAAACTATTATCACCCGAGGATCATAGCCAGCATTTGAGTAAAATGACTGCATAGTTTCCTCAAATCTAGCTATTTAACCATAAGAATCACTCAGAAAGATGCAAAACACAGAGTATTTCGATAAGATCTCGAAAGGCCAACCTAAATCCTAATGCTAATAACCATTGAATCAGCCTGAGAAATGTTCCAAACAAACACTACGGACTCATGAATCATCAATTCAGTAAGAACCCTAACGCAATTGAATACCTGATAGTGTCTTCCGTCGAGCTTCCTAATACCGTAACCCAATTCGACCTTGCCAAAGGATTTGATCTCGGTGAGGACACCATTTCTGCTGTAAACGTGTTTCCCGATGCGCGCAACGAGTTCGATAAGGCCTTCCTTCCGGATTATTGGCTTGAACAGAAGCATACAGTCGTAGAGCGGCATTTTTGATCTTCTTCTTCCTTCCGACGACAAAGAGATTAGATTTGGACTCTCTCTCTCTGGTTTATTAGGGTTTTAGTCTTCACAGCTTCGCCGTCGGGTGACCAAATTCTTTTTTCTCCAAACGACGACGTGTTGTTATTTTACTTTCAATTTTTTTTTTTTGCTTGTGACTCTCTCCTATAAAAATTTTGGTAACACAAAGAGGAAATTGTAGGAAGCTCAATTTTCTTAGTAGTTTACAACCAAATAAAGCTTTTCTAATATTTACAATAGTTAACATCATTATTAATTTTTATATCTTTGCCATTTATTTACATGGATTTTTTTTTTTTTTGGGTATAAGTATTTACATGGACCACAATATCATCCAAAGAGTAGAGAGCTTAATATTATTTACATATGGACATTATGTAAAAATCCAAACCAAATCCAAAACCAAAACCGAAACCCAAAATGGGTCAAGAGTCTAAAACATCAAACATCAAAGGGTGAAGTAGTAACCGAGGAAGGGTTTGATATGGATTGACTAAGCAACAAATGATTCTTCATTTCTTTGTAAGACCTCAACTCTTCCAAAGCATCAGCTGTTGTCTTTGAGGCCAGAGCAATCCCCGAGGCTGTGATTGACGCTACTGCTATCTCGTGAGCCCGTGCGGGTTTGTTGTTGTTGTTGTTCCAACAAATTTCAGGTATGGAAGATTCAGAGACATCTTGTCTGAGAGGTGGAGCTTTCTTCAGCATTCTCACAAGGGCACCAACTGCAGCATCTTGGGACTTCTTCGGGAATGACCCGCTTGACTCAAGTGGCTCATGTATGTCTCCTCTGTGGTCAAACGAACCTGGTCTGAAATGACGCAGTAAAGCAACATCAGGTTCTACTGGAAACAGTTACAAAACAAAAGTCTCAAGAACTGGAAAATATCATGATATTAGTGATAGTGAAGGGTTTCGATTTCGTGGTTTCTCTACTAAACAGTTCTCTATCTTCTTTGTAGAGGATCAGTACAAGAATACGCCAAAATTGATCGAAGCTACGCGGAGACAGAAGCATTACAGTAACCATTTATTTGGGTCTAATGGCTGTTAAAGCTCAAAGTAAGAAAGTACATAAACAAGCTTCTTAAGCCGTATTGATTAGCATAAGAGGCCAGGACTAGCAAATCACTTCTTTAGAAACTCGATTGGCTTTGAAATATAACAGAGATCCACTTAGAAAGACAACCAAAAGCAATCAAAAGATTGTTGCTTGGGCTGTAGATAAAGTGGAAAAGACACAATGAGAAAGGTAAGGTTTTTAAGAACATACCTGCTACTACGATCTGTAATATCATCATACTCAACATCAAATGGACAAGGGAAATCAGGATCATCAAAATCGTCTTGGAAAGATCTACTGGAACTCCGGGAAAATGATATCCGCGGTGAGCTATTGGAAGACGGCCTCACCCCAGAATGCCTCCTAAAGTCATCTCTCCCATAAAGCTGGAACAAATTTGTATTACAATTTCACACGTTCAGTCACATGATCCAGAAAAGAGACAAAAGATAAGAGATGTGGAGTACGTTTACCTTGTCTATTGTTGGGCCAGATTCACCAGGACCAAAGTTTCTCACAGGCTTCAAAGAAGCTTGTCTCGACAATTTTAGATGAGGAGAAGGTGCCACAACGTTTTGTTTGGACTGAAAAGTAGGAGCTGGGATTCTGACAGGAGCACTTTCAGTACGTGTGATGCCTCTTGGGACGGCCTGTATTGGTGCTGAAGGAGAAGGAGGAGGGGAGAAATCTTGAGAAGGAGAATACTCTTCGGTGTAGCTTTCCTTCCTACGACCAGTGGGTATATCAGAAGGGTGAGGAGGAAGGTGACGGGAACAAGGATTTGAAACCAATGCATGTGAATCCGAGTTTGTAGGCGATGGTGAGCAAGAAACAGAAGGTGGAGACACCTTGTACCGATCGAAACTCCAGCTATGGCGCCTTTGAAATGGCAGCAATGGAGGTGAACCATATGAAAGAGGAAGGGAAGGGAACCTCTTTAAAGGATCAGCCAAGGGACTTCCAACATAATCGGTTATAAATGTTGGAGACACAGGAGTGGAGTGTCCGCAACTGACATCTGAGAGAGAACGATATAATACTGATAAGCAAAGTCTACCACAGATAGTCTCAACCGGTGTGAAAGCAAACTTCTGCATTTCTGCCTCTTCTCTACGAGTGAATGGCTCAACTATAGATGGGACCCTAGGAACAAGCTTGAACTTGAAGATCTGCCCAGAAGAATTGAGTTCCCGGAAAATCTTATAAGCAGGTAAAAGCCTAACCATCACAAACAATGACCTAAGCAGCAGAGTTGCTTTCTTATACATCACTTGCAACTTATTACAGCTTGACCTCCTGCTGCAGGTAGTAACAGGTTCCCTGATCTTCCTATTATCATACTGCACCACCCACCTCTCAATTATCTGCTCGTTCTTAGTTTCACATCCCAGTTCATCTTGATCAGAATTCCAACCCGACTGATACTCTTTCCCGGAAAAATTCCTGATAAGCTCCCTTTTACCAGACAAGTTCATCTGATCACCAACAAGTGGCCTCACCACAAGAACCACATCAACAACCAAAGGCTCAAGACTGCTTCTCCGCCCGATATCGAAACTCTCTAACGCTGCAGGACATTCCCTAAGAGCTAGATTGAACCATTTATCCCGAGGCCTCACACTTGAGGAAGAGGAAGAAGATGAGGAAGGGGAACATATCATCTGCTCACCACTAAAATTCCTTGAAGACATAAAAGGAGTCCTTGATTCGAGAATTATGTGAAGACTTTTAGCAAAGAACTCAAATATGATCTGCTCTGCTTTAGCACCTTCTGAATTGTTGTTACTCATGTTGTGTGAAGATGACATCTTTCTTTTTCACTTTCTATTCAGAAAACCAATCAATTCAGTAAATATTGTTCCTGGGAAATCAAAATTCAAAACCACAAACAAAGATTCATTCAACATCAGTAACCCTACTAATTACGCATTTGATCAAATCGAACACAATCTCCAGTAAAACACCAGAATTCAAAGGTTAACCCAGAATCATCTATGTATAAATCTGTCTAATAAACAAAATTCAGAGAGTAAAAACCAAAAACCTAAACCCAGAACAGAGCAAGTAGTATACACAAACTTCTACACGAACTCATGGAAAAATTAACCCAGAAGCATCATTACCTTATCGTCTCCTTCACTAGCTTGTGTCGCTGCTTTTAACTTCGTCTTCTTCTTCGAACTTGTTCACTGTTTTTTTTATTTTTGGTTTTTTTATACGATTTTATCGGCAAAATTGAAAGATCCCTAAAGACGAAAAAAAAAAAGGACAAAAATTAGACAAGTCTTTTCGTCTTCCGAATTCAAAACCATGAAAGACGAAACTGAATCAAACCCATGGGGGTATTTTCTCAAAATCAAGCGAGGTTTTTGGTCATTATCTGATCAATATTTTGTTCATTCTAAAATTCTTACTTTTTATTTATTTTCAGAGACGATTTGATATCTTCTTCGTGACTCGTTCCATACTCATACACTTACAACTTTTTTTTTTTTTTCAAATTTAATATATATGTTTTTACTTTGTTAGTGAAGAATAAGAAACAAACGAATACCTTAAGTTTTGAGAAATCACTCAAAAACAAAACTCATAACCTTTGATACATCTCATCAAGACTATTTATAAAAAAAATCTAACTCATAATCCTATTATGAATTGTAAAAACTTATCCTATTTAAATTTAGATAACTTCTAAATCTTATAGGACTTATCTTTAACTTATCTTGACTTAGTAAACCATTTTTTACTCTAAACCACAACTTGGTTTAGGATCACTCGATTAACAAGCTAACTTAAGTTTAAACTTCAATAGTTAGTGGATCCCATAAGCTAGGTCCTTCACAAATAAGGAAGTTAAGAATATACCCAATTAAAAATAGAAAATTTTATTCCGTCGAAGTGTAATGGTCATAAGTTTTAAGGTTTTTACATTATGTTTGAGGTTCGATTCCTAGAAAATGCAGTTTTTTGCAAACTAATGATACAAAACTTATCGGAAGTCTAAAATACCGCAGATAGAGCTATTCGTCGTAGTCTCGTGTATTACAGAAAAAACATGTCCATCGTAGGGCTGTATTATAAGCAAACCCGTCCGTTGTAGATCCGAGTGTTGCGAGAAGTGTTGTGCCATGAAATCATTGTTCGTGGAGCTGTTCATCATAATCGCACATACTGCCGGTAATTAAATATCATCATAATAGGATTAGATCAAATATCTTTAATGATGATGTAATTGACGGAAAACAAAATTTACTCGTTGAGCGAACGAATTAAAATTGTTATATTTAGCAAAATTTGTTGCATATGACTAAAAGAAATTGATACAAATGTTTTTTTTTGTCATTGTAATTGCTTCATAAGATGTGAGAATGTAATATATGATCTTTAAGATATACAACTCTTTTTTAGGTGCCATGGAGAAAAAAAATGTAAATAAAAAATAAGAAATTATAAAATAACATAAAAGTTTAAGATATGAGATATCAACAAATAATAAAAAGGTTGAATGTAAACCAAAAGCTAATTAAAAAGTGGTTAAATAAGTTAAATCAGTCATGCTAAAAGATCATCATTTCTCAGAGTTTTCTTTATCCAAATGACAAAATCTTTCATCTGCAAAGTAGATGATCAGTTTGAGTATAGAAAAGTTAAAGTTTGTAAAATTCAGATTAAAAAAATCCGAAAAGCTTTATTTATTTTCTTCGTGGTTGCTACGGTTTAACCCCGCATCTGTTCTCTGGAAGGGTCCGAATAATCAAGAACTAGAATCTGTCATATGAGAGATTAAGAGCCTAATTGGAGTCACGGAAGGCTCGAGAACAAATCCATTTTCTATATTAATATCATTTACTGCTTATCTATGGTCCCATTTACATTAATTAACACACGGCAGGTAAGA
This sequence comes from Boechera divaricarpa, assembly GCA_026770425.1. Classification (NCBI taxonomy): domain Eukaryota; kingdom Viridiplantae; phylum Streptophyta; class Magnoliopsida; order Brassicales; family Brassicaceae; genus Boechera; species Boechera divaricarpa. Next base: position 8,989,330 of record CM049184.1, read on the forward strand.
CTAATCCTCCCATGCTCATATATTTTTGTTGATAAGAAGAAAAAGTAGGAATTTTATGTGAATAGATTCGATTCTAATGAGTAATGACGTCAAAATCACACTTTAAAACATATATATAATCCTATTATTGGGCCACAAATAAGAGCCCAAACACAATTTGAATTTGGGCCCATATTCAGATTTCAGATTAAATTGGAGGATTATTCGATCCACCATTTCAAACGAAATTTTATATGTTTTCTAGTTTTAAAGATTTTTTAAAAATTAGTACAAATGATTAGAATTCCTGCCGTATAATAAAAGAAGTTCTTTTATTGTAAGAGCTTTATAGATTATCTATTCATTGTCTATTGCTTATGAGTTTTAAACTCGTGAATTTTGAAAATATGTCTATTTCATTGAACATTAACGCAACCAATAATATATAGAAATCATAGTGATAAGACTCGAACCCTTAGTTTTAAATCCACATAATAATCTTAAATTACTAAACCACCATGGTTTGTTCAAACTAAACTATTATACTTTAAAACAATGTTTAATATTCGTCAACAAAATAAGCATGACAAGTGCAGTTATACTTGAAGTATATAGATGTCTATATCCAATACACCATCTCTATAAGCATGATTTCTTCAAATTCCGTGTTTGTTACATCTGATTGGTGTCGGTTCATATATATATGTAACCGTGTCTTTTCTCGAGTAGAGTGTCTTTCTGGCGATATCATCTTCCTTGGTGGTTTGGTCGGTTTTTGTATTGTTATGTTGACAATTTCATTAGTGAACGATTTCAAGTTTGGGACCCTGGAATTTTGGTTTTGAAAATATTGATTTCTGTGCGGTTCGGCCCGAAACCGATTGTGAACATTAGGGCTGGGCACGGAGCGGATATCCTGAAAAAAACTAATATCCGTGATCCGCTCCGTTCAAACCGGATATTTGATTTTTTTATCCGCTCCGCTCCGAAAATTTTGGGATATCCGGAAATCCGGATATCCGTAATATTTTTAGATATCCGCTAATTATCCGCTCCGATCCGTTAAATATATTTTAAAATTTTCAAAAACAAAGAATAATATATTAGCTTTTAAAAAGTAGATAAATATACCAAAAAATTAAATATTTCTTCAAAATCTCTCACTAAAAACCAAATATCTTTCATCTCTTACACTAAAAATCTGCATATTAAACAAATTCAAAACAAAAACAAAAAACAAAAAATCAAAACCAAATACTTAAAAAACTATTAATCAAACCTAAACCAAGAATTAGTCATCAGTAATCATAGGAGATGTAATTTTTGTCGGATCTATCTCTAAAAACATTAAGAAATGTATACCATTAGAATTATAGATGGAATTAGATTTGTTGATCTAATATTTTAAAACATTACTTATTAGAAATATATTAATTATATATAGATATGTGTCCAAGTAAAGTTTATACGGATCGGAGCGGATATCCGGCCTTTCTCAAAGGAATATTTGCGATTTGCTCCGTTTTTAACGGATACTATATTTTAGTATTTGCTTTGCTACAAAAATTTACGGATATCCGGATTTTTCGGATCGAATCAAAGCAAATATCGGATCGAAGCGGATCTAACGGATATTTTGCCCAGCCCTAGTGAACATCAATGTTCGAGGAGAAACGCAAACTTTAGTCAATACCAATCGGCAACGCGAGATGATAACACAACAACTAACTTACTCAGATTGGAAGCTCTGGAGAGTCTTACCTACGAGCATCAACGTACTCAGAAACAGTTTATTTCGATTTGGTTGGTTTAGATCTCAAAACGGAGGCTACAACCCATAATATTTGGGATCGAGAGAAAGACAAAGTCAAGATTTTTAAAATGATTCTTGATATGGAATGTTTGGTATCATATTGTAAAAATATCAGAACTACTACTGAAAGCATTGGGTTTTGTAATACGATGTACAAATTGGAGTTTTTATAAAGAAAAGATAGCCACGCACAACTTTCGTATAAGAAGATTGATTACAAAGGAGAAAAATAACGGATTAAATAATCCGTTAGGCGTTAGCGAACAAAGTTTTAAAAAGTTATATTCAAATTTATTTCTTATTTTATATCATGTTTAATATATGGTGCATATTTCTGTTTATGTAATAATTTGTTTTCGAAGTTTCTGTAACCATTTTATAATTCTTTTTGATATCAATGAATCTGTTTAGCTTGGAAAAAAAGAAAGAAAGAAGTATATATGCACACTTCTTTTTTAATAACAAAATGCAGTTATACGTTCTCATATACGCATAGTGTAAGAAAGATGATGTTTCTCTTTCCATCTATTTACAAAAAAAAAAAAAAAAATCAACTAAGGCTATACTCTTGATTTTATGAAGCAAGACAAATCTTTCTTAACATATTTTATGCTGCATGTATATCACCCTTTTTGGGATTCTATTCTTAATTAAAGAGTTTAACTATGACTATTAATTTCGATGTGGAAAATCGTATTCATCTTCAAATCTCTTGTAACGCACTGCAAGATATTCTTATTTTGTTAATGGGTTATCACTATAAGATTTTAATAATCAAATTCTATAATTTATCTATCATTACGCTACGTGACATCCAAAATATTTCCCATGATGCACCAAGTACTAGAGAGATAAATCCTATATCTCATAGCTTTCTCATCAATCGCTCATTAAATTAATTAAAGAGGGAAATAAAAATATGATAAAAAAAGCAGGGTTAAAAAGCAAAGTATCCCACTTGTGATTTTTTTGGCGGTGCGGTGCTCTAATCCATGTCCACAACCACAAATTTCAACCATATCTATCACCAAGTCTCTATCTAGAATTGAATCACCATATAATATACAAATTATAAAGTTATCTACACGCTAAATCCCCTTTCTAATTTGAAAAAAATATGAATACTAAGTCAAAAATTTTTTATGTTATTGTTAACTAAGAGGGATATGTAATGGTATATGCTTATCAAATATAAAGTTGATAAAGCTTGTAACCTTTTAACAACCACTGTAAATTAATTATCAGTATCAAATGTTGATATGCATTAGAAGTGGGCATGCAGCGAATATCTTGAATTTTAGTGATATCCATGATTCGTTCCGTACCGTTCGAATAATCATTTTTTCATACATATCCGCTCTGTAAATAACCAGATATCCATTCAAATCCGAATTATTTGCCGGATATCCGATCCGCTTCATAAAAAATCAAGAAAATGTAAAAAGAATCAAAGTTTAACCAAATTTTTTTTAAAATATTTTTATTTTGAAAAAAAAATTCTTTATTTGTTATATTTTTAATATTTAAATAATTAATTTGAGAAATAAAAATTCATAAAACTTAACACATATGAATAATAATTTTTACAATTATATATGTAATTATCTTTATATATACATATATGTATATATAAAGAATATTAATTACATATACCGGAGCGGAACGGATGTAATTAAAATTTTAATATTTATGATTTGTTTCGATTTTAACAAATATTGATTTTAACAAATTTTTTGAATCGAATCAAAACGAATAACATCAAAGGGTATCTACGGATATCTTGCCCGGTCCTAATATACATAGATTTAAATCAGACCATGGTAAACCTGAAATTCAAGTTCGAAATACTAATACACTATCTGAAATCCCAAATCATTTGAGTTCATATAAATACATTAATAAATCTTGAAAGGAAAACATTTGATTAAAAGCTAGTAAACACGGGACCAGAGATTAAGGTTAGGGAAGATTATGTCGACGAAAAGGACAAAACTTAAACCCAGACGATAACGTTTGTGGAGTAGAAGCGCAAAAGGGCTATAGAGCAGATTACATCTGTTTCGTTTTCTCCTTTTTTTTTTTCTTCTTTTTAATCTGTTTTTGTTTCCTCCTTTTATTTTTGCCTTTTTGTAAAAAAATTGAATAAATAACTTAATAATACAAAGAAAGGCTCACATATATGCAGACAAGACAAGTTTATCGTTTAGATCTTGCGAAATCATTACAATATCAAAAGAGATTTTGCATATATTACCAGTAAAGACTAAAGACTAAAGACAAAAGAGTAAAGAGATAAAGAAATGAAAAAGAACAATTATTAGAACAACATAGATCTATCATTTTTACTGTCACTGTTAGTAATCTTTACTCAAAAGTACACATGTATATTATGTATAGATAATTCTGTGACTTTAGTTGCAATCATTTCCAAATATAATTAGAAAATTTACTCAACGAAAATAAAATTTTCAATCCAGACAAATAAATAAATTACAATAAATAGAGAATCATGAAGGGACACGACACATGGAAAAAAGCAATAATACAGAGAATTATAGAGCAACAAAACACAACACTGCTTTACAACTCTCCATAGTGTGGCCAAACCATCATAATAGAGGTACAACTCAACAAGGTCCATTTGATTAAAATCAGAATTATATAATAACACATTAACACAAATCAAGTTTATTTTTATTGTAATTTTAGTTCTTCAAAAAAAGACAGATCAAAATTATTTCTAGGGACGAAATGATTGTCCCTACAAAGCATTTTGTAATTGGAAAAGATATGGTCAGAGGCACAATCTCTCTACACAAGGAAGGAAGGAAGGAGTCATAGAATTGGATAAGCTCTTTATGGGTCCCCAATTCCTCATTTCATTTTTCAAAGATTAGAGAGAGAGAAAGAAGTTTCCAAAACAACAATTTAATGATCTCTAAATATAATAGTCCTAGTCCTCACTAAGTATCATCAAGCTATATATAAACGCCACTTTGAATCACCCAAGGCAAGAAACCAAACCAAAACAGCATAAGAAAACAAACAAGCCAAAAAAAAAACAGAGATATTTTGATCTAAAAAGCTTTTTATTGAGTAAAGATGTTTTCAAATCACTTACCTTCTTCATCTCAAGTCTTCCAAGAACATTTCATCGACAGTTTCGTCTCCAGAAGATTGCTTCAGCAACTCCCATTTGATCACACCACTCAACAAGCTCATGTACCTGATAAGAACAACTTGAGCGGCAACGTTCTCCTGCTACTCTCTATTCTTTTATGTGGTATCATCTGCTCCCTCGGGTTGCATTACATAATTCGTTGTGCATTCAGACGTTCTCGAAGTTTCATGATCTCTGATCCCATCTCTATCCCGTCCACACCACGAGGTTTACAAGTAAACAAAGGGATCAAGAAGAAAGCTCTCAAGGTGTTCCCAGTAGTGAATTACTCACCAGAAATTAACCTGTCAGGGCTCGGCGAAGAATGTGTCATCTGTTTGTCTGATTTTGCTGCTGGAGAACAGCTACGTCTGCTTCCCAAGTGCAACCACGGGTTCCACGTTCGCTGCATCGACAAGTGGCTTAAGCAACATATGACTTGTCCGAAATGCAGACACTGTCTGGTTGAGACATGCCAAAAGATCTTAGGTGACTGCAATGAAGCTGATCAAGTGGCAGAAACACCAACTGAGAGCATAGATATCAGAATTGCTTCTCTAGAACCTCAAGCAAGGGTAGCCACTTTTAGAGAAAGTAGCTAGAGTATGCCAACAAACAATTATATTTCCAGAATTTGGTCCCCCAGCAAGATTATAGATTTTTTAGATTTGAACCAAAATTATGTCTTTAGCCATAGGATTTCAAACCGGAGTCTTTTTTTTGCCTAAAGCGTACAGATAATATACCTTAAGCTTTCCGAGGCATCATAAGTTCATCAGACTTTTCTTTTCGTTTTGTGGTGGTATCTGATTCTTTACTCCTTTGCAATACTCACAGCCAAGGCTAACAATCGAAATCATCATCTGCAAAGAAAAGTTTGATAAATGCTTTTCAGAGAATTCCTCTGCATATTCAAATCACAATCACAGGGTAGAACTAAGTAACCACTACTTTTGAAGGTCTGAAAAGAAATGGTTTCGATGAAGCTCTGGGACACCAAGACCAAGGTCATGAAGAAGTAGTACTAAGACTACAGAATGTGATATCGATCTGGCCTAATCGGTTACATGTCTATCCACTCCCTCACCAACTTGGTACACTAACACCAGCTATATCCCCATCCAACCCACAGTAAGTTATCTGGGTAAGAATAAATAAGGGATTCCCCGTTGCAATGATAAAGAAATCAACTCGGTGTGTTTGGAAAAGGTATATGGACCCAACGTCCCAACCCATAACAAGGTCAAACTAATCCACCTAAGTATGTGGGTAATAGTCAAACCTAAAAGCTACTTTAAGGAATGCTTATAGTATTTTAAGATATCAGGCAACACCAACATGGCATATGATCATAATGGAAAGCTCCACTTTCACAATCTTCCATTTTTCTATAACAAAGAAGGAGCTGCGAAAGTGATAACACGTGTCTATTGGCATATGTACGTATGCTATTTCTAACAGATGTCTATTGGCATTGATCTGCAGTTACCATACTCAAAATCCAAGTAGTAGTAATATAAAACCAAGATAAGAGACAAAACATTTCCATTCAATTAAACGAACATGGCTATATTTCCAAGAATCTATGTGACTCAATGACCGTCTTGAGAATACCTCAACTAAGAGAAGTTGAAGCCTAAAGATTTTAAATCTACATAGTGCTCTGTTACTTTGAGTCACCCCCAAACAATCACGAAAATCAGACAGAATAGATAGAGTTACTATCAACTTTATACACTGCTTGATATCTCATCCCAATCTTTAACAGATTCTCCGAATATCAAACTCCCAATCCTGAAACTTAAGGGAGTCCGAGTCATGTATTGTTCAAAACCAGCTTAATGAAGTTGGAATCCACACCCTTAAGTAAACTACTAAGAAATTATTTAATAATGAGCAGCATGCTGAGATTATGTTTTTCCATGTCATTACGAGATCTTGGAAATCCTGCAGTTTAAAAGGAGACAAGATTTCATAAGCAAAAGGAGCTCCAGATAGATCTTAAAGATCCTAGTCACTTGTGATTGGAGGAAAATAGATAAAGTGCAGGGAAAAAATATTTTACACTGCCCGAGTAAGAAGTGGGAGCTTAATAGCAAATGAGGCTTTGCATAGAAGATAAATTTCATTGGTTAACAACATAAGAATGTGATTTACAGGTAACCTAGGTCCACTATGTATCTGAGGGATATGAGATGGTATTGAATCCTATTTTGGTAATATACCATAGTCCGTGAGAAACTTGCAACAAAATGGTTAGTGCAATTTTCCTGTAATATATTTTGGAATTAGATGTTAACTAGAGACTTTACATTGGTCACTAGTTGCAGTTGACTACCCGTTGGACTGCAATTGTACAACTACGAAAAAAAATTGTGGCTGGATAATAACACTATATAATGAACCACTAAATTGAACAATTAAAGAAAAACGGATCCCCAGTGCACTTATTGTATATAGTGTTCTTTTGGTCTATTATTAGCATAAGAAGCAACACTATGTAAGACAGAAGCATTACTAGGCCCAAAGTAAAATCCGATGGTAGCTGTGAAGGAGAAGGTTTTAAATAGTATCATAGAGCTTTAAGCAAAGCCCTCTTGCTGGACTAAAAACTTGGATCAATAAGAAGATTTCATGTCTCAACTTTTTGGAGTATAATGGATATTAGAGGTTCAGATAATTCGGAACCGTGCAACTAGAAAATGGAAAAAGGTCTGTCGGCATACCATTGTAGAGGAAAAAAGCTGGACACAGAAAGTCTGTCGGCATACCAATTCATCCAAGCAAAAATTGAAGTTCTCTACATAATCATGAAAGAAAAAAAAAAAAGATTAGTAGTTAAAGATTGAAAAAAAATTTACCAAATGACCATCAGTGAGAAATGGAATTGAAAGGTAATGAATAAGTCCCACCAAAGACAAGTCAGAGAGTGAATGTCAATAATGAACCTAGACATAGAATTAAAAGAGACAAAAGCTCTGTATTAGAGAATTGCAAAATTTAGCAAGAGATTTAATTAGTGTGCTCCTGAAATTAGTTAGGTGGCTCTTCAAACACATTGGATGCGGCCAAACCATTTCAAAATCAAATGCATCCAGAAAAGTGTTCCAAATACAACTTATCTCGACTCGTACGGAGAGATACAGTATTTATACAACTTAATTAATGGTTCAGGCTTTTAACTACTCACATCTTGATGCTCTTTTTATATTCATTTACTTTAATAATCACAAGATAGGATGAGAACCAAATCAAGAATGTCAACCAAAGAATGCACGAGTATCACATGGTATTCCAAGCAACAAAAAGCAATAAAGGCAAAGTTTATCACTTTCAGGAAGGGATAAAAAACAGACCACTATATGTTCTTACCAGCTATATGGAACCTAGTGGCACAGAAAAAAAGAAAAGACAAATCATTTTCAGATAGGCTTACATCCTTTCTATAATTTTCAGAGAGAGACTGGTGAGAAAGGATAGATCTCCCCTGCTTTGCAACATCAACTTTTTGTCGAAAATATAAATATCTACGGCAAACCAATGCTTAACTAAACTATTATCAAGTAATAAGACTAAAAGTAACTTTAGATCTTCATCCAAAATCTTGCTTTAGTTACGAGCCACAGTAAGAACGTTTGATTACTCATGTATAGTGCACTGGCAATTTGCAGTAAAAGACAACATATCATAAAGTAAGGAAAAGGAAATTATATCAGTCATTTGCTTTAGCTATGATTTAAATCATATGTACCAGACTGGCTTAGAGAAAGGAGCGGAGCTGGACACTAATTTAGAGTGATTTTTATTGATAAAAGTAGCCTTTAACAGGAATTATGGAAAGGGCTTTTTGCCTTCTGGCTGCTAACAACTTTGGTTTACTACGGACAAGACTGGCTTCCTGTTTTCCAAACAAAAGTCCATGAATCTTTTACTATCCACCACAGAAACACCAAAAACTGAAACAAAAAAAGTTGAAGTTTGAGGTGTCTAAGGAATTTACATCTGATCCGATGTAAATTGAAACTTATAAGTTATCTTTTCTTGTAAGAAACTAGATCCAAGTGATGCACAAACAACGAAATACCTTACAATAAAAGATACTGATATGGAGGTGTAACAAGAACTCAATTCATAAGTAACAAGAACTACAAACGAAGCCACTAACCTCAACTTTCTTGAACATATGAATATGCTATAAGTTTATGTACCACCTAACCAAGAAAACCATATCAATGAATATAACTTATATGGTGGAAATGTAGATCTAAATCAAAGGTATTCAGCATAGATGGATGTCACTGCATAACTTATTTTGGATAAAACATTTTTGGCATAACTTATATTAGAAGCCCTGATGATTAGGAATGAACAGAGAGAGGCCAGTGACATTAACCAAGACCCAAGAGATGTATTATCCGAATGCTATCCCAAAGATGGAAAGTTCATGGCTGCTCTAGCTGAAGCTCATGGGTCCCTGTAAGCAATTCATGGTGATTTGATTTGCAAAGCCGCTGCCACATGGCACTACCATTGCAGCAAATGGTATGATGGGCCCATTTTCAATAAGAAAGCACACTAAGATTATACAAATTCAGTGGAGAATCCATATATGATGCAGACTATAAAATAAAATAAAACACGAAAGGACCTTGCTAATTTTGCTAGCATATTCCACCAACCATAATTCAGAATATATAACTAAAATAATTTCCCATTAAAGTTAAGAAAGTATATGGAAACCTTTACGTTTCCACTATATATAGAACCTGCAGCAAAAACCTAGAAGATCTATCTATCTAACTCTTCAAACTAGGTTATCATGTCGACTGCAACTTCTGCTCCCATTACCAAACCAACTGAGCTCTTCCAAGATATTCGTGGAGATTTTTACTCAAGAAGACTACTACTCTATACAGCTTATCAACCACCTACCACAGCATCACCCCCGTTTGCAGACGCTCATGAAGCATCAAACTCCTACGCAAGTCATATGAGCTTTGATGCAAATGTTGTCATGGTCCTATCAGTCCTCTTATGTGCACTAGTTTGCTCACTTGGACTGCATTCTATCATAAGATGTGCACTGAGGTACTCCAATTTATTATCATCCGAAGCTAGTGACGAGCTTTCAGTTCGCTTGGCCAACACAGGAGTCAAACAAAAAGCCTTAAAGAGTTTCCAGACAGTAAGTTACACTGCAGAACTGAAGCTGCCTGGCCTAGATACGGAGTGTGCCATATGTCTCTCGGAGTTTGTATCCGGGGAGCGAGTCAAGCTTTTGCCAAAGTGCCACCATGGATTCCATGTCCGTTGTATAGACAAGTGGCTCAGTTCACACTCATCGTGTCCCACCTGCAGACACTGCCTCATTCAGACTTGCAAAAAGATAGCTGGCTGCAGTGAGACGACCTCATCACCCAATCAACCACAACAGAACGTGCATATAGCACCACTAGGACCGGAATCATTGATACGCGGTTTTAGCTGAACACAGCCAACTACGCTTAACTAGGCTTAGGTGCAGTTATGTTGTAAAACCTGATGTATATGTACTGCCACACCTTTAGAATTAGTCGAATCCCAAATTATCTGCAGTTCAATATTCAAAACAACGTTATCAGTTCCACTGTAAAGTTTCAAACATTATGACATGTTGTTTTCTTCACTCTTTAATGCCTGAAAGTGTACATTCCACAAAATGACATTCCAATACAAGATCTTAGACTCACGTGAGTGAATGAAATTATAAACAACTCAAAAACCAAAGATAAGGAAGCTGAGAAGGCAAAACACTTTAAACCAACGAGTTAAGTGGGGGCACCAATCAACTTGGTCAACTAAGAGAATTCCTATCTCCCAGCTTTAAGAAATTCCCAGGTTATTAAAACATGCTATGCCACTAGTTTCTTGTTTAATAGTGATTATCATATTGATTAATACAAAGCTATGTACAATAAATAAATTAGCCCTCCATAATAGAAGACCTTTCTTGTTTTTCTTTACCGACCTATAAGTATATTGAGTAGGCTGTGATGATGATCAGACAATATAAAAAACGTGACAAACTAAGCCACAAATAATTTCAAGACCCCACAAGATTAAAAGGCATTGATATAATCCACCCAAAATGAGAACATGGCGTAGATTGAGAAAGATATAGGTTACACCTAGAACAAACGGCATAAAGTAAAATGGAATCTGACCATGAAACCACCGTAGAGTCAAATCAGATGATAACAAAAATGGGTGGTTTTGATTATTGTACTAATCATAGAAAGTAAAATGGTACGATAAATTAAGAACCAGCGTTGGTGCTGTCAAATATCAAGATCTATTCTACCAAATCGAGGTCGCAGATTCTGGACCTTTAAGAGCAAAACCAATCATTTAACACTGAAAACCAATGAGAGAGAGCAGTAAAATGTAACAGTAACCCAAAATTGGTGTGGTTTATATTTCCCCTAAATAGACAACCTTTGGAATATTCGAGAGACACAACTACAGGTTAAACTAAACATACTGCATCAGACCATGCCCCAAAGTCCTATGGTTTCCAAATCCAACTTACATTCAACTATATTTTGACACAAAACATTATATACATGAATGCTCGTTGATAAGAATCGAAGATACTTCAACAGAATATATCAGTTTGAATTGAAAACCATAGCAAAAAGCACAATAACTAAATAAAAGTGGAATAAATCAATTCCGAGATACAGAATGCTACGCACAACATGTTCGAAAACCCTAGACGTGCCAACAAACGAAATTTTCGAATTACACAAACTTAAAATTGGAAGAAAACACACATCATTCTAGAATCTAGCAACGAAATGAGAAAGCCAAAACGGGATCAGTGGAGTAAAATGTTTGAGTTTCGCCCTAATCAATTCAACCCAGTGAAAACTAGGTGAAATTGTTATGAGAAATCCATACGAGATTCAAACGAAATTCCATTGTTGACGATGACGAAGATCGAATTGCAGCTCTGAAGTTCACCTCTACATTGGCGCCAACAATTTTCAGTAGTCTTAGGCGACTGGACCAGTTAGTTGTTCCGGGTCATGTCAATTTGGGCCTATAGGCAAAGCCCATTATGGAGAAATAGATCGAACTGTCATATTAATTTTCAACATAAAGTAAGGCCAAATTTTCCAAAATAAAACAGTAATAATAATTTGTTTTGTGGATTTATTTCATACCTCCGAAATTTGTTTATCCACAATTGACAATCCTAAGTTCCTAACCCGTAATCTGCCGGAGCCGGTGCACAACTATAAAGTCCATTGTTGATCGATATTTGGATGGTTAGCCTAAATTTAATCACCTAAAAAAAAAAAATGGTTAGCTCCAAGTTTTGATCCATGTAAATATGTAATAATTGACTAACTTTAATCATTCAGCTATGTCATTCATATGTTAAAGTGCACCATACCTCAAAATAGAGAAGTAATATCGATTATTAAAGATATCAATTTAATTTTGGCATCATTTTGTTTTGTTTATTTATTTATATATCTATTTTAATGTTCTATTTTATTGATGTGTTATTAAAATTAAATGGTGTATATTTAAAAATATTTAAATAATGTATCAAGAAAATAATTTAAAATGGAAAAGTAGTAGAGCGATTTTTTTATATAGACGGATGTCATATGCTTGTGTAAGATTCTTTTCTAATTTTTATCAGTGTATATAAAATTTTGATTTGTGTTAAATATCGTCTTTAAAATTTGGGCGATTAGACCAAGACATGTAATCTACTATTTTGTAAGAGTCGTTATTATATTACCAGTCGGATTCAAATATACATAATGTATGTTGGTGTCAAAAATAAATGGATCATATGTATTTTTAAACCCACATTTTCATTATTTTTTTCCCCGATTTTTATAGTTTCCGACCAAATCTTGTGATTTTATTTATCAACTCGAACGTTAAAAGAGTTTTCAATAAAACTCTACCAGTATGTTTCTGGCTTTCACATATTTTTAACAGGATATTTGTTCTCTAGACCCACATAAAAAATCAGGAAAATTATAATTAAAGTAAACAAAGTAGTATTGAATAACAAATTCTAGAACTTTGTGATTCGATATGTAGGGTTTAACGGAATTGAATTTATAGGTAATAGACCTGATTGGTTGTGGTTGTAGATTTAGGATTTTGCTTGTAGGATTATGGCTGTAGATTTTTCTGCTGTACCTTTAGGATTATGGCTGTAGAATTTTGGCTGTAGATTTTTGGGCTATAACTTTAGGTTTATCTGCTGGAGTTGTAGGTTTATCTGTTGGAGTTGTAGAATTAAATAAAAAATGATTGGTAAACATGGCTGTGACTTTTAAAATATCAAAATATTTGGTGAATATTATTGTCTATTATATATTAATATTTTGTCTATACATTAATAAGTAAAAAATAAATTTATTAAAATTTTATTTAACTAAAATAAATAATAAATTAAAATACTAAAAATTCAAACACGACAATCATGTATATATAGGATTTATCAATTTGTTTTGAGTAAAATTTCTTTAAAAAATAATGTAATTTTTTTTTCTAGTGACTACACGATAATTATGTGTATATATATATATATATATATGATTTATCAATTTGTTTTAAGTAAAAAAAATTTAAAAAATAATAAAATTTTCCTATTTTTTTTTTTATCAAATATACAACATACATCAAGGCAAAGAAAATTTTTCAAAGCCCAAAATTTATGGTTTTAAACTTTTATTACAAAAAAAAAACTATAAAAATGGCGGTAGGTTTTTAAAAATGTTTTTGCCTTTGAAAAATATTTATAAAGCATGATTGCTTTCAATTCAAATATTTATAAAACATGATTGCTTTCAATTTAGATCTTTATACCAAAATATAGTTTTAGAAAAATCTAAAGCTCTAACCAATCACTCCAAATAAATACATATTCGTGAAAAGAAATCAAACTTTATGGGTGGATTGTGGTGTACCACTACTATTAGTAAAGTTGAGGGGAGAAAAGCTAGATCTCTGGGATCAAGCAAACCATTAATTACATACCAAATCCAGAAAACTAACCTTAATTGACTTTTCTCCAACAAAAGAGATGAACGTGGCCTGCCATATATATGTAACTTTATAATATAAAAACATGAACGTGGTCTGGCCTGCCTTACATAAACCCATATAATAAATAGTGAGAATTAAATGTAATCATAATAGTAGCAATGTAAATCAGAAGTAGTTTCGTAATGATGGACACAACGTTTTCGTAGGAGCCAGCTTCACCTTCCCACATTCTTTTTCCAACTTTATCTCTCTCTCACCTGGTACGATTGTAACCGGCACGTGCGATTCACGTGGATCGCCAAAAAGTTGACTTTTGAGTTTTGAATCTCTCAACAAACATAAAAAAAGTTTATGATGATGATTGATTAGTTTGCTTTTTTTCTTGTTAGAACATGAGAATCGTAAATGTTATTGTTCATATCTTTCACTTAATAAGCGCACGATGATTCGATGTTAACTACGTCATACGTTCATATGTTCAGTTTTGTAAGGTAACTAGTTGGGATCCAATACACAAAATCACAAATATGCGTCTGTCCACTTTCTACAAATCAAATCCGTTATCTCAAATATCTCAAATTACATGTAGTTAAATACACTATGTATAGAAAAGCTAGCTAATAATGCAGGGCTCGTTGTCAAAAGTCCCAAAACTAGAAGTGACTAGGATCCAGTGGTGGAGCAAAGGAGAGGGGGTCAGTTGATCACATGACTTTTATAAATCTTTGTTTACATGTTTATTTAATTACTATTTGGAGGATAAATTGGTATATAGTATATAAGGTGATCCCCATTATCAAAATTCAGTTTATGTCTTTGCAACCATTGTGTTTTTTGTTTTCTTTCTTTTTTAATCGTTTTCTTATTTGCTTTTGATATGTGAGTGCATAATTTCTAATCTGCAATTTTCATTTACAATATATAAACATATATAGTTCTTGCAATTGGTATTGAGTTCTTTTTGCTTTTATATAGTTCTATAATATATTGGCACAAAAGCAAACTTCATACTATTTTTTTATATGGTTCTATATTTTCTTTAAACATCATACTATTTTTCCTCTTCAATATTTCAAAACAAAAAATAAAAGTGGGAATGAATGAATAATATGCAACTACAATATTATATAAAAAACTACCATTTATGGGGTTAACACTATATTGCTTATTCATTAAATAACAATTATAATACCTAAAATTTTTGAATTTGTTTAAAAAAAAAAATATTTAATATTTAATATTATTATATAATTATATTAATAATGACTTTGTAATAAATATTTCTCGATCCGTTGCTAGGACCCAAAAAACTATTAGTAACGTCAATAAAATTTAGAAAACAAACTTATTATAATCTCAAATATCTCATGTAGGTTATCCTTATGTAAGAAAGTTTTGACGTTCTTAGAAGGATATGGCACAACAAAACTCAACATTACTTATACCAAACATTAGTTAGACGTACAATATGTATACAACGATATTAAATAACAACTATTATGTGTGTGTCAGCATATATAATTAATTTCACTATATAATTAACTAACAACTATTATCTAATTACCTCAAATATTTCAAATGCATATAGTTACATATATTTCACTATAGAAAAGCTAGCTAATAACACATGGCTCGATGCCAAAAGTCCAAAAATTGTGAGTGAGTAGGACCCAAAAAAACTATTAGCAATGTCAATAAAATTTCGAAAGAACTTATAATCTCAAATATATCGATACATATCTCGTGTTATGTTATCATTATATAAGAAAGTTTTGACGTCATAGAAGGATATGGAACAACAAAATGGCTAAGACTCAATGTATTGGTATCTCAACTCAACATTACTTATACCCAAACATTAGTTAGACAATGCTTCTACAATACAGCTATATTAAAAATTAACGACAATTATGTGTGTGTCAGCATATATAATTAATTCACAATCGTTTTGACGAGTTCGGATGTAGTAGCCATTAATTAATACAAATATAATCGTGAATAGTGAATACGATGAAATAGTATCTTCTAATTCTATATATATCCGTAAGCACATCATGAAAGTCACTTTCTTTCACGGTCTGATACACGAATTAATTATGATACAAATTCTAATATAGAATGAATTAAATTACGTTGAATTTTATGAAATCTAATTGAACAAGCCAACCACGACGACTATCGTTGGCCCCTGGATTGACTCGGTTAAGTTAACACTAATATATCGGAGCCCTGTAAAATTAAAAAAATTGAGCTGTCATTTTACGCCGAGCCGGTCACAGTCATGAAGCCATCTCATCAAAACAATTAATCTGAAAAAAACCAACGGCTGAGATCTTTAATTAAGGGTATTAATCAGTTAACACGAGGGAAAAGGCTGTCTGACAGCCAGGTCACGTTATCTTTTCCTGTGGTCGAAATGATTCGTCTCTGTCGATATTTTTATTTTTTATTTTTTATTTTTTGAAAGGCCGAAAAAAAAGTTGTAGAGATAACCCCGCCTATATAAATTCATATATTTTCCTCCTCTTTGAATTGTCTCGTTGTCCTCAATTTCATCGGCCGTTCTGTATCTCCGGCGACTAGAAGAGAGAGAGAGAGAGAAGGAAGAAGATAAAGAGAGAGAGAGAGAGAAAAGTGAGATAAAGCCAGGCTCTATTCTCTGTAGATCGCCTTGTTTCTTCTTCAATCTCATCTTCTTCCGCTTTTCTCGATCTTTCTTTCAAGGTAAAAGGAACTTTCTCGATCTACTTTATATGCTGGATCTCGATCTTGTTTTGGTGAATTTCGTAGAGATCTGTAATTGGTTGAATTTGGATCTATGAATCTTTTGATTTGACTTGAATCGATTTCAGTTGACCGATCATCTTTAGCTCAAATCGACCGGAACTTCTTTTGATCTTGATCTTGACCTGATTAGGGGTAGATCCACAGTCAGGTTACTGTCACTGTTGTGTTTTACATTTCTTTGAGTTTCATCTCTAATTAGCTGGGAAATGATTTGTAGACGCCACTTGAAATCTGAACTGTTAAGGTTTAGATTGAATTTGAAGTGATATGGTTAGATGAAGATGAAGTCTGAGTATGGATAAGGATTGTATTTTCTTATGAACTCCTCTCTATTCGTGGATGTATTGTAGTTGTATGATTATCCATTACAGAGGTTTGTAGGTTGAATAGAAAGCTACTTATCCATTATGTTTACTTTTGATTCAATCAGTGTTCATTTCACAGTATTCAACTCTTTGTGTTTTGCAGCTCATAAAAAATGGCTGAGGCTGATGACATTCAACCCATCGTCTGTGACAATGGTACTGGAATGGTGAAGGCTGGTTTTGCCGGAGATGATGCTCCCAGGGCTGTTTTCCCAAGTGTTGTTGGTAGGCCAAGACATCATGGTGTCATGGTTGGGATGAACCAGAAGGATGCATATGTTGGTGATGAAGCACAATCCAAGAGAGGTATTCTCACCTTGAAGTACCCTATTGAGCATGGTGTTGTGAGCAACTGGGATGATATGGAAAAGATCTGGCATCACACTTTCTATAATGAGCTCCGTATTGCTCCTGAAGAGCACCCGGTTCTTCTTACCGAGGCTCCTCTTAACCCAAAGGCCAACAGAGAGAAGATGACCCAAATCATGTTCGAGACCTTCAACTCTCCAGCTATGTATGTCGCCATCCAAGCTGTTCTCTCCTTGTATGCCAGTGGTCGTACAACTGGTTAGTACATTTTAGGCTTTCATCTCTGTGTTATACTCTTGTTATTTTGAAACTGAGCTCTGATCCTCTTCCCTTGAACAGGTATTGTGCTGGATTCTGGTGATGGTGTGTCTCACACTGTGCCAATCTACGAGGGTTTCTCTCTTCCACATGCCATCCTCCGTCTCGACCTTGCTGGTCGTGACCTCACTGATTACCTCATGAAGATCCTTACCGAGAGAGGTTACATGTTCACCACAACAGCAGAACGGGAAATTGTAAGAGACATCAAGGAGAAGCTTTCCTTTGTTGCTGTTGACTACGAGCAGGAGATGGAGACCTCAAAAACCAGCTCTTCCATCGAGAAGAACTATGAATTACCCGATGGGCAAGTCATCACGATCGGTGCTGAGAGATTCAGATGCCCAGAAGTCTTGTTCCAGCCCTCTTTTGTGGGAATGGAAGCTGCTGGAATCCACGAGACAACCTATAACTCAATCATGAAGTGTGATGTGGATATCAGGAAGGATCTGTACGGTAACATTGTGCTCAGTGGTGGAACCACTATGTTCTCTGGTATTGCAGACCGTATGAGCAAAGAAATCACAGCACTTGCACCAAGCAGCATGAAGATTAAGGTCGTTGCACCACCTGAAAGGAAGTACAGTGTCTGGATCGGTGGTTCCATTCTTGCTTCCCTCAGCACATTCCAGCAGGTAAAAAACTTGACTGATTTCTCCTAATTTTTTTGAAGTATCAAATGCTGATTATGTTATACGTATGTTGGTTAGATGTGGATCTCCAAGGCTGAGTATGATGAGGCAGGTCCAGGAATTGTTCACAGAAAATGCTTCTAAGCTCTCAAGATCAAGGCTTAAAAAGCTGGGTTTTATGGAATGGGATAAAGTTTCCTTTTTTCTATTTGTTTCTCCATTTGTTTGTTTCATTTCCCTTTTTTGTTTTCGTTTCTATGATGCACTTGTGTGTGACAAACTCTCTGGGTTTTTACTTACGTCTGCGTTTCAAAAAAAAAACCGCTTTCGTTTTGCGTTGTAGTCCATTGTTTTGTAGCTCGAGTGATCGAATTGATGCCTCTTTATTCCTTTTACTCTATAATTTCCTTCAAAACTCAGAAGAAGAACCTCGAAACTCTTTGCGATGTTAATATAAGTATTGTATGGGGTAAAGATTTTATTGATTTGGTTTTTAGTATTAATATGAGACCTCCATCTTCATCTTGGAATTGTTATTCTGAATAGTTAAAGCGTTACATGGTTTACATTCACAAATGAACTTCAACTAGCACAAAGTTAGATAATTAAGATCGCACCATTTTATATAACTCCAACCGTCATTTCTACTGTTTCATGTTTTGCACCTCAACTATTACGAGGTGTATATTTTCGTTACTATATGCTTGATAATCTTTTTACATAATGCGCAATATAACAAAGTTGCAGGAACTTCAAATTGATCTTCTTAGTTGTAAGTATAAGTACATTTGGGTTAAAATGTTAATTCCAAAAAGTCAACTCGTTGAAGAATCAATCAATACTCGAAACTAGGAATCCTGGGGTCCTAATATCACTAAAGTTTTTTGATGCTTAAGTGCATATTTGGGCTCATAGGTTGGGCCTTACTAAGGCCGCCTTAGAAATAAAAAGAGGACGTAAAACTTAAACCAATTATTTAATTACGGAATATAATATAAGGGAAATATTACAGCTTGAAATCTCCAATTAACCCCATTCCTATCTCCTTCGTGTCTCTCCCATTCACAATTACAATTCTGCAAATTAGGGTTTAGGCAAGAAAAAGCTTGAGAAGTGTCGATTTCTGCTGTTAGTTCTGCTTCCCTTTGAGATTTTTCCAGTGTAATCGTAACCTCCGATGGCTCGTAATGAAGAGAAAGCGCAGTCGATGCTCAACAGGTTCATCACCATGAAAGAATCTGAGAAGAAGAAGCCGAAAGAGCGTCGACCTTACCTTGCATCGGAATGTCGAGATCTAGCGGAAGCTGACAAATGGAGGCAGCAAATCATTCGAGAGATCGGTCTCAAAGTGGCTGAGATTCAGAATGAAGGATTAGGCGAGCACAGACTTCGAGATCTTAACGATGAGATTAACAAGCTTCTCAGAGAGAAATATCATTGGGAGCGGCGAATCGTTGAGCTAGGTGGTCGGAATTACCCGAGACACGGGGCGAAGATGACGGATCTAGAAGGTAACATCATCGATGTACCAAACCCTAGTGGTCGTGGTCCTGGGTATCGTTATTTCGGTGCTGCTAAGAAGCTTCCTGGAGTTAGAGAGCTTTTCGAGAAGCCTCCGGAGCTGAGGAAGCGTAAAACGAGGTATGATATATACAAAAGGATAGATGCTAGCTATTATGGGTATAGAGATGATGAAGATGGTATTTTGGAGAATTTGGAGAAGAATGCGGAAGGAGAGATGAGGAAAAAATCGGTGGAGGAGTGGCGGAGATTGGATGAGGTTAGGAAGGAAGCTAGAAAGGGTGCTACCGAGGTTGTGAGTGTAGGAGCTGCTGCTGCTGCGGCGAAGGAGGTGTTGTTTGAGGAGGAAGAGGATGTGGTGGAGGAGGAGAGGAGGGAGAGGGAGAGAGAGGAGGAGAAAGAGAGGGAATTTGTGGTGCACGTTCCATTGCCGGATCAGAAGGAGATAGAGAAGATGGTTTTGGAGAAGAAGAAGATGGATCTGCTTAGTAAGTATGCAAGTGAAGATTTGGTTGAGCAGCAGACTGAAGCTAAATCCATGCTCAATATTCATAGATAGAAAGGTGATCATCTTTTTTTCGAAGGCTTTTAATCATATCATAGTATGATTCTATTATCTGTAGTTTCTTTTACAAATGTTGATCAGCGAAATAACTGACTTGTTATGATTTTCAAGAGATTTTGATTAGTTATTCTAAAAATTTGTTGATGTTTCCTACATTACATCCTAGATTATGTCCCCAGAGAATTTGCTAGATCTTGATATACTTCCTTATTCCTGGTTATCTATTTTAAGAACATCAGCTTGAGACCGTGAATTGACCTCAGCCAAGTGTTTTGCGAGGTTTGTTCAGAGAGTATGATAAGGTTTTTGTGTCATATAGCATGATCAGGCTATAGAAACATAAATTGAGGTGCATGATCCTTTCTCATCAATCAGGAGTGTCACTGACTTGAGTAATTGACCTTGTATTGAGATTATTATTAGCATCCTTACATGTGGATTTGCGGCAACTGTTTTTTTCAATGGGCAAATACTGTATAGAACTATGTGTAGCTAGTGGCATGCATTAGGATGGGACGGAATCATTTTTGTATCTTCTCTTGAATGAAATCTTAGAGACTAATACATCTCTAATGCCTCTCAGATGCGCTGTTTTACCAACAAACTCTACTGCGCTTGTCTCATACCTAAAGAACAAACGAAGTTTGAAATTTGGTTTATCGGAAACAAGTGTGAAAGACTTAAGCTGAAGAGCAAAGTCAGACAATGGAACTTGGAACTGAACTCGTATTCTCTTATGTAGTTTTGACTTTTGTATCTTCGTACGTCTGAATTTCTGGCAGATATCCTGAGTAGATCACTGAATGCCTTGCTCGTTGTCGAGGTTTATGCATCGTTCCTATGGCTCTGACTAGATTGGTGCTGTGCAGAGACAACCACAAACCACAAGCATTGTTCTGGTTTACTCAGCCGGAGCATTCCATATTCTTAACTTAATGTCTCACTAAAATATTTATTGAATACGGACAAAACATCAAAAATCTGAAGAAGACCGTTGAGATGGATAATACTTATGTCTGGATCTATGAATCTTTTGATTTGACTTGAATCTATTTCGGTTGACCGATCATCTTTAGCTCAAATCGACCGGAACTTTTTTTTATCTTGATCTTGACCTGATTAGGGATAGATCCACAGTCAGGTTACTGTCACTGTTGTGCTTTACATTTCTTTGAGTTTCATCTCTAATTAGCTGGGAAATGATTTGTAGACGCCAATTGAAATCTGAACTGTTAAGGTTTAGATTGAATTTGAAGTGATATGGTTAGATGAAGATGAAGTCTGAGTATGGATAAGGGATTGTATTTTCTTATGACCTCCTCTCTATTCGTGGATGTATTGTAGTTGTATGATTATCCATTACAGAGGTTTGTAGGTTGAATAGAAAGCTACTTATCCATTATGTTTACTTTTGATTCAGTCAGTGTTCATTTCACAGTATTCAACTCTTTGTGTTTTGCAGCTCATAAAAAATGGCTGAGGCTGATGACATTCAACCCATCGTCTGTGACAATGGTACTGGAATGGTGAAGGCTGGTTTTGCCGGAGATGATGCTCCCAGGGCTGTTTTCCCAAGTGTTGTTGGTAGGCCAAGACATCATGGTGTCATGGTTGGGATGAACCAGAAGGATGCATATGTTGGTGATGAAGCACAATCCAAGAGAGGTATTCTCACCTTGAAGTACCCTATTGAGCATGGTGTTGTGAGCAACTGGGATGATATGGAAAAGATCTGGCATCACACTTTCTATAATGAGCTCCGTATTGCTCCTGAAGAGCACCCGGTTCTTCTTACCGAGGCTCCTCTTAACCCAAAGGCCAACAGAGAGAAGATGACCCAAATCATGTTCGAGACCTTCAACTCTCCAGCTATGTATGTCGCCATCCAAGCTGTTCTCTCCTTGTATGCCAGTGGTCGTACAACCGGTTAGTACATTTTAGGCTTTCATCTCTGTGTTATACTCTTGTTATTTTGAAACTGAGCTCTGATCCTCTTCCCTTGAACAGGTATTGTGCTGGATTTTGGTGATGGTGTGTCTCACACTGTTCCTCTTCCCTTGAACAATTATAAAACGAGGGTTTTATAATTAAATATTTAATTCAAATAAATCTAAAACCAAATAAATATTAAAATTTCATAGTCATAAAACAAGTTTAAAACACATATTCCAAGTTTCAAATACATAAACCAAGTTCAAACAAAATTACGAAAATTAGACAATGTTATTGTTTCTATACCACTCCTTGACTTCATGATCGATTTGGATATTTGGCTGAATTTTTGGTGGTTCGCTGTCTGATCCTCCTCTTCGTGTCGGATTCGTTGAGGGATCAAACGTTAACGGCTGATGGATCTGAGCTTAAGGCTAGAAGATATTGGTTGAGCTCTCCTAGCGTTATGGACATTTCTACTATACATTACTACTAGAAACTGAAAACACAGAAGAAAGAAATCACTAAATGCACTCAGATAAAAACAAGTGATATAAGATCGCTATTTTCTTGCTATCCATTGTACTTGCCATATGTTTAACCAAGCTCCAATTGTTGCAGCAGCACGAGGAAGTGGTCTTCGAAGTGTCACCAATAGCTTTAAGGCATTTGTTCTTATTTCCATTATATTACTCTGTGTACGACATAAATTCATGTCACCACTGCAGCAAGGGCAAAAGGAAGAGGGAAGACACAAGCAAACATCATGATCATTCCAAACTGCAAAGTCAACTCTAAGCGAATCTGCAATGCAAAAGGCAATTTCACATTTCAATTTTTAGCTGAGACATTTTCAAGGTACATTCAAGCAAATCACACAAGACCATTGACTTCATATATTACCATCAAAAGTCCATCTTCAAGTTCTACTCCAATGCTTGCTGAATATGTAGGCTTGAAATATTCCTTCTCCACTCTTGACGCTATTTGAATCTTTCTTGTTGATTCACCTTCGCTTTTTCTTCTTCGTCCTGTAGAAAGAAAGAAGTATGAAATTTGCTTACAAGTTCTGAGCATATGCTTTATAAGCTGCTTAGGTGAAATAAAGAGCGTACCTAGCTATATATTTTATGTAGTTGTACTTAAAATAAGACAAAGAACCATCCATCAAAGTCCAGAAAACCTGCAGAAAATTAAATTTTAAGCATATGCAGGTAACAACATCTTCAAAAGAGAGTTTCTAATCACAGCACTGTAACAACATTTTCAAAAGAGAGTTTCTAATCACAGCACCATCTTTCTTGTTACCTATGAGATTATTAACCGTTGGATCAATACTTGTCGAAGTGTCATGAAGTTTTGATGTAAAATAACGTGGTAGAAGATCCCAATATATGTCTGCATAAAATAGAGCCCCAAAACCTGCAATGCCGAAATTTTTCAAAGCAATGATTAGAGAAGAGAAATAGTGCTCTATAAAACAATGTTGTCCTTACTTTGTAAATTAAACTGTTAGCTCGATATTCCACACTCTCGTTGATTCTCGATTTATCAGCTTGACAGATACTTTCCCTCCCAATCTAGTGAGATACTGAATGATTAGAAGGTAGATAGTTGTCAATACAAATCTGAAACCATCATAGAAAAACTGTAATGGTTCTAACTTCTAACTAAGTTGCTAAACATGAGACTGGTAAAGCTAGTAAAGAAAAAATGAGTAAGCGCTCACTTGATTATATCAAATGTGATAATCTCTAACGAGAACAAGAAAAAAATGGTCAATATCCGATAATTCCCATCTCACATAAACAATTCATTAAGTAGCTTCAAACAAATCGTCCATAACATCAAAATATATTTTCTCGATTTAGACGACATAAGCAAAATCAAATATCTAGTGTAACATAAGCAATGAGATAGTTCACAGAAACAAGTCTATGACAGAAGCAAAATCGATTATGTCTACCAAGTCGACAAAAACAAAATCTCAGAAGCAAAATCAAGTATATATGGAAAAGCAATCAACGAGCTAGTTCATAGAAGCAATTGGCTGACATAAACAATATCGATTATGAACTAGATCCCTTAAGCATACTATATAACATATATAGACACACAAATTAAATGAAACTTACATCTCCAACTGTCGGTAATTAAAATTTAGGATCTCAGACATACCTCATATATAGATTAGAAACTTTGACCAAACTTTACTACTAAGCGATTAGAGGAACTCGTCCTTACCGGAGCGTGTTCTTTCTTTAGGGCTAAGAGAAGGGGTCAGCGATGGAGAAGAAAGGATCGGTGATGGAGTTTAATTATCGGCGATGGAGAAGAAAGGGTCACCACAGCTTCTTCAACCACCACAACTTCTTCGACCACCACAGCTTCTTCGACCACCACAGCTTCTGGGCAAAGGATTTGCTTCCTCGACCACCAAATCGTCTAAACCGAATTGCTTCTTCGACCACCTCGTCATCTGAACGATTCCTAGAGCTTCACGATTCAAAGAAGAATCGACCTTCACGACGGCGATAAAGATGAACTGCTTTTTTTTCTGGGTTGTGAAGGGGAGCCCTTCTAGGTTTTAGATTTGGGGAAAAATGGGATTGTTTTTAATGAAATCTCGACGAGTGTTGTTTTTTTTTACTGGGTTGTGAAGGGGAGCGATTCTAGGTTTTAGATTTGGGGATAAAATAAGAATGTTTATTAGCCACGATATTTTTCGTTGGTTTTCGTGGGTAATTTATCCACGTTTTTACCTCGTTTTCTCACGTTCTTTAAATTTTCATGGCAAACATCTTCCGTCTGATATTTCGTGGTAAATTGTGACATTTTCTCCATACCCACGACTTTTTTTGTGGGAAAAACGTGGGTATATTGATTTTTTCTAGTAGTGGATGTGGTGGAGGAGGAGAGGAGGGAGAGGGAGAGAGAAGATGAGAAAGAGAGGGAATTTGTGGTGCACGTTCCATTGCCGGATCAGAAGGAGATAGAGAAGATGGTTTTGGAGAAGAAGAGGATGGATCTGCTTAGTAAGTATGCAAGTGAAGATTTGGTTGAGCAGCAGACTGAAGCTAAATCCATGCTCAATATTCATAGATAGAAAGGTGATCATCTTTTTTTTTTTTTGCAAGGCTTTTAATCAGATCATAGTATGATTCTATTATTTGTCGTTTCTTTTGCAAATCTTGATCAGCGAAATAACTGACTTGTTGTGATTTTCAAGAGAATTTGATTAGTTATTCTAAAAATTTGTTGATGTTTTCCTACATTACATCCTAGATTATGTCCCCAGAGAATTTGCTAGATCTTGATATACTTCTTTATTCCTGGTTATCTATTTTAAGAACATCTTGGAATTGTTATTCTGAATAGTTAAAGCGTTACATGTTTTCCATTCACAAATGAACTTCAACTGTCAAGCGAGGTTTCTTCAGTCAGATAATTAAGATCGTGCCATTTTATATAACCCCAACCGTCAATTTTACTGTTTCAAGTTTTACACTTCAACTATTGCGAGGTGTATATTTTGGTTACTCTTTGCTTGATAATCCTTTTACATGATGCACAATATAACAAAGTTGCAGCAACTTCGAATTTTGGGTTTTCGAGTAAGGTTTCAACGATGCAATTACATCTTTTTTTTACTTCTTTTTCTCCTTGTAAGAGGTTTTCCCTCTCTTTCATCAATTCTTCTCTTCATTTGTTTGTTTAATAATATTAACCCTTTAAACAAAACAAAACAAAAAAGTTGCAGGAACTTCAAATTGATCTTCTTAGTTATACGTATCAAGTACATTTGGGTTATAATGTTAACTAGGTAATTTCCGCGTTATACGCAGGATAAGATATTTATAATATTTTGTAGAAAATTAATAAAATAAATAAATATTTCTAAATATATCAATAGTATATTATTGTATAAATAATTGAAATATAAAGCTAAAGTTTTTACATATTTAAGTTACTAATTAATTATTTAGTTAAAACAATATCTTTTAAAATAAAAAAATTTAAATCAAATTTAAGAAACAATAAAAGCAGAAATAATTTTATGAAATATTTATTTACTCGATTTTCCATAAATAAATAAAGTTCATTTAGGTAAGATTATAATCTTTAAAATAAAGATAGTATATATATGATTGATCTAATGACATATTATATAATTAGTCTAGTAATTAATGTCCTATAAACTATATCATCTGAGAATAATTCTGGTGACGACACGTCGGTATGACAGTGTTGTAATATTTCACGTAAACATAAGGTTATTTTATTAAAGGGATTAATGTAACAAAATCTGCCAACTTTTTTTTTTGCGTGTCAGCACCCCACCTCAAAAAAATGCACCGAAATTCCCTAACTCCAAATTAACCCGCTATATAACCCTTTCGTGTATCGATGACGTGGCATTTTGTAACGTTTGTTTAAATGTTTAAAATGACATGATGTTTTTCGAAAGTGTTGTTGTTTTTGTGACTAAAAACGACATGAGTGTGAAAAGTTATAGTTTTGGGAAAAATAAATTTGGGGATTCAAAGACGAAAACTTTGGTACTACAATATATTTATCTTTTTCAAAATCACACAATTCTTCTCTATTTGTTTCTCAATCCTTCTTTCACCTTAAACTTAACCACCGCCTCTTCACTCTTTCTCAGACGAACCTTCTCAAACCCTAGAAGATGCTTAATCGGAGATCCGTGTATTACCGGTGGCGTGGTAAACAGAAACACCGTGTGGTTTCTCTCTCTGTCCTCGGCATTTTTTGCATTCAATTAAACCTCGAAATCTAATCCTCCTTGGACGGCGCTCTTGCAGTACGCTCCGATCGCGTCCAATGATTGGCACTCCAACGATAGGCAAGGGTGGTTCTCGTCAAGATTGATAGAGACAAGTTTTGGCGCATTGATTAGTCGATGATCGGAAGACGATGCAGTTTTTGAATTTCGGGTGAGAGTTGAAGAAGATGGAGTTGAGAAATTAGGGCATTATGTTAAAATTAGTGATGATGAGTTTGAAGAACAGCGACAAGAAGCAGAAAATGAAGAGGAAGAAGATTCACCATCACCGTCTTCTTCTTCTTCTTGTGGACATAAAAGATTTGTCTGGCTCTGGATCAAGCTTGGTCTTCTCTTCACATTTCTAACTGTTTCTTTAATCATGGATAAGGTTTGATTAGTATAAATCATGGATAAGGTTTGATAAGGTCCAAAATCTTTATATTGTTGTGTAATCTTGTGATTTTATGATTTTGAGTTTTTTGGTGAGAATTTTTTGATTCTTTATTTTTTTTGGAAAATTAAAAGAAAGAGCTAAAAAGTGTAAATAACACCCGATTTCAATTTTGAAGAACCCAAATAGCTATTTGAGGGTTTGATTAAATCTTTTTAAAATAGCATGGAGTTTGTTTGGTCACAACATCCACAAAACGTTGCGTCGTGCAATCCGTAAAAAACATAACGTCTATATAACGGAGGGGTTATATAGCGGGTTAATTTGGGGTTAGGATATTTTGGTGCATTTTTTTGAGGTTAGGTGTTGGCACGCGAAAAAAATTAAGTTGACGGATTTCGTTGCATTAATCTTTTTATTAAAATAATTTTCGAGGAGATTTGAAAAAGTCAACTCGTTGAATAATCAATCAATTCTCGAAACTAGGAATTCCGGGGTCCTATATCACTAAACATTATTGATGCTCGAGTGACACATTTGGGCTAATAGGTTGGGCCTTACTAAGGCCGCCTTAGTATTAAAAAGAGGACGTAAAACTTAAAACAATTATTTAGTTACGGAATATAATATAAGGGAAATATTACAGCTTGAAACCCCAATCCTTTCTCCTTCCTTCGCCAATTCTGCAAATTAGGTTTAAGCAAGAAAAAGCTTGAGAAGTGTCGATTTCTGCTGTTAGTTCTGCTTCCCTTTGAGAATTTTTCCAGTGTAATCGTAACCTCCGAAGATCCAAGATGGCTCGTAATGAAGAGAAAGCGCAGTCGATGCTCAACAGGTTCATCACCATGAAAGAATCTGAGAAGAAGAAGCCGAAAGAGCGTCGACCTTACCTTGCATCGGAATGTCGAGATCTAGCGGAAGCAGACAAATGGAGGCAGCAAATCATGCGAGAGATCGGTCGCAAAGTGGCTGAGATTCAGAACGAAGGATTAGGCGAGCACAGACTTCGAGATCTAAACGATGAGATTAACAAGCTTCTCAGAGAGAAATATCATTGGGAGCGGCGAATCGTTGAGCTAGGTGGTCCGAATTACTCGAGACACGCGGCGAAGATGACGGATCTAGAAGGTAACATCATCGATGTACCAAACCCTAGTGGTCGTGGTCCTGGGTATCGTTATTTCGGTGCTGCTAAGAAGCTTCCTGGAGTTAGAGAGCTTTTCGAGAAGCCTCCGGAGCTGAGGAAGCGTAAAACGAGGTATGATATATACAAAAGGATAGATGCTAGCTATTATGGGTATAGAGATGATGAAGATGGTATTTTGGAGAATTTGGAGAAGAATGCGGAAGGAGAGATGAGGAAAAAATCGGTGGAGGAGTGGCGGAGATTGGATGAGGTTAGGAAGGAAGCTAGAAAGGGTGCTACCGAGGTTGTGAGTGTAGGAGCTGCTGCTGCTGCGGCGAAGGAGGTGTTGTTTGAGGAGGAAGAGGATGTGGTGGAGGAGGAGAGGAGGGAGAGGGAGAGAGAGGAGGAGAAAGAGAGGGAATTTGTGGTGCACGTTCCATTGCCGGATCAGAAGGAGATAGAGAAGATGGTTTTGGAGAAGAAGAAGATGGATCTGCTTAGTAAGTATGCAAGTGAAGATTTGGTTGAGCAGCAGACTGAAGCTAAATCCATGCTCAATATTCATAGATAGAGAAAGGTGATCATCTTTTTTTGCAAGGCTTTTAATCATATCATAGTATGATTCTATTATCTTTAGTTTCTTTTGCAAATCTTGATCAGCGAAATAACTGACTTGTTGTGATTTTCAAGAGATTATGTCCCCAGAGAATTTGCTAGATCTTGATATACTTCCTTATTCCTGGTTATCTATTTTAAGAACATCAGCTTGAGACCGTGAATTGACCTTAGCCAAGTGTTTTGCGAGGTTTGTTCAGAGAGTATGAGAAGGTTTTTGTGTAATATAGCATGATCGGTCTATAGAAACATAAATTGAGGTGCATGATCCTTTCTCATCAATCAGGAGTTTCACTGACTTGATTAATTGACCTTGTATTGAGATTGTTATTAGTACCCTTACATGTGGATTTGCGGCAACTGTTTTTTCAGTGGGCAAATACTGTATAGAACTATGTGTAGCTAGTGCCATGTATTAGGATGGGAAGGAATCATTTTTGTATATTCTCTTGAATGAAATCTTAGACTGATACATCTCTAATGCCTCTCAGATGCGCTGTTTTACCAACAAACTCTAATGCGCTTGTCTCGTACCCAAAGAAGAAACGAAGTTGGGCGTTTGAAATTTGGTTTATCGGAAACAAGTGTGAAAGACTTAAGCAGAAGAGCAAAGTCAGAGACAATGGAACTTGGAACTGAACTCGTATTCTCTTATGTAGTTCTGACTTTTGTATCTGTGCTTCTGAATTTCTGGCAGATATCCTAATTAGACCACTGAATGTCATGCTCGTTGTCGAGGTTTATGCATCGTTCCTTTGGCTCTAACTAGATTGGTGCTGTGCAGAGACATAATTTGAGACAATCACAAACCACAAACATTGTTCTGATTTAATCAGCCGGAGCATTACATTTCTTACCTTACCATCTCACTAAAATATTTATTGAATACGGACAAAACATCAAAAATCTGAACAAGACCGTTGAGATGGATAATACTTATGTCTAGAGATACGAACCACACCCACATGTTTCCCCACACAATCCCCAGACCATCTCTCTCTAACAAAAAAACACTTTTCTCTCTTCTCATTCCTTCAATGGCGGACTACGAAGACCACCATAACCAACCTTTCATCCCCAAAGAAACAGCTCTACAAGCCCTGAACTCCATAATCCAGCTCCACTTCGAGAAAACCCTCGAGAAAAAACGAGCCATTGACCACCAGAAGAAGAAGCTCCACAAGCTATTTCAGCTCTTCTTCATCTTCCTCGCCGTAGTCTTCTTCTCTCTCTCCCAACCCTCAGGTCGTCTCCACTGTCGCCATTGTTGGGCACCCATCTGCCTCCTCTCCTTCTCTCACCTCTTCTTCTACGTCTCCGTCGCTCAAACCCTCCGTTGCATCAACGGCTTCAAGTACCAGCGTCGCTGCCACAAGCTCACTCTTGGCCTCGCCACACACAAGCTCCGTTTCATCAAGTCAAGAATCGCCGCCGGTGATTTCCTTGGCGGCGGCGACGGTAACGGTGACGAGGCCTCGGCTGCTGCTTGGGATCTAGAAGTTCCATATCAGGAGCCACCAGATAGCTACTTTGGCAAGTTTAAAAGAAATTGGGCTCTCTATTTTGGGTTCTTGATCCTTCTTTACACTTTCATGATCTCCTTCTCTGTCGTTATCCTCTGTTTCTGAGATCTCTAGAGTGGCAATTTTCGTTAATTTCACAAAACCCCCTGTGTTTCTTATCATTCAATAGTCTTCAGCTTTAGAAGGATCATAAGAAGATGGATCATAAGAAGATTGATATAGAAATTCAAAGTTAAGAGTCTTTGTGATTTGATTCAATCTGGGTTGTTCCGAATTACAATGATTTGTCAAAAAGATCCTTGACTAATAATATAAATTGAAAGGAATCACTACAAAGATGGAAACTTTGAGATTTGATTCAATCTCAAGTTGTTTAATTCTTCTCATATCTCATTTGTAGAATCCCAAGTTTACTTGATAGAGAGATGGAAATCACAATTGAACATTAGTAGAGACAATTAGCATTAATAAATCAACAACCAAAAGTTTGAATTTTTTTTTTTCACAGACACAAACACAAATCCAACGGTGACGAAAAAGATAAAAAAGAGTTTAAGAAAATTTCTTAGGGAAACAAAACACAAAAACACAGCAAGGTAGATTGATTGAAACTAACAGCTAAATCAAAGCTCTCGGCTAGGAGTGGTTTTGTTGTTGTTAGCTCCTCCTCTACGAGTCTCCTCGCTGGTCGAGGAAGACGGGTCAAGCCCGTACTCGCTCGTGTTCCCGTACTCACTGCTTGCACCGTACTCATGGCTATCCAAGGCCACTTTCCTGAACTTCCTCATATCCGCACTGTAAGTGCTTGAGTCATAGTCCGAGCTCGATCCCCTCCCGAGGAATGAGCTCTGCCCCTGTTTCACTCCTTCGTTTAGATCGTCTAGCGATGCATCTCCCTCCAGAGTCCGAACAATCTGTTTAAACATTGAAAAATAGTGATCATTTTCTTGTCTGTAAAGTATATGTTTCAAAGAGTGGTCATGTTCAAAAGTAAAACTTGCCTGGCTCATCTTGGGCCTGCGTCTAGCTGAGTGCCTGATGGCTGCAGCGGCACAAGCCACCATTCGTGCCATCTCATGAGGCTCGTATTGGTTCTCCAGCCGTGGATCAACTAGTTCACTGTAATCTCCGTCCTGAGCTGCGTTTATGCATAAGGGTCTTGCCTGTGTAAAAAATAGTAACCAAGTTTGCATTAAGCACACAAGATACTAACAGAGGAACCATTAATGTGATGATTATTATATATATAATATATGGTTACGGACCCAATCGGCCAAACTGTCTTCCATGTCACCAGTGAGATCAACAGGTCGGCGTCCGGTAATGAGCTCAAGAAGCATCACTCCAAATGAGAAAACGTCTGATCTGTCTGTCAGTTTACCGCTTGACGCATACTCTGGAGCCAAGTACCTGTCATTTAATTCACAATTTGAGATTCTTGACTAGAGAAACAGATTCTTGGATGAGATTATAAATCAAGCACGTTTCTGATATAGAAGCAAGAACTACTGAAATTTGCAGGAACAGTTTTCATCAGCTGGTTTCGCGTTCTTTATTACCCGAAAGTTCCCATGATACGAGTGGACACATGTGTTACATTGTCTTGAGATAGCTTCGCTAACCCGAAGTCTGCAACCTGCAGATTTAAGCCAGTTCAGTTATAAAGAAAGAAAGAAATACTAAAGAATCTGAAAGCATTATGATTCAAAATCATCAAAAAAAAAAAACATACCTTGGCTTCAAAGGATTCGTCAAGAAGAATGTTTGAAGCTTTAATGTCTCTATGAATGATTTTTGGATGACCTAAGTCAAGAAAACAAAGTTGATCACATTCCTAATTAAACCTCTTGGGTGCCCTAAATAAGATCGAAGATTTTAGATTTGTGTGTTTTGACTCACAATCTTCATGTAAGTAAGCAAGCCCTTTAGCTGATCCCAAAGCAATCCTGAGCCTTGTAGGCCAATCAAGAACATTGCCACTTTTACCATGAAGATGGAACTCAAGTGTGTCATTAGGTAAGAACTCATAAACCAACATCCTCTGTCCTCCTGCAATACAATATCCAACAAGAGACACAAGAAACCGATGATGAACACGACTAATGATGTCGACCTCAGCCTGAAACTCGCGCTCTCCTTGCCCGCTTCCCTGTTTCAGACTCTTCACCGCAATCTCTTTCCCATTGGGAAGTATTCCCTTGTGAACATACCCGAACCCGCCTTGACCTAACAATCTTGCTTGAGAGAAGCCTTGAGTTGCAGCAGCTAGCTCGTCGTAGGTGAATGTGCTCTTGTTGAAACCTAGAGCCACTGAAGGGTGAGGTGGTGGTAGAGATGGACCGTGTGGACCTGAGTAGTTAGAGCTCACGTCGCTGCTGTTTCCGTTATTCATACCGCCTGAGACGGGCGGTGGTGGTGGTGGCGGCGACGGTTGCCAGCTTCCAGGTGGTGGTGGAGGCGGTGAATTCATCCAGTTATTACTCCCGTTTGATCCAGGGTACTGATGAGACAGATTCATAACATGATCGCTCTGGTTATTGTATTGCTGCTGTTGGTATTGATCACCTAAAATACAACAGAGACTTGTTTTCATCTTATTCCTTGAGTAACAAGAAAACGAAAGAAAACCATGATTTTAACTACAATATTTCGGAATATTATGAATCTCAAAAACTGTGCCCGAGACATGGTTTTCCTACGATATCTCAAGAGGATTGTGGAAGGTGATTTAGAAGATTATTTTCATGAGTTAGTTTATTAATTAGCTTGATGCACAAGAAATGGTTCTAAACTAGAAACTGGGTTAGGATAGGCCTAGGTTTGATGGGTTTTATTTTTACTTTGCCGGTGGCGAAACCGTTACCTGCATAATACGGCATTTGATGCTTCTTTTTCTTTTTACGACAACAACAGACGCAGAACAATATCATAACAAGAAACAACAGTCCAGCACCAGCCACAATTCCTACGATAGCACTCGTGTTCGGTTCATTGTTTCGTGAGGAGTTGGAGCCACCACCGCTTGATCTAGGTGGAGCCAGCGCTCTCGGTGGGGAAGAAGAGTTACGGTCGGAGCTTCTAGAAGGAGGCGGAGGTGAACGATTGTTGCTTCCTCCGCCATTGTTTCTGTTGTTGTTGTCATTGTTATTCCCATTGTTGTTATTGCCATTGTTGTTATTACCACTGTTGTTGTTGTCTTTGTTATTCCCATTGTTGTTGTTGTTGTTGTCATTGTTGTTATTACCATTGTTGTTGTCATTCTTGTTATTACCATTGTTGCCATCATTGTTATTGTTTCCTTGAGGAGATGGTGGAGATTGTGAGCCTGAAGAAGGCGGTGGAGGTGAGGAAGAGGAACCACCGGAGGAATCCTCCGGCGGAGGAGGAGCTGGTGGTGAAGGTGGTGAAGGAGAGGAGGAATTAGAAGGCGGAGGAGAGGATTGTTGTTGATTGTCGGACGTCGGAGATGGTGGTGTAGGGGATGGCGGTGAATTCTCCGGGGATTGCCCCTCCGCCATAATCTCTCTTTCGGTGTTTTCTTTTTCTTAGATTATTTTTTTGTTGTAAAGCTCTCTCTTTTTTTTTTTTTACGAGAAAGAGAGAGAGAGAGAGAGAGATGAACAAAGAGAAACACAAAAGCTCTTTCTGTGTTTCAAATTCTATTTTTAAAGAGTGCTTTCAAATCTTTGTTGCTTTTTTTTTTTTCTGAATTGGTATTGTCTTCTTTTTTTAGGGTCTATATTTGGGTATTAATATACACCCATGCAAATTATGTACCTACAACTAAATTTTTAAAACAATTAAAAAAAATACACTCAAAAAAACCAAGTAAAAAAAAAAAAAAAAAAAAACAAAAAAAGAAAAAAAAAAAAAAAAAAAAAAAAAAAAACAGTTGTAAATAAAATGATTTAAAAACATAAAGAAAAGAGCAAACAAAAAGGGAAATATCAAATAAGCTAAGCATGCTCACGCTGACAGTCGAACTCAAGACCTCCCGCTTATTGAACGGGTGCCCTAACCAACTGAGCAACGAGAGCAGCTTGTTGATTTTAACCCAATTAGATATAAAGAATCGTTTAATATAATTTAATTATTAACAGAATTATTACCTTTTTAAAAAAGGACAAAATACTAGTCGCCTAAGAAATAATAAGACAGATCAGGAACAGCTTAGACTCTTCAGGGCACCGTCTTCCACAAAATTTACCAGAGATCGCACAGCTTTCTTCAACCTCTCTTTTCTCACTTTTCTAAGATCCGATTCGATGCCGTCCCGTAGACGTACCCTCCTCAAAGTCATCATCCTCGGCGATAGCGGGTTAGGTTTTTCCGATACACTATTTTTTGTTTATATGTTGTATTTGTTCTACATGTAATTACTGGTGGGTTTTGAGTTTTCTGATGAGTAATTGGGTGGTTTCGTTTTCTGGGTTTTTAAGATTTCGGTCGGATTTTTGTCTAATTCGTTTCCTTTTCAGTTTAGATTCGATATGATTTGTTGATCAATCCCTTAGGTGACTGCTGAATTTTGTTTTCTTTGTTTGGTTAGTTAAGAACTTAAAATTGATCTGATTTTAGGTGATTTAAATTAAAGGTTGCTTTTTTTTTTTTTCTTTTCATGGGGCGTTGTTGTTGTTGATCCAAATATCAGATATTTTCTTTGGTAAAAATTAAAGAATTGATTTGAGATGACATAGTCTCAAACCTAGACGCTAGTAAGTTGAGTTCAATATACCACGATTTTAGTCTATATATTGTTTTCAGTTAATTTTATGTTTGATTTTTACTTGTTGGTTCTCCGATAACATGAAGTTGCAAACTTACTTATGATCTGAGGTTAAGAGGTTTGGTTTCTCTTAACATTTTGCATGTTCTTTTCTTCATCTGATTTGGGGGTACTGATTCTTCTTAATCTTTGCTTGACATTCAAGATCATGTTGGTTTTAATATTCACTCGTTTCGACTCTCTTTTTTTTTTGTGGTTACTTCTTTAAGCAAAAAATGTTTGTGTAACGTAATTTGGACTTCTCTAACTTTTGGTATTTGCAGGGTAGGAAAAACCTCTTTGATGAATCAGTATGTTAATAAAAAGTTCAGCAACCAGTACAAGGCAACCATTGGAGCTGACTTCTTGACCAAGGAAGTACAGTTTGAAGATCGCCTTTTCACTTTACAGGTTCTTACTAGTGCTTTATTAGTCAGTTACTCAATTTTGTAAGTGAGAAGCATGTGCTTAGCTCAATGGCGCTTCTAGTTATATTCAAAGAGAATTGCTGACTCTGAGCGGAAGGTATTAGCTTAGAAAAGTTAAATTAACTAATAAGTTTCTGCCATAATCTTTGAGGCTAACCTTGTTTGTGGTTAAATTTGGTGTGTACTGCTTTCCTTGCTTGAGTGGAGAACAAAACTTACTTGTTCCTGTCTTTTCTTTGTCAATGGGTTTATTACAGATCTGGGATACAGCCGGACAGGAAAGGTTTCAGAGCCTTGGTGTAGCCTTTTACCGTGGTGCTGATTGCTGTGTTCTTGTATATGATGTCAACTCCATGAAATCATTTGACGATCTGAACAACTGGAGGGAAGAATTTCTGATCCAGGTAACCATATTCATGCTTGTTCTCACCCCTGTAGACAGATTTTTCAAAATAAGCAAATCTGTAATGCCAGTATAATATCTATTGCAGGCGAGTCCATCAGATCCAGAGAATTTTCCATTTGTTCTTATTGGAAATAAGGTTGACGTAGATGGTGGAAACAGCAGAGTGGTATGTGCTTACTTAATTTTCCATTGTTCATGAATTTTTGTGAGATGTAACATTAATGTCCAAATACAAACTCTCATTTGACGCAGGTTTCAGAGAAAAAGGCTAAAGCTTGGTGTGCTTCAAAGGGGAACATTCCTTACTTTGAGACCTCTGCCAAGGAAGGTACTAATGTGGAGGAAGCTTTCCAATGCATTGCCAAGAACGCGTTGAAGAGCGGAGAAGAGGAAGAGTTGTAAGTTTCAAAACAGTTCTTACTTCAGACACCTTTTATATTGTGGGTTTGGTCTCAACATTGTCTTGTCTTTTCTCTTTCACTAGATACTTGCCAGACACAATCGATGTCGGGACGAGCAATCAACAAAGGTCTGCAGGGTGTGAATGCTAAGGACTATCAGCAGAAGGAAACGAGGCTTCTCCTCCCATTATCTCTTTTCACAAGTTATCTCTAAATTATTAAATGTTGTAAATTTTTCTTTCGTGTGGAAGATGGGTGAGAACAAAAGAAGAAGGAACCCTAAAAAAACGAGAATTGTTTAGCAGTTATTTGGGCTTTTATTTTAAATGATGTTATTTGTTTTGTTATTGCAATTCTCATCACACCTAACTCTCACATAATAAATTTGTTTGATTAATTCATCATCTAAAATTTGTTCGTTTCCCAATTTTTCATTCCTTATTATAAAAAAACATACCGTTCAAATTAGATATCGATCAAATTTTCTACAACTTTGTGTGCATTCCCTCCAAATTTTTTTTATAAAAAACACTCACAGCTTGTTTGATCCAATCTCAACCTCGGGATTAGAAATGGTCTTGTCGGGGTTACCCTTAGGCTTATTCTTGGAATCTCTCCACCTGAAACCACTGAAAAGCTCATCCATATCCTCAAGCATCCTCCCTTGCGTCTCTGGCAAGAAAGTATAGAAGAAAACCCAAGCCACCGTCGCAATCCCTCCGAACAAGTAAAACGCTCCTCCAGTAGTCATTCCTTTCGACATAGGAAGAAACCCCATCGAGATCACACCACTCGTCACTCTGTTCACAACCACACCCATACTCGAACCCTGTGATCTCAACCTCAACGGGAATATCTCCGAGCTGTAAACCCAAGTAATGGGTCCAGCTCCTATAGAAAACGTAGCTACATAAGTCATTACCGTCGCTATACTTGTCACCACAGCCCACATCACTTTCTTCTTCGACTGGTCTATAATCGTTAAAGAAGTTCCTAATGCCGCTAGAGATAGTACCATTCCTCCAACGCTAGTTAAAAGCAATGGTCGTCTTCCGACTCGATCGAGGAGGAATGTGGCCACTAGTATGAACGACGTCTTCACCACTCCTACTGCTACAGTAGCTAGAAGCTGTTGGTGATCGGTTTTGAGTCCGGCGGTTTTGAAGATTCGCGGTGAGAAGAGAACCACCGCGTCGATTCCGGAAGCTTGCTGGAAGAAATGGATTCCGATGGCGGCGATCATAACACGACGCACGGCTGGAGTTGGACGGATTAAAAGCTCTCTCCAAACTCCTTCCCCATGACTGTTCTTCCTTGACACCTGAAATTTAGTGCGAAATTTTGATAAATTAGGTCAAAATCTGGACGGAGAAATCGCGAATTTGAATTCAATTGTTTGAAGCTGATAAATTAGGGCAAAATCTGGATGGAGAAATCACGAAATCGGATACAATTAATTCAGATTAGGTCAAAAATCGCGAATTCGAATTCAATATTTTTGTTGAAATTGGTGTGGTGTGTTACCTGAACGACGTCGTCGTGGCAATCGGCGGGAATACCGGCGGCGTGTTTGATGTCTTCGAGACGGAGAGCTGCTTCGGTGGGGGAATCAGAGGTTTTGTCGAGAACGCGTTTGGCTTCGCCGAGACGGCCTTGCATAACGAGCCACCGTGGAGATTCCGGCATAGCGAGAACACCGACCGCGAGCAGCACTGAAGGTACGGCTCCGATTCCGAGCATGAATCTCCATCCCAGCTTCAGAGGAAAGTTCGAGAAGGCCAGGTTTGATACGTACCCCAGCATTATTCCGGCGTTGATGAACACCTGTACACGTCACCATTACCGCTTTCCCACGTCAGATATTTCTTCTTTTTTCGTTTTTTCTTCTTTGGTAATAATAGACTAATAGGGCGAAACGTCTAAATAAGTAAATAACCCCATGTAAAAATTGCAGTCCTTCTGTTTTTTTTTCAAATTTATTTTGTTTTAGAAAGATAGATGTTTCAGTTTTGTATGAAAAATAATGTTTTCTTTCTCTTTCTTACCCATATGAATTAAAAGTCAATAGACAATAAATTTTAGTAGTTTTGAAAAACTCACATACTAGAAAAATGTTAGAGATTCGGTATGGAGAAAAAGACTTATATTAAAAAGTGTAAAAATAACAAGTTAAAAGAAACAACAGAGAGAGTGTATATATATATACCTCCGGGAAGGAGTTGAGGAAGCCGCGGGAAGATGCCGGAGAGACTTCGGCGGTATAAACTGGTGCGATCATGAGAGCATATCCGACGCCGATACCGGCGACGAACCTTCCGAACATGAGGAACGCATAGTTAGGGGCTAATCCCATGAGGATAGCTCCGGCGAAGAATATGGCTCCAGCCAAGACGATAGTGTAACGCCGACCAATCCAGTCGGAGGTTTTTCCGGCGGCGCAAGATCCTATAAGTGAATAGATGTTGAGGATTCCAGCAAGGATACCGATTTGTAAATCACTAATCTGTAAATCTCTCTTTATATAAATCATTGCTCCACTCATCACTCCTATATCTGCAAGCAAAACAAGAAAAAACCTCGTTAATTAATTCTCATATTAGAGAATCATTAAATGATTAATTAGACCAGAAAGGAGAATAACGAGAAAACTAACCATAACCTAGGAGGATCGAAGTCATGGAAGCTAAGATTGCACACCCAAATGCATAATTGTTCCTCTTTGGTGGTTTCGCCGGGACACCTAACTCCGGCACATGCTTCACCGGTGGCGGTGGCGGCGGCGGAACTGTTTCGTTTTCCGTCGTGGAACCTGTCATTTAGAGAAGAAAGGGGAAAGAAAGAGATAGAGAGTTGTCAGGTTTTGAGTATTCTAACAACAACTTGTGGTAATGAGCTGTGAATTAAATAGACGTGTGTGTTCAGAGTCCAATAAGACAGGGGCATAATCGTCTGAGCTTATGAGAAAGCTGTCCAATAAGTGTGTATGTATCATTACATTTGCATGTTTATTTAGAGACAAAACAAAAATATCAGTCAAACAAACGGCAACTAATGATACATAAATTTCATTTTAATATGTAATACTGAATTTATTTGGACTACTCTACCAACAAAAAGGAAGACCACAATTTAAAAAAATAAAAAAAAATCGGAGGGCTTAAAGGTAAATTACGAAATGTCTACTTGTTGTCCATGACTCCATTTGAGCTTGTTGACTGTTATTGTCGACTTGATCTTGCGGATTGAACGCATAAGACAGCTCAAATAGTGTTCTTTATTTCAATTTATAATCGCATTGTATTTGTATCCTTCTGTAACCTAATGGTATAAATTATACACACTTAACAAGATAATCAATATATATCTGTTTGAGATGATATGATATGTGCTATTATAATATACGCCGATGGTTTATATACACTACCAATAGGTTTACACTAAGATTCGGATCAAGAACTGGATACAATATAAAACAGTATTAGTCCCTATTTTTTCTGATAAACTCATCCATATTAACTGCCTAGTTTGTTTCTTATAAGTCCGTAAGTGCATTTCACTCTGCGTACCTTGTGAGAACAGAGCTTAGCCAACAAGGCAACAATGAGAGTGTTCCACTTAGCTGATGAGGGTGAAAAAAACTCTTAACCCATGTTGACGAGGGCAAGAAGAATTAATTAATGCATGTAAATATGCATTTTTCTATAAAAAAAAAATAAGTAAATACGAGTTGTAACTTTCTCATGTTTATAACATTAACCC
Source organism: Boechera divaricarpa (assembly GCA_026770425.1). Lineage (NCBI taxonomy): Eukaryota > Viridiplantae > Streptophyta > Magnoliopsida > Brassicales > Brassicaceae > Boechera > Boechera divaricarpa. Next base: position 9,029,974 of record CM049184.1, read on the forward strand.
CCCAAAAATATTTATCATGTTAAAATCATATCGTTGCTTTCAATAATGATTATGCACATGTGCATGTTTTTCACAAAAGATCAGAAAATACATTCCAATAATTTGAGCATTCTAAGTAGTTTTAAGTTAATAAATTAATCTATGATTTTTATTTTTTTACAACTGAATTAAGAGGTTTAACCTAACGGTCGAAAGAATTTTCAGTCCTCTAATGACTGTTTATTACTAAAAAAAAGTGCATATATCAATGAAGGTCCCTTGGAGAAGCCGGGTCAACACACACAACAGTCCAAGACCACATGTCTTGATTCCTGAAGATGATAAGAGGTAATCACTCTAATAAAAATATTAAAAGATTCCTGCAAAATTTGTAATACAATATTCGTCTGTATATACGTGATATTTATGGATACTTGCAAGAAACAATCAGTAGAGAAGTCGTTGGCTTACGAAAGCAATCGCTGTTACGAAGACTATATGAATTGTCAAAACAACTTGCTTCTACTTGTAGACACTTTTAGTTGAATTACAGAAAAAAATAACAAGTGATTATCAAAACTATTTCGTCCTCTTGAGAGGTCAAATACTCGTTTAATTTAATCCTCAGTTATTAAACTTATTGACTAAAATTAATACATGACATATATTGTGTATGCTGAAAGTTAGGATTCCACATTAAGAATTATGAATCAATCTACTTACTGTTAATTATCTTTAAATTAAATTAGAAATCCATAAAATTTAAAGCGGAATTTGTTTATCTAAATATGATTTACTAGTAATGCTAAAACGGGATTCAAGATGAGCGGATAAAATTTTTAAGTTCGAATAGGCACGTTAGGATCGTATACTAAAAATTAAAAGAATCTAAAATATTATATAAGAATCATATACCAATTAATTTATTGACAATTGGTTTTGAATAGGAAATTCATGGAATCAAAAAGGTGATCAGTAACTTTGAAAATCTTATATTATATAAATATAATATTTCTAATACATAAGAAATCCCTTTGGTTTCTTCGAGATGACATCAGTTTCTTAACTTTCTATACTCTCTTTGGTTTCTTCCGGATGACATAAGAACCACGATTTATGAAGAAATCAGTTTCTCAACTTCTCTATCTTTGGTCAGAAGCTCGCTTTTGTGATCTTTTTTTTTTTTTTTTTGATAAAGGGCTTTTGTGATATTTTCATCTAATTTACTGTTACTTTTTCTCAGTGCTTCCTTCATAAATCGTGAATCTCACTATGATGATTAGCATGTATCATGTTATGGTAAACATTTTATATGAACAACGTTTTTCAGTATTACCTAATTATTTGTGTGTGTGTGTTTTTTATGAAAGGGATCATTATTTTAGTTATCAACTTATCATACTAGAAAGAAAAGAAATCCAATAATTGAAAAAGTAGCAAATGGTACTAGCCGAAAAGGCAGCCATCAAAGGTGACCATAATATCGGGAAGCTCGTAATGTTGGACTTGTGTATGTATGATATGATATAGTATGACCCCACTTTCGCATTTCCAATGTAGATGTTACACACATCAATAGTATAGTTATATATTTGTGACTCGTATCAGTATAATAAACTTATAATAGAGTGGGGAAAGGAAGTTAATTATTTTCCGTATCATACTAATGCATCAGATAGAGATCATATATCTTAATTCTCTCATTTAATGCATCACATCACGTATTAACAAATGATAAAAAAAGCGTCGGTATTCAAATCAGTTGACTTCAAAGTTGACCACGAAGAGTAATATCTATGCAGTTGAGTTGGACCATGACTCAATAAGACAATACTTATTTGTTTTTAAACTTGGCGTAGTCTAGAAATTCAACTACTTTCTTTTGTCCACATAATAATGAATTAGTTTGGAACATGTATAACCAGGTCCGGTTCTTGACATTTGCCAAGTGTGCATTTGCCCAGGGTCCACTTTTTTCTTCTAATCTCTTTGTGTATAACAACCAATTCATATATAAATATATGATTGTATGTGAAAGAAGAAATTAATAAGAGCTAATTACGATCTCACAAATTTGATTTGTGTGAATTTGGGTCACTGATTAATTGGTTATAGGTATAGTCTCTAAGCAAGGTGTATAGAGCCCACCTAACCTTCTATACTTAGAAAAGTCCATCACGTGCTTTTGAATTTCTGTGCTTCTTTTTTATTTGAAAAGTATTTCTATTTATTACGTTTTGAATTGTTAGATCTTGAAGATGATGAGAGGATAATAGATATGTGTTGAACAAAATAATAGAAGTGAAAAAGTATACGATACGGAATTACGGATTATAATTACGGAGAAAACTAGTAATTCATATTATAATTACGGATTACGTGGGAACTAAAATTGATAAGAAAAATGGTTTATGTTTTCTGAGGTCTTAAACAATTAATTAAATTTCATATAAACATATCATGAAATTTGATATTTGGTCTGGAAAGTGGAAAGTGGAAACAACATGGCCGGTTTAAATTTTATTTTTTTAACTATAAAAATATATGGACTATATAAACATGTTAAAGTATATATGAATTCCTCAGCTGTATAATATATATGTGAATCCAAGTTTCTGACAACTTAAAATATGCTCTTAAATCATCTATTAAGTTTGATTGGATAAATGGTACAATTTTTTTAGCGGATAAAAAAATAGTAAACAATACAAAAATAATTAAAAGCAGTAAAAAGTATACGATATGAGATAGTAATACAAAAAAATAAAAGTATCAGTTTTGATATCGCTTTTAATATACTTATAAAAGCGATATATCTCGTATCGCAGCGGTAAAAAGTTATCAGTCAAACCCCATTTTATTTCAAACAAACTCATTATATATATCAAACTTTTAATATTAGTTTTGTTAAGTTGATTGGAATTTATAAGAAATCATATCATCATAAAATACATATTTTCTATGGTACACCTAATATACTTATATTAATCTGAGTTTCTACAAAATACGAATAAAAAGAGAACTTGTTTACGTTGAATAAAGCAAATGGGAATTCGTTGGGACACGACTTAAATCAAAACAAAACAAATGTTCCAATCACTTGATACATACCACAAATTCAGAAAGCTCGCTTTTTGTGGTTTCTATTGACTTAAAATTCGGTTACTCAGTAGTTGTCTAAGACTACCACAAATAAATTTTCCTTTTCCACCGGTTTCAATTATATATATATCTCGTATGATAGTATCTGCATAACATTTTGGGTGGTTTGTTGTTCATGGTCAGATAAGTGATTAAAATTCTTCACGTGCCGCACGAAAAAATGATTTTAGTGGTTAAATAGACGTACAGTAGGTTAATGATTTTAGTTTATAAGATATAACGGAAAGAAGTCCGGTCAGAGGAATAATTGATTGGTGTTTATTAATATATGGAATTAGTAACATTTTGGTCGATATTATCAAACAAATATAGGTTAGACGTTAATTAGAACAATTTTAAGGAAAATAAAAATCATAACATTTAATTAGCACAATTTTAAGGAATATATATTTCTTTCTTCATTGATATTGAATTTGCATATTAATATATAAAATCTAAAGGCAATGAGGATATATAGGAATATCTTTGTCCAAATAAAAAAATTATGACATAAGCAGGCATGTGGCAAGTTCTGTACGTGAGAAAAAGGTCCTAACCCTAGAGATTAGTGGACCTGTGGACCACTTAAAGTTGGTTGTAGTTTTGTCTAATATGCATCTAGACAAACTAAATTAAGAGTTCTTATAATTTATTTTCTATGTGGAATTCGACATCACACCAATCAGGTAATCATGTATATGCATGTTCGCTTGACTATCATCATTGTAAACAAATGATCGTATTTTAAGTACTGCCAATAGATAATTTCTCCATGTATATTGTTTGTAACATATTTAAGTAGCTTCCGGTGTGTTTCAGAACTAATGCAGAGTGCAGACTACTTACATATATATATATATATATATCATTTGTTATAAATTACAAATTGAAAAAAACACAATTTATGGATAAGTAAGATAAAAAAGTTACATCAGGTTTTACTCATGATAAACAATACTCAGATATTAAAATACCTCAGATGAACCGAATTCAATTTACATAAACAATACTCTCTTCGTTCTTTAATAATTGATTTTTTAGTTTTTTTTTGCTTGTTTCACAAAATTTAATTTTCTAGATTTTAATTATTGAGTTGTATATTTCAAAAAACATTAACTGAAATAATTAAATGTATATAAATACTATTGGTTCATAGTTATTGGAAATTATTAATATTAGAGAATAAATATAGGTATAACTAAACAATTATTATTTATTAATATGTATGAAAACTCTAAAAATTCAATTATTTAGAAACGGAGAGAGTACGTAACTTCGTTTTCAGAGGGTAAAAATTGTTCCGCGTGGGCTAAGAGTTTTAGAGACGGCCGACGGAGATTGCGACTTCACCATTACCGCTGCTTCAGTTCCGCTTGTCTCAATCTCTCAGGTAACCTCGAAACTTTCTCTAATTATTTGAGAATTCGACTATCACTACCACTACTTGCTTCTGATTCCACCAAACAATGTCGTTTTAGAATTTGGGACGGCCGACGGAGATTGTTCTGATTCCGCGTCTCACTTGAGACGAGTCTGTAAACATGCTAGCGCGGGAAACGTTACGTATAAAACGTGACGACGGCTTTGATTTCATAGATTATATCGTCGTAGATGATTTTATTAATATAAAGGATTTGGCTGATCAACATGAAGATGTCGAAAATGTGCTTCGAGCCTCGCGGGTGAGATTTCTGACTGGATCTGAGCTTCAAGTTCAGTTTCTCAAACCTTTTCAGGATCAATTTTCTATTTCTCCAAAGAAGCCGGGGATAAACCGAGAAGGCCTCTTCTTCATAATTGCCGACACATACAGAGATAGAACTATGTATAAGCCTGTGAATAAAGGCCGTAACACACAATCTATACGTCGATTGGGTACATTTAATTGCATGGAAGCGAGACTTATGAATCAACAAAATAATTTGTTGTACACCCGTAGGAATATACAGGACCGAACACAATGAGTACTCATACTAATCTCATGAATTGTTTGAATGTTTTAGATATTTGCGAATATATCATTGCATTAATGGACTACATTTATGTTTTTTTCCAGATTCGACAAACTCACGTGTATCCATTACCTTCGGATACACAATAATCCACACGCTGCTCCTCCTGAATCATCTTCCGACGAGGTAGAAATCACATCACTCACGTT